>JAJOZX010000347.1:830000-1437500 GCA_023014485.1 Bathynomus jamesi
CAGAAGACCAGTAATCTTCATCTTTCGTTTCCTCTATCTTAGCCGTATGGCTTCGACTATATGTTTGCAATGTCTCGTTTTCTGCATGGGCTTTTGAGTACAGAGCAATACTCAATTATTAGCTGGACTAAACTCTTTCATAATTTTAGTATGATGTTTGTTTTTCTGCTGTGGAAGCTCCTCCAGATAATTCCCATTACTTTTCTAGCTGTTGTAATTTTAATGTTATAGTGTTCCCTGAAATCTGCACCCGATGACATTATTACTCCAAGATCTCTGACTTGTGAGTCTGGTGTTGCTGCATCGCTTCGTCTTGCTGTGTTTTGTAACATTTACTCTGCAGTTTTTTGTTATTACTATATTTTAGGAGTTGAAAATTTTCTTTGTTGAACTTCATATTGTTGTCTTCCCCCCCCCTGTCTGGATAGTGTATTAGTGTCATTTTGTAGTTTTCCTTATCCCTTTCATTTAATATTTCCCTGCATATCTTTGTGACTCCGCGAAGCACGATACGACACTGTCTTTAATATTCACATCTTTGTCTACAATCTTTATTATAAATAGTAAGGAGGCTAATACTATACTCGTGAAACAGAGTTGATGACTTCTGAAATATCAGATTTAATTCCATCTATATAATAATAATAATAATAATAATAATAATTATACGCAGTTTCTGTCCTTCTGTCTGTCTGGCGTTTTTCTCGGTAATCGCTCAATGAAGGGCACTCATCCTTACACCGTTGGAAAGGTCTCTGTTCTGGGAGGATCCAAAGGATATTTATTTTTTCATTCGCAGAAGCGTGCGGTTATACGCATGCGCAACTTTTAAATGAACCCAGATAGAGAAACTTTAAATGAAGAAAAACTGTTAGGTTAATAATGAATACAACAATAAAAACAGTAAAATATATACAGTGCTCTGGAAGCCAAGTTAATTTTTGTACAAGACCAAGAAAATTACTAACCTAACCCAAGTTCGTTGTTAAATCATGAAACAGCTCTTTTAGTTTCATGTGAAAAACTCTTGCAACAATATCTGGCCTAGGTTCTGGTCTTTGATAAGATTCAGTGCTTTTAACGATTTCAGTTAATTTTGAATTGCGAGTAAACTTAATAAATAGATCCAGCTTCTCAAATTTTCTTACAGTTGCCATAACATCTTCATAATTCTGCTGCGTTGCTCTCTGGCTGCCTTCATAAAGATACTAATTTGACCGCAGATGTTTTGTTTTTACATATGGACAGCTTTATGTAGCTTTTTCTAGAGTGAGAAGTTTTGATTCTGTTAAAGTCTTCAGTGAAAGAATAATTAAAAATCCTGTATTTTAAAAAGTAATGTTGCAAAAAAGGTACCAATTTGACCGCAAATGGTTTGCTGGGCTTTGCAAGTTTACTAATAATTCTTTGTGTTTTTATTTTCGACAAGAACTTACATATACATTGTCCCACCTTCCCAATAATATCTTTACTTAAGTTTGTTTGCTTTTTTATAATCATATGCCATTCCCACTTTATGCTATTTTCATTCTCATCCACAACCTCTCCCACTTTCGTTCGGGTTAGGTTACGATTAGTTAGGTTATATTACGATTGGTTAGCTTACGATAAGTTAAGTTAGGAAATATAAGCCATTTCCATTTGGCGCCGTTTCCGTGACGAAAGCAATGTGTCCCAAATAAAGACTCGCTTTTGTCAAACATGAATTTTTTAACTTTTGGTCATTTTCATTTAAGGACGATGGATGGGAATGGGAATGGTATAGAATGGGAAGTACTCATCTGAACACGTCCTTCAAAATTAAAGACAAAATACCTGGCTCTCTCTGTTCGTCTGTCATTTATCAGTACATCTGTGATGATTGCACTTTGTCCTATATTGGTTTAACTGAACGCTAATTATAAATTTGTAATGACAAGTACAGATAATAGAATTACCAACTCATCCCACTCAAACATAAATCTCATACACAAAAATTAGATCACCCCCATCAAACCGGATAATTTTAAAAAAATTTTCGAATGCAATATAACTGATTTACCCTGTGACAATACCCTATTCCATAACCTTAACATTTGAAGATAGATTATACAACCATCTAGCTCATCTAGTCAACCAACCAAAATATTTTAACGCAACCATCCAATCATACCATTCTAGTATGACTACATTAGTTTATTCAGTAATTCTCCATACCTCATACTTTTAACACTGTACTTGAACTATGTCAAACTTGAATATTTTAATTCTTTTACTGTTATTCACTTTTACATTTTAGTAGTTATGGTAAGACTTGTATTATTTATTATTTATACACATTCATGAAGTCAACATTATGCCTCTTCAGGGAATTACCAGAAGTATAATGTTGAATACAAGAAAAGCCTTCGAATCGCTTTTCTTTTTCCTTGTGGGTGTGCATCATTTATTTATTTCACGAGTTTAAATGTGAAATTCATACAGTACATATATATATATATATATATATATATATATATATATATATGTTGTAATTGTAGAGAAAGGGCTGTTCTTAAGGAACTGGCATTTAAGAATAAAAAAGAATGATCAACGCCCACAGCAACATTATGAAGATTTAATATCAGACGTTTCTGAAGTCAAATTCCCATCATCAGTGGCTAAAAACAATAAAAGTAAAAACACAATATAAACTGGTGAAAGACCAGTTAGATAGGTACATAATTAACGTAATTTTAAAATACTTTCAATAGTACACTAGAATGGAGAATTTATATAATTATCATAATTTCGTAATGTTTTAATTATTGATGATGGTATTCGTACTTGGTCTTGATGTACCATATATATATATATATATATATATATATATATATATATATAATTTTAAAAGCAAAAACGAATTAGCATCAACTTCAAGAGCCTCAGACTTCCCTCGAGACGAGACCATAAATGTTTTCACTGCTGCCTTCTCCGCTGCCGATATCGGGAACGCAGACCCGGGCAGCGAGGCTAGTTCTGCTACTGCCTATTCGAGATGTCATGGGCCTCTGCCTGATTCACGTTTCTTAAACTTCTGCAACACTCGCACCCTTTCCTCAAATTTTCAATCTGTTGAATACCACCTCTCCTCCGCTAAACCTCACCTTCTTTTCCTCACTGAAACTCAGTCTGGAACGAATGAGACTGGGGCGTCTGCGACGTCTATACCTTCCTTCTTTTTCTACACTCATTATAGATGTTGCGTATATGTACGCAACGACCTAACTTGCTTTCGTATTCTCAAACTTGAATCCTCCGAATTCTACACCCTCTGGCTACAGCTTACCTGCCAGTCTCATACTAAATACGTGTGCGCTGTCTACATTTCTCCTAATTCTACTGACTATTCAAAACACTTTACCTACCTCACTTCCAAAGTGGAATACATTCCATCCCACTCTCCTTTTGCTGAAATCTCCATTTTAGGAGCATTCAATGTTCACCACAGCCTTTGGCTTTCCTACCATTCCACTGATATTCCTGGTGAAGTAGCCTACGAACTTCTCTATCCTGAATGACCTGCAGCAGATTGTACAGCACCCTACTCGTGTCCACAATCGCCTTGGAGATAGGCCCAATATTCTGGATTTATTCTTGAACATTCAGCCTTCTTCTTACTCTGTCAAACGTTTTTCTCCCTTGGAGTCCTCCGATGACAATCTTATATTTGTTCCTTGTCCTATCTATCCCTCCAGTTGGGCCTTTGCTTTGAATCTTTCCAAGAGGGGCGCCTTTGACACTTGACACTTCGGTGCCGCTGATTGGGAGGCCCATAAGCAGTACTTCTCTGGTTTCCCACGGAATGATTACTGCTTCCGTGGCCGGGACCCCTCCCCTCCGAGTTCGCTGAGCGCATCACGGAGGTGATTCTCTCGGGAATGGAGGCGTACATTCCTATTGCTAAAGTAAAACAACCTAGGTCTAACTTTGCTTGTTTTAATGTTATCCGCAACTGAGAGGAGGAATTCAGACGGTACTGTCGCCATCCAAGTGACTCTCACTCAGCTTATATTTCTGCCCCGAATCTTACTAAATCTGTTCTTCCTTCATCCAAAAAAATTGTGAAAACCTATCCGATTCTAATTCAGCTTTCTCTTTCTACCACGTAGCCAAGAATATCTCCCACAACTTTACTTCTCTTTCGCTCCTCTTTTCCAATCTGATAGCTCAGTTGCCGTCTCTTTTACTGAAAAAAAAATTAACCCTTTCCACAAACCTTCGCCTCCAACTCAACCCTGGACCACTCCGGTTCTGTTCCTCCAACTTCTCTTCCCTCTGACTTAATTACGCCTGAAATTAGAAACTCTTCCAAAGATGTTTACTCTGCCTTGGGTTCAACTCTAGGAAGGTGTACGCTCCTGATGGTGTCTCGCCTGTTGTTCTCTGTGTTACTTTGCTGACATCCTCCGAGGCAAACTCTTTCGTCTTTGTCTTTCATCTGGTACTTTTCTTTTCTGCTGGATGTTCGCTTTCATTCAGCCTGTTCCAAAGAAAGGTGACCGAACTCAACCCTGCAACTATTGCTTTGATTTCTTGCCTTTATAAAGTTTTTGAATCCATCATTAATAGGAAGATTCTTAAACACCTCTCTTCTCACAATCTCCTTTCAGATCGTCAGTATGGGTACCGCAACAGATTCTCTATTGGCGATAGGAGATAGGAATACGGTGCTATAGAATCTGCTCTAGATCAATCAAGTTAAAGAAGTTGTAAGCTAGTTCACCAAGGATGCCAGTGAAATGGGAGGAAAGCAAAAGGTGAACAATGAAATTTCCTAAACTGGGGATTTCAGCAAAAGGAGAGTGGAATAGAATGTATTCCACTTTGGAAGTGTGGTAGTCAAAGAGTTCAAGATAGTCAGTAGAATTAGGAGAAAAGTAGACAGCGCAGATGTATTTAGTTTGAAACTGGCAAGTAAGCTCTAGCCAGAGGGTGTAGAATTCTGGGGATTCAACCTCGAGAATATGAAACCAAGTTAGTTCGTTGCGTACATACACGCAGCATCCAATTTTGAAATGAAATGAAAATAAAAAGGGTTATTGGCAGGCTATAGTCCATATGACAAATATTAATAATACAATGACAGTTCACATACTAAGGATAGAAATATATACAACTCATTAGAAATAATAAAGTAATGTCGTAATTAAGTGGAGCTACAGACAGACGTTTTCGTACCATGAATTCCATAGCTTAGAAGACAAACGGCAGGACTCATGGATAGCTTGGATAATCTGGTTGGTTGATTTTTTAATTCTTTGCAGTCGACTGTATTGAGCACGTCTTGTTACCTCCGGGAAGCTCGGGACATTGCGAGTAGCAAACATTTGCGAAGTTGAGCATCTCGAGGGTAATTTATGTAAGAGTCTAAAAGACCTGTTGTACAACAAATTTAGGGTTCTGCCGGAACCTTTTTTATAATTCATCAAGAGTTACTATCCGTACATATTACTGCATAAAGTACGAAAGAGACTGTCTTTAGCTTCACTTGTACAGAACCAGAAGTTCCTTATAGTCATATTCGCTTTAGCACGAAGGTTTCGAGATTGTTTTCTTATATTTGAGTTATCACTCAAGGAGCTGGTGAGAGTTTGACCCAAATACTTAAATTCTTGTACTTCCTCAATTACTTCACCTCTCATTTTAAACCTAATATCAGCTGGCTGATTACAGCTTTTAGGATGAAAATGCATAACCTTAGTTTTTGTAACATTAAAAAGAATATCATGTTTGTGCGAATACACTTCGCAGACTTTTAGTAGCCGATCCAGACCTTTAACAGAGGGACTTATTAACACCATATAAACTAAGTTATTTATCTTGTGTTATCTATACAACATCCCACTGTTGCCTCATTAAGTGAAGCAATTAATAGGAGAGAACAAGGAGTCTTGTCTCACCCCGCAAGAGGAACCAAAACATTCGGATAGTACATTGCCCACCTAGGGTTAGGTACGATTCAGCGCCGCCGTTTCAGCGCCGCATGGCAAGGCTATTTCAGCGCCAAACGATTCAGCGCCAGGATTTTTCAGCGCCACAATATTTCATTTTTTCGACTCAATTCTTTTGCCTTAAACTTGACTCGGACCCAAATTTTAGTTATTTATGATAAGAGGAAATATGCTTTGTATGGTGTTTACTGTCGTAAAATACGACAGTACAGTACTACTGCGTTCCAGTTTATTTGGGAAAGTACTATGACACCACATATCCCAAATAAATTGGGAGGTTTGGGTGCTGTGCTGTCGTAGCCAACCAACTAACTTTCTAACAACCTCGGAATCTATGTCTGAATCTATGTCATAGCTAACCAACTAACTTTCTAACAACCTCGGAATCTATGTCTGTTTGGTTACATATTTTCTTCGACCCTTTTTCATTATACTTTTGTTCTGTGAGTTGAAAAGAAAGTTCTCTGACGTGTTCTTTAAAAAAATTGCTGTCTGCTATTGTGTGTGCAGTCTGCTTTTTTTATTTTCAAATATTTACCCATGGCCCAATTTGTTCAAAGTAAAAGAGGAAAAGATAAATTCTGTCATGCTGGATATTTATATAGATTTGAAAAGTAAGTAAGACAGACAATAACGTTAAGTTTTGGCGTTGTCATGAAGATGGACGATGCAAGGCAAGAATTCATACAATGAATGCACAAGTAATAAAGGAACTTAACGAGCATACACATCCACCATCTGCAGTTGCAATTGAAGTAGAAAAAGCAAAAACAGAGGTAAGAAACCAGGCTGAGAGAACTTGTGAACCTCCCAGCATAATTATTAACAAATGCTTAGAAAATATGTCCCAAGCCGGAATCGCACAAGTACCAAATAGGCAAGCTTTGCGTAAAATTAATTATTCGTCGAAAACGGAATGAAGTAAATGATGTTCCCGACAACCCCCGAAACATTCAGGAGTTAGAATTACCACACGAATACAAAATATATAAACCAACACCAGATACAGAGGAAATATTTTGCTTGAGTGATAGTGAAATGGGCCACAACAGAATTATTATATTTGGAAGGGAGAGTTGGTTGCAACATTTAGCAACTTCAAAAATATGGTACGCCGATGGAACCTTTGCAATAGCACCTCAATTATTTTATCAAGTTTATACTATTATGGTCAAGAAACATGGTGGTGTTCACCCCATACTATATATGTACTCTTACAAAATAAGTAGCGTGCAACTTATGTAGGATGTTCGAATTGATTAAAGAGTTGGTACCCAATGTACGACCGGATTCAATCCTTTGTGATTTCGAACAGGCAGCTTTTACAGCTATGAAAGCCTGCTTTCATGAAGTAGAAATTAGAGGCTGCTTATTCCATTTATCGCAAAATATAATAAAACAAATTAGTAGGATTGGTCTCATGCATTCATTTAATACCAATCCAGATTTTACATTAAGTGCTAAAATGGTACCGGCTCTAGCGTTCGTACCTATTAACGACATTGACGATCATGTAGACGCACTAGCAATGGAATTACCAGAGGAATTGCTTCCACTTTTAAACTGGTTTGAAGAGAACTACATTGGTCGTCCAAACTGAAAGGGTACTGGTAGAAGACAACCATTGTTTCCAGCGGAGATGTGGAATATGTTTTAACGTACATTACGTGAGGAAGATAGAACAAATAATCATGCTGAAGCAGCAAACAAGATTGCGTAGTGAATTAGGGATGTTCCACCCGACCATATGGAAGTTCATCGATACGCTGCATAGAGTTTAAAGAGGACGCGACGAATATTTTGAAAAACTTTTAGCTGGGCATGATCTTCAAGTTAAATTACAAAAGTTCAGAAAAGCGGACGAAAGAATATTTAAAATCGTTTCAGAATATGGAAATAGATGTGAAGTAGAGTTCTTGCGTGGAATAGCGCACAATTTTTTAAATGAATTTCAAACTAATATTTTTTTTAGTTTTAAATAACGTATTCATTTTACATTAATAAATTTCTTATTTTAAAGTTGTTTGCTTTTGCACAGAAATATTTTAAAGTTGTTTGCTTTTCCTTCGAAATATTGTGGCACTGAAAAATCCTGGCGCTGAATCGTCTGGAGCTGAAATGGCCTTACGCTGAAACGGCGGTGCTGAAACGGCGACGCTGAAATGGCGGCGCTGAACCGTCCCATTCCCCCCCCCCCACCTAACGGTGAAAGATTGGTGGGAATACCAAAATTTCAATAAATTTAATATGTACATGGGAACCTTCCTGTATTCTAGTTTTTTAAATAAAATATTGTGGCTCACTCTATCATATGCCTTACTTATATCTAGGAAACAGCTATAAATAGTTGAATTACTGTCAGTGTATTTAGATATTACTTCCTTAAGTACATAGATACACAGGTCAGTTGAGTGGGACCTTTTAAAACCGAAGTGATGATATGTCCATAGGTAATCATTTAATCGGAGTAACAAGAGTTTTTCTAGTAGTTTCGAGAAGAAGGAAGCGACAGCAATAGGCCTGTAATTATTGCTGGACAGAATGTCTCCATACTTATTTTTGACCAGGGGCAAGATATATACCCTCATGAATTCTGCAGGGATATAGCTATGAACAAGCATGGCTGATAAGAGCAATGATACATGCAGACATACCACGGCATTGGTATATTTTAAGTGCTCACTCGATAGGTCATCTACCCTGACGCAGAACCAGTCTTTATCTCTTTAATTAACCTCTTTACTTCAGGAACTGATATCAAAGTATTTTCATTTGTCCCTCCCACAGGCGTTTCGCTGCAATCTATCTTAAGATTATCCCTACTCGCACAATTAAGAATGTTTGAGTAGTGGTTTTTTCACAGCTTTGCAATTTCATCCTCTCCGACACCCCATCGATTGTCGGAGGGAAGGCATTTTTGACACTCGTTTGATTCTTAACAAATTTCCAAAATTTGTTATCATTATTTAAGTGAGCTTCACAGGCTTTTGATGCTCGAATAGAATCTTCCTGTTTACATCGCCTTATGGCTGCCTTATACTAACCCCTACTTCTACACATATTCATGTATACTGGTCCTAATCTGGGTCAACCATGAAAGCAACACAAATCGTAGGCGTCTTTCGATTCCTTTTCAGGGGAGGCAGTAAAAATTCCATCAAGGAATAATCTTAATATAATAGTTGTAAGATTTAATCAGGGGTCTTCCTGCTTCTCTGAACAAGGAAACAACTTATTATAATACCTATCTATGAGTTTACAGTGAGAATCATTTGAGCAAGGATTACTACAGGCAAGATGCAAAATTTCTAAATTATTAAAGAGGTGACCTGTTCTGTCTTTATATTCTATTCTCTGTTGCATATTAATATTAGACCAATCGATGCAATTATTCTTACCTATTGAGTTCTTGTTATGTCGTGTTGCGCATACGTTAGTAAAATTAATTAATAGTTCTAACGGTCTATGATCAGAAAGAAGGAAATCATACAGAATATGAACTCTAACAATTCGATCCTTTAGATCAGGGGTTCCCAAATTGTGTTCCGCGGAACACTTCTCACGGTATACAAGTGTTCCGCGGAACACCAATTTGGGAACCCCTGCTTTAGATTATTACTGGTGAGACAATGATCAATCCACCTGGTGGTACCACTCATCACGAACGTATGTGAAATTACCACTGGTTGCGCCTAATACATCTACATCACTTATACTTAATTTAGCAGACTCGCACATGTTACCTAATTCTACAAAGAATTCCTGAGTTCACATGCGCATTAAATCCTCCATTATTATACAATGAGAATATTTGGGGTTATCTGAGTGACTTAATTTTGTGCATCAAATCAATGTATTCATCTAGAGTACTGCCTTGTTGTATGGTAAATATGATAGCAGTTATAATTAATATGCAATCATTGTTCACTTGTATAATAATTCAGTGCTTAACAACCTTACATTATTGCTTGTTAAAATTTTTTTTACGTTTTGACAAATCTTTCCTTATTACGAAAGCAGTGAAATTTAATATAGAGAAAGAGGTGGGGTACAGAAAAGGGGTTGCTGCCAGTCATCTCAAACACCTGAGTTTCATTGAGGAAGAGAAAGTGAGGTTTAAAGTAGGGGAGGTGGTATTGAACAGATCGAAAATATGAGGAATGGTTTCGAATGTTGCAAAAATTTATGAAAAGTGAATCAGACAGAGGCCCATGACATCTCGAAGAGGGAGTAACAGAACCAGTCCCGCTGCCCGGATCTGCGTTACCAGTATTCGCATCTGGGGAGCTAGAAGTGGAGATATTTATGGTCCCCTCCTCAAGAGTGTCCGAGGCTATTGAAGTCGACGCTATTTTGTTGCTTTTAACTTAATTTTTAAAAGATTGTGTAGTGTGTAAAATGCATGTATGCGTGATGAGGAATAGGGAAAGAAGTGTGTGTTTGAGAGCATGCTGGACTGTTCATAAGGTAGAAGAGACACGGGGAAAGATCAGCTAAGGGGGATAGTGACAGGAAAAACGGGAGTTCAGGCAATCCCTGTCTCCTGCCTAAAGTAAAGCTTTGAAGAGCATATGTCTTTAAATAAAAAAAATTGTCCTGCAAGTTGCATGCATGAAAGTAAATGACTTTTAATACAGACATATTTTCTACTTCGCGAGATTAAAGTTACTGATTTAAATAGATCACAAAGTTGTTTCTAACTTTGAGAAAAACGGATTTTAATTTTCGCTTCGGTAGATTCAACAAATTAGCTCAAATTGACGAAAAACAAAGTTTTGGTATATTATATATATTATATATATAATATATATATATATATATAGAGAGAGAGAGAGAGAGAGAGAGAGAGAGAGAGAGAGAGAGAGAGAGATTAAAATTAAACCAGCGAATTCTAGATGGTGGAAACTTACCGGAAGACTGAATAAACAGTGTAATAATACCGATACATAAGAAGGAGGATAAAGCTATGTGTGTTAATTTCAGACCAGTGAGTTTGCTACCACACGTCTACAAGATACTGGCGAAGATTATCCAGAAGAGAATGCAACAAAAGGGAGAAATTTTGTTAGGAGAGGAACAGGCAGGATTCAGACCAGGCAGGGGCACATCTGATCAAATATTTAATCTATGCCAACTGACAGAGAAAATGTGGGGATATGGCAAAGCGGTATACTGTGTTTTTATAGATTTTCGACAGGCCTTTGACTCAGTGTGGAGAAGGGGAATGTACCAGGTTCTGATGCGTTTTGACTTCGAGGAAAATATTGGTAATTTGATAAAAAGATTTATGAGAATGCCAGAGCAAGAGTGAGGAAGGGACAAATGACAATTGATGACTTCAGAACTAACCAAGGAGTGATACAGGGATGCCCGTTGTCACCCCATCTCTTCAATCTGTTCCTGGAGATGGTGATGGGGGAGGCGCTCGGTGACTACGAAGGAGGAGTGAAAATCGGAGGAGAATACATAAGCAATCTAAGATATGCAGACGATATAGTACTGGCAGTGGTGGGCACCGTTAACCAAAAAGTTAACTTCGTTAACCGCTAATCCGTTAACCAAAAAGTTAACTTCGTTAACCGTTAATCCGTTAATTCGTTAAACATGTAACGGAAGTTACCGATAAACCGTTAACGTTAACTTTTATTATAAAAAAATGAAAAACACAATATATATATAATTTAATTTTCCCTCTTCTTCTCGTTCTCCATTTTGTCCATGAGATGCATGTTGCCCTTCATGAAAATTAGCATATCAAAGTTTTCATCAGACAGGGATGATCTCTTGGCCCTCAGGATGTCCTTGCCCATAGAGAACAAACGCTCCACTGCAGCACTGGAGGGAATGGCTGTGTTGAACTTGATGAACAAGTCCACCAACACTTGCTCACCCAAGAAGGCAGCATCTGTCAGCAAGTCCTTGGAGTTGGTCTCCAGCCAGGTCTTGACCAAGTTCTGGGCCTTGCCCTTGAGTGACCTGTGGCTTCTGCTGCTCTCTTTTGTCTGGATGACAGCACTGAAGAAGTCATCCTCCTCCTCCTCCTCGTTGTTGCTGCCTCCACTGTTGCTGCCCACTTCGTTGGACTGCTGCTTCATGGCCTCTTCGACTGTACCCTCCATGCTTTTCCTCACCCTGGCGACCTTGGTGTTGTCATACTTGTCCAACCAGATGAGGTGAAAACGCTCCCATTGTAAGACATCAATTGACTTAATTTATGTCATCAAAGTGACATGAGAATTGAAATCTTACCTGATCAGTTTTATGGTTCTTGAAATGTATCAAGGAGACTACTAATAAGGTACTCACAGACATATTATAAATATACATGACTTACTTGACAACGATTATTTTTTAATATTCACTAGCACAAACAAGTTGCGCAAGAGACAGACTGCAAATGAAACGAATGTAGTTATTTGTTGTAATTGTTACATATATATTATTGAAAGTGCCTTAAAATGCTCGTGATATTTCTTGAAAGAAGTTGAAACATTCAACTCAAATGGCAAATCTTTCCGCCTGATTTTACAGTCGACCATGTTTTGCTCAAACCAATGCCATAAATAACTACCATATTTGGTAAGACACAAATTGTGGCGACGGAAACAAATATATCGCCTGATTTTGCACTGCGGAAATGGAAATTCGTTCATCACTATTAACAGTGGCGGATTAATTGCGCACCTGCTCAGCACTGAAAATAATAGAAACTTTTAAACGTTTATTTATGAATTTTTTGGGTTAACGGACTTGAGTTAACGGAAGTTAAATGTAACGGAAGTTAATTAGTCCGATAATGATTTTCAAAGTTAACTTAAAAGTTAAATCGTTAACGAAAAAGTTAACTTCGTTAATTAACGATTAACGGATTAACGGTTTGTGCCCAGCTTTGAGTACTGGTAGCAGAGACAGCGGAAGAAATACGAGAAATTACTACTAGGGTGGAAGAAGCATGCATAAAATACGGGCTAGAGATAAATTTAAATAAAACCAAGACAATGACGATAGGAAGGACGAGAGAACGGATGGCGGTGGCGCTGGCGTCGGGAATAATAGAGCAGGTACAGGAGTTTAAATATTTAGGAGTGTGGTTCACGCAAAATAGAGATGACTTTAAAGCTGTGCAAGAGAGAATTAAACTGGGGTATGTGGCGATGAATAGGCTCACCAAGATATGGAAAGACGACAATGTCAGCAGAGAGTTAAGATTAGATTGTACTAGGCAATAGTGGTACCAACAGTTTTATATAGTTCGGAGTGTTGGACGATGAAGTTAAAAGAAAAGAATTTATTATCGTTGGAAATGTATTGTCTGCGCCGAATTTGTAACATCCGCTGGTACCACAGAAGGAATAAATGAATATATAAGGGAGATGACTGACGTTAAACTCACCACAGTGGACAGAGTGGTGGATGCGCAGAGGAGATGGTACAGCCATGTGGAGAGGATGGGGGAGGACCGACTTCCGAGAAGGCTGATGTACGGAAGAATAGAGGGATCGAGGCCCCTGGGACGCCCAAAGACGACGTGGCTCAATAAAAAGAGAGAATCTGGGTTTAACCTGGCGCCAGAGAACAGATCTGGCCAGAGACGGGGCGCAGTGGCGAGATTACTGACGGGGGCGACACATCGCACGGGACCCAACCTGGAGACCTCCAGATGGGAACTAAGTCAAGTAAGTCATATATACTGTGTGTATATATATATATATATATATATGTATGTATACACACATATGTGTATATATATATATATATATATATATATATATATATAACCAAAGGTGTATATATTGTGTGTGTGTGCGCGTATGTGGATATATGGATTTTAGATGCATAAATTTTTAAAAGTTGGTTCCTCGCTTATGCCGAGATGCGTGTCGAGTGAGGTCGAGTGTGTGATAATTCACAGATGAAGTGGGGTATGTTTTTGTTAGGTAATACCTTTGATACCTCGAAATATTCAAAAGTTGTAGAAAAAAAAAATCTTAACCATTTTTATTGTTGGAAAATCGATATGTTTGTTCTGTGTGTGTGTGTGTGTTTGTTTACTTGTTTTCCTTGTGTGAATGATGTTTGTTATGACGCGCACATAACAGTATAAGGTAAGTATAGGCAGTTAACTGTCTTCTGAAACGCATTCTTAAGAAAAAATAAAGGAACGAACGCCTAATGGAGACATTAATAAAATAGAAAATGAAAACGGATAAAGTAGAAATCGATAGCTACTGCGGTACTTTCTCGAGTCGTAAAAGGCGACTCGAAAAGCGATAAAGATTTTAATTAGGATTTAATTTAAAAAAACGGGCAATTTCATGATGGCTTCTTCTCCGTAATCGTTCGTTTTAAGGTTGGATTGAAACGCGATGGAAGGCTCTAAATGACGTCTTAACCGGAGCATCACGTCTACACCACATTCACGAACGACTGTTTCCTCGTTGAGAGAGGTTAATCACGATGAAAGTAGTTTACTTTTTCCTATATTTTTCACTTTATTTTCCGGTTGCGAATAATTTGCTTAAAGAGAACAATGAGGAAAATCTTTATCGAGTATTAATAATGTTATTTGGGCCACTGAAGGAAAATACGCTCAAATATCAGTCCTTTCATGTCTCTGAAATGAAGGATCGTGATTAATCGGTTTATTTTCGTCCGGTCTATTCGGGATCCTCATGAATACAGTTTCTTATAACTTAGTTAATTTTACTCATTTATCATTGCTCAATGCTCATATAAGAATAAATGAAAGTGCACGAATAATTGGTTTCCATTAATATTTTCTGTTTCCTCCGCGCGCGCGCGCGCCGTTTAGTTCTTCATCACTGATTAATACATTGTTAATGCAGTTGGCACCTTCCTTTTCTTCGTTATTCTGAGTTCAGATTGTGTAATTTACTTTTGTCTACCTTTGATGGGCTCTCATTTTCTCTCTAAACTCAGAGACCCCTATCTTTAAGAAAGGGGATCACGAAAGTCCAGGGAACTATCGTCCTATTAGTCTCACTTCAGTTGTAGGTAAATTATTAGAAAGGATAATAGCTGATAGAATCGTTGACCATTTGGATTCCTACAAGCTGCTTGGGGACTCCCAACATGGGTTTAGACGGCATAGTTCGTGTCTCACCAACTTGCTCGAGTTTTTCCACGTCATGTTGAGTGAGTACGATAAGAGTAGGGCGATTGATATACTTTATCTCGACTTTCAGAAAGCCTTTGATAAGGTACCTCACCGCCGGCTAATGGCGAAAGTGCGCGCGCTGGGTATCGGTGGGGAAATAGGTAGGTGGATTGAAAACTGGCTAAGGAATAGGCGGCAGAGGGTGGTAATTAAAGGGACTAGTTCGGGTTGGGCCTCGGTCACTAGTGGGGTTCCTCAGGGTTCCGTTTGGGGCCACTGTTGTTTACCATTTACATAAATGATATCGACGGTGGCATCGTCAGTCGGATCGCCAAATTCGCTGATGACACCAAGCTTGGGGCCAATGTTGGGACGCCCGAAGCGATCGAGGAACTGCGTGCGGACCTAGGTAGGATAGGAGAGTGGTCCGAAAAATGGCAAATGCCGTTTAACTTGGGTAAATGCAAAGTGATGCACATTGGCTACGCCAATCCCAAGTCGGACTACTCGATGTTGGGCAGTAATATCGAGGTGACTGATTTAGAAAAGGACTTGGGTGTGCTAATTAGCAGCGACCTTAAGTTTACGAAACAGTGTGTAGAGATGGAAAAGAAAGCCCAGAAACTATTGGGTTATATCAGGAGGCAATTTCAGTTTCGGAACAAGGAGATTGTGCTCTCACTGTACAATTCCCTTGTTCGGCCGTACCTGGAGTATGCTGTGCAGTTCTGGTCGCCCACCCTCAGGAAAGATATTGAGAGGCTGGAGCGAGTGCAGGCGAGGGCCACAAAGTTGATCCCTTCCGTTAGGCATATGGGCTACAATCGACGGTTACGCGCCCTGAACTTGTTTTCGCTTGAAACTCGGAGGCTGCGCGGTCAACTGATCGAGGTTTTCAAGCTCTTACGAGGGTTCAACGATGTCGATTTAGAAGTATGTTTAGTTTAAATGATAACCCAACTCGCAACAATGGTTGGAAGTTGGATTTGAAACGGTTTAGGACTAGTGTGTGTGGGAATTACGTTACGTATAAGATCTGTGACACATGGAACAGGTTACCTTCGGAAGTTGTGAACAGTTCCTCTGTGGATCAGTTCAAGAAAAGGTTAGACGAAATCTTGCACACTATTTGAGTGTGTAAAGACATTTAGGACCTCAGTCTGCGGAAATTTCTTTTCCTGTAAAATAGTTGATATCTGGAACCAACTTCCCTCAGAGGATGTTTCCAGTCAAAGTGTAAATCTGTTTAAAAATAGGCTAGACAAAGTACAGAACACACTCATAGTTTAAGATTAAAACCTCAGAAAACTCTGCAGGAGTTCGCTTGCTCGGTGTCTCTGTGAGCAAGCTAAATATAGAGCTATTATATATTCTCCACTTTCCTGTAAAATTTCCTTGGCTACTTTTCCAGGGTCAAGGTATTTTCTTCAACCTTTTTCCGTACCTGCCTCTGGCAGGGAGGGAGCGGAGGGTGGGGAGAGAGCCTTCTACTTTTCTATCCAGTTTTCTACTACTGCTAGCATAGTTTGAAAGACAAAATTTTCCCTGGCACCCGTTGCCATTGGTACCTCCTCGGTATGGGCCGCAAGGCCTTTTGAGGTACTTCTTTTCCTTGTAACTCCTTGTAACTCTCTCTCTCTCTCTCTCTCTCTCTCTCTCTCACCTACTTGTGTCTCATCATCTTTCCTACACTGTTTTTAGCTTACCTCTTTATTGCACAATTTTTTACCGATTTACTTTTCGAGCGAATATAATGAATGTCAGAGACAAATGATGGTTCTCTCGACTTATTTCTGTACGCAATCTATTTCTCTTAAAATATTTGCAAATACTGTACTAATAAATAAAAAAATGTCGCTTTACATTACAGAATAAAATAGATTTGCGAGAATGAAAGGTTTTACGCATTATTATGAGAGGTTTAAATTTCTTTTCGGGGAAAACGATTTCTTATTATATTGAAAGTCATTTTTCAAAATTAAATGGAGGCTGGATTTATTGTATCTTCTTCTCGAGGGCTCTGGTGAAACAAATGGCTGTCTTTCTTTTAGCATGTGACAATATATATATACACTGTATATTAGGGTGTATCATGCTCATTGAAGCGCGAATTTCAAGATTGGCAGTATGTATTCCTATGTAAAATAAAATTTTAGGAGGGGCTTGTTTTCTTGAACTTTTGCTAAAAATCACGTTTAAGTGTTCAAATTTCCACTTTTTCGTTTTCTGGTTATATACAGAACAGCTGTGCAGGACATACACTGTAGTACAAATGTAACAGACCGGTTTTTTACCAAACAAAACCATTGTAACAGCTGTTATAGGCTACTAGAGTTTCACTGTGATAATTTTCTGTTTCAGATACAAAGCAAAGCTTGGTGAAGGTTGTGTAGCCACCATGACTAAGCAAGGACGAAAGACCAGAAAAAGTTCTGGTTCAAAGCTGAGTGATCTGGTGGGTCCAGGCAAGCAGTTATTTCCCACGGAAGTTCCAACCTGGAGAGCTGTGTTTCAGAGAGGAATCCTCCACCAGGAAGAGAAGCTGCTTCTGGGTGATATGAAGAGAACTCGGTACCCTCTGCAAGATTCGGCTAAGGACTTGGCACAGTGGCGGTTCCTCATATGGGCAATATGGGCAGCCGCACAGGGCGGCATTTGTGGAGGGGCGGCATGAGCGCCTGCAAAAAAAATAATAATAAAAATAAAAATAAGAATAAATAAATAAAGAAATAAATAAAAATAAAAAATAAAATAAAATAAATAATAAAAGATCAATAAATATATTTTTATTAATAAAAAACCATCTATTGCATTTTCCATAAACCTTCCCATAAAAGACCTAAACAATGCAAAATGCTTCCAGATTAATATTATTGGGAATAAAGGCCCATACTTTAACATATGTAATGTTATTTTTCTGGGTTTGGTTAAAGAGTGAAATGTATATTATTTATTACAAGGAAGGTAAGAAGAGTCAGGCTTTAGATGGCAGTTGTGCTGTGGTGCAATTTATTTTGTTTCTTGTTCAAAGTGTAGCATAATAATTACCCTCTCTTAAGTGTCTTATTCTATTTATGTGATAGAGCATTTGTACAATTTAGAAATTTGATTCTCTAGTTTATTTATGGCAGTTGTGCAATTTAATTTGTATTTTTCCTGTTCATAGTATCATAATTACATTCTCTTAAGTGAGTTATTCTATTTACGTGGTGAAGGATTTGTAAAATTCAGAAATTTGAGTCTTTGTTTTGGTTCTGAAGTTCCAACAATTAGTCCAATAAAAAGTTATTTTGTGAAAGAGTTATGTCTGTCCTTTATTTTGGGGGGATTCGAATGTGTGTGTGTTGGCGAACAGGGGGGGGGGCGCTGAAGGTGAGGTTCGCCCAGGGCGTCATGTAAGCTAGGACCGCCACTGACTTGGCATCACTGGTACTGGCACAGTGGCGCAAAAGCAATGCCACGTTCACTCCTCCTGTGATCATTCAAGAGAGATCCATTACCAGGAAGATTCTTGTCAGGTGGAATGAAATGACTGACCTAGTGATTGGCAGAGTGAAGGCTGCAAAGAGAGAGAAGAGAACATCTGAACTTGATACATTGTTTGACATAACAACCTGCAGACATGATATCACTCTCTGTCGAACTGAAGCATCTGGCTGCTCTGGCTGTGCTGCTAGAGTTCATGTCAACTGTGACTGTCCTCTGCCTCAGAAGATTCCAAAGCGAGAGCTAGAGTGGCTCCATTACCAGAGGATCAAAACCTCAGAAGTTTCTGGCTTCCGGATGGCATCTGTTGATGTGAAGGAAACAGTGAAGCAGGTGAAGGCTGCTAAGAGGAAGGAGGGAGAACAGAAGGCAGCTGAGAAGAGAAACAGAAAAGATGAAGAAGAAAAGGAGCTACTGCTTAGAGCTGATGATCTACAGATCTACAGAAGCTAAGGCTAACAAAGACCCTAAGATCCACTCTAAGGCTGTCACTTCCTTGCAAGAGTCTCCAGGCAGAGAAGCTCTTACTGCTGACACAGTTTTTTCCAGTACTGCACCAGGCACAAGCTCCAGTATCAACACTGGCAAAGTCTCCACCTCTACCAGAAGGAACTACATGGATATCTCAAACACTGCTGCGGCTGCAGCAGTCAGGTTCAAGGTCGCAAACACTCCTGCAGCAGCCATTGCATCTGACTTCTTGCAAGATCTCATCAAAGCTGGCCATCTATCTGTTGATAAGGCATATCTAGCTGTTGACAGGATGAAGATGCGGAGGGGCAAGGAGTCTGTAATAGGTGTCTCGGTGGAGGCCCTGGAGAAAAGGACAGAGGGAGAGGAGATCAAGGTAATTTTCTTTGATGGAAAACAAGATAAGAAGACAAAGATCATGAGGTACAATGAAGAAACTGGCCGCTTCCATCCTGATATTACAACTGAAGAGCACTAAATGTTACCTGGGAACCTGAGGGGCAGTATCTCTTCCATTGTACACCAGAAGAACCTGAAGGAAATGAGAAACCTGCACTGAAGATAGCTCAGGCTCTGTTTGAGTGGGTTAGTGCTCATGGTGCTAAATATACTATTGTGGTCCTTGGTGGTGACTCCAGCAACACAAACACAGGACCTGATGGAGGAGCCATCACTCACTTGGAGAGACTGCTAGGTCACAAGTGTCACTGGCTGATATGCCAGTTGCATATTAATGAACTTAGCCTCAGGCACATGATCATCAAGCTTGATGGTCCCTACACGCACAAGTCTGGGTTCAGTGGCCCAATAGGAAAACGTTTGGAGTAGATCAATGACATACCTGTCAACTTTAGCTTCAAGGCTCTGCCAGGAGAAGAAGATATAATTGAACTGCCAGAAGACATTGTACAGAACCTTAGCACTGACCAGAAAAACTGCTACCTACTGATCAAAGCTCTCAAGACAGGAGATTTGAGCAAGGAAGTTGCTGGTCTGAAGTGTGGCCCACTGAATCAGTCACGCTGGCTGACTACAGGTGAGGCTCTGTTGATGCTGTGGATGAGGCAGCATGGTCTGAAGGGGGAGGTGTTGAAGAAGCTGAAGGTGCTGTTGAAGTTCTGCCTGGACTTCTATTTCTTCAAGATGTATTTTGAGATCAAGGTGAAGCACCACATGAGGTATGGACCTCACCATATTGTGACCGCTCTGGGACTGCTGAGAAGCCAGACCTCTGAAGTCAGGAACATAATCACTCATATGATAGTTCGTGGAGCATATCATGCTCACAGTGAGAACCTCATTACCTCTCTCCTGTGCAGTGAGGATGAGGAGGAGAGGGCATGGGGGGTTGAGATGATCAAGAAGATCAGAGGTAAGGCTGAGTATGGAGACATGAGTTTGAGAACTCATAGAAACCCTAAATGAATTTTGATGCCACTTCTCCAATTACTCTATTAATTGGGATAAGGAGAAACTGTATGAGCACTCTTCACTTGTAAGATGTGAAGAGAAGTTGAGGAGCTTCTCAGGTAGTGATGTAGCGGATGTCATTTTTTCACATCCGCGGATGCGGATGAGGATGTTTGATTTCAACATCCGCGGATGCGGATGCGGATGCGGATGTCTACATTTTCGTTATTTTTTAGGATATATTCGAGATTTGTTGTGTTTAACGTATATAATAAGTTATTATATAGAGAGAGCTGTAGCTATAATGTACGTAGTATAATTGATTAATTGTACAATAATTGCTGTACTTTTCTCTGAACATATAAAATAATATCAAGCATCTAACTAATATAGAAATCAATCAGTGAATTCGTCTGCAAATAAATTCGTTATTTTGTTGAGTTTCAGCCACAATTAGAAACCATAATTGTGTTACCAGGATGCGGGACGTGAACCCAACTCAAATGCACCCCACCGACCTCTTTCCCCAACCTCCACCCTTATAGAAAGAGATCTTTAATTAGCTTCATAACTATTTATATTAGTTTAAAGTTTTATTAGGCATATTTATAAATGAGTAATTAAAATAAAGTAAACTAAGATGTTCATCGTTTAATGTTCAAACTTAATTATAGGAAGGTTATGCTTAAGGAACATTAATTTTTCTGCCTTTTCTGCTGCCAGTCTGTTTCTCTTTTCATCATATATTAATCCAGCACTGCTAAATAATCTCTCGCTTGGTACGTTTGTTGGAGGACAGGCTAAATATTCCTTGCAAGTTTACTCAAGTATGGATAGATATTCTGCGTATTTTTCCACCAACTAATAGGATTGTCACATGCAGCCAGGCATTTTTCTTGGTGATAGCTCTCGATCATTTTTACTACATCTTTTGACATCGCGTAGGTCTCGTCATTGCTGCTTGACTCAAGAAACTGAGAGACAGATTCTGTGATAGATTTGCTTGTTGAAGGTGTTGGTTCTGTCACTGAAACTTTTATTCTTTTGGTGGGTGGCGAAGCGACAGATTCAAGAGATTGAAGCTCTTCAACTGCTTTGCCAAGTGATGATTTAACTCGTTCTAATGTAATAGGTGAAAATAACTTAGCTTTGTAACGTGGATCTAAGTAGGTTGCAAGAGAGTAACTTCATACAAGAACAGCCTCTCGTCTTGTCGCTTGCATCACTTTTGCGCACAATGAACTAGTTCTATTAATATAGTAGAATTTGATAATTTCCGCTTATTAATGACGTTTTATCTCAACGGTCCACATCCGCACGACATCCGCAGTCCAAAGTGCGGATGCGGATGCGGATGCGAGAAAATGTGCGGATGTTCCGCGGATGCGGATGCGGATGCGGATGCGGATGTGACCTACATCACTATTCTCAGGTCTCCACTTGAAGTTGAGAACTTCTCAGTTCACACTCAAAGCTGTGAAAGAGCAGTCCAGGAAGTTTCAGCTGCAGCTCATGCAGTGTATGGGCAAAAGAGAACAGATGGTTTTGTTCGTGCTAGGATCGATCACAGGAAATTGTTGCCAGTTTTCAAGTCAAAGCAAGATATTATGAACATGTTTTAGATCTCTACAAGACCTGCTAGACAAATGAAGACGCTTTTAGCAGAAAAAATCTCAAAACATTCAGTTGACCAGCATACTATTACAAGTTGGGGGGTGGAGGAGGGACTTATGCAAATATTAAAGAAGAATTGCAATTGCAAAAAAAAGGTTGAACGTCACAGCAGCTTGCGGAAAGGTGGGGGCAGCTGCTATCACACTCAGTGATGCCAAAAAGAAAATAAATAAAAAATGGTGGAGGCGTTTCTAAAAAAAAAAATGTAAGACCAAGAAAGAAGAACAAAAAGATTCTGCCTGATGAAGAGAACAGCCGCGAAATGTGGTGTATAGGAGACTAAAAATCATACAATTCCTTAGTTTTGGGCCATTTTGGGTGATTTTAGTTATTTTAAGGGTTATACACTACTTTGGCTAATCTTAAATGGGTCCAAGCCTGCCCCTAGAAATGCTTAAGGGTGTATGTGAACAATATGGAACATATGGAGGTCATTTGAGGCTACCAAGTCTTTGAAATTGGCCAAAAATCCCATTTTTTTACAAAAAAGTGCGATTTTGAACACTTAAATGTGATTTTCCCAAAGGTTGCAGAAGACGAACCCCTCTTAAAATTCACTTTTACATAGGAATTCATACTGCCAATCTTGAAATTCCAAGTTTTTCAATATTCTATATATCGAAGGCAGATTCAAACCACACAAAATTACCTTAATTTCTGCCTCTTGCTGAGTATACTACCTTTCTAGAAGAAATTTTGGAGCAAGTGTAGTTTACGTCCCCCTGACGCAAAAGGGGACACAAACTACACTAGGTCAAAGTGGAGAACGTAAACTACAGTAGGATCTTTAGGAGACATTTTTTAAATGAATCCATCAACTAAAACGTTAAAACTAACGAAAATATTACGACTTAACCTAACCACTCGTCAATTTATATATATATATATATAAATTGACGATATATATATATATAGACCTAGTATGTTTCATGGACTGCTCTCGATTTTCCTACGAAATTGCAAACAAGGGCAGTCGATGACCTGATTTTGTTTCTGCAATCGGTTTTCTTGAGAAACCTAACCTAATCTAACCTAACCTGACCTAATCGAGTTTCTTATACTATTGGTTTTTGCAAGATATCGCACTAATTCCTGTTATTTTTTTATCATTTCTCAAGAAAACCGATTGCAGAAACAAAATCAGGGTCATCGACTGCCCTTGTTTGCAATTTCGAGGGAAAATCGAGAGCAGTCCATGAAACATACTAGTCCCATATATATATATATATATATATATATATATATATATATATATATATATATACCGGGTGTCCGAGAATTATTTGTACAATTTTTGGCTGTTATTAAAAGTCAACCATGAAGTGTAGAAATTCCAGTGTTGTCCCATTTTACAGAGAAACTCATTAATTTTTTTCTGATAACAAGTTTTGACAAGTTTTTCTTTTTTGTACGCGGGTGACAGACATTGATGATTTAAAAGCAAGAATCACAGCTGCTATTGAGCGAATTGATGTGGATATGCTGCAGCGTACATGGCAACATTTGGAGTATCGATTGGATATTTTGCGAATCACTGATGGTGCACATATCGAATGTTTGTAACAACGTTACTTTAATAAAAGAAACTTTTGAAAATACAGATTCTAAATAATCTTGTTTAAGAATTTTACGTGTGTTATCAAGAATTTTATTAAAAGATGAAATTGTACAGATAATTTTCGGACACACTGGAATTTCTAAAAAACTTGTCAAAACTTGGTATCAGAAAAAACTTAATGAGATTCTCTGTAAAATGGGACAACACTGGAATTTCTACACTTCATGGTTGACTTTTAATAACAGCCAAAACTTGTACAGATAATTCTCGGACACCCGGTATATATATATATATATATATATATATATATATATATACCACGTGACCACAAAAATTGTCCCTGTTTTTAATCGCTTATTACTCAGTCATTATTGCAGCTTCACAAAGGAAATAAAAAGCATTCGAAAGAGAACATTTTAAAGTTTTAATTTATTCTACATGTGTTCAAAGTGACGTCCCTGGACATTCTTACATTTCACACAACGGGAAAGGAAGTTATTTATTACATTTTCCAAAACGCTGCATTCAATGGACTGTACACTCTCTACCACCGCTTGCTTTATTCTTCGATAGAGGATGGCTCTTGCCTGAATACTTTGTCCTTGACAAATCCCCAGAGAAAAAAGTCCAAAGGTGATAGATCGGGAGATCTTGCGGGCCAGGGAAACTGCGAGCGATGAGAAATGAATATTTGTTCAAAAAATCTTGTTAAACATTCCAGTGATTGCCTAGTTGTGTGGGCTGTTGCTCCGTCTTGCTGAAACCACTTGTTACTGCAGTTTTCTTGTTCAAAAACAGTGTTCAGCATTTCTAGATATCTTTCTGAAGTTACTGAAAGCGGTCTCCTTGTCTCTGGGTCCTCAAAAAAGTAAGGACCATAAACCTTGCTGCTACTCAAACCACACCAGACAGTAACTTTTGGTGAATGCAGAGGTTTCTCCAAGTGTATATTTGGCTTGTTTTGTGACCAACACCGGTAATTCTGTCTGTTGATGAACCCACTGAGATAGATGTGGCATTCATCACTGAATATTATGTCACTTAATCTTATCTGGTTTTGTTCAATTATTGTTTCAATGCGTTCACAAAACATCAAACGACGCTGGTAGTCTTGTTCGCTAAGCTGTTGTAAACACATAATTTTGAATGACTTCATTCTCAAATCCAACGTGATTATTTTCCGAATGCTCTCCCGTTTGATTCCTGTCACAGATGATAGTCGTCTCACAGATTTCTTGTTGTCCGTTTCAAGCTGATTTGCGACTGAATCAATGTTTTCAGCGGTTCGCACACCTTTGCTGTGCCCAGAGTTGCCTTTATGCATGTTCTTGATTGAGCCGTGATGTTTCCATTTTGCGAAAATCCTGCGAATCGTTTTAGGATCTATGGTCCTTTGCTGACCGTATTGTCGTCTGAAAGACCGTTGGGTGGCAACTACCGAGCCATGTTTGATCATCTCTTCTGCGATGAAAACACGTTGCATGTCCGACAAATAACCCATGATTGTGGTGGATAAAACTGTCTTTTTTATAAGTACTGATTTCGTATCCAGGATATCGAAAAAATTAAATAAAACTTTTAAATATTCTTTTTCGAAAGCTTTTTATTTCATTTGTGAAGCTGCAATAATGACTGAGTAATAAGCGATTAAAAACAGGGACAATTTTTGTGGTCAAAAAAGACGGAGCAACAGCCAACACAACTAGGCAATCACTGGAATGTTTAACAAGATTTTTTGAACAAAGATTCATTTCTCATCGCTCGCAGTTTCCCTGGCCCGCAAGATCTCCCGATCTATCACCTTTGGACTTTTTTCTCTGGGGATTTGTCAAGGACAAACTATTCAGGCAAGAGCCATCCTCTATCGAAGAATTAAAGCAAGCGGTGGTAGAGAGTGTACAGTCCATTGAATGCAGCGTTTTGGAAAATGTAATAAATAACTTCCTTTCCCGTTGTGTGAAATGTAAGAATGTCCAGGGACGTCACTTTGAAAACATGTGGAATAAATTAAAACGTTAAAATGTTCTCTTTCGAATGCTTTTTATTTCATTTGTGAAGCTGCAATAATGACTGAGTAATAAGCGATTAAAAACAGAGACAATTTTTGTGGTCACGTGGTATATATATATATATATATATATACAGGGTGTTTGAAAACTTTCTGTACAAATTGTAATGGGGGATAGGCAACACCAAGACAAACCCTTTTCGTCTATAAGTGTATGTCCGCTGACGTCACCATTCGGCGCGAGAGGGCGCCGCTGCAATTGGCTAAAAGGTGAAGTGGGCTAGACTCGCGCTTGCCGCGGGCATTCTTAAATCGGACGTACTGTAGTACGCGTAACATGGAGCGCTTCACGACTGCTGAGATGGCTGACATGCATATGGTGTATGGGGCTGCCAATGGAAACGGAAGAGCTGCTGTGAGGTTGTACCGACAGCGCTTCCCAAACAGACGTGTGCCAAACCACCAAACGTTTGCGCATTTGCATCGGCGACTGCGAGAAACTGGAACATTCCATGCAAACATGCATGACACTGGTCGGGAGAGAAACGTGCGCACTCCTGACATGGAAGAAGAAATCCTACGGCGATTTGAGGACAATCCAAGAGCAAGCACGCGAGGTTTTGCACGTATCCTCGGTGTGAACCACGACCTGGTCTGGAGAGTGTTGCACGAGCAGCAGTTACATCCGTTTCATCGTCAGAGAGTCCAGGCATTACAAACCCGTGTAGCATGTGGATTTGCGTGCGCCCACACGTGAGAATTGTGCATGTTAAACACACCCTCACGTGTGAAACAGGCCTCATCTGAGAACAGCACATAAGCCGGAAAATTAGGCTGCACCGCTGTCTGCTGCAGAAACCAGCGTGCGAATTCCACACGAAGAGGGTAATCCCGAGGTTGTAATGCCTGGACTCTCTGACGATGAAACGGATGTAACTGCTGCTCGTGCAACACTCTCCAGACCAGGTCGTGGTTCACACCGAGGATAGGTGTAACACCTCGCGTGCTTGCGCTTGGATTGTCCTCAAATCGCCGTAGGATTTCTTCTTCCATGTCAGGAGTGCGCACGTTTCTCTCCCGACCAGTGTCATGCATGTTTGCATGGAATGTTCCAGTTTCTCGCAGTCGCCGATGCAAATGCGCAAACGTTTGGTGGTTTGGCACACGTCTGTTTGGGAAGCGCTGTCGGTACAACCTCACAGCAGCTCTTCCGTTTCCATTGGCAGCCCCATTAGGCCTGTTCAAAAATCAACTTTTTCTTATTTTCATAGGTTTCTGTACATTTTCCCATGCCTTTTGACCTGAAAAAGCCGAAAATCACAACTATTTTGACCTAGGATGTAGGGAAGCATTGCCGCATGGAGCTTTAAATTTTCTGCCTTGAAATCGGCCAAAGCGCCAATTCCGGGGTCCCTTGAATTATGTTTTGCACTTTAACTTTTGATCTAAACAAGATAGAGCAACAAATTAGGTATCAAATGAAAGAGCATAAAATTAATAAATAATAATAATAATAATAATAATAAAAATAATAATAATAAATAAATAATAATAATAATAATAATAATTATCTATCATTTTTCAGGAAACAACAGAAACTCAATCAGAATCTAGAAAACCATCTACAAGTTACAACTTCACAATGGCATTAAGCAAGGATCTGAGGGAGCTCCGGGCCGCACAGTTGATATCTCAGAACCTCCACGTACTGTCCACAGGCAGGTGTCAACTGGGCCATCTACCAGATCTCTCACTGAAACTTTCCTGGTTGGATACCCTTCAGCTTTTATCAGTGGTTCCCAGCTTCCCACCAACAGACAGGCGTTCCAGTATTTCCTTAATCTTCAGAATTTACCGGAAAATGCAGGGAGGCCCATGGTTCAAGACCTTGCATATGAAACAGTTGAATCTATCATCCCATTCTGGCAGATGGCTAGGATCAAGACAATGACCAAGTACAACGCAATGAAGCTCTTCATGAAACTACATGAGAAACATCGTGCTCTGGTGAAAAGCAAAGGAAGAGCAAGTAACCCTGGAGGAAAAAGAGGAGCATTTGTGCTGGAATTAGACAGCCTGTTCGATATAGGAGCTCCAGATGCAATCCAGGAAATACAGAACAACAGACTGTTATCCAGAGAGAAGAAAAATGAGGATATCAGGTTCTACGAAGACCAAAAGACTGAGAGGAAAGGTCATATGTCTGGTCATAACAAGATTTTTGAGACAAGATCCCTGCAGCAAGCAGCGAGGAATGAAAGACTGCAGCATAGACAAGAACAAGGTAAAACTAATTACTTTGAACGTTACAAAAAGTTTTAAGTTTTACTCCATTGCGATATTTAGCATGTACTTAACAATTACTGTCTTAACATGTACTATTTTACAGCTGCAGCAGAACAAGAGGCAGTTGTTCATGTGGATGACATTACCTGGGGTGACTCAACTGACAACGACGCTAACACAGAGGACATGGATTACCATCAGCCTCGTCCTGGATGTTCTCACCATCAAGACACTGTGACTAGTGTGACTTTGACGTTTCCAAGGAAGGTCATGGAATGTGATGTCATCTGCAATACAGCTGATCGTCTTGGTTTATCAGACAATCAAGTTACTGCCATGGTTTCTGCCACCTTGAAAGCTGGAGGGGCTGATCTGGATAACTTCGTCATCTCAACCTCAACAACACGTCGCAACAGAATGCTGTCCAGGTATAATATCAGCCAGAGTCACATGTCCAAGTTTTGTGAAAACCCACAGTACGCTGCCTTACACTGGGATGGAAGTTGCTCAAAGATGTCTTGGGCAGTGAACCTGGAAGTACCTCAGAGACTTTAGCTGTGCTAGTGTCTGGTCCACCTTCATACACTGAAGGAAAGTTATTGGGAGTACCTGTCATCGACAATTCTTCTGGCACAGCTCAGGCTGAGGCTTCAATGGATTTACTGGAGACATGGGAACTTACGAATAATGTTACTGCCCTTGTATTTGACATTACATCCAGTAACAGTGGAGTTCACAGAGGAGCTGCCAAAGTGCTAGAGAAAATGCTGAACAAAAAGGTGTTTTATCTGGCCTGTCGACATCACATCCTGGAAATCCTAGTAGGAGCAGTTTGGGAGAAGCTGTTTGGGAAGGTGAAGGGGCCAGATAATCCCTGGTTTGAGCATCTGAAGGATGTTTGGACGGACTTGTCGAAGGAAAACCCAAAGATGCTGGCTATCAACAGCAAATGGCTGAAGGAAAAGAAGAAGAACAGTGAAGAAATACTCCAAGACATTCTAACAGCAGAAAGGCTTCCAAGAGCCGACTACAGGGAAATGGCTGAACTGACAGTCATTGTTCTTGGAGGAACGCCTCCTCGAGGTATTCACTGGAGTCGACCAGGCGCCATTCATCAGGCCAGATGGATGGCCAGAAACCTGTACTCCATGAAAATGCTGATGTTTGCAGATCAACTTCAGTACGACGAAGACACTGTATCAAAGCTGGAAAGACTCAACACCTTCCTTGCGCTGTTCTACACTCCTGTATGGATGATGTCAATGTCTGCTGCAGATGCTCCCGTGAATGATCTAAGTCTAATCCAGGACATGTTGAAGTAAAGAAAACTGACCCAGAGCTTGCTGATGCAGTACTTAAGATGGAAAACCACAAATGGTACCTGACGCAGGAAGTCGTGCCATTTGCCCTGTTCAGCAGTAGATTGAGTGACACATTGAAGCACGACATTGCTGCCCAGTTACATGCCACTGAGAAGCCAGACAGCTTCAGAACAGGAAAGCCTCTATTCCAGAGAGTCACAGCTAAGACCACCCTGGTTGATCTCATTGGCCCAGAATCACATTTCCTGCTGGACACACTGAACATTGGATCCGAGTGGCTTCTGGAACCTGTCACGTCTTGGCCATAGAATGAGGACTACAGAAAAGCGTTGGACTATGTTAAGAATCTGAAAGCGGTGAATGACATTGCTGAACGTGGTGTCAAGATGATGAGCGACTTTGCAAATGTCATAACAACAGATGCCAAGCAAAGGGACTATCTCCTTCAAGCTGTGGAGTTCAACAGACGCCGCTTTGACAGCTTCAAGAAACAAACTCTCAACAACTGACTGTGTAAATGTCATTATGAAATTAATCATCATGTAATGCTTTCACTTCTTGATCGATTAGACTTGTGACAAAATGTTAATCTCAAATTTGTGTCATGAATAAGGCGCCTTGTCTGCCTTGAGTGTGAGAAAACGAATTTTGTGATATTTCTGAAATCTTTGTATGTACCAATGTTCCATTTCTTGTTCCAAGACTATCATAATTGTATAAGTTAGAAAGAGGATTAAAAACACTTTAATTTGGTGCCTATTTTGTTGCTCTATCTTGTTTAGATAAAAAGTTATAGTGCAAAACATGATTCAAGGGACCCCGGAACTGGTGCTTTTGGCCGATTTCAAGGCAGAAAACTTAAAGCTCCATGCGGCAATGCTTCCCAACAACCTAGGTCAAAATGTTTGTGATTGTCGGCCTTTTCAGATCAAAAAGCATGGGAAAGAGTACAGAAACCTATGAAAATAAGAAAAAGTTGATTTTTGACCATATGCATGTCAGCCATCTCAGCAGTCGTGAAGCGCTCCATGTTACGGGTACTACGTCCGATTTAAGAATGCCCGCGGCAAGCGCGAGTCTAGCCCACTTCACCTTTTATCCAATTGCAGCGGCGCCCTCTCGCGCCGAATGGTGACGTCAGCGGACATACACTTATAGACGAAAAGGGTTTGTCTTGGTGTTGCCTATCCCCATTACAATTTGTACAGAAAGTTTTCAAACACCCTGTATATATATATATATATGGGCCTTTTCCGAAATTTGGAATGTTTCCTATTTTTTTTAAAATAAGATATTTAATGTAGACTTTTGCGCTGATTTAAAAAATGTAAGTCTCTTTTTTCGAGAAATTAACCTAACCGAACCTAACACAAGGCGTTGAATATATGTGGAATAAGGCCAAACGAAGGGATAAGAGACAGTCAGGGACTCACCGGCAAATGATTGATACCTACTTGTGCGAATTCATGTGGCGAGAGAAAAATAACGGTCAAAATCTGTTCACACAAATACTTAGTGACATAAGCCAATATTACTAAAGAATACAATAACTCTTGTATTAGTTTTCAGTTGTATTGTTATAGTTTTTGACCTAATACAAAATTACAATAACAAACATAACGTTTGAACCGCTCATTTCTCCATAAAAAGAATTACATTTTCGAAATCAGTGTAAAATTCTACATTAACTATCTTATTTTCAAAAACATCGGAAACAGTCCAAATTTCGGAAAAGCTCCGTATATATATATATATGTAAAAATGGACAATGAATAATCAATATTCATTTTTACATAAGAACCAAAATCGCTTAACGCGAGTTTGGATAATAATTTTACTTGTGGCTTCCTATTTTTGATCGTGTCAAAACCCTACGATCTACCATACCTATGGTTTAGTCGTATCCATTTTTATTTGTTATAGAAGTTATTAATTAATTATGATTGTCTTGCATCTCACCCTCGTCCCTAGATTATGCATACACATTGCATATAACTCTTTGCCTCTAATTCGTTCTTGTAAATCTTCCTAATAATGATTTGTATTATACGTACAAAATTCAATAACTATGACGTCATAAAGTAACTTAATTCTCTTCACGTTTTCCATACCTTGAACACTGAATCATGTGTTTAGTATTTGGACATCTTCCGTATTGAATGTATGGTAAATTCTTTAATAATAATAATAAGAATAATAATAATAATAAAAAGAAAAAAACTTCATTCTCTATACATCATTATTTATGTTGTTTCCTACCTATTGTCTACTGATACCTATCAACCTATCAGTCCATATTTTACGCGCGTCTATATTACGCACACAACCTATTCTGTTACATGTAAAATACGTCCACATATATTTTTTTTTATTATTTTTTTTAAGTGCGTTCACCCTCACAAGACATTCATTAGGCTTACAGTAGTTAAATGCTCAAATTCGCGAATCAGCAGAACCGAACGTTTCTAAGATAAACATCCCCTTTCGCTCTGATCCAAATTTATAACATGTTAAACATATTATAACATATTATGTATATAAATCTATATCATGTGTGCCATGTACTTTGTATTATATTTCTAACATCTTAATTGTCTATTAATATGAAACACTGTAAAAACAAAACAAAGCTATAGTAACTGTTTAATTTAATTAACTAATACTTTAATTAATAATAACTTGTAATGTACTTCAATGAAACTATAATTGAATGTAATGACTTTATATATAAGGTAAGAATGTACTTTAATAGAACTGTAAGGGACAATCATAAGCGAATGGGAAGTAATCCATAATCGAAATCATAATTGTAATAAACCCAAACAAAAATGTACTCAGTCGTGAAATAATATCGCCTTCAGAAATGAAGACGTGGCAAAAAAAATAAGATTAGTTTTTATTTTTATTTATTTTTTTAAAATTTTTATTTGGAAACTTTCAAACACCTGATCGTGTTTAAAAGGGGGGAAACTTAACCTCGAACTGCCATCCCCCAACATTCAGGCATATTTTATACATGTATTTGTAAAATGAAGGACACTTCATTACGAGACTCTGCCTTGGTCACTGCTAAGAGACTCCCCTGGTTAGCAGCCTCGCTGCAGGGAGGGGGGCAGAGGCCCCTTGCCTCCTTAATATTTTTAGATTCCGGCCTGAGCTATGGTCGAAAGAGGTCGAACCTCTACCCCTGTAAATTCAGAGCAATAACTGTAAATTTTTAAGAAGTAAATTTACAGTAAGAGAAACTTTTTATTTTCCCCCTCGAGTTGGGCTATTGTCAGAGGAACTTAGTAAAGTCGATAAGTTATAAAGTATCAGAGAAAGAATTAGAAAATTATAGAAGAAAAGTATCAGAAGAAATATCCGTTGTTGCCTCCGTAACTAGAACCCCCGTCGATCCGAACCAACCCAGGGCCATAGACGGAGGGGTTAACAGCTGGCGACCCTTTACCAGGATAAGAAGAAGATTTATAAAAGAAGATTTATAAAAGAAGATTTATAAAAGAAGATTTATAAAGAAGATTTATAAAAGAAGATTTATAAAAGAAGATTTATAAAAGAAGATTTACAAAAGAAGATTTATCAGGATAAAACCATTTGACCGGCGTGTCACGACTTGTTCGTAACATCCACCCTTGAACCGGTGTGTCACGACTCCAAGTTCCCCACGCCTAGTTTTCATCCCTGAAGAAGTAGCCAGCAAGACGTCTTCAGGACACGTCTCAGGATTTTGCCAGTAGAACTTTTGTTAAGTACATTTTGTTTTTTAAGTAATTTATAAACACTTGAAAAGTCAGTATTATTAACAGTTAATAATGAGTATCAAGTTAGAATTTACACAAAACACTGAACATTTCAGACACCAGTGATACATTTTTTTAGTGAAACAGTAATTGTAACAGAGTTAAATGTAAAAGAAGTTAAATGTAAGAGAGAGTTAATTTCAGAGAGAGTAAATTTCAAAAGAGAGTTAATTTCAAAAGAGAGTTAATTTCAAAAGAGAGTTAATTTCAAAAGAGAGTTAATTTCAAAAGAGAGTTAATTTCAAAAGAGAGTTAATTTCAAAAGAGAGTTAATTTCAAAAGAGAGTTAATTTCAAAAGAGAGTTAATTTCAGAGAGTTATTTTCACTGTTATATTCAGTATAGAATAATTTTATTTTATGTATCAAACATAATAGTATCGTACCTTCGTGTACATTAGAGTGAAATGTCGTTTACATTTTATATTTTTGTTTGCAAATTTTTTTCAATTACTGAATTGAATTGACTTGCAAATTAAGAGAGAGAGTGTTTATAGAGAGTTTATAGATTTAGAGAGATATTTGAAGTCAGTTTAGTTGCAAAGAAGTTGCAAGTCAGTTTTGAAGTCAGTTTTAGTTGCAAAGAAGTTGCAAGTCAGTTTTGAAGTCAGTTTTAGTTGCAAAGAAGTTGCAAAGACGTTTTGAAGTCAGTTTTAGTTGCAAAGAAGTTGCAAGTCAGTTTTGAAGTAAGTTTTAGTTGCAAAGAAGTTGCAAAGAAGTTTTGAAGTCAGTTTTAGTTGCAAAAAAGTTGCAAGTCAGTTTTGAAGTCAGTTTTAGTTGCAAAGAAGTTTTGAAGTCAGTTTTAGTTGCAAAGAAGTTGCAAGTCAGTTTTGAAGTCAGTTTTAGTTGCAAAGAAGTTGCAAAGAAGTTTTGAAGTCAGTTTTAGTTGCAAAGAAGTTGCAAGTCAGTTTTGAAGTCAGTTTTGAAGTCAGTTTTAGTTGCAAAGAAGTTGCAGTCAGTTTTGAAGTCAGTTTAGTTGCAAAGAAGTTGCAAGTCAGTTTTGAAGTCAGTTTTCGTTGCAAATAAGTTGCAAGTGTCAGTTTTCGTTGAAAATAAGTTGCAAGTCAGTTTTCGTGCAAATAAGTTGCAAGTCAGTTTTTAGTTGCAAATAGTTGCAAGTCAGTTTCGTTGCAAATAAGTTGCAAGTCAATTTCGTTGCAAATAAGTTGCAAGTCAGTTTGCGTTGGCATAAGTTGAAAGTCAGTTTTCGTTGCAAATAAGTTGCAAGTCAGTTTTCGTTGCAAATAAGTTTTGAAGTCAGAAGGTTGCGCCAAGATGGACAACCGCCCCCAGAGATTTATAGAAATACTTGACAAGAGGTCAAGTCAGAAGGTTGCGCCAAGATGGACAACCGCCTCAGAGATTTATAGAAATACTTGACAAGAGGTCAAGTCAGAAGGTTGCGCCAAGATGGACAACCGCCCCCAGAGATATATAGAAATACTTGACAAGAGGTCAAGTCAGAAGGTTGCGCCAAAAGGGACAACCGCCCCAGAGATTTATAGAAATACTTGACAAGAGGTCAAGTCAGAAGGTTGCGCCAAGATGGACAACCGCCCCAGAGATTTATAGAAATACTTGACAAGAGGTCAAGTCAGAAGGTTGCGCCAAGATGGACAACCGCCCCCAGAGATTTATAGAAATAATTGACAAGAGGTCAAGTCAGAAGGTTGCGCCAAAAGGGACAACCGCCCCAGAGATTTATAGAAATACTTGGTAAGAGTTCAAGTCAATAGGTTGCATCCAAGAGGGACACCCGCCCCCGAGATTACAGAAGTCAGTTTTGAAGAAGCCAGTTTTGAAGAAGCCAGTTTTGAAGAAGCCAGTTTTGAAGAAGCCAGTTTTGAAGAAGCCAGTTTTGAAGAAGTTAGTTTTGAAGCAGTTAGTTTTGAAGCAGTTAGTTTTGAAGAAGTTAGTTTTGAAGAAGTTAGTTTTTAAGAGGTCAGTTTTTAAGTCCCAAGTCATTTCAATGCAGTCAATTGAATTCAACTTTTTCTTTGTAAGTTAAGAGAATTTAATTTAAGAAAATGTAATTTAAGAATTTAATTCAACCTTTTTTTTTTGTTGTAAAGGGAATTTAATTCAACCTGAATTGACCGGGTTGCGTCTTTAGTTAACCTTTCTTTGTTTTGTTGTAAGAAGGAAATGGACCGTTTTCTTTTTCATGCCATTGTTGCGTATAAATATATAGGTAAAATGACATATTTTATTGTTGGCAACCAAAACCGTTTTTACAAATGTTGGTAACGAGTTTTATAATTATTGCGATTATATGATGACAGAAATAGTGTAATAATTAATCGATCATGTACCTAATTTATCTTGCTCTGTATGGTCGGGAAATTTACCCGTAGGACCGCACATACCCTAAATTTCAGTTGTGTTTATTCTTTTTTGTCATTTAATTTTAATAAAACTTCTACACAATAAAACATATGTATTTATCATATGCAAACAAGTTTTCAGACTAAAATATCAAATAATTCAAATTCTATCAACATTCAACGAAAGAGTATGATTTTTCTACTTAACATGCAAAAATTATTAAACCTTTTTAATTTTTTTTTAGTATATAAAAATAATTTTTAATGTAAAATTTACCTGAAATTATTAAAAGAAAAGATTGTTCGAAATGCTTTCCTTCCATTTCAATAACACTTTTTATTCTTGGCCGAAACTCATCTAAGGTTCGATTTACTTTTATTTTTAAGAATATTATAAAATTATGTTTAGCTCATTAAAATGCATAAATTGATTTATATTTTTAATTTGTATTCTTAATTTTCTTAATTCAATTATCGTACCGATACTTCTGGTTAATGTTAATGGTTATATAGTTCATATATAGCTAGGAATGTTACTAGTCGAATTTAATTCCATCTTCAAAATTCAATTTTTAAACCGTGAGATTTACTTTCATCAATTGTAAGTCCTCTAAGTACATTTCTTTTATTACCTTAATACGGTAACTGATTTAATTAAATACTTAAATACTACCTTGAACTTAAAGGATTTTATGATAATAATAATAATAACAACAATAATTGACTCAAAAGATTTTATAACCCTAAACCCATCTTAAATTATTATACATTATTTTTAAACTTTGTTAATTCAAAAACCTTCCAAATCTCTACACATACACACGCATGTATGCACATATATATACAAACCTTATTCTAAAATCATTCGATATCACAAACTATTTCATAGCGTGTAGGTGCTAACTCTGCTATTTATATAGTCCTAAGCCTTTTTGCTTACTATATATAAATTTTTGCTCAGGCATTTATTCAGTTAATTTAAGAATCCTCTCCGCTAATCTATCCCTCAAATTTATAAGATACACACTTTGTATCTAATACACACACATACACACTAGACCACAGGTCTATACATCATCCATTACGTAATTCGATTTTTACCTACAATAGTCAATAAAATTAGTTATAGACTGCACGATCAGGGTAACTTTGGAAAATAATTTATATTTTTCCCTTTTACCTACTATTCAGTATGTATGTAATTTTCCCCACAGAAATTTTTTTTTAAATTAACAATACCATTCTTTGCCTAACTTAATTGTTTGTCCAAATTAATGTATTAATCCTTTTATTCTGTTTGCATAAATTAAAGTATTAATCTTTGAATTTTTTATATTATATAATAACTCACTTGTTCTGTATAAAAATTTGTAATGTAAAGAAAAAAATTCGTCATCTAACTTGAAGTAGTTAGGATGTTATTTTCTCATTTGTATTGTATTAATAGTACCCTATTAGATTATTGTATAAATATCATTTTTAAAAGGGGAGAGCAATGTAAAAATGGACAATGAATAATCAATATTCATTTTTACATAAGAACCAAAATCGCTTAACGCGAGTTTGGATAATAATTTTACTTGTGGCTTCCTATTTTTGATCGTGTCAAAACCCTACGATCTACCATACCTATGGTTTAGTCGTATCCATTTTTATTTGTTATAGAAGTTATTAATTAATTATGATTGTCTTGCATCTCACCCTCGTCCCTAGATTATGCATACACATTGCATATAACTCTTTGCCTCTAATTCGTTCTTGTAAATCTTCCTAATAATGATTTGTATTATACGTACAAAATTCAATAACTATGACGTCATAAAGTAACTTAATTCTCTTCACGTTTTCCATACCTTGAACACTGAATCACGTGTTTAGTATTTGGACATCTTCCGTATTGAATGTATGGTAAATTCCTTTAATAATAATAATAATAATAATAATAATAATAATAAAAAGAAAAAAACTTCATTCTCTATACATCATTAGTTATGTTGTTTCCTACCTATTGTCTACTGATACCTATCAACCTATCAGTCCATATTTTACGCGTCTCTATATTACGCACACAACCTATTGGTGTACATGTAAAATACGTCCACATATATTTTTTTTATTTTTTTTTTTAAGTGCGTTCAACCCTCACAAGGCATTCATTAGGCTTACAGTAGTTAAATGCTCAAATTCGCGAATCAGCAGAACCGAACGTTTCTAAGATAAACATCCCCTTTCGCTCTGATCCAAATTTATAACATGTTAAACATATTATAACATATTATGTATATAAATCTATATCATGTGTGCCATGTACTTTGTATTATATTTCTAACATCTTAATTGTCTATTAATATGAAACACTGTAAAAACAAAACAAAGCTATAGTAACTGTTTAATTGTAATTAACTAATACTTTAATTAATAATAACTTGTAATGTACTTCAATGAAACTATAATTGAATGTAATGACTTTATATATAATGTAAGAATGTACTTTAATAGAACTGTAAGGGACAATCATAAGCGAATGGGAAGTAATCCATAATCGAAATCATAATTGTAATAAACCCAAACAAAAATGTACTCAGTCGTGAATAATATCGCCTTCAGAAATGAAGACGTGGCAAAAAAAAAAAGATTAGTTTTTATTTTTATTTATTTTTTTTTTTTTTATTTGGAAACTTTCAAACACCTGATCGTGTTTAAAAGGGGGGAAACTTAACCTCCAACTGCCATCCCCCAACATTCAGGCATATTTTATACATGTATTTGTAAAATGAAGGACACTTCATTACGAGACTCTGCCTTGGTCACTGCTAAGAGACTCCCCTGGTTAGCAGCCTCGCTGCGGGGAGGGGCAGAGGCCCCTTGCCTCCTTAATATTTTTAGATTCCGGCCTGAGCTATGGTCGAAAGAGGTCGAACCTCTACCCCTGTAAATTCAGAGCAATAACTGTAAATTTTTAAGAAGCAAATTTACAGTAAGAGAAACTTTTTATTTTCCCCCTCGAGTTGGGCTATTGTCAGAGGAACTTAGTAAAGTCGATAAGTTATAAAGTATCAGAGAAAGAATTAGAAAATTATAGAAGAAAAGTATCAGAAGAAATATCCGTTGTTGCCTCCGTAACTAGAACCCCCGTCGATCCGAACCAACCCAGGGCCATAGACGGAGGGGTTAACATATATATATATATATATATTGACGATTGGTTAGGTTAAGTCGCAATATTTTCGTTATTTTTAACGTTTTATTTAATTTGGCATACGCGAACAAAGTTGGAGAAAGCAAACTACACTTGGATAATGTTGAGGAACGTAAACTACACTAGGATAATGTAGGGGAACGTAAACTACACTAGGCACCACAGGGGGACGTAAACTACACTTGCTCCAAAATTTTTCTTGATTATGAAAGACCAAATAATTCAAACAATATATTCGTCTTAGGTGTATATCCCAATCCAAATACAAATGACCACGAAATGCTAATTTATTACATAATAAATTAATAACATAACAATGATGATCATGATATTGTAGTCATTGAAATACAACTGAAATTAATAAATGGAGTAAAACCACAATGAAAAATGGATTTATTAGAGAACTAGCTTTCGCTCTACATTTAGGTCTTCATCAGGTGCGCCTGAGAAGGGATGAAGGCAGATCAGTATTGAATTTAATTAGCACTATAACTTTATTCCATTATACAAATTAACCAAGTGATTATTAAGTTATTAACTTTAGTTCCAAGTTAGTAATATGACGTATCAAATAACTACAATTAATGGTTATAATTTAATAAAATAACATCTAATCTACTGCCTTCCTTCAAACGAGAAAATAATCGTATACATTCAAATGTGATTCATTTCTGCTAAAATTTAATATGAAAAATAAAAAATAACCCTACTGGCAACCTTCAAATATGCTATAAACAAATATTTATCATTTTGAATCATCGCTAATTACTCTTAACAATAATAGGACGGAGACTATTAAGTTATGTATAGTGTAGCATTTTCATGTCATGCTTTATTTACACATTCCTCTAATGAGCCACTGCGTACACTCATCTCGTGTACGTATGGTGTGAAATTATTCTGAAGCTTTCCTTTTCATTAGCATTCTCATTTTTTCTTTTAACACTCTTCTTTATCAACAATGGATGACGAACAAAGAATTTTCTCTTGTATACTTTACTACCACAACGAAAAAATTTTACACGTTCATTAGTGTGTCCGCCTGTGTAGGGAAGTGAAGGCGAAGGTTAGGCTAGCGAAACGTAACGAAGAACTACGGGTGGCAAGCCTCTGCAAGGGGAACCCTAAGGATTCTTCAGTTATGTTAATAGTAGAAAGCCCATTAGAAGCATGATAGGTCCTTTAAAGGACGGAAGCGGCGTTCTGCGGACCTCCGACGCGGACATCGCTAATGTGCTTAATGAGTACTTTGCGGGAGTGTTCACCAGGGAGGATACCCGCGTCATCCCCGAGCCAGGCGTGAGGCACGAAGGTGCTGGCCTGGATAGTGTTAGATGTACCACGACAGTCGTTGCCGATAGAATAGACAAACTAAGCGCGTTTAAGGCTCATGGGCCAGACCAGTTTCTCCCCAGAGTGTTGCGAGAAGTGCGCGACCAGGTGGCTCCCCACCTGGCTACAGTCTTCAACAAATCGTTGGAGATGGGCCAGGTGCCTGGTGACTGGAGGGAAGCCAACGTGACCCCTATCTTTAAGAAAGGGGATCACGAAAGTCCAGGGAACTATCGTCCCATTAGTCTCACTTCAGTTGTAGGTAATTATTAAAAGGGATAATAGCAGATAGGATCGTTGACCATTTGGATTCCTACAAGCTGCTTGGGGACTCCCAACATGGGTTTAGACGCATAGGTCGTGTCTCAACTTGCTCGAGTTTTTCCACGTCATGTTGAGTGAGTACGATAAGAGTAGGGCGATTGATATACTTTATCTCGACTTCCAGAAAGCCTTTGATAAGGTACTTCACCGCCGGCTAATGGCGAAAGTGCGCGCGATGGGTATCGGTGGGGAAATAGTAGGTGGATTGAAAACTGGCTGAGGAATAGGCGGCACAGGGTGGTAATTAAAGGGGCTAGTTCGGGTTGGGCCTCGGTCACTAGTGGGGTTCCTCAGGGTTCCGTTTTGGGGCCACTGTTGTTTATCATTTGCATAAATGATATCGACGGTGGCATCGTCAGTCGGATCGCCAAATTCGCTGATGACACCAAGCTTGGGGCCAATGTTGACGCCCGAAGCGATCGAGGAACTGCGTGCGGACCTAGGTAGGATAGGAGAGTGGTCCGAAAAATGGCAAATGCCGTTTAACTTGGGTAAATGGAAAGTGATGCACATTGGCTACGCCAATCTCAAGTCGGACTACTCGATGTTGGGTAGTAATATCGAGGTGACTGATTTAGAAAAGGACTTGGGTGTGCTAATTAGCAGCGACCTAAAGTTTACGAAACAGTGCGTAGAGGTGGAAAAGAAAGCCCAGAAACTATTGGGTTATATCAGGAGGCAATTTCAGTTCCGGAACAAGGAGATTGTGCTCTCACTGTACAATTCCCTTGTTCAGCCGCACCTGGAGTATGCTGTGCAGTTCTGGTCGGCCACCCTCAGGAAAGATATTGAGAGGCTGGACCGAGTGCAGGCGAGGGCCACAAAATTAATCCCTGCCGTTAGGCATATGGGCTACAATCGACGGTTACGCGCCCTGAACTTGTTTTCGCTTGAAACTCGGAGGCTGCGCGGTCAACTGATCGAGGTTTTCAAGCTCTTACGCGGGTTCAACGATGTCGATTTTAGAAGTATGTTTAGTTTAAATGATAACCCAACTCGCAACAATGGTTGGAAGTTGGATTTGAAACGGTTTAGGACAAGTGTGTGTGGGAATTACTTTACGTATAAGATTTGTGACACATGGAACAGGTTACCTTCGGAAGTTGTGAACAGTTCCTCTGTGGATCAGTTCAAGAAAAGGTTAGACCAAATCTTCCACACTATTTGAGTGTGCAGAAAATTTTCTGGCACCCGTTGCCATTGGTACCTCCTCGGTATGGGCCGCAAGGCCTTTTGAGGTACTTCTTTTCCTTGCAACTCCTTGCAACTCTCTCTCTCGCGTCATTCCCGAGCCAGGCGTCAGGCACGAAGGTGCTGGCCTGGACTGTGTTCGGTGTACCGCGACAGTAGTTGCCGATAGAATAGACAAACTGAGCGCGTTTAAGGCTCCTGGGCCAGACCAGTTCCTCCCCAGAGTGTTGCGGGAGGTGCGCGACCAGGTGGCTCCCCACCTGGCTACAGTCTTCATCAAATCGTTGGAGACGGGCCAGGTGCCTGGTGACTGGAGGGAAGCCAACGTGACCCCTATCTTTAAGAAAGGGGATCACGAAAGTCCAGGGAACTATCGTCCCATTAGTCTCACTTCGGTTGTAGGTAAATTATTAGAGGGGATAATAGCGGATAGGATTGTTGACCATTTGGATTCCTACAAGCAGCTTGCGGACTCCCAACATGGGTTTAGACGGCATAGGTCGTGTCTCACCACCTTGCTCGAGTTTTTCAACGTCATGTTGAGTGAGTATGATAAGAGTAGGGCGATTGATATACTTTATCTCGACTTTCAGAAAGCCTTTGATAAGGTACCTTACCGCCGGCTAATGGTGAAAGTGCGCGCGCTGGGTATCGGTGGGGAAGTAGGTAGGTGGATTGAGAACTGGCTGAAGAATAGGCGGTAGAGGGTTGTAATTAAAGGGGTTAGTTCGGGTTGGGCCTCGGTCACTAGTGGGGTTCCTCAGGGTTCCGTTTTGGGGCCACTGTTGTTTATCATTTACATGGTATCGTTAGTCGGATCGCCAAATTCGCTGATGACACCAAGCTTGTGGCCAATGTTGGGACGCTCGAAGCGATCGAGAAACTGCGTGCGGACCTAGGTAGGATAGAGAGTGGTCCGAAAAATGGCAAATGTCGTTTAACTTGGGTAAATGCAAGGTGATGCACATTGGCTACGCCAATCCCAAGTCGGACTACTCGATGTTGGGGAGTAATATCGAGGCGACTGATTTGGAAAAGGACTTGGGTGTGCTAATTAGCAGCGACCTTAAGTTTACCAAACAGTGCGTAGAGGCGGAAAAGAAAGGCGAGAAGCTGTTGGGTTATATCAGGAGGAAATTTCAGTTTCGGAACAAGGAGATTGTGCTCTCTCTGTACAATTCCCTGGTTCGGCCGCACCTGGAGTATGCTGTGCAGTTCTGGTCGCCCACCCTCAGGGAAGATTTTGAGAGGCTGGAGCAAGTGCAGGCGAGGGCCACAAAGTTAATCCCTTCCGTTAGGCATATTGGCTACAATCGACGACTACGCGCCCTGAACTTGTTTTCGCTGGAAACTCGGAGGCTGCGCGGTCAGCTCATCGAGGTTTTCAAGCTCTTACGCGGGTTCAACGATGTCGATTTTAGAAGCATGTTTAGTTTAAATGATAACCCAACTCGCAACAATGGTTGGAAGTTGGATTTGAAACAGTTTAGGACTAGTGTGTGTGGGAATTACTTTACCTATAAGATCTGTGACACGTGGAACAGGTTACCTTCAGAAGTTGTGAACAGTTCCTCTGGATTATTTCAAGAAAAGGTTAGAGCAAATCTTGCACACTATTTGAGGGTGTAGAAATTTTTTACTGGCACCCGTTACCATTGATACCTCCTCTGTATGGGTCGCAAGGCCTTTTGAGGTACTTCTTTTCCTTGTAACTCCTTGTAACTCCTTGTAACTCTCTCTCTCTCTCTCTCTCGTGGGATGAGATTACCATAAAGGGCTTCTTCGGGGCTCATTCTTAGTTTGTAACTCCTGTCTGCTGTAGGCGGGTCATTGCGTGATTGGTTGGTTAGGTTAGTTTGTTAACCAGTTAGTTACTTGATTAACAGACAAACCTAACCAACCTTTCACACAATGACCCGCCTACAATTCATATATGCATGTATGTATATATGTACAGTATAAATGTATGTATGGAAACTAATTCAGTACTTGAATCGCTTTCATTGCAACAACGATGATTTATATGTAATTTTGTTACAAGTAAGCTCATGTATCATTGAGAAGATTTCGTATAACACAAACAAACTTCAATATTAAATATATATATATATGAAAATTATTTCACGAAAGTAACACGTGAAAAATATTTATGATGAATAAAACCACGAAGGAAAGGAAACGCAGAATGGTGCTCAAGCGCTTTCGTCTAATGACATCCTCAGGAACACTGAAGTACATAAAGAGTTACAGCCTATATTTAGGTTACAGAAAAAAAAATATATATATATACAATAAACGGAGAATTAAAAATAAAAAATAAACATTAAAGGATTGTGGGAGGAGCATACAAATTTGTAAGGAAAAACTACCGATTTTTAGCACAAGATCAAATGAATTGTTTCCAACCAATGTTATAGATAAAAAAAAGAAAATACAAATTTATACTGGATATCTGCCAAGGTTTTAGCACTCTGCCCTTCTTGTTTAAGTTCGATATATGTAAAAATAAATTGAAAAATAAAAGTTATTAGAGTAGCGTACAAGTTTACAAAGATATAGCGTTCTACCCTTCTTATCTAAATCTGTTCTGAAGGAATTCAAAACAACAGGATCGAGTTGAAAAAGACCTTTGCTTATGTTGAAGTTATTTGTAAGTTGGATAATGGCAGACTCAAGAATATTTCTATTAACAATGTTGCTAGAGTGAAATAAAACTGAAGCATTATTCCAATCAATACAGTGGGATAACTCTGACAAATGGACAAAAAGGGCACTGGACGACTGTCCTGTTCTAACGGAATATTGATGCTGTTTTATACGTGTGTGCAAATCTTTTCCAGTCTGACCTATGTAAACAATGTGATTCCTTTTACATAGGTCAGACGGGAAAGGATTTGATTTGCACACACGTATAAATCAGCATCAATATTCCGTTAGAACAGGACAGTCGTCCAGTGCCATTTTTTTCCATATGTCAGAGTTATCTCACTGTATTGACTGGAATAATGCTTCAGTTTTATTTCACTCTAGCAACATTGTTAATAGAAATATTCTTGAGTCTGCCATTATCCAACTTACAAATAACTTCAACATAAGCAAAGGTATTTTTCAACTCGATCCTGTTGTTTTGAATTCCTTCAGAACAGATTTAGATAAGAAGGGTAGAACGCTATATCTTTGGTAATCTTGTACGCTACTCTAATAACTTTTATTTTTCAATTTATTTTTATATATATATCGAACTTAAACAAGAAGGGCAAAGTGCTAAAACCTGGGCAGATTTCCAGTATAAATTTGTATATTTTTTTTATCTATAACATTGGTTGGAAACAATTCATTTGATCTTGTGCTAAAAATCGGTAGTTTTTCCTCACAAATTTGTATGCTCCTCCCACAATCCTTTAATGTTTAATTTTTATTTTTAATTCTCCGTTTATTGTATATATATATATATATATATATATATATTTTTTTTTTTTCTGTAACCTATATATAGGCTGTAACTCTATGTATTAGGTTATCCCATAAGTAATGCGGCATTTTTTAATTTTTTTTTTTTTCCATTTTTATCATTATTTTACGGATAGAAATCAAACAACTCTTTGAAGTTATTTATATTTAAATAAATATTTATTTAAATATAAATAACTTCAAAGAGTTGTTTGATTTCTATCCGTAAAATAATGATAAAAATGGAAAAAAAAAAATTTAAAAATGCCGCATTACTTATGGGATGACCTAATACTTCAGTGTTCCTGAGGATGTCATTAGACGAAAGCGCTTGAGCACCATTCTGTGTTTCCTTTCCTTCGTGGTTTATTTATATATATATATATATATATATATATATATATATATATATATATATATATATATAGTACTGTACTATATATATATATATATACATAAAATGCATTTGTGGTAGAGTCTAGGGAATGTGAGACTATTTATTTGCAACATTGCAAACGTTTTAACACAGATTTTTCTGGGAATGCCCATGGAAAATTTTTTATATACACTCTTATAATACTATAATTACGTTTTGAATTTATGATGCTTATTTTTACACACTTTTGCACATGCATATGTGTACACACACACACACACACACACACACACACACATGTTGCATCTCCGGGAAATTTTGCCTTTAATTGACACTCCTTGCAGCTAATGAAATAATTTAATCTTGTTACGAACAATGACTCTTATTTCAATTAGAGTTAAAAGCTTAACAAAAGAGAGCCAGCTTTTAAGTACTTACATAAATAGGAACTAAGCTTTTTAAAATGTACTGTAGTTGGAGGGGAAAAGGTCGCCGAAGAAAAATTTGGAAAATATACTGTGCATTTAAAAAAATCGAAACTGATTTTGGAATATAGCTTCATGCCCCATGTTTGTTCTTTTATGAGTGGGTGATGAATATGCTATTCCTTCTAGATATGCCACTTTCCACATAAACCTCATCCACCGCTTACTACTCCCTCCCACTGATGCCTGATAAGGGAGAAAATAATACTCGTATGTAACATATTATAAATGCTTTTTCTATTGTTTGTGTGAAAGTCTTAAAAATGCATAAAAATATATACCTGCACATTCCCTTTTATTTTTACAGGAAGGAGGTGCCAATGGCGAATGCCCCCAGAAACGCCTCTTCCTCCCAATAGAGGAAGAAGCGAGCCAAAATCAAGGTTTTCTAGATGCCTAGACACTGTGTTTGAAAGACTGGAGGTCATAAACAAGGGGAAAGATGTATTTGAAAAGATTGTTCCTGAGTTGATCGGTTGTGTAGATGATAGACTGAGAATACCGATTAATCTTTACATTGGAGAGTTGGGCAGAAAAAGATTGAGAATGTGGAGAAGGCCGGGTCCTGCGTGCAATCCTTAAAGAAGAAGGCACGCAGTTAGAGTTCAGAAGGGCAGTGTCCGTTATAAGAGCGATAGTAAATAAAAAGTGAGGCAACATTACGGTGAAGAAAGAGAGATTGAAGACGGTTAGTAAGAGGAGGGAAGTTGATAAGACGAAAAACAAGACAGGACAGAGTCCTGAGGAACACCACTATTAATAACTCTAGAAGACGAACAGTGGCCATCTACAACTACAGCTATTGATCGGCCAGAATGGAAATCAGAAATGAAGGCACAGATGTATTTGAAAAGATTGTTCCAGAGTTGATCGGTTGTGTAGATGATAGATTGAGAATACCGATTAAGTAGGGTAGTTTGGAAATTAAGGATTTGTGCCAGACTCTATCCAAAGATTTTGATATGTCTGGCGCAATTATAAAGGTTTCACCGAAATCCAGAAAGTAGGATGTCCAGGAGTCAGAGAGATATGCAAGAAAATCGCCAGGAGAGTGTCTGTTGCGGAATACTGTATACTGACGATCTGAAAGAAGATTTTGGGAAGAGAGGTGTTTAAAAATCTTCCTATTAAGGATACATTAAAAAACTTCAGAAAGGCAGGAATTCAAAACAATTGTACGATAGTTGGTGGGATGAGAGCGGTCACCCTTCTTTGGACAGGGTGAATGAAAGTGAACTTCCAGTTGGAAGAAAAATACCAGATGAAAGACGGAAATGAAAGAACTTGCCGAGGCAGGGATCAGCAGAGAAGCATAATTCTTAAGAACAACAAGAGGAACACTATCAGAACCGTACGCCTTCCTAGAGTTGAGCCCAGATAGGGCAGAAAGAACATCTTTGGAAGAGATTCTAATTTCAGACATAATAAAGTTAGAGGGAGGAGGAAATAGAGAATAGCACCAGAATCGCCAGGATTGAGTTGGAGGCGAAAGTTTGAGGGAAGAGTTCAACTTTATCAGGAGAAGAGACAGCAACTAAGCCATCGGAGTGGAAAAGAGGAGGGAAAGAAGAAGTAAAGTTGTTCATTTGTTTGCCACCTGGCAATTGCTGTTTTCGTTTAATTTTAGGTGCCTTAATAAAAGCAGGGTCATTAATAATGCTTCAAAGTAGAGATGGGGTAAAGATAGATAGTAATCCATTTATCAACATATCTTTCGAACTATATCACATGAGGTGTCAGTGGAAAAATCTTTGAATACCCTATACTATAACGTTACAGTTTACATGTAATTATGCAGGAATAATATCACTATGGCCTCTTACCTGAACTATATTATGGAAATTACTTTAAATTTTGTTTCAGATTTGATGTACTCGACTTATGAAATATTTGTTTCACTTTTATTAAGTGTTCTTTGTAATTGTTAATGGTTGTGTATACAACTAGTCCTTTTTCTTTATTTCAGTCTTGAGACGTGATGGCCAATGAACGTCCTGTTGCTCTGAAGGTCTCGCGGCTAAGAAGACGTATCATCTCAGCACTGACACACAGAGAGTCTACGTAATTCACAACAGCAAGAACACATCTAATACTGTGGTTAGGCCTCTGACTTCAGGCTGTCAATCAAAAATTTAAGAAGTTCTTCGTCTGATTCACATATCCAACTCAATAATAATTGTAAGATGTCATTCTGGTTTCCAGAGAGGCACATTACCACCACAGTTTTCGGCGTGACTATTTCCGAAAGGATGACAGAAACCTGAAAACCGACGTGACGGGTGACAGTTCTGCACACTGTATAGATCAAAGCTCACGAGAAACCTTTTGAGCATGTGTGTGATTATGTTGAAAGAAACATTATCAGAGTTTACCAGGATGAACGGATGTCAATGCTACTTGAAGTCGTGAACGATACTGTTTGTTTATCCGAAGACATTCTCCGGAATTCTATAAGACCGACAAGTTGAAAAACAAGTTGGGAAAAACACTTTAGTCAGAGAATCAAGCTTTGGCGACCAACTATAGAAGTGACCTGATGTATTCCGATGAGGTGCCAACGGGATAGGCTCTGAAAACAGCGCTTAAATCTGTCTCTTCGGAAGAGAATCGACTGGAGGAAGTAGCTATCACTTTGCGTCGCTACACTGTAGATGCCTACAGAGATTCCGTGGAATTTTATGGCCACCATCAACTAACTTTCTTCTGTCTGAGAATATCAAACCGCCAGATACACTCATAACATTTTTGACCCGCATGTTTTCTAGCAATACCGTCAGGAATGCATCTAACAGGACTTGTCAGATTCCTAGCTCAGGATTCGTGCTACGCGGTGACTTGTGGTCAATGAAAGATGCCAAAACACCAACTGTACTTCTTCAAGCGACTGTGAAACACATCACTGGCACTGCTGAAATTATGGGTCTTCTAAATCGTTTCGGACATTGTATGTCCAACTCCACTTTACTGGAACTAGAAACTGCAAAGTGCAACAACGCTGTTGATGGTGACATTCTGCTGCTTGTAACGATTGATCTCGAGCATAATTCTGTGATACATTTCTGTTGGGATAATTTTGATTTGAATGAGGAGACATCACATGGGGCAGGATCCACACATACAACACATAGCATCGTAGTGCAGGACACGCACGAAGAATGATCTATTACCATAAAGCCAACCATTCTAAAGACAATGAGACGATCTGTCGAGTACAGGATTTGGAGCCATGCTTAGTTAAACAGCATGTCGTGTATAGTTCAGAGAACCATAGCTGTATGCGTATCGAACTTAACGTGGAATCCAAACCACGACCCACCAAGGAAGTCAGAAATTACCAAGTCCTCACCCGGACTCGATTTCACGACCTCCCGATCACAGCCAAAAGTCTTAACCGTTAGTTTACCCAGAATGAAAAATATACTATACTATACTAATAAACTAGAAGAAACGGAGGAAGTTTAGTTTAAGTCCTCCTGACGCAGAAGGGGACACAAACTACACTAAGTCAAAGTTGGGGAACGTAAACTACGCTAGGATCATTAGGAGACATTTTTTAAATGAATCCATCAAATAAAACGTTAAAACTAACGAAAATATTACGACTTAACCTAACGAATCGTCAATATATATATATATATATATATATAATATATATATATATATGATGAATAAAACCACGAAGGAAAGGAAACACAGAATGGTGCTCAAGCGCTTTCGTCTAATGACATCCTCAGGAACACTGAAGTACATAAAGAATTACAGCCTATATATAGGTTACAGAAAAAAAAAATATATATACAATAAACGGAGAAACAAACTTAAAGGATTGTGGGAGGGGCACACAGATTTATAAGGAAAAACTATCGATTTTAGCACAAGATTAAATGAATTGTTTCCAACCAATGTTATAGATAAAAAAAAAATATACAAATTTATACTGGAAATCTGCCCGGGTTTTAGCACTTTGCTCTTTTTGTATATAAAAATTGAAAATTATCGATTTTTAGCACAAGATTAAATGAATTGTTTCCAACCAGTTATAGATAAAAAAAAAATATACAAATTTATACTGGAAATCTGCCCGGGTTTTAGCACTCTACCCTTTTTGTATATAAAAATTAAAAAATAAAAGTTATTAGGGTGGCATACAAGTTTACCAAAGATTTAGCGTTCTACCTTTCTTATCTAAATCTGTTCTGAAGGAATTCGAAACAACAGGATCGAGTTGAGAAAGACCTTTGCTTATGTTGAAGTTATTTGTAAGTTGGATAATGGCAGACTCAAGAATATTTCTATTAACAATGTTGCTAGAGTGAAATAAAACTGAAGCATTATTCCAATCAATACAGTGGGATAACTCTGACAAATGGACAAAAAGGGCAATGGACAACTGTCCTCTTCTAACGGAATATTGATGCTGTTTTATACGTGTGTGCAAATCCTTTCCCGTCTGACCTATGTAAAAGGAATCACATTGTTTACAACCAATTTTATAGATAATGCCTGAAGTATAAAAATTGAAAATTATCGATTTTTAGCACAAGATTAAATGAATTGTTTCCAACCAATGTTATAGATAAAAAAAATATATACAAATTTATACTGGAAATCTGCCCGGGTTTTAGCACTCTACCCTTTTTTGTATATAAAAATTGAAAAATAAAAGTTATTAGGGTGGCATACAAGTTTACCAAAGATTTAGCGTTCTACCTTTCTTATCTAAATCTGTTCTGAAGGAATTCAAAACATCAGGATCGAGTTGAAAAAGACCTTTGCTTATGTTGAAGTTATTTGTAAGTTGGATAATGGCAGACTCAAGAATATTTCTATTAACAATGTTGCTGGAGTGAAATAAAACAGAAGCATTATTCCAATCAATACAGTGGGATAACTCTGACAAATGGACAAAAAGGGCACTGGACAACTGTCCTCTTCTAACGGAATATCGATGCTGTTTTATACGTGTGTGCAAATCCTTTCCCGTCTGACCTATGTAAAAGGAATCACATTGTTTACAACCAATTTTATAGATAATGCCTGAATTATTCAGGCATTATCTATAAAATGTCATACGGGAAAGGATTTGCACACACGTATAAAACAGCATCACTATTCCGTTAGAACAGGACAGTTGTCCAGTGCCCTTTTTGTCCATTTGTCAGAGTTATCCCACTGTATTGATTGGAATAATGCTTCAGTTTTATTTCACTCGAGCAACATTGTTAATAGAAATATTTTTGTGTCTGCCATTATCCAACTTACAAATAACTTCAACATAAGCAAAGGTCTTTTTCAACTCGATCCTGTTGTTTTGAATTCCTTCAGAACAGATTTAGATAAGAAAGGTAGAACGCTAAATCTTTGGTAAACTTGTATGCCACCCTAATAACTTTTATTTTTCAATTTTTATATACAAAAAAGGTAGAGTGCTAAAACCCGGAAAGATTTCCAGTATAAATTTGTATATATTTTTTTTATCTATAACATTGGTTGGAAACAATTTTTAATCTTGTGCTAAAATCGATAGTTTTTCCTTATAAATCTGTGTGCCCCCTCCCTCAATCCTTTAAGTTTGTTTCTCCGTTTATTGTATATATATATATATATATATATATATTTTTCTGTAACCTCTATATAGGCTGTAATTCTTTATGTACTTCAGTGTTCCTGAGGATGTCATAGACGAAAGCCCTTGAGCACCATTCTGTTTCCTTTCCTTCGTGGTTTTATTCATCATAATTATTTTCCCTTCTTACTTTCGTGAAATAATTTCATATAATGAACACCACGCGTTCCTTCGGCTTGCTGTTCCCTCTCTTGTCTCCGTTTGTGTCCGTGTTTTCTTCTACATTAATGAAGGGGCATGCAATTCGTATCCGACGAAAGTTTCTTACTAATTGTCTAGAGGAGCAAGTTCTTCCTAAATCCCTGCTTCCGATTCGCATCAGACAAATTGACGACCATCCGTTCAACAACTTCAGCAGATTAATTTTAAAGAAATATATTGAAGTCACCAGACAAAATGAGTGGTCCGCCTTCAAAAATTTAAACATCGCCAAACATAATTTTGTAACCGTTATTCCCCAAACGTGGATCCAACCTTTGTTTGATGAAATTTACAACGAGTTGCGTCGGAGAACTTCTTCACTTCGTAACATTTTGGATCGAAAAATTAAAAGTCTCATTCGAAAGAGTCAGTGGAGTAAAAAAGCAAGCTCAAAGTGTGTTTTGAACCTTTCTTCGAAAAACATTAGTGACGATGCAAAAAGTGCCCTTGGATATGGTATGTCCTTTTTTATTGTTAAAAAACCTTCGGCTTTACAAATTTGTTACAGTCTCGCTCGTTTTGAAAAACAGTGTAATCTCCCTCAGTATTTTTTTAACATAGTTAAAGGCCTTGTTTATAGTGCAGCGAATAGTAATTACGAAGATAACTTTCCTAAACGTTTTCGCAATAGCCTCTCACAATTAAAAAAAGATGGGGAGCTCCATATTACTAAAGCAGACAAGGCTAACACCATAGTTATTATGGACAAAGTGGACTACATCAGAAAGATGAACGAGGTTCTCCAGGACCCCGCCACATACAGCAAACTTAGGAAGAACCCGCAGGATGACGTCATCAAATCATTTAGTAGTGGCTTGAAACGCATTCTCAAAGATCATAAGGACTTAATTCCGCTTTTCATGTCCACTTCACCTTCTCTGCCCTACCTTTACGGTCTTATTAAAACCCACAAACCTGGCAACCCTATGCGCCCTATTATTAGCTCGGTGAGCTCTATTACTTATAAACTCTCCAAATGGCTTGTCAAAGTCTTGTCCCCCATTCTCGGAACTATCTCTGATTCACATGTAAAAAATTCCATGGATCTTACTGAAAAATTGAATAATGCACGTACTGAAACTAACAATAGATTGATCAGTTTTGACGTTTGTTCATTGTTTACAAAAGTGCCGATTGACGATATGCTTGACTTTCTCTCCCAAGAATTACATAAGTATGACCTGCCACTACCTTCACACATTGTTTTGGAACTTATTAAGCTTTGCATCAAAGACTGTAAATTCACTTTCAATAACGAGTATTATCAACAAGTTTTTGGGATGGCCATGGCAACCCCTTGTCGCCCCTCCTCTCCAATATTTATATGGAGTTTTTCGAAATTACTTACATTCCGAGAATCCTGGGGGTTGGCATCCCTTGGTTGCGGTACGTCGAAGATATTTTGTGTATCTGGCCCATGAATCGTGACTTGGATAACTTCCTCCTTCAGTTAAATGATCAAGTCCCCTCCATTAAGTTTACTTTAGAAGTGGAACAAGACAATTCAATCCCATTTTTGGATGTGCGTGTACATAGGGAAAGCCCAGGTTTTAAGTTTAGTATCTATCGGAAAAAAAAAACAATTTGTCCTACGTACACTTTTACTCGGGACATGACACCCCCACTAAGAAGGCCATTTTTTCTTCAATGTTTCTCCGCGCCCTTAGGATCGCCAGTCCGGAATACATCGATGCCGAATTAGAAAAAATCAACGGTATTGGAAGTGATCTGTGTTATCCATCTGCGTTTATGGAATCTTAGAAGAGGACAGTTGTCCAGTGCCCTTTTTGTCCATTTGTCAGAGTTATCCCACTGTATTGATTGGAATAATGCTTCAGTTTTATTTCACTCTAGCAACATTGTTAATAGAAATATTCTTGAGTCTGCCATTATCCAACTTACAAATAACTTCAACATAAGCAAAGGTCTTTTTCAACTCGATCCTGTTGTTTTGAATTCCTTCAGAACAGATTTAGATAAGAAAGGTAGAACGCTAAATCTTTGGTAAACTTGTATGCCACCCTAATTTTATTTTTCAATTTTTATATACAAAAAAGGGTAGAGTGCTAAAACTCGGGCAGATTTCCAGTATAAATTTGTATTTTTTTTTTATCTATAACATTGGTTGGAAACAATTCATTTAATCTTGTGCTAAAAATCGATAGTTTCTTTATAAATCTGTGTGCCCTCCCACAATCCTTTAAGTTTGTTTCTCCGTTTATTGTATATATATATATATATATATATTTTTTTTTTTTCTGTAACCTATATATAGGCTGTAATTCTTTATGTACTTCAGTGTTCCTGAGGATGTCATTAGACGAAAGCGCTTGAGCACCATTCTGTGTTTCCTTTCCTTCGTGGTTTTATTCATCATAATTATTTTTCCCGTGTTACTTTCGTGAAATAATTTTCATATATATATATATATATATATATATATATATAATACGTATATATATATAAATTGACGGTTGGTTAAGTTAAGTCGTAATATTTTCGTTAGTTTTAACGTTTTATTTGATTAGGTATACGCGGACAAAGTTGGGGAACACAAACTACAATAGGATAATGTAGTGGAACGTAAACTACACTAGACACCACAGGGGGACGTAAACTACACTTGCTCCGAAGAAACTCAAAGACATTTCACAGCTAAGATTGATGGCTGCAAATAACTCAACTACTAGGAAAGAGTACGTAAACTAAATCTCTACTCCCTGGAAAGAAGAGAGAAGTACACCATAATCTACATATGGAAAACGATCGAAGAACTGGTACCAACCTCAAACTAAACCCAATTATTATCGAAACAACGCTGGAAAATAGGAAAGGCAGAATGTGTAGTGTTCCCAAATTAAAGGCCCGACTAGGAACTTTTTCAACACTGAAGGAAAATAGCTTGGTTGTCAGGGGGCCAAGACTTTTTAACCAGCTTCCAATGAATCCCAGAAAGTTTACAGGGGTTAAAGATGAAGTCTTCAAGAAAAGACTAGATGCCTGGCTCAGGACGGTACCAGATGAGCCAGGTGTACCTGGCTATGTGAGGTGGAGAGCGCAAGAAAGCAACTAGCTGCTCCACCAAGCCAGGCCTAGAGGCGAGGCCACCAGTTTGACCTTCGTGTGAAGAAAGACCAACGCAAGGAACTGCAACGCGGTTAACGAGGATTAAACTAATCTACATCATGTATTTAAACACTATTGGAGGTTTTTTATTTAATAATTATGAGTAAAATATAAAATTACATCATTTCAATGCTGCATTTCCAACGCTGAAGGCCAACTAAAACGCACTATGTTCGTGGACTAAATTGTATAATATTCCCTCGCCCAAGGCGTAATTCAAGAAGAATATCTTCAAACTTGCAAAAATAATTTGCCCTTAACGCTTGCGCGCACCTAGATAAGCCCGGGCAACTGTACTCTTCTTTTCAAACTTTCGCTTCTCTTCCTTCCGTTCCTTCTTTTTAACTCTTTTTTTTTCTGTTTAAGTTTCTTTTTTCCCTTTGTTTTATAGCGTACATAATCCATAAACTAGTCGAGCCCCCTCCCCGATAGAAAACAAACGATAAACTCAAAAACAGTAATTGAATATTAAATATTGCACTTGTAACTTTATGCTATGTCTGTTACAGGGAATCTGTGTAACTAAGGATTTCATGAAATCCCTAAAATGTTCAGGGATTTCATGTAAGGTTAAGTCGTGATATTTGGATCATATGTAGAATTCGGACCCCAGGTAACCCTAATGGAGAATACAGACCCCAACTTTCCCCTAATGTAGAATCCAGACCCCAACTTTCCCCTAATGTAGAATCCAGACCCCAACTTTCCCCTAATGTATAGATTATAGAAGCCAGACCCCAAACGAATCGTATAAGGACATCAATAAACAATTTAAAGGTTCATAGAAAATTTTATTATTATTATCACAAATAAAAACCATTAAAATCACACAATTGTAAAATATTATATCAAATGTAGAATTCGGACCCCAGCCTTCTTTAGTTAGCTTTATAAGGCTAACTAACGAAAATATCACAACCTAACCTAACCAATCGTTAGGTTAACTGTACGCCCTTGACGATTGGTTAGGTTAGGTCATGATATTTTCGTTAGTTAGCCTTATAAAGCTAACTAAAGAAAGCTGGGGTCCGAATTCTACATTTGATCCAATCTTATTAAGTGAAAGTTTAATTAAAAGGATATTGTGAAAAAATGGTATCACAAAATTGGAAAAACGTATTGTTTATGTGTCTTTCATGCCACATAAATTCGTCTAAGTATGAATTTAAGTGTGATCTCTACATCCATGCATTGATTTAATAAAACTTTTTTGGCGATTCCAATAGCTTTCAATAGTTTGTGTGTGTACTAGAAACTCAAATAGTTAAAGAGTACCTTAAACAAGCCAAATGGAGAATACAGACCCCAACCTTCCGCTAATGTAGAATTCGGACCCCAACCTTGGTAGGGGTCCGAATTCTACATATGATCCTGATATTTTCGTTAAAACTAACAAAAATATCACGACTTAACCTTACATAAAATCCCTAAACATTTTAGGGATTTCATGAAATCCCTAGCTATACAGATTCCCTGTAACATATCTAAGTAAACAGAAAATATCCCTATTTTTTCATAAAAAATTGCTTCCACGCCTACACTCCGTCACTGAGCTGCTTCCCTTCCTTTTCAAGTAAGAGTCCATCTCCATGATTTAAGTTTATTTAAGCTTTATGATTTTCATACCAAATAAAATAGTTCGGAAGTTATTGTTATAAGTTTCAAAGAAACAATTTTCTCGTCAGTTTAAAATTTTACTTTCTACATTGCTTTATGTAATTTGATAATATCTTAGGTTTTCAGTAAAAATAATTATTCATGAAAAATACTGCTCCTTAATTACAACAGTATTATATATTAAATGTTGTTCCAAAGAATAACATGTTTCTTCAACTTCGATCACTGTATTTATTTCCAAAGCGTAGTGATCAAACGTATGCCAAATTAAATAAGGAAGGGAAAACATTCGCAGTTAATATTTAGGTTTCTTAAACTTGTATATTGCAACAATTTTTCTTATACATTTTTATTTTAAGATGTAATATTTTGAATTACTTTCTTTGCCTATTTTATAATTCTATTAAAGTCTAAACTTTTACGTAAAGTCTGCTATTTTTATTAACCCCATTAAACAGTGAAGCATACAGAAATAAAAAGTTATTTTCGTCGGCAGAAACATTACTGAAGTGTTTCAGTTAAAGCTGGAGTATGTTACTATTGATTTCTTATTATGAAAGATATACTAATGCCAACACATAGCATGATGAAACCTCTACTGCAAATAATATTTGTATAATATTAAATATATAGTGATTTTCCAAAAGAATTTTCAGTGGATTTACGAATGGAAAACTTGAAGAGGTAAGAGAGGAAACGTGCTATATACTGTGTTTATGAATTATTTCTGGCTATTAATTAAAGGAAACGTGGAATTTATTTATTCTGGAAGAAAGAACATATTTGCATTTAATTGTGTTTAAAAATTTGAAAAATTATATATATATTTTTTTCATGAAGGAAGGAGAGGGGCAAGGGCGAGCGCCCGCAAAAATGCACCCCCATCCTATATAAGAAGAAAGCCAAAATCAAGGTCTCTGAGGCACATGATGCCATTTTATTATTTATTTACTTTTTAATAAATTTTGAAAAGATTGTTTAGTGTGTAAAATGCATGTATGTGTAGTGAAGAATAGAGTGAGAAGTGTGTTTTTGAGAGCATGCTGGACTGCTCACGGGGTAGATGAAACGCGGAAAAGATCAGCTAAGGAGGAGAGTGAGAGGAGAAACGGGAGTTCCAGCACTGCCTGTCTCCTGCCTAATGTCCCCCGTAGGAGTTCTTTCCAGGTCGATTATTGTCTGTAATCTCCTTCTTAACTATATATATATATATATATATATATATATACACACACCTTTCAACCTTTCAAAGGTTCCGTGTGATGATTCCTCATATCACGAAGGTCAAGCTTGTCGCCCTTCCTCTCGAGTTGGCCTGGTGAAGTAGTGAGTTCGTTTCTTGTACTCTCCACCTCACATAGCCAGGTACGCCCGGCTCATCGGCAATTGTTCTGAGCCAGGCGTCTAATCTTCTTTTGAAGATGTTCACTGCAACACTATTTGTGTTCCTTAGGTCTTTGAGCAGCTGATTAAACAGTTTTGGTCCTCTCACAATATAACTATTTTCTTTCAAGGTTAAGGATGTTCCCTGTCTCGCCTTCAATTTGGGAACACCACACAGTCTTCCTTTTCTACTTTCCGCCGTTGTTTGGGGAGTTACAGGATTCAGAGTAAGATTAGGGACTAGTTTCTCCATTATTTTCCAAGTGTAAATAATGGTGTGTGTGTCTCTCTTCTCCTTTCCAGTGAATATAGGTTTAGTTCGCGTAATCTTTCCCAGTAATTTAGTTCTTTGCACCCCTTGATCTTGGCTGTGAAGCTTCTCTGAATCCCTTCTAGCTCTCTAATGTCTTCTTTTTTATATGGGGATGTTAGGACCGAGCAGTATTCCAATTTGGGTATGATCAGTGTTTTCAGTAGAGGAATCATTATGTTCCTATCCCTTCGTTTAAAGGTTCTTATTATCTGCCCAGTTATTCTCTTTGCTCTCTTTACTGCTATCTTATTTTGAGTTTCAAATATCGCATCATCAGTCATTACAACCCTGAATCTTTTACTTTAGAATTTCTCTGAATTTCCTTTCCATTTGGGGTATAATATTCAAGGGATTTTAGGTCTTCTCATTTTTCGTAGCTTGTTTAACAGCTGAAATTTCTCAGTGTTAAACTTCATATTGTTGTTTTCCGTCCACTTGTAGATTCTGTTCATGTCTGTTTGTAGAGATCCTATATCTTCTGAGTTTCTTATTTTTTTTACTGATCTTTGTGTCATCGGGAAAGGATGTTACTGTGCTGTCTCTGGTAACGTTCTCATCTATGTCAGTTAGTATGATTATGAAGAGTAGTGGAGCTAATACTGTTCCTTGTGGTCTGGGCTGAGGACCTCTGATTCTGATGAAGATACTCCTTGTACTGTAACGACTTGCCGCCGCTCACTAAGGAAATTATATATCCATTTCCTTGCTTTCCCTGTTATTCCCATATATTTCAGTTTATGTATTATGAGTCCATGGTCACACTTGTCGAACGTTTTGGCAAAGTCTGTTCATTATTTTCAAGTGCATCAATAATGTTGTTGTAGTGTTCCATTAGTTGTGATAGGTATGATCTGCCTGACCGAAACCCATGTTGGTTAGCATTGAATTTTTTCTGAGTTTCTAAAAAGTCATAGATTTTCTGTCTAACTATTTTTTCAAATATTTTGGTGAGATGAGATATAAGCGACACTGGCCTATAGTTTTTGGCCTCTGATCGATCTCCTCTTTTATATATTGGGACTATGTTCGCGCTCTTCGGGATGCCCGGTATTTCTCCCGTGTCTAGTGAGTCTCCATATCCAATAAAGGGGTTCAGCGATTGCATTCTTGCAGTTTTTGATCAGTGTGGCATTCCATTTATCCGGTCCTGCCGCTGAGTGTGCTTTTAGTTTCCCCATAGCTTGCGTAATATTATCTTCGTAAAGTCGAAGTCCGTTATACTTTTCCCTTGTCGTTTTTCTTCAAAGAACGCGTCAGTTTGTGGGATACTGAAAGATAATTCGTACTGAGCTCTTAATATTTCAGATACTTCTGTTAGATCATCAGATAAAGCACTGTTCTCGTTTTTCAGAGGCCCGATAGTCGCATGGTTTTTTGACTTTCTTTTTGCAAAATTATAGAATTACTTTCAATTAACCTTTATCGCTTCTATAGCGTCGTCGTCTTCTTTTTCTGTATGCTTCTCAATTAGTTCCTGTATGACGTCATCGATACTCTGCAGTTTATCATTTAATATTTTTCTGATGTTATCTTTACAGCTACTTAATTTTGCAGTCACTCTTTTTCTCTTTCGGAACAATGACCTCTTTTGTCTCTCGAACCTGCTTCCCTTTCCTCTTTGTTGTATTTTTAGGACATGTCTTTCCACAATTTCCAGCGTCTTCTCTTCTAAAGCCATTAGCATCTCTTCCGTTGTCTTGGCCTCGAAAATGGTTTTCCAATCTATTACTTCCATGCTGGATGCAACATCTTCCCAGTTTATAGCTTTGGAGTGAAAATTAAAAATTTCGAATTTGCTTCTTTCTGTTGTTCGTATTCTTTCCTTTCCTGTTGTTTTTATATTGGCTGTTATTTCAATAATGTTATGGTCCGATATTATAGTTGGGGATATTTCTACATTATCAATTAGGTTGCTGTTTTTTGTGAATACTAAATCTAAGCAGTTGTTTTTTCTTGTTTTTTCTGTTGTTTTTATATTGGCTGTTATTTCAATAATGTTATGGTCCGATATTATAGTTGGGGATATTTCTACATTATCAATTAGGTTGCTGTTTTTTGTGAATACTAAATCTAAGCAGTTGTTTTTCTTGTTTTTTCTGTTGTTTTTTGCGTTAACATAAATTCATCGGCTAGAGCTAGTAGCATTTTTACCTGCTCCTGGTATTCCCCTGTGTCCCCCTTGTCCTGGTGTATACATATATTTTTTCCTATCCTTTTATATTTCATGAATGGGAAATTAAAATCACCACAGAGAAAAATATTTGTGGTTAGAGAGTGTAGATCTTTTACCCAGTTTCTTACCTCTGTAATGAAATCTGAAAATTTTGAGGTTGGCGTGTTTGGGGGTCTGTACATTGCAATTAGTACCATATTTAATTTTTCAACTTTTGCTGCTACACATTCTACGTAGCTGTTTGAGGTACTTATAGTCATTTCTGCCATATGCCTTTCGCGTACATAAATATATATATATATATATATATACAGTATATATATATTAACTCTCCGTTAACATATATATATGTTAACGGAGGGAAAATGCTGTGTTCTGACAAAAATACTTTAGGAAATATGGACTCAAGGGTAGAGTTAAAGATAACTTTTTACTGACTTTTACTGCTTCAAGAATATTACAGGGTGTGCTTTCAGCCTTTAGACTTGAACAGACAGAACAGAATAATAACACTGATCAACAAATTCTGATATTTTTTCTGGTTCCTGCATAAACATAGCTGATCCTAAATGAATTTTTCACGCTAAGTTCGAATTTGTTTTCAGAATTTTTCTATCACAGAGGTTTTGAGAAAAATGCAGTTTTATACAAGTATAAACAATTTATTTTATTATGCAAATACAACTAAATAAACATAAATAGAAAGCTACTTGAATGATTTAGTTGAATATTTTCGCTTGTTTGATGTATGAGGAACTTCTCTTAACAATGACCAACAGTAATCAGCTAACATATTAGGGTTCCATTTGCCCTGTTACCGTTTTCCTAACTTTAAAATATCCTGATGGAAGCGCTCGCCATGCTCATCACTCACAGCTCCCAAATTCTGAGGAAAGAAGTCTAAATGGGAGTGGAGGAAGTGAATCTTTAAGGACATGCTATACCCTATTTCATGGTATGTACCAGCATTCTTTTAACTAAATTTTTGTAGTTTAGTGCTTTGTTGTTACCTAAAAAATTGGTCGCGACAGATTTTAAACACTCCCAAGCATTTTTTTCTTTTCTTTCTAAAACTGCATCGAATTCATCATCATTCATCAATTCTGTATTTGGGGTCCCACAAATATTCCTTCTTTTATTTTCGCTTCGCTGATTTTGGGAAATTTTTCTTTAATGTATTGAAATTCTCTGCTGTTTCGATCCATACCTTTCACAGAATTTTTCATCAGTCCTAACTTCATATGCAAAGTAGATAAAAATTATTTGGTTCAACAAGGCTTTTATGCAAAAGGGTTTTTTCACCTTCTACTAGTTTTCTAGTTGGCCAATCGCTAACCATGTAATGTTTAGACTTAGCACGGCTGTCCCATTCACATAATAAACAGCAATATTTCGTATACCCCAGCTACATTCCCAAAAGAAGAGCTACAACTTTTAGGTCACCACCGATGTTCTAGTTATACTTATTGTATTCTATGCTGTTTAACCCTTTAAGCCCTGAATTTTTTGTAGGGTTAAGTTATGAATGCTTGTATTTGAAACGTTTGCAATTTGTACCTTCAGTCCTTAAAGGGTTAAAAGATATTCCATATTTTCATATGGTTCTTTTAGGTGAAATGAATGAGCAATGGGAACTGATCGAAAAATATTCCCATTATGTAGCAGAACAGCTTTCAAACTCAATTTCGATGAATCATTGCACAACCGCCATTCATCAATTTTGTGTTTGTGTGCAAGTGCTTCCGTCAGGGCATTAACATCATTGTAATAGCAAAGATTTTCTTTCATTGAAAAAAAAGATGGCCAAATTCTTTTTCCTGGTTACGAAACAGACTTATGTTTGTGTTTTTCTCCAAAAGATTCCACTCTTGTAATCTTGAACCAAGTACCTCAGCTTGATTTTTAGATAGGTTTAGGTCTCGAACTAGATCATTGAGCGCCGCTTGAGAGATCATGTGCGGCTCAGTTAGGGTGGAAGGATTGAAATCTGGATCATTAGTAGGACCTGCTTCAGCACTTACCTCTTCATCATCATCTTCATCCTCTACAGCAGGGTTTCTTAACCTTTTCATGCACCTTAACTTTTCTTGCACATTAAACATTCATTGCTACGTTTGATAGAATAAATTGCTTTTTATGAGGCAGGAGGGGTCAAGGGCTTCACTATAGTGCTCGCGAGCAAAGTTTAAGTGATGGTAGAGAGCACTTTACACAACTTAAAGAGCACATTGGTGCTCGCGAGCACCAGGTTAAGAATCCCTGCTCTACAGTACATGTTTCGGGTGGTAGTGGAACAGAAGATCTGGACCATAGCAACAGGTCTTATTGCCGATGCCAAATTAGGATATAGAATGGATTTCTTGTTTTTTGCAGAGAATCCTGATGTTTTAGTCATACATAAATAGTCATTTAAATGATCCTTATATGAAAATAAAAACCCACTCTATGTAATAGACAGAGTTTATTTCCACAACAGTTTCGACGCCCACTGGCATCCTCCTCGGGTGGATACAGAAACACGAATGAACCAAAACAAGAGGGAAAAACAGTCCAGGGACCGACCGTTAAGAAATTCGCACCTAGGTTAGATCCCATTCTCCCGACACCGGAAGGGCATTTTCATTAAGTACATTCGCGCAAATTTAAAACTATCTTCCTGTTCTAAACATACAGATTCTATTATTTTTTACATAATTATTACATTTATTATTAAATTTATTACATTTAATATTGCATAATTATTTATTACAGAAATTATAAATTTATTATTACATTGGTTATTACATTGTTGTTTATTATACAGAACTTATAAACCGAAAAACGAATGAAAAAAGCCGATTAGGAAACAATCCAGAGACCATTGAGAAATTCGCACCTAGGTTAGATACCGTTCTCCCGACTTATAAGTTAGACCATTTAATGAGATTCTTGGTCAAAAAATCCCTTACGGAGTCGTGGGAACGTGTTCGAACCTAAGTGTGAATTTCTTAAATGTCTCTGGATTGGATTGTTTCCTTACTCGCTTTTAGTAAATGTAATAATGGAAGTAATAAATGTAGGTAGTGGTATTCATCACTTCATTGGTGAAAAAATGCCATCATTCGCAAGATAGAATCTATAGGTTGTCACAGGAATGGTAAATTAGTGTAATTCATGAACGGCAATTTACTTATAGAAATTGCAGTTAATCACTATAGCTGAAAGTGTCATATCTCAAACCTATACGTGATAGAAGAATTCTAAAAACAGATTCGGATTCAATGCAAAACAATACATAGGGACCATCTATTTTGGTTCAGGAACGAAAAACCTTGTTTTTCAGTGTAATTTGAAATATTACAATGGTTTATATACGATTTAATTTGATGACTTAATTATTATTTAATGTTGACTTGTCTTTTTCGATTCTTAATAGGCTGAATTCTTTTGCTAACTCAATCCATATTATGTGGATCTTGCAGAAACTGATAAAGCAAAACGTTTAAAGATGAAGGCAAATTCTGCTGTGACAGTGTCCTCAAAAATCTGATATTGTCAAGATATGCTGTTTCAACTAAAAATGAAAATTAAGATATGCATTTTATTAAAATTAAATGTTTAAAATTTAAAACTAAGTGCTGATTCAGGATATGACTTCATCCTTTATGATTTAAGAGAGAATAAAAACAATGAACATTGCAGAATTTAACAAGATTACATGATTAAGCTTAATATAAAAAATGATTAGGTAATTTAAAAAAGAAAAGAAATAAGTCATCAAGAATTGAATAGGAAATTACTTCGGAAAAATGAAATATAAAGAAAATTAAAATTTTTATTATTTTCCAAACTTGCCTGAATTTTATATACAGTTAGGGTGTCATGCGAATATTGGACTTTATATGCACAAATGAATGTGAGAATTATCATTTATATTTATATATATATATATATATATATACAAAATTAAAATTTCATATTTATGGGTGTCGAGTTGTTATGATGTTTAGTTCTTGGTTTCTTCGTCGACGATCCAGTCGCAAATTTTAAAGTTAATGCTTCGTTTCACAGTCCTTTTTCTTCTTCCCGTGTTTGGATTCGATCAACAGAATTTCGAATAAAGTTTACTTAAATTAAGACTCATTAATTAATTGTAATTGAGTAAAACAAAATCGAGACTTAATCAATTAATAGAGAATCTTCTCAAGATTAATTTATTCTCTGAAAAAATCCATTTATAATACAAAATTTTCGAGAAACATTTCGGGGAGCTTCAAACGAATTTATACGAAGGTTTTATAATCACATATAAGTAGTCCATAATCCCGCGAAATTCCGTCTTATTCTCTCCTCTCTCGCTCCGCACTCGTATATACAGTGTATATATATATATATATATATATATATATATATATATATATGTGGTAAAGGCGATTACAATCTTTTGGGGGGAGTAAGAATGTCATTCTATTTATAAATGTAATTCTTGGAAAATCTTATAATAATAATAATAATAATAATAATAATAAAATTATTATTATTATTATTATTATTATTATTATTATTATTATTAATTTACTCAATGTTATGATTAGATTTTTCTAATGAGGCAGAATATAAAAATTTCTCAACTCCGTATAAAAAAATTGAAAAAAGGGAAAATATAAAAAAAATTTACTATCTTAATTAACTAATTAATAAATTAGTAAAAAAAATTATAATACTGAACTAATAAAGTAATTAAATCAAACTAAATATCATCCTTGATAAAAATGAAAATGTATATTAATATCTCAGCGTATCTGAGTAATTTTAATCTAAAAGAAAAGTATATAAATTCATGGGTTCGAAACACAGAATAAAAGCATGTAAACTGAAAAATTCAGTCAATAAATAAAAATTCATTCAAAATTAAAATTTATTCTCAAATATAAGAAAATTCAAGGTAGTTGAAATGATTAAGTGAAGAAATTAAATAAAAAATAATTCTCAAAGTAGTATTTATAAATTAAAATAATTCAAAATAGCAGTAGTCAACAAATTTTACCTTTTTTTTCCTTCAACAAGGTTCTGTGTTCTTGATAGTATACAAAACTGCGTATGTTGTATTCTATAGGACGTATTCTTACATTATATTAACCGGTATCAGGACAAAATCCCCCCGTGGACAAAATCCCCTCGCGGACAAAATCCCCATGGACAAAATCCCCCCGGACACAACCCCCCCGGACACAATCCCCCCGCGGACAAAATCCCCCTAAGGCTTTATTAAAAAAAGAAGAATACGACTGACTTTATTAAAGAAGAAAAATTAAAAACACAATAAGAAAAAGTTGTTGATGCTTTTGAACAATTATACGATTTTATACCAGTGGAAGGTTTGCCAATTCTCGATTATTTTGAAGATAATTATATTGGAAGGCCATGCCGACGAGGACGAAGAGAACCCACTTTTAGCATTTCTATTTGGAATATGTACTCAAGAACAATTACAGAACTTCCACGTACAAATAACTCTGTCCAAGGCTGGCATAGACGCTTTGCATCTCTAACAGGATGCTCGCATCCAAACATATGGAAATTTTTAAAAGTTTTAGGGCAAGAAATAAGCTACCAACAGGCATTTATTTCTCAAATTATCGCTGGCTTGCCGACAGAACCGCAAAGGAAGAAGTATAAGTCTTCTTCTTCTCGCATTTTGAAAATTGTACAAGACTATAACAACAGGTCTATTTTTGATTTTCTTAAGGGAATTGCTTTTAATTTGTCTTTTTAAATTTTGAATTTTGTTTGACTTTGTATTTTTAATTTTTCTTCTTCAATAAAGTCAGTCGTATTCTTATTTGTTTGCCCGGTTAGGTAATTGTACGCCCTTGACGATTGGTTAGGTTAAGTCGTGATATTTTGTTAAAACTTTAATAAAGTCAGTCGTATTCTTATTTTTTTAATAAAGCCTTAGGGGGATTTTGTCCGCGGGGGATTGTGTCCGGGGGGGTTGTGTCCGGGGGATTTTGTCCGCGAGGGGATTTTGTCCACGAGGGGATTTTGTCCACGGGGGGATTTTGTCCTAGAAGCATATTAACCATACCTAAAATTTCTTTGTCGAAAATTGATACCGTTTTTTTCATTGTGGAAATATCTTGGTAAAATTTTTCTCTATGTTCGTCACTAACGTCACCAAGGTTGGCCGGAGAAAAAGTCCAAATGAGAGTGCAATATGTCCGTTTAAAGATATATTGTGCCCCATTAACCTAAACGCTTCAAGTATCTCCTCAACCAACTGCACGTAGTTCGGTGCCTTGTTCTTACCTATAAAGTTCTTGACGACTGCTTTAAAGGTTTTCCATGCAACCCTCGGTTCCGTCTAGGACTTCATCAAAACGGCTGTCATTCATAACTTTTGTAATCTGTGGACCAACAAAAACACCTTTTACATTCGCCTCACTTATTCGTAGAAACTTTCGTTTTAAGTATCGAAATCCTTCATCCTCTCTGTTCATCACTTTCACGAAGTTTTTCATTAGTCTGAGCTTAATGTGAAGAGGTATATCTTCTTGGGATGAACCAATGAACCAGCTGTTCATGTGCTACGCTCTTCTGCCCAGGAACAAAAGCTTGACGAAGTAGTTACTCCTTAATGGCGTAATGAGAATCTCTCGCTCGATTATCCCATTCACAAAGAAAGCAGCTGTTCTTTGTATATCCTACCTGCATGCCAAGAAGAAGCGCTACAACTTTTAAATCACCACAGATGTGCCAGTTGTACTTAGTGTACTCTATGTAATTCAAAACAAGCTCCATATTTTCATACGACTCTTTCATATGAACAGTATGTCCGACGGGAATTGATGGATAGACGTTTCCATTATGTAAGAGCACAGCCTTCAGACTTAACTTGGATGAGTCAATGAACAGTCGTTCCGCTCCAAGAAAAAAATTTGGTCAAATCGTTTTGACCGGGACGGAATAAAGAAATGTTTGTATTTTTTGCCAACAGATTTTACCCAGCAGCCTAGAACCTAGTAGCTCTGTTTGACTCTTAGATAAGCTTAAGTCCCTGACGAGGTCATTTAACTCACCTTGTGTAATTAAATGAGTTTCTCTTGACTCAGGTGGTTGAAAATCTGGGCCCATATCTTGTTCCAATTCCATATGCCCGTATACGGTAGTTTCATCTTCTAAGGGTCACGTCTCTGGCCGCTCTGGTATTGGAAGACTTTCACTGTGTGGCACCGGTCTTATTGCCGATGGAAGATTTCGATATTCACTTGATATTTTGCTTTTAGAAGAAAATCCAGAAACATTCGTCAAACAAAAGTAACAGTCTGTGACTTGATCTCTCTGCTCTCTCCAAACCATGGGGACAGCAAATGGCATGGATCGGCAAGTATTTTCTAGCCATGCCCTGAGATTTACTGCGCAAGATGTATAGGGTGTCCATAAATGATTACCCTAATTAAAGCATGCTATAACTTTTAAATAAACACTCGTATTCAAAAACAATTTTAATCATAAGTAGATAAACATACAAAGTTTTGATACTTAGTTAATGAACTTAATAAGCTTCCACATGTGCACCCCTAGTGGCACGTAAAATGTCTGGTATTCACACTCACGCCACACATTTTCCAACATTTGTGGGTTAACTGTTGCAATTGCATCCGTAATGTATTCTCGCAATGTCCTGATATCTGGAACAACTGTTGCATAAACCAAATCTTTAACATGACCCCAGAGAAAGAAATCCAGCGGGGTAATGTCTGGTGATCTTGGGGGCCATGGGATTGGCCCGTCCCTGCCCATCCATCGATTTGGAAATGTTACGTCGAGAGTTTCACGAACAACATGCGCCCAATGAGGGGGTGCCCCATCTTGTTGGAAGATGACGGTTAGCTGCCTGTCCTGCAGCTAGGGGATGGCGTAATTGGTGAGCATATCCAGGTACACAGTTGCGGAAACAGTGTCTACCACTGCTCTTTCCCTTTTCCACGTTTCCAGTTTCCAAGAATTTTTTCATCCACGGCTTAATTAACTTCACATCAGGTGGATTCTTTCCATACTTTGTCCTGAACCTTCGCTGAACACTGACAGGAGATTTTGTTTCTGCAAGCCACACAACACATTGTGCCTTCTCTGTCACAGACGCCATCTTAACTGAGCAGCTACTACAGCGCTCCTAGCGGCGAATGCGGTAGACGAAACACACCAGCACAGAAACTCTATGCGTGTACGAGATCACCTGTAAAAAGGAAACGGATGTAAGATTCGTCATTAAAACATGAGAGCATACTGTTTTCAGGGTAAACATTTATGGACACCCTGTACAGCAAATATGAGGAGCCCAGCTTTTGTCTTGGTCCCCTATTTTACATCCGAAATAGAGTTCGTATGCTTTTTTAATGGGAAGAGTGATATTCATGTTTTGAGATTAGAGAGTGAACTTACCGCATACGTAACAGAAAGTATCAGAGTTGTTAACACATTTGCGAGACATAATGGTTTTTTAGAGCTTTTGACACACAACAGCGTTGACTGACAACCAACAAACGACTAACGATAGTGATTTTTTCAGACAACGCAGTGCAGCGGTCACTCTTGCATCATCCTACTAGCACGGTTGCCAGATTGTTCTATTTTAGTGCCCAATGAATATTAATTTTTAAGCACTTCAAAACCTATCAACATCATGTATTAATTATTGTCTTTTAAGTTTTAGGTTCGTAGATAACACTGGTCAACACTCATTTTATTGCCAATCATATTAGAGTGATTTTGGGGTAACTTTGTGGTGCTGATTCCGAATATGACATCGGTTTTGCTAGATTGGCTCTAATTTAAGAGATAATTGGTACCCCATTGAAACACGTAAAAATGCAAAAAATTTAATGTTCAGGCGGAGCCTACTTACAAATCGCATTGAAATTGTCTCAAATCATACAAAAGTAAACACATGAAATACATAATGGCATTTTATTCGGTCTCACCATCTAGAATGTTCCGGTAGTTTCCCATATGCATGCGTTATGGTTACGTTTCCTATTAATTGAGGGTATTCATTATCTCAAGAACTAGAGCCAAATCGGAAAAACTACTTTCATTTTGGGATTCAGCAACCCCAAAATACCCTAAATTCGTACGAATTTCCTTGGCAACGAAAAAAAAAAGTTTTTTTGTTGACCTGTGTAATTAAAGAACAGATAACATGCTGGTATTTAAATTTTTTTTACAAATACTGAAGCTGATAATAAAATAAAGGAATAGAAAATTTCTCGAAAACCGTGCGTGATATATAAATGTCAAGGTTATTTCTGTAATCAGCATTAAAAAATCTAAAGCAATCACATAATCGCGTTGAGGAAACAAAATCCTTGTTCACCACTGTAATGAACTGTATATTCATAAATTAAAAGAAGTCAAACAATTAAAGAGAAAATCAAAGTAGAAGATTTAAATGATATATTACGTTGATAAAATATTACAGTGATACATTCCATTAGTCCCATTAGTCTGACTTCAGTAGTTGGTAAGCTTGTGGAGACACTCGTTCGGGACAAAATAGTTAATCACTTAAGAATGAATAAATTAATCAAAGATTCTGAACACGGCTTTCGACGTAATCGTTCTTCTCACAACAATTCATAATGTAAAACTGTAAGTTAGGTTTAATAGATAAATTGTAAAAGGTATATAATAGGCCTGGCCTGAATTTGGATGAGAGTACGTGACATGAACCACGAAGCCAAAACAACAGGTTTCGTTTGGCTCATACTCGTATTCACGTTCAACCACTCAGGCATTGGTTTGGTATCACGTGATACCCTCCTCTAGTCCTGTTTAATCAGGTTCTTGAAGATACGTTAGTTTTCATATACAGTAGTATCACAATTATAAAAGCAAATGATTAAATATGAGAAAATAGGCCAATAAAGTTAGTTAACTAATACAAAATAATTAGGAAATTATAAAACCTATGAACATCATGTATTAATTATATATTATTGTCTTTTAAGTTTTAGGCTCGTAGATAATTAAAGAACAGATAACATGCTAAGCGAAAATGGAATAGCGAAATCTTTCCGAAGTAAGAAAAAGGCAACGCAGCACGACAGAAAGACAGTCAGAGTTAGAACACACAGAGTAACAGAAAGAGTGAGAAAGTTAAGAAGTGGAGTCAAGAGAGTCAGGGTAGAGAGATAGACCGTGAGAGCTAAGGAAGTGACGCGGAGCGTTCCAAAACTCCCACCAGTCTGAAATCCCCATTTTAGGAATCTAAAAAGGAGTGATAGGTGGATCCTTGATATATTTGAAAAGGGGTAAACAAACACCGATTCATTCACAATTTATTTTTATATATACTGGTGTGTGTGTATATATATATATATATATATATGTATATATATATATTATTATATTATTTTTCTTTTTCTCGTTAATATGACTGTTTAGAAGTCTATTTTCTTAAACTTGTTTGGATTTCATCCCTGAATCGGGAAGTGAGTGTCCAGTGAAAACTAAAGATTGAGAACCAGTGACTTCACCCGAGGAGTAATAGTAAAAGGAGAACGTGAGACTAAAGAAAGAACCCCGAATCCAACATCAGCTAAACTTCATTCTCACGGTATTGATGCTAATATTCTCAAATGGACCCGAAAGTGGCTGAGTGGACGTAAACAAAGAATGGTCATTAATGGCAAAGCGTCTAACTGGAAAAGTGTAACTAGCGGCGTACCTCAAGGATCAGTTCTGCGACCAGTTCTTTTTATTATCTATATCACTGACAATGACATAGGAATTGACTGCTCGCTACGCTGAATTCTACCTCAACATCTCGTCGATTGAATCTCGCTCTGGCAAAGGTGGCAAAGTTGGAGGAAAATTTTCTTTTCCCAGAGAATCATTTCTCGCCCGCTTTTGCCTGCCCAGAATCACTTCCCGCAAGGGAATAAGAGTTCATCTCGCCCAGGCAGACTAATTCGAGCAGCATTGAATTCGCTTGGACCCCGCAGACAAGACAACGCTTCGTTTTTCTTCGCCGAAGTGCACGCGACAGTAGTATTGGCTGCTAAAAGTATAAACCCAGGACATCGCAGAAATAAGACACTACTTCTATTTGAGCGCGTTCTACGATAGTATGTGTCTTCACTAGAGACCCAGGGCTTGCTGGGGCCAAGCCGGAGGGGCAGGTTGGGGGGTTTCACTAGAACCCGTCTATCGATGCGTGCATCAATAGGATCTGACGAAGGAGGTCTGAGGCTTAACCCGCTTCGGACCAGATCAGGGTTCGCTCGAACTGCATCCAGAATTGCACTCGAACTTTGGCATGACATCACCTCTCGGGGGAAATGCATGTCAGTGCTAGAGGTTTCCCAAGACCACGGTGCGACTCTAATCACCCCGTCTCCGTGTATGGAAACTGCAATCCTGATAACCAAGCCTGAGGGGAGGCGGTGCTCATAAGTCCGCCATGAGTCATCCCCCTCAGGAGATGCGGCCAGAGCCCATATCATACCCCACCATTCTCACCCCCCCCCCTCCTACCCGATGGCCGACCCCTGGCGACCCCTATCTCGCGACACATTCTACAAGATGGCGACCGCAACGCCCCAAAAACAAATGCGAATCAAAATCAAAGCAACATCGAAGAAAGCAACGAGAAGCTACATCATCTCGGAAGTTTGCACGAGGGCACGCGTGCCCTTCATCCGAATTTACGGTGAGCACCCTACGTTCACCGCAGTATGCAGGGAGAAAGACGCGTCGAAGCTTCTGGCGCCTGAAACTAAAGAGTCGCTTCGTAACGCGGGCATACAAATCCAGGTGCCCCCTAATATCAGAGCCAAGAGCTCTGTCTTTATGAGAAAACTCGACCGCCACATCGGAGGCCGGACTAAGGAAGAAATAAAAGATGAATTAGAAAAGGAGAACACGTGGGCTAAAGTTGAAGAAGTCACTAAAATCAAAGACTACACCCACGTCGTTAAAGTTGAATTTAAGACTCCCGAGATGGCGCACAAAGCAGCGGAATCAGGATTGTTACTATTCCAGATGTTCGTGACCCCCTCTCAGATCACCGTGGACGAATTTATAACTGTCCTGACTTGTTTTAACTGCTATAAATTCGAGGAGCACCCATCGAAGGACTGTCCCACCAAGAACATCACGGTCTGCTCCGAATGCGCAGCAGTGGGACATAAGTGGACCGAATGTAAGGCCACAAAAAAGAAGTGCATCAACTGCCACGGCCCGCACCGCACACTGGCAATGGCATGCCCGAAGAAGAAGGAGGCCATCCGACTGAGGAAGGAAAAAACTCAGGAGGACTCGGCCGTAAAAGAGCTGCAACCGTACAGAGCTGCAGCCAAACAGTCCCTCGAGGAGGCTTGCTCCCACTCAGTCCCACAGAAATCGTGCTCGAAAATTCCAACAGCCTGACCCTACTGACATGCGTCATTCACGCTCATCTCCTCAATATGGGCACCCCAGGCACATACTCGAAACACCTAAATGACATGCTCAGGAGAAACGGCATGCCGGAAGTCAACGCCCCCGACGATGTCCCCTCGGCATCTATCTTCGCGGCACGACTTCCAGAAAGGACAAGTGCCACCTCCGACGAATCAGATAGTGAATCAGAACCTGAGCCCGAACCTGTACCCGAACCCGTCTCCGCCCCAGTATCAGATAACGAAGCGGAATCTTCCACGGATGCCCCACGACCCCGCCGCACTCGTGCGGGAATACGGGAGGCACAAAAAGTGAAGCCCCCAACCTGGCAAACCTCTTGCCCCAAAACTCCTGAGAAGCCGAACTCTGAATCCTCTAAGCCGATACCGAAGAAGATTGCTCGTACCCCACACAAGGCCTCAGATCTGGGGCTAAGGATCGTCGCGAAGGCCTCCAACCCCTTCCCTGAACCCATGGTGTCCCATCTGGTGAAAGGGCTGAGAGAAGGATCTTATAAGTACACCTTCGAAGAGAACTTGGACACCACTTATGACATCCCACTCTTGATTGAACAACGAGAAATCACTATCCACGGTGAGGACCTCGACGTTCTCCCGGACCCGGCATACAAAAAAATTCGTTCAGGAAATGCGACGCGCTCCCCCACAGGCACTGAACCAAAAAGCAAAACACAATCAACATGCACGCGCAACAAACTAACCTAACGATTCTTCAGCAAAATGTACTGCATTGGCAAACGCACAAGACGTCTCTGGCCAATACCTACAGACTAATCGACCCAGACATCATCCTCATTAACTCACACAGCCTAAAGGCACCCCAGCAAATAAAACTGTTCAATTACAACATCATACAATCGAACAGATCGCAAGAATTGCATGACGGTGTCGCAATCGCCGTCAAACGTGGTCTTCGCTTCGAAGAGATCACAAGCTTCGAAGACGAAACACTGGCAGTGAGGTTAAGACTGGGCCACGAAGACCTCATCATTGGGACGACATACTGCCCCCCGAGGAGGGGCACTATCTCATCAGTAGACATTATCAAACTTCTGAACTACAACTGCCCAGTTTATATCATCGGCGACCTGAATGCCAGACATGTGGACTTCGACGATAACTACAGCAACCATTACGGGAAACAACTGGCAGAAATAAACAGAAGGGGAAAAATGAAGTGGCTAGGGCCACATTTTCCAACTTTTTACGGCAGAAACTCCGGAACGACGCCTGACAAAATTATTGCCAATAATCTGGCATACTTCAACAAGTCCCAATCCGTCCCCGCCCCTCCATCCGCAAGACGAACTGGGATGAGTACCAGGCTGATCTCGCCCAACACGAGCCCTCAGAACTGAATGGTGGGAGGATAGCAGCAATTGAAGCTGCCACGGCAGACCTTCTGAAGGCGCTGAAGACTGCCAAGGAAAAACACGTACCCACCATCACCCACCGCATTCTGCCACACCCCTACCCCTCCGAAGAAATCGACGCCGTCACACGCCAATTAAACGTCGTCAGGAACCAGATGGACAACGGCATAAATTACCAGCATAACAAACTGCAATACAACATCCTCAGAGCCCGACTACGAGGCTTGTGGATTGAAAAAGAACACGACATGTGGAACGCGCTCGTCGACAGGATAGACGTAGAAAGAGACCCAAAAACCTTCTGGTCACAGATAAGGAAACTAAAAGGAACACCCAAAGCTGAAAAATTCAAGACACTCCGGAATGAAAACGGAAGACCTCTCATCTCGGACCAAGAAATAGCGGAAAGCTTTCGAAATCGTCTCAGAAGAACGTTCAACATAAGTGATGAAGAAAATGACCTGTTCGACGAAGACAATGAAACAAGGGTCACGCAGTGGCTGGAAGACAACCACGAAAGGATCCTACCAACGGATAGGGCAGAACCCCTAAATGCCAACTTCAGAATTACGGTGAAAGAGGTCACTGACACGATCAGCCTCTTTAAAGAAAAGGCACCAGGCCCCTCCGGAATCACGAAAACCCTGATCCAAAAGTCGCCCCCGAACATACACGAAGATAGCAAACATATTTAGCGCCAGTCTCTCCATCGGATACTTCCCAAAAGCATTAAAAACCGCAAAAATCATCATGATCCCTAAAGGAGGGAAATCCGCAGAGTTCATCGAGAACTATAGACCGATCAGCCTGTTAGAAGTACTCGGCAAAACCCCGGAAAATATACTCCTTCGGAAACTGAATTTCCACCTCACGGTCAATGGTGCACTTTCAGACGCCCAACATGGATTCAGGAAAAAGAGAGGCACAGCCACAGCCCTCGCCATTCTGCACGAAACGGTGGCAAACAAACTAGCGTTCAGCAGAAGAGTCTCGATAGTACTGAGAGATGTGAAGGCCGCCTTCGACAAAGTGTGGCACCAAGGATTACAATACCGCATCCTCGAACAGAACATGGAAGCAAACTTAGGAAAAATCCTTTGTAGCTTCCTCAAAGATCGAAAAGCTTATGTCCAACACAAGACCCACACTGGCAAGCTCTTCGACATCCAGGCGGGAGTGCCCCAGGGAGCGATACTTTCGCCCACTCTATACAACCTTTACATCGCCCAAATGCCTCCGCCCCCACCACACACCCGAGACGTCATCTACGCGGACGACATCACGCAAATAGTAACATCAAACCTCAGCAAAGAGCAACACGCCAACAGGCTGAAGAGACAAATTGAAAGAATCACTGAATTCGAGGAACGTTGGAAAATTCAGACAAACCAACAGAAATTCACAGTTATTAACATTGGCCGCAGGAACGTTCACGCACTAGAAATAAACAACCAAATCCAACCTTAGAAGCAACAAGGCACAGCTCTCGGCCTGACCATCAACAGCTTTGGCTATAAAAACCACACCACAGCAAGGTCAAACAAAGCGAAGGGAGAGCTCAGTAAACTCTACCGTTTCAGGGGACTGTCGGTAAAAAATAAGATGCTGTACACGGCGCTCGTACGGTCAATCCTCGAATACCCGGCAATTCCACTGCACACAACGAGCGACACAAATCTGATGTTGCTACAAAAAATACAGAACGCTGGAACAAGATTCATCCTAGGGAAACGACTCAGCGACAGGATATCATCCCAGGCACTGCACCAACAAGCCAATTTACCAGCCCTCAATGTGCTTCTGCACAGAAGGGCGGAGAAAACTTGGAGGAAGGTACGAAACACCTCTCCACAGACCTATGAAGAACTCGATATTGGACCTCAGCGCGGGAGAGAGTACTTCTACTTCAAGAGAAGTCTACCCCGCAGCAGAAACCCCCCACCAACTATGGTATTTGTCATTTACCATTACTTATTCGGACTATAGTGGATTTAATTTTCCCAGAAGAGTTCCTTGTTCCATGCACGGTCTGTGTTTAACATATAAGTTTCTCAGGGGACCATTCTGAGTTTGTGTATATATATATATATATATATATAAACAATAAAATAAAATAAAAAAAAATAAATAAACAATAAAAAAAAAAATAAATAAATAAAAAAAAAAAATAAAAAAAAAAAATAAATAAAAGAGGTAGAAAACCCAAACTATAAGCTAACAAGTCAAGCACCCTACAAAAGCTTGAACGCGCAAGGTAGGTGAAACACCTATCACCAGACCTTAACCCCCCCCCAAAAAAAAACCTGCGCATCCTTGGTGAGCCCGAGGACCTATCAACTCTTCATCTATATTTCCCATTTCCCCACTTTCTGATATCAGTCCTACAACTCTAATTTCACCTCTTATAACGTCAACAACAACAACAACAACAACATAGGAATTAACAGTATAATTTCAAAAATTGCAGATACCACACTAAGGGACGAACAAAATCAGCGGCAGAATGTTTGCAGATTCAAGATATTTATTAGCTACTGGAGTGGGTAGAAATTTGGCAAATGAACTTTAATATATATAAATGTAAAATGGTGCATATCGGGAGAAACAATGTTAAAGAAAAGTATCCTATGCGCGACAAGACACGACTGAGTATTACGGAAGAGAAAGATTTAGGTATTATCGTTGCCGACACTCTTAAACCAAGGAAGCAATGTATCGAAGTGGTCAGAAAAACAAATAGAATTTTAGGATTTATTGGTAGTTCATTTGAATTTAAGTCAGAGAAAACAATAGTAACATTATATAATTCCTTAGTACGCCCCCATCTGGAATACTCCGTTCAGTTCTGGCCCCCATATTTATGACAGAACATAGACAGAATGGAGAGAGTGCAACGACGGGTTACTAAGATGATTCCTAGATTAAGAAACAAATCATACGCTGCCCGTTTAGGAACGTTAAATTTATTTTCACTCGTAAAAAGCCGTTTTCGAGATTTAATCCAGGTGTTCAAAATGATTAAAGATTTCGATAATGACGATGCCGAAAAATATTCCACCTTCAGAAATGCAGATAGAACTCGCAGTAACCGTCTGAAATTAGTGGGTAAACATTTTAATTCTAATAAAGCTAACATTTTTCTTTCAATCGTACAGTTAATTTGTGGAATGGATTGCCAGCTAGCGTTATTCAAAGTAATTCTATCGAATCCTTTAAAAACGGGTTATAAACTTATCTTGCTTTAAACCCCCGATCACCTTTTAACCTCTTTTCTTTGTTTTGCTTTAAAACTTTCACTTGCCTGTAAATTTTCTTTTATCTTTTAACCTTCCTCCTTAAACAGACAGCCTCGTAGGGACCAGCCTGTCTGATGCGGTTTGCTGTCCTTTGTATTCCTTTGTATTCTAAGCCATTTTAATACTTATACAGTTATATAAATTGTGTATGTTACGAATTAAATGAATTGAAATTGTAATCGCAATAAAATGAACTCCTTTACAAAATAACTTCTTTAAATGGACTTCTTAATGACTTCACTTTAACTTCAGTGTTTTAAATTTTAGTTCGGTGTTTTATAATGGTTGTCATATTTCCTGTTTTAAAATTATTATATTTAGCTACTACTACCATTATTATTATTATTATTATCATTATTTAAAATTCCATTAAATAATGTTCAGGTTCGTAGACTTCTGAGTTTCCTTTGTTTATTCATTGAAGTATATACAGCAAGTTCCAGTCGTTATGCACTTACATTCTTCATTTCATCGGTGCATAAACAGAGCAGACAAAGGTTCCACTTTATAAGTTCCGAGATATAAAGGTACAGCAATAGCGCGTTCGAAAAATTGTGTTGTTTCAGTCACAATCCGCGAAATGTATATTATTTCCGTCAGCAAAGGGCTTAAAACAATAAAATAAAACAATTTCTCTTAGTGGCTATCTATAAACTATTCTATACTATTAATTCTAATTTCAAACTCTTAATCAAACTATCCCACGAAATCTATCATCAAATTTTGAAGTATGAATTATTTAAATTCAAAGACTTTAAAATTGAATTTGAAATTTTATTCAAATAATTTTATAAATAACTTTATAATAATAATAACAATAATAATAATAATAATAAAGAGAAACAATGATGCGAATATCCATAAACTAGTCTTGAAATTGACCTATATTATGAATGATAGTTAAGAATAATAGCTAGTTATCAGCAATGATTAATTGGAATTAAAATTTTTATTTTATAATTACGTTTCGTGTTTTCTTAATCTAATATTTTTAGTTATCGGGTATCGAGATGTTTACTAAATTCCAATCTCATGTCGATGTTTACCAGGTTCGAATCCCCAAAATAACTTTCATAAACGGGTATTCAAAGTCGACATTCTAATATTCATATTTCTCTCCTCAATTCCCTACTGATACATACCATTACTCATACGATTTCGCATCGTAACGTTTCGAGCCTTTGTTTTTGCGATCATGTAATTTCCATGTTTATGAAGAAGATTACTCAACACTTGCTCTAATCCTGTTTATAGGATTTATAATAATATGTTATGTGTTATGACTATAAATCTAAGTTATTTACTAAGACATGGACATTCCAATTATTACTTATTAATAAATAGTATTTAGAATGTTTCTTCGTCTTATGCCTATTCTGTTCCTAATATTCTCATTTCTCTATAAGAGGAAATTTCATTTTGTTATCATTAAATTAATATTCAATTATAATAATAATAATAATTATTATTATTATTAAATCTACTGTATAATAAATTACAAACAATAGACATGAATGAAATGACTCTCCGAAGGTTTTAAATAAGATTTTATATACAGGGTGTTTATAAAGTCCCTATCTTTTTCAGTGAAAACGTAGCAAAGAGGGTAAAATTCAGTAACAATATAATAGAAGCATACATTTAATGAATACTTAAGCATATGATTCTACATGAGCACCATCAGTATCTGTACAGAGTTCGAATCTGTCAGCAGCATTGTGGAACATATTTTGGAGTATGACAGGGATTATTTTTGTAACTGCTGTTACGATACGAGCACGTAAATCTTGCAGATCTGTAACCCTCGTTTGATACATGTTTGATTTGATAAAACTCCATGCAAAGAAATCCAAGGGCGTTAGGTCAGGAGATCGAGCCGCCCAGGGCCTGTTGCTTCACGTCCGATCCACCGATTTTCAAATCGTTCATTTAGATACTCTTGAACAATGTTAGCGTAATGACAAGGTGCCCCATCTTGTTAAAAGACAACGGTGTTTAAAATGCCATCTGAATGAAGCTGAGACATTTAGGTGCTCGCATCGTAACAACAGTTACAAAAATAACCCCTGTCATGCTCCAAATGTGTTCCGCAATGCTGTTGACAGATTCGAACTCTGTAGAGATACTGATGGTGCTCATGTAGAATCATATGCTTAAGTATTCATTAAATGTATGCCTTCTATTATATTGTTATTGAATTTTACCCTTTTTGCTACGTTTTCACTGAAATAGATAGGGACTTTATAAATACCCTGTACTTAAAAGTTTGAAAATTATATGAATACATAAATTTATATAATTCTTGTCTAATATGAATTTAATATACGAAATGATAGAATATTTTAATAACTAAACTTTTCTTTAGCATTTTAATTATTTAAAAAGCACACTTGAAGCATGTAAATTTACGTGTCTCCCAATCAATGAAAACAAACATTACTTGAGTAAAATTTTCTGTTTTACTATCAATATATCGTACATTATTCTACAGTAAATTTAAATTAAGTTATCGTAACATACTTCTTTCACGCATTAATACATTTAATTTGTATCATTTATATTTATTATAAAATATAGAATTGCTGGATGGTAATTATCTTTTACTTTGAAGTCATCAAAAAATTACAGTAAAAAATAATTTCTGTCAAATTTTTCACAACATTTACTGCGGGTCAGTTGACCATTATTAGCCAAATTTCACCTCAGAGAAACTAGATTTTCAAGTGGACATACCAATCCTTATTTTCTCTAAGACTTAGAGGTATATAGAAATATATTAATTGAGCAACTTTATCATTATATCGAAATGCCATCAATACATTTTCTTCCTCATGCACAAATTGAACCATAGTCTGGTACACCTCATAATCAATACAGTGCAAAGGGAAAACCACATATTCTTCTGCTATTTCATAGGAGACATTAATAGGTGTGCAATTGACAGCTGCAACATTTCTGTCTATACAAGACCCAAAAATCTCAGTTTCGTCTACACAAGACTCAAAATCCTCAGTTTCACTTATTTCCTCAATAGGAACATAAGAATCATCAAGTATGGCATACTTCCGAAACATACTTGCTTTATTCTGAGCCTTCTACTCAGGGAAAAATCATGACAAAAAATTACATTTTTACAAGAGGTGAAAACATCCCTCATCACATCGCAAGGAGCAACATACTCTTCAGATTCATTACATTTAAAATTATAATAAATATTATCTCTATTTAGCACAGCCAAACTTTCATTCTTCTCATGCACACTATGGTCAATACAATGCAAAGAATGATTTAAATGGGTTTCAACTACTCCGTATGAAATGGTGACAGGCGTGCAATGAAGAAACTATACTCTACCTAACTTATAATCAAATGTTTTCTCCACACCATTTAAAACGCTTTCATTTACGCTCTCCTGAAAATGCTCATTAGGATTTATCAATTCATCAACATTATTAATTTTTCGTTCGTTATCAGTCTTATCACAAGGAATAATCATCATAAAAAAATTATGTAATTCTACCTCGAATACAAAAATCACGACCATTTTCGGCAAAATTTTAAAAATATTTTTCTGTATTACCCATTAAAATTTTAACATAAAAAATAAGAATTTTAAGCACATTCGACACTTCGTGCTTCTCGCAAGAAACTAAAACATGCATTCTGATAATCTGTCTCAAGATACTCTCATTTTCATTTTTTCCAGTTTTTCTTGTACATTCTTTTCAATCATGTGCAGTTTTTGTATCAGAATTAACATATCGTATAGGATTCTTTAAATAAGACAGAGCCACAAGGCGTGAAACATAAACATATTCACAATCATAATTTTCAACAACTAATTAAAAATCCCAACAAACGTTAGACACAGACATAATTGACTTTATGTACTTTTCCTAGAAATCTAATTCAGACAAGTGTATCCCGTTCACAGTTCTCTGAATTATATCAATTTCTCTTTGTATAAATTGACATTTATCATCCACATCATCAGTCTCATTGTATCTACAAATATATTTATCATTATATCTACATTTATATCGTCTACTGTACTCAACAGTCCCTCGCTCCCTCGACTTGCTTATATTAAACTTAGTCTCTTTCTCTTTTACATTATATAAACTGGACACTGAACGTCGATAGTGTTCACGTTCTAAACTACCATTATTAATATGTAAATCATGCAAACGATTTGTGCATATTTAATTATTTTAATCAGTTATACTCATATTTCATTTTCTTGATTAAATTAACGACTTTAATACATAATAAAAATAGAGTAAAAATTACTTTAAAATTTTTAAGGCAAATTTCACGGACATTGTAAACAAAAATTTTCCAAATTGAATCCATAATATAATTAATATATTTCTTACTGTGATGAAAATGTTTTTATTCTTAAATGTAATATGACTATTTTAATTCACTGGGACTGAACCGATATTTTAGGATAATCGGTATTTGCAGGCATCGGACTCAAACACAATTTGGTGCTGCGAAATACTGCTTACCTGATACCTAAATCGTAATTACTGAAGTCAAAATCCAATAGTAGTGGTATAGTGGATAGCCAAAAAACAGATGTCTCGTTCCCACTGAAGTACTTAGTAGTATGGGCGCAAAATGGGAAAGTGCAGGAATGTTGCAATGTAATTGCAAATGTTGATCAATGCTACAATATGTTGCAAATGGGTTATGCAACAAAGGGGGTAGGGGTATACAACGAAGGGGGAGGGATATGCAACATAAATGTTGCAAGACTTATGCAACATCAATGCTGCAAGGGGGTAGGGTTATGCAACAACTCAATGCTGCCAAGGGGGAGAGGGGAGGGAGCTTCGGGGGGAGAAGGGAGGATGACTTCTCCCCAAAGGGGTAGCCTCAACCTAAGAGAAGAAGAGAAAGGAGAAGGAAGAGGTCTTTGTGGGAGAAGGTGGGATGTCCTCACCCCCAAAGGGAAACCTAACCTAAGGCTTAACCTAAGAAGAAGAGAGAGAGTTCTTTATTCCACTGGAGTCCGACGCATTATGAACGTCCAGGGGCCAAGCAGCGGTTATATAGAAGGTCGTGAGTGGCCAGATGTCACTTATTTATATATGGAGGGTGTTACCAGATACCACCATTTATTTTAATTGTTCAGATATACCTTATTAGGGTGAGGTGCTAGATACCACCATTTATTTTATTTACATAAGTTGCCAAATAATGTTTTTTAATGGTTCAGGTATACCTTATTTGGTTGAGTTGGCAGATACCATCATTTATTTTAAAGACTTATTTATTAAAGGCAAGATTGACTCTCCTTAATTTTGTTCAGCAAGAAAACTAATTATTTAAACGATACCCAATATTAACAATAAAAGAAATACACTAGACAAGTGGCTTAGCAAAACAAATCATTCCACTAACATATTCTCCAAGAATAATATTCAATTTACCTATAATTCGCTTTCATTTATTCTAACACCTTAGAATGTATACTGTGTCTATTTACTTTTGACAGTCCTTTCGATACACCTATATTTTTTATAAACCAAAATCCGCGAAATCAAGAAGAGGAATCCTTTATTCATTTGTTTTCAAGCTAATTTCAAACAAAAATATTAATACACACTTTATGTGTATATATATATATATATATATATATATATATATATATATATATAATAAAAAACAATAATTATTTTAATTAACTTCACCTAGAGGTCTATTTACTTTTGTCATTCCTCTGTATATATATATATATATATATATATATATATATATATATATACAAGATGTGTCTTCACAATTTCGTACATTTTTTCCGTTTATTTTATTAATTCTATCGATTTGAGAAATCTATGTATACACACATCTATATTAAATTTCCATATGAAAAAAGGATTAATAATAAGCCGTAGATATACTAAAATGTATATTAAATTTGGTAATAAACAATTATTCTCATAGAATATCGTTTATTTTCACATTATGTTGAGACGAGAAGGATTGGAGGCAGGAGCAGATAAGGTTCACACCTGTTTAGCCCGAAGCTTTTTGAAGGCCGCAAACTGACCACAAAGGTCCAGAATGCAACGCGGTAGACAAACTTTCACTCAAAGATTCGCTTCCGTCTCCTCTCTCTCTCTCTCTCTCTCTCTCTCTCTCTCTCTCTCTCCAAGCGATTGTTTTCCTGGATATAAATGTTTTTATATTTTATTAACTTCGTTGTTCATGTCTTATTTTTCTTTGCGTGTAATTTGCATGGTATCATCTTCATAGTTATTTTCTCTGTTATTGAAATGAAATGAATGAATGAAAAAATGGAAAGGTTTATTATTATTAATATACATTTTTTTTCAAAATTAACACACACACACACACACACACACACACACACACACACACAGAAAGAAAGTTTTGTTTATTCTATATGGATATAATATTCATAGCTTTAATTTTTCAGAAGTATATTGGAACTCATTTACCGAGTTTATGATGGCCGTAAGTAGTCACAGCAAAATTTTTTAAAAATATAAACAAAGGAATGAAAATAAAAATAAAAATATTTATAATTTCTTTATTATAAAATCCTCTCGATAAGATCGTAAAGAGGAAATTTGAAAAAAAAAGAGAATCAACAATTCATTTTATTAAACTGTAAAACATAATTGATTACTTGTGCAGATTTTGGCTGTGAGCCTCTGGTTCGCTCCAGCATGCTGGTACCTGGACCTAACCTAACCTATGATTCAGAACATAGATTCTCTGGACGATAATGGAGAATATATTTAATACACAGATTTTCAAAAGACCTTTTAGAGAGAGAAGAATATACATACGAGGAATATATGCAATAAATTCAGACCATAGATTCTCTTTGTAACTGGTACCTAGCCGTGGTGTAAATTACATTAGTAATAATAAGCTAAAACGGTTTTCCTTCTCCCCGAATTGTTCATTTTGACAAAGATCAAGCTTTTCACTCCGCCTTAGACCTACACTTTAACGTTGAATCCGAACTACGCTTCAGCACTGACGGGGTGAAATTACAATGTCATCGCCCCGACTCGATCTCTCAGCCATCACCCCAGCGTCTTAACCACTAGGATACTAAGGCGCCCATTTATCTACCAACCCAAGAAGACATTCATTTTCATGATCTAAACACAATTTAATCACACACCTACGCGGTAAAAGTCAAGCGGAATACATTAATCAAAGTTGAGGATCGAATAGTATGACCGCAAACATATATTTTGCAAATATTTGAAACCATCGTGGCAATTAACACACACACACACACACACACACACACACACACACACATATATATATATATATAACCAAATCCATAAGTCAGGAATCTTGGGAAAGCTGAGAATAGTATGACCGCAGAAAATAATAATGCACAAAAACATTCTGCTTGTAGAGATCTTCTAGATTTCTTATTTTCTAATGATCTTTGTGTCATCGGATGTTACTGTGCTGTCTCTGGTAATGATCTATGTCAGGATTACGAAGAGTAGCGGCGCTAATTTGGTTTCCTGTGGTACTAACCTGAGCGGCTCTGATGAAGATATTCCTATAACGACTTGCAGCCGCTCAAGTTGTCCATCTCCCTATCCAAAATGGGAAAAATTGAGGATCAAATAGTATGAACTCAAAAAGTAATGTAAAATATTGTCGTGATAGAGATGGCAAATGTTGATCAATGTTGCAAAAGGGTGAGGGATATTGCATAAAGGGGTGGGTTCTAAAATGGGAAAACCGAGAAAAGTATGGGCGCAAATGCAAATATTATCGTGGTAGAGACTGCAAGTGGTAACACACGATGTGAGCATTAAATCTGCGGAGAGAATATAAAGACACCATTAGTCGACCAATCAGGACGTCCAAATCATGGATCCGTAATATAGGTGTTACGATTGGTATACAAATTTATCATAGCCCCGCCCAGTTACATCGACAAACAATCATTAAACTTACGAACCGCCTATTAGTCTTTTGGGGTGGTGCTTGGGGATCAAGCATATAAAAGGAAATGTTTTCAGCTGGGAGTCACAGTAGTTATTTTCACCAGTGAATAAACATACCCTTTGCCATGAATAAAAAACTTTACAGTTACCGGATTTATATCAAGATGGTGACATTGTAGCGTTGTCCACAATTAATCGTTTTAACGCGGCTCACCGGGATGGATTATTTCCAACGCAAACCGTTGATGATATTTGTAATGACGCTCCTTACGATCCGACGCAAGGTACTGTCGTAGAAATGTAAGTGCCTGTAATTTTATTTTTTGTAGCCAATTATTCGCGAACTTATTTAATGTGCCTGTCAGAAAGAGCACTGTTCTGGATTATTTCATCATATATATGGAGGGTTGTAGTAATTCATCTCATCACATTACAAATGCTTCATTTAGGTATCCGCAATTATAGATTAGTTTGCAATTATGCTAAATCCTGTTTTGAGTCAGTGAATTTTATTTATAGCAATCTTTTGCATGTTTTAAATAACTTTTATAAGTTCAAATGTTATTCGGAATTATCTCTTAAAGGAACTTCTCTGAGCGGTTCAAAGATATCTTCACATTGTAATACTCTTACTATATGTATACTCTGCATATGTTTTGGGTTTTTATTAAAAAAGATTCAGTATGAACTGATGAATTATTCTTTCTCCTTTAAGGTCCGATGAGGATTTGACACGTGTTATACAATCTTTTCGTTTAGAAGAAACCCATGTTATGGACCTGAATACGGAGGTAGAAGATTTACCGAGCAGTCAACCCAACGATTGTCACATCATTAACGAAATAATTTAAGTATTTTTTTATGTTTCGATCTTTTTTGGGGGAAGAAGACACAATGTATTTTCATCAATTTATTAAATGAACGAAATCATGTTTTTAGTACAATAACCATCTTAAACTACAGAATATACAAACTAACATTATTGGTTACAAATATATATATACACACGAAAACATCATACTATACAACGAGTACGCACAATCGGAAAACGGCTTTTTATCTGTCTGCATACCATTTCGTCGTTTCGTTGAGTATGACACGGGGTGAATAATTTTTAAAAATTTATAAATTCTTTACCACGTGACATATGCATGAGAAATGAAAGGCAGTACATCCCGCACGTATTACTAAAATATCCTTGTAGCCCGAAGGGGTTCCACACAACTTCGGGGATATGCAACTGATCGAGAAATTTTACAATAACAGGGTCACTCCAGGGTTGAGTGCCGAGTGAATCAAAATAGTACATGCGTTCCTTATTTTTAAAATAGATGCAAACCAATGAATCCCTTCAATACCAATGACATCTGTGTTCACAATAAGACTACCGCAATCTCGCGTAGTTGGCAAATTCAATGTTTCATTCTTCGCAAATACACCGATAAATTTGGAACGTGTGATTCGTCCAATATTCATTACTCTCTGAAGTGTAGTCGCATCCATTTTAAAAGTCAGTGATAACGCCCCTAAATCTGTCTACTTCTATTAGGGCTTTTGACTCGAGGTATACTAGTACACTAATAGGTGTGTCTAATGGCTTGGCGAATTCCAAACTGACTGAGATGTTTCCACTCTGTTGTGGACTTAAGGGTGTATTTACGCTAGCAGATAAGTCAGGTGTGATGTCAAACGGATAAAGGTTAAATTGATCAAAGAATTCTTTCTCCGTTACCCCAATCCCGAGCTCATCACAATCAACTGCAATATGGGCCAGATTACTATAGGCTCTCGCGCAAAGCGGTAACACAGTGTCTGATGAATAGTCCGTATCCAATGTTCCTCCCAACGCAACGCCATTAACGTATAGAGTTATATTTTTAAGGCCGAAATTCTCGAATTTAAAGGCATTCTTTTTATATTTTCCATTCACCGAATTGTGTTCCTGCATTCCAATTAATATCCTTTTAGGTAGATTTCCCAGGGCTATTTTTTCTATCTGTTTCGATGCCAACCCTGCTGGCACCGTCTATAGTTTGAGCTGTACTCTGTTAATTGGGTATTTTACTGTGGCGTGTAGTAAATTTTTCTCAATTTCTATTTGTTTTGGTGAACTTAATTTCACTCGCCATATGCAGAGGTGTGTCCCCATAATGTGAACCACAACGGGTTTTGCTCACTCTTCTTGATCAGCATCCAGATTTAAACAGATCTCAGGATTCGTGCGGGTGAGCTTTATTTTCATATCCACCCCGTTCACAAGCAACTTCTCCTGGAATGTGAAGTCTGTTTGCAGGCGTCCAAAACACTCATGTATCTTCTTTTAAGAATTTTTAAATTTGTCTTTTATTCTACTTTCGTCTTTAGCTTGATAATATCCCTCGGCACTTAAAAAGGTATCCTTCGCTTCTTTGGAAAAGTTCAGCATATTTTCCAGATAGGATCGTAGGTGATAGTACCCCGTTCCTGCCGATATGTTGACCTGATTTAAATATACGTCACACTGGTTGAATAAGGAGTGCAGAAAGTTTGTTTCAGCGTACACAGCATATTTGTCATCACAGTCCGTTCCACCAGAATGGGCTATACGTAGTTTAGCGTACATGTGCGCACAGCTTGGGTCAAAAAAGTAAGGGCCTGAGCTGGGTATCACGAATTCTATAGGGGCACTCGGGGAACTAATTGTGTTTAAAGGGTTAATTGTAATAAAGTCACTGTGTTCAATAGAAACTTGAGTGGGGGGCATGTCAAAGAGGGACAGCTCCGATTTACAACATTGTGAACTACACGGATGGATGAAGCGTGCCATGACGAGTTAGAAATAGTGCCTCCTCTCTCAACAAGTAGTAAACAAACTATGATTCATGAGATCAATGTCACTTATATTAAAAAAAATGGTCAACCATAGGTTTCATTCGCTTAGAACACTTCTTTTTTTATATCCTTTTACGTTTAATGCCACGTGATGGTAATCCCTTCTTCCCGACAGCCCTCTTCTTCTTCCCACCACCACGCATTTTTCTCTTTGTATCTTTGACGATTTCGTCCCGTGTACGCTTTAAGTGTTTTTTTGGAGCTTCTTTAGGTTTAGCCCCAGCCAATTTGTCTTCTGCAGTGATAAGACCTGATTATAGCGCTTTCCTTCCGAGGAATTTGGCACCCCTCTTCAGCAAAGGGACAGCCGTACGTAGTATGGTAGAAAAAATGGATCCAAATCCACTACCACGCTGGTATCTCATACCTCGATAGAATGTGAAAGGCTTTCTATCCATTATAACTCAGTGCGTCGAAAGTGCAGCTTCACTGTTAAGCTCCCATTACCGAATGGGAAATTTTTTGCCCCAATCGTTCTTAAATATATTGAGATATTGGTTATTAGTAGAGTTAGGATTGATAGGCACTAAGAAATCAATAATAGGTGGGCAAAAAGGCACTAAAGAAGCCCTAAAAAAAGTCGCTTAAATAGGCACTGAAAGCTAAAAAAGGCACTTAATAGGCATTTCTATTTTCCCACTTTTCTCTTATTATTGTTGACTTACAGTAAACCCATTTGCAGTTCTGATGAATATCAGGATTTTTATTGTAAAAAATAAAATAAACATCTCAAAAACCATCAAACATTTTATTTGCATCAAAGTAAAATCCAAACATTTAAACTATCTTCTTACAAAAACTCAACTAAACTATAAATTGAAATGGCAATTGATGATTAAACATTTTTCAAGGTTCTGTGGCGTAAATCGACATCGCCTGTCACTCAATACATTTTTATATCGAGAAAACGACCTTTCGACATCGCAAGACGTAATTGGTGCGAACTTCAAAGATGCTAATTCGCTTGGCTCAAAGTCCAGAACCTCCTGACACTCTCCTATGAACACTGTTGAAAAGTTCACTATGGTTTGCCAACCAGGATTGCGTCTGAGAACATTTTCAAATTTTGCTACCACTTCTTTCCCTACGTTACCAGGAACCTGGCTCAGCTCCTTCCTTAAATTTTGAACTATTTCCACTGCTTCAACAAACGGCAGGCCTCTCTCCTCCAGCTTGGTTATGGTCCCTGGCACCCGTCCGAAATTGGCCATGATGTAGGCCAGGTCTCCTCGAAGGGTTTGTTATTTTGGATAGAGAATAAAAAATGTTGCAACGTACCTCTTTGGAACAAGGTTGGCAGAAAATAATTCCACCATCCGTAGTGAAGTTTGGGTCCTTCTTGATCCACTCCCTGAACAGAACACTTTTGGCTGTCTTGTCCTTAGGCATTTTTTCTCACTTATAAAAAAAGCCGTAAGCACAAACGTGAGATTTTATTTAGCAAAAGCACTTGAACAAAGACACCACGTTGCACGCACCAAACAAAATGATCGAGGCCGAACGCGTCACAATGACGTATTGTGATCTGATTGGCTGTGCTAGTTGCCTCAGGACTAGCCTCGGTTTTTCCATCCCTGCCCTATTTAGGCCTACAAATTTTAAAAAAATGCGAGTTATTTTGCTTTACTTAGTACAATAAAATTAAAAAAGGCATATATAGGCACGTATTTTAAAATTAGGCACTAACCATCAAAATAGGCGTTCATAGGCACTATAACATTTAATTATATACATCCCACAGTCCCGAAATGGATTTCTCTAAAAGAAGCCTATGAATCTATAAACGGGAATAAAAAAGGCAAAAAGGGCAAAATCCGGTCTCTAGTTATTAGATTAGTTGCGACATTCACATAATGGGGTCCGTCATATGTAATACTCAGACTCCTTCCTCTATGGTTGGGAATGTGAGCAATGCGCAGCAGGCGTGCCTGGGTATCCCCAACAAACTGGTGCTCCACTATATTGCTGTAAATATAGCACATGTCGGGTTTATAGCCGTCAACCATTTTCTCCAATTTCAACTGATACATTAAGCTGGACAAGTCATGTTGTACCTCGTGAAATGTGTCTCTTTGGAAGGCTGATCGATATCGCATCTCGGTCATAATTTTGAACGCTCTTTGCTCTTTAATATTAATGTTAGCCTTTGATTTTAGGATTAGAGTATGTGCAAGGCTTCCTTTGTTTACGATTTCGTATACTAAATCAGTCGTAAGATTTGAGTTTTTTAAACTTACGTTTAAGTCATTCACAACATCCTCAGCCGAACCATAACGGCCCGGACCTAATGTTACTACTGTTCTGTAATACCGTGCAACCTCAGTCCAGGCGATATGTATAGTTTCATCCCGAGTTACTCCGGCTTTTTCACACTCATCACATCAGTCTCTAAGAATCATAAAAACGGTATCTTTATAATCACTATTTAAAAAGAGGGTGTCCAGCTGAATTTCACATATCCCCACCTCATACGAATCACGAACCAATTCAATGGGTCCATGAAGTTCTGTTACAAAGTTGGCTAGTGTGTTGTTATGGTGTACAGAGAGGGACAAGGAGGATGGGAGTGTGACGTAGAATGGTTAGGCGCCATGTTGCATAGTATTTAAGCTTCAATATTGCATCAGCTTTTATATAGGTGCTGAAGCTTTGTGGGTACCCTAGCCATTTCACCAGGTACATTTTTCTCTTTCCTAAACCTTTGCTTCCTAAAATTTTCTCAATTTTAAACACATTTTTTCCTAAATTAAATGACATTTTCTGCAACTCCTGACGGTAAAAGCCTCCTGCGATTTCTTCCCCATTCAAATCTTCAACGTAATACATCATTATCTCACCTTTAGGTCTCATAGCCCTAACTTTAAAAATCTCACGTGTCCATCCTTTCTCAAATCCCTTCGCGAATTTATTTCCCGAACGCGACAGCTTTACATAATCATTGATTTTGAAACGCGCCGAGTGTGGTGGTGGTGGTGTTCCATCTCTTCTCACCACTGGGCTCGAACCTCTTTCTAAAACTTCGTTAGGTGTTGTCCCACTCCTGCGATGGTGTGAGCGGTTGTAGGATGAAGCCAATGATTCCAGAATGTCTAGAAATCTGGACGTGTTTTTATGTGTAAAATAGCGGTGCATGCGTCCCTTTACGGTACGTTGAACTCTTTCAGCTAAAGAAGCCTTATGTATAGAATTGGTAGTGTAATAGCTGATATTAAACTCTGTCAACATGTTCTGAAAAACACGGCCTATAAATTCCTTCCCCATATCCGTACAAAAATAGCCAGGAACCCTGTTTTCTTTTAACATCAGCGTTTTGGTGGCTTTAGCATCTGTTTCAAGCGATTTATTTTTTAGAGGAATTATCCACAGATATCTAGAGAATACATCTATTATGAGTAGAATGTAGAGGTAACCATCGTTATACACAGAATATCTTTGCATGTCTGTTAAATCTGCTTGCCAAATAGAGTCAATCGAATCAGCTGTTGTCTTGGCTGTTTTAAACCTTTTTCTCACAGGCTTATGAAGTGTAGAAGCGTCCTGTTCCCGCAAAAATCTCTCAGCATCTTTTTTCCCTACTCCGTAAACACTTCTGTGTAGTCTATCTACGCCTCCATAGGAGGCTGGGTTAGAAATGTCATAATAACGTCTTCTTAATATGTTACCCATTTGCGTATTTTAGAGGCACGTGGGTAGGGTTCACCGTTGTTTAACCTCTTCTTTCTCCTCTTCAGAGGTGTTACCGCCGGGGGGTGAAGGTGTCTTCAATTGTGTCACGTGCGTCGCATGTTCCAAGTCTTTTAACCTGTTCAGATTTCCTATCATTGTTTTGGGTACATTTATTTGTTGTAGTCTTGCTTTAATATGCTTCCATCCTGATGGTGAAGGCCTATCCCACTTTCTCACTAGATCATGGACGATGTCTACGACATTCGATCCCTGTACCTTTGCTCCTTCCACAATGATCTCACCTGTATCGGTCCATTGTATGGCGGGCTCCTCATTCAATAGATTATAAAGACTTAAACCCTTATTCCTCAATGTATGTGGGAGGTGCTTTTTAATACATGCTCGATATGTTGTGTGGCCGACCCATTAATCTTTGGTTGGTCAGCTCTATCGTCGGACACAGGTCCTAGGTCACCATCTCCATCGTTCCCCGTGCTGTGCCTAATAACCACGGGAATCTCTGTCGGGTTCTTATAATTTTCGTATTCGTGAAGAAATTTCTGCAGAGCTTCTTGGTATAACATTCATTTCTCATCAGGTGTTTTTCCACTGTTTAATAGGGTTAGCAATTCGCTTTCCATTCTTTTAAGCCTGCTTTTACGGGGATCTAGATCCGTGTCTGGATTCCTTGAACTTTGCAGTGAAGCATACACCTCGTGTGGAATCACTACCACTTTCTTCATTATGTTAATCTAGTCAGTAAAGGACACAAAACTGAAAATAAGATGGGGAGGACTGACCCTCCTCTTTGTACAATAACTCGTTTTTTCTTCCTTACAGTTTGACTTTTACGAGCGAGTGCACGTATTATGTTCTTGTAACGGCGCAGGCGAGCCTTCTGGTGTGGTTTCATTGATACATTGCAATTTATAACGTTAAGACAGATTTCACAGATGTATTTTAAAAATTCGGAGTCGATATTTTTAGCAAACATCTGCTGCATTGCCCAGGGCAGTCGATGATAGATTTTTATTAATTCATGGTATTTCTTTAGCCTCTTTGTCATTATGGAATATACACCGTTTCAGGCTCGTTTGGAAAATATTCGTTCTTAGAAGCACCCTAAACGTGTTTCGCGGATGAAGGTCGCAAAGCAAATATCCGTAACGCGGATGGTGGGAGAATACTGTAAATGTCTCGGCAAACGTTTTATCCATCTCCAATATGAGATCGTTAATTACAATAACTGTATGTTCATTTCCCTTTAACGAATTAACGTCATGTACACCTTTGTGGAACAAAATATCATCTTGGTACCCGTTGAACACTGATTGATACGTCGAATAGCACCATATAACTTTATGCACAAATTTTGAGAACATCTCTCCCTTTTCTTTAATGACTTTAAGCATAAATACAGTTTTACCACATCCTGTAGGGCCAGATATAATAGATGTGGATGGGCTCGTAAACCTGAATTTTTCTACAGAATCCATTTCTAACACATCACACTCCTAAGTGGGTCATTTACAAAAAATAATAAATATTTAAGTGATGACCCTTATACTCTAGTCTTGCTTTTCGCTTCTCCCACAGAACCGTGAATGACGATGAGGTACAGCACCCCATCATCGATATTACAGATGACCCCGACGACAGTGTAGTTGTGATCACAAAATCCATCCCCGCTGACGAATCCTCACCCGCGATACCTGTAGCACGCGCCAGTTCAAAGCGGAGGCAGGATGAAGAGACCACCACGTCAGGTATAAAGCGCGCCAGGATTGCGTCGATTGTTAGACCACCAGTAATAGAGCCCCAACCTTCTACGTCTTACGACACAACCCCCAAAATAGTACCTTCCTCAAATATACCCCTATTCCTGTTCAATTCCGGGTTCATTATCCTCTACAGCCACAGCAGCTTCTCGTTCTGTTGAGGATGGCATAATATTCGAGTTGGTGCGCACCGCTATCCCGACCCCAGCCTTGATATAAATCGGTATATCGTCAGGTTTGATCCTAGATCCATGTATAGCAATGGTGTTGAACACGGACTACGGCGCATAGTTGAACGTATTGTAGAGTTTGCCCTTCAGAACCGCGACGAACGTGAACTCAGGACGAGGCTGTCCTTCGGATTCGGGTCAGATGACGGAGATGTAGATGATTTTTGGGTAGTAATACCGTTCAGACGCTTGACAGCTGAAGATATAGAGTATATATTAGGCCGTATAATGCAGGCCTCTCAAAGTAGTATAGCCTTCAATATGGACAACTTCACGGTAAACATTGACCGTGTATTCCGTGTCGCGGGTCATAGTGCCACACCTTATGCTCTTAACTTCAATTGTCAGGCTATTTATAGACGGCATATAAACGTCGATCGTGGTTTCGGCTTTATAGCAATGGTCTTAGCTCGTATGTTTACTGTACTAAATACAGGGAACTAAAAAATTTGGTTGCCTACGGTAGTGGAGCGTGCCCGTAAACTAGCTGTAGACTGTAAACTTGAGTTTGACTGTAATATGGGTGCTGATGAGCTGAGAAGGGTAGAACAGGAAATGAATGTTCGTATTGTTCTATTTGGAATGAACGATCGTCGTAGAACTGTGTATGTTTTTAAAAGCCGTGTGAGAGATCGTACAAGACCCCTACTTATTTTAGGACTGTCAGGGACAATGCATCTCCCCATCCGCAATATAAGGGGCCTTTACGCGAGTTATGATAAAAGTAAAAAATATGGACGGCATCATGATTTGTGTAAGGGGTGTATCGAGTTTGCTGATGATACAGTGAAACATTGTAAAGATTGTCACATGGTATGTAAGCAGTGTAAAAGCTCCAAATGTGAAAGCCGTGTAGTTGAAGCTGAGAAGAGAGATTGTGATGTGTTTAGACGCACATTTTTCAATAATAACTGTTTTGAGCTCCATAAATCAATTGGCACGTGAAGGAAAATGAGAATATGTGAATGTGGTATGTTTCATATGAAGGATAATTGTGGGAATTTCAAGCATAAATGTGATGAAATTCACTGTTCTACATGCCAGGAGAAATGTAAGGCGGTTGGAGTAAAGCATGTATGTTATATGAAAGATGCTAAGCCTAAAAATAGCTCTTGTATAACTGCGTACTACGATATAGAAACATACACGAACGCTGAATCCAAAGAGGGTATTCCACATTTACTTGTAAGCCAGACTATCTGTGATGAGTGTATGGAGATCGAGTGTGATGAGTGTCACAATTGTGGTAAACGGACAAACGTTTTTAAAACGAATGCCCATGATAGCCCTGTGAAACTCTTTGTGTCCTATATTGTCAAGTTAGCGGACAAGTTTAAAAAAATGACTCTATATTCTCGCCCTTAACGGGGCAAAATTTGACACATTTCCTTTATAAGGAGTTGCTTGAGCACGAGTCATCTGAGATATTTACAGGTGATCCCTTGAAAAGAGGCAACAAGCTAATACAGATGCAAATAAGAGGTAATGTACAGTTCAAAGACACTTTCTTATTCACACCTTGTAAATTAGCAAAGCTACTCAAAGTGATGGGCGTAGCCGCTGAAGTTTCAAAAGGATATTTCCCTTACACATTCCTCACTAGCGAAACTTTAAATTACGTAGGACTAACTCCATCCAAACATTACTTTAACTATGAATGTATGACTACAGATGAACGTGAAGATTTTGACCGATACTACAACAGTTTTAATGAATGTAATCCTTATAATATAACTGATGAATGTGAGCGTTATCGCGTGAATGATGTGCGCGTGCTTAGAGTATGTTTCCAGGCCTTCAGAAGGATGTACGTAGACCGTTTCAAATGCGATCCGTTGCAAGTCGCAACCACCATCGCCTCATTATGTTTTACGGTGTTAAAAAATAACTTCATTCCTAAAGACACTTTAGCCGTTATTCACAGAAACAATCCCCGCAGTTATAGGCACAAGGCTATTTACTGGCTCATACACCTACAGCAGCAGACCGGGGTATATATAAAGCATGCCCGCAACACGGGTGAAGTACCCATTAAGGTTAATGGTCGTGTTTTTTGGGTTGATGGTCTAAGTGAAAATGGTGCTACTGGTGAGAAGACTGTGTACTCCTTTAACGGTTGCTGGTGGCACGGATGCCCCCGTCCTGAGTGTGGAATCGTAGGAGATATCCACGGTAGATCTCCTGCCGACAGTCTTGCGTGGACCCGCACCCGCGATCAACTTAGAGGCTCCCAGTTCACTCACAAAGTCTTGTGGGAGCATGAGTATGATGCAGGGATGGAAACAGATGGAGAGTACCGTGAAGAAATAAACACGATCAAACGTTCAATGGTGCTGGATCCTCTCAAACGCGGTGATAGTTTGTTCGGAGGGCGTATAAATCCCTTCAAGCAATACTTTCTGCCCACCGAGGGCGGGAAACTCCATTACTACGATTTCTGTTCTTTATATCCGTACATGATGAACAATCCGTACCCGTGGGTGCATCTGAGAGGCTGATGGGACCTGACCTGCCCACCATCAAGGTGCTCTCAACAAATTTGAACGGGAACTATTTCGGCCTTTCTTTCGTAGATGTGCTCCCCCCACGCGATTTATGGATACCGATCTTACCCGTCGTTATAGATCACAAACTCATGTTTCCCTTGTGCGTGAAGTGCGCAGAGGACAATGGAGAATGTAATTATACAGCTAACCAGCTTAAGATCAGAGGTGTATGTACAATTCCAGAGCTGGATCTAGCTGTTCGTCATGGCAACAGAATAGTGAAGATACATGAGGTGTGGAGGTTTCAGAAGCTACCCAACCTTTTCACGCCATATATAAACGCTTTTTTGAAAGATAAGGTCGAAGCATCAGAGTATCCACGAGGAGTTGATACCGAAGATGAAAAGTCGGCCTATATTCAACGTTACCGTGACCGTGAAGGTATACAGCTTGACCGTTCCCAAATTGTAAAGAACCCTGGCAAGCGCTTTAGTGCAAAGTTGTCCAAACAGTCTTTGGGGAAAATTTGCACAGAATACTGGCAAAGGGAACGTTCATTTGGCACAAAGTTATAATGAAGTCTGGAATTATGCCAACGTTCCCGATAGAGAGGTCATGGAAATCGTGAATGTAGGTAATACTTACATAATAAAGTACAACAATACCGAACTGGCCACAGATACCTTACGGGTTACAAACATACTTGTAGCTAGCTTCACAACAGCCTACGCACGCATCAAACTTTGGGGCCTATTTCATTCTCTTGGGCGGAGGGTTTTGTACGCCGATACAGATATTATGATATTCACTGAGAGGGAGGGTGAATACGTGCCTCCTACTGGTAAATTCGTCGGGGAGTTGACTGATGAGATCAAGGATGAGTATGGAGACATCGCATACGCCGACTCTTTTGTCTCAACAGAGCCAAAAACTTATGGGATACAGGTGAGGGTGGGGAAGGATATGAAATATATCGTGAAGGCTTAGGGTATCACGCTCAACCAGGCGAATCGGCGGGTCGTTAACTTTGATTCGTTGAAGGATCTAGTGTGCTTGGATGATGATGAGGGTGACCGGCTCCCCCAACTAATTGTAGGTACCCACAATTTTCGGGCGCAGAAGCTGGGGGGCGTGATGGAACTTAGGGGTGCAAAGGTGTGCCGTAACACCTATAGGAAACGTTACCAGGTGCCTGGTACCTATGATACCGTGCCCTTTGGATACCATAATCTTTGATACGTTTATTGTTAACTTATTTATTACACGTATTTGTAAATATATATACACCTTGAATATTTCGTTTATTAAATAAATCGTGTTTCAATTAGCGTTTCACTTTCTCCTTTGTGTGTGTGTGTGTGTGTGTACAGGAGAAAGTTCTAAGCTCCGCCCACCTGTATGATTGATCACGTGACTCCTGCTACTACCTGAGCATATCTCTTCCCTGCGTGCTCAGTTGATCGTATTAAGCCCAGGATCTCAGATGTGTATTCTCCTGCGTAGACGGAAAATAGTAATGGCTACCTTTAATATTGCGTGTTCGACGTTTATGAATTGGTATTCTGCAAAGTGCCAAGATGTGGTGGATACTGAAAAACTCCCTATTCCACCCTCCTTTGATACTTTTAAGGCTACATTGAATCGTGCGAAGGAGCAAGAGGTACAAATACTCTACGGCTATTCTGGCGAGAACACTGTAGGATTTCGTGGTACAAGTGATGTATTGAACTATGTTGTAGGACTAAACTTTATAAAAGCTTACATATATCGTGAAGTAGAAGAAATAACACGTGCAGAAGAGAAGCAACAGATATGGATAGTGAGTCTTGTTGATGAGTGGTGTGACAAGCGATATAATGTCCTGTTGCTTCATACCGAGTACTCGTACCCTGCGACTGAGAATGTAAATCTTGTCATCATGGAGAATCTTAAGTATTTTTACCACTATATTAATATATCATGACGAGGTTTGTAGTGAGGTTGTGGCTAATGGCCTGTGTGAGTTTTTAACAGACTTTAGAGACGAGTATCGATTGTTAAACAAAAAGGAAAAATATGGGCATATGTTTCTCTCAAATAGTGCGCCGGATTGTGAAGATGTTTAGTTTGTGGAAATGAACGTCTGGTGAGTGATAAAACATTAAAACCGATATTGCTTCATGTATCGGAAAATTTCTCAAAACATCTACCCAATATAATGGGATACAAGTATTCATGTTCTGGCTAAAGGACTGCGTGAGTATTTAACAGAATTTAGAGATGAGTATCGCATGCTAAGCAAAAAGGAAAAATATGGCCATATGTTTCTCTCAAATAGTGCGCCGGAGTGTGAATAAAATGTGTTTAGTTCGTGAAAATCCCCTATGCAAAAATGTCTGGTGCGTATTCTGGGGAGTGGGAGTGATAAAACATTAAAACCGATATTGCTTCATGTATCGGAAAATTTCTCAAAACACCTACCCAATATAATGGGATACAAGTATTCGAACAGCGCCGTACACGTTTCATTAGCTTATGTTATGACTCACTCCTCCCGTCGAGCCGATCCGTTGCATGTGGCTCATAGTCATCTCAGAGCTTGAACCGACTGGAGACGTGCGCTCCTCGAATACGATGGAACTTCCTTTGAGAAGCATTCTCAACGCCGTGTACGATGTGTCCGTGACGAAGTCGTTGCGCGTGTTCAGGCGTAAAACCGGTGCCATTAACTATGTACTGGAAACGACTTGTAGACAAACAAACAAACAGAATGTTGTTTATTTAAGTGTTGAGGAGATGAATAGAATCTTCGTGGTAGTTGAGAAGTGGAGTGAAGATCGTTATAAAATTCCGGCAGGTGTAGGTACAAGAAGAGAGCAGATTAGTGACACCTCCTCATATGCCGTTGTTTGTACGTTGTGTATAAATAACGATCGGCCATGCATTGATATACGGCTGATGTGGAAGAATGCTTCTGATAATAACGCTCTTGTCCCTAAGCGAAACCGTTTCATCCTCGACAGAATGTTTGAAATCGTCGGATTCCGCAAGCTGAAGCCAATATTAGACGCGCGTGTTACGGACATGCTTTATTTTGATACGGTTCTTGAATACGCATATACCGCTCTGTTCGATGGGTTTACCGAGTATAGGACTGAACAAGGCGAGAATGGTCGAGAGCCGGATGCTTATTTAAAAGGTTTAGACTCTTTGAAATATCATGAACGTTGGCACAAAGCACTTGAGCGGTACAGGACTGAGTTCACCTACTCCGTTCACCAGCAGCTGTCGTAACGACTTAGAAGATTATTTCAACTGCCGCTATACAGTGTGAAGAAGAGTTCACGATTGAAAAGCTCGGGTTGGTAAAAATAAACCCTCGATTGGAAAGTAGTGTTTATAAACTTGTATTTAATAATGACGTTGTGGCTAACGATGACCTCTTTATGCCTGCTTTTGATTGTATTCTAGACGTATTTAAAGATAACTTGACAACCGGATGTAAAGTGGGCACAAAAGTAGTACTGAACGATATGAAGGCCATTTATATAGAGTATAGGTTTCCCTACAACTTGAGCGGTGAAATAATAAGCCGCGTTCACTGGGTAGCGCAAAGCAATAATGATGTGATTGTAGACTCGATTACGTGTGAGATTAGTGTTTTGCGCAGCAGAACAAAGTGATTGTATTTTGTTGAATTTTCAATATATTTAATTATTTAACATTACTCTGTATATATTATATATATATATATATATATATCATATATTTTTCCTGTACTGCTATATTGATGGTTATACTCTATCGTTTTGTATTTATTTTATATTTTTTTATTTTGTGCAGTAGAAGATAAAGTGTATGTATTTATTTTCAATATATTTAATTATTTAACATAATTGTGTATATATGTTTCTCCTGTACTGTTATATTGATGGTTATATTTTTATTTTTATTTTATTTTTTTTATTATATACATATTCTTCGTTCATATTTCTTATACTATTATTATTTTTTATTTTATTTTTTTTATCATATATATTCCATTGTATATTTATTTTCTATATATTTCTGATTCCAATAATTCGTCTAAATAAACAGAATGATGTAATGGTGTTTTATTTAATTATTTTGGTTGTAAACGATATTATTATTTAATTATACCAAATGGCTGGTTGCGTCTTCTAAACCGACTGACGGATTTCTAAGCCAACCGTCAAGAATATATGCTTTAGTGAAATAAATACGCTATCTGGCGGGCGCTCAGATGAAGTCTTAATATGCACTTGGCTCCTGCCAGGCGAACACCTCTCTTCCTCTCTCTCCTTCTCCTCTCTTTCTCTTGGGGGATAACTCCGCCTCCAAGTTGCATAACACTTTGTTGCTCTTGCACCATTCCTCCTTCCCCTTTGCACAAACCCCCCTTCATTGCATAACCCCCCTTCCCCTGTTGTTGCATAACCCATTGCAACATCTTGCACTATTGGTCGACATTTGCAATTGCATTGCAACATTCTTGCACTCTCACATTTTGCGACCATACTACTTACCTTTACGTGGAATCGGAATTGCTGTCATCGCAACCTTCGTAACTTTGTTCCGAAATCGCTGTCGCAGATTTTGGACGTTGTCGACGTTCCTTCAGTTTCTTCTTTCTTCGACAAATTGTCTTTCGTCGATGCAACAATTTTTCTTGCTTCAATTAATTCTTCAAAATAAAATTGCTTCTCTTCAGCAAATTAGCTTTAGGCGAATAAGTACATTTTTCTTGCTTCAATGAATTTTTGAAAATGGTTAATGACGATTAGACCCCTCCCATTTTTCGATAAAGATGGAGCAGTGTGAAATGAAGAAAGATCAAGGTTTCTTACACAACTATTCAATATTTAAAAAAAAATAAAAAATATATACTCGTATATGAGTGTAGAGTTGCTATGATTGATAAGTGGATGATGTTTAGTTCTTGGGTTCTTCGTCGACGATCCAGTTGCAAATTTTAAAGTCAATGCTTCGTTTCACAGTCCTTCTTCTTCTTCCCGTGTTTGGATTCGATCAACAGAATTCCGAATAAAGTTTATTTAAATTAAGACTCATTAATTAATTGTAATTGAATAAAACAAAATCGAGACTTAATCAATTAATAGAGAAACTTCTCAAGATTAATTTATTCTATGAAAATATCCATTTAACAATAAAAAATTTCGAGAGACATTTCGGGGAGCTCCAAACGAATTTATACAAGGGTTTTACAATCACAAATTAGTAGTCCATAATCTTGCGAAATTCCGTCTTATTCTCTCCTCTCTCGCTCCGCACTGGTATATATATATAGATATATTATATATAATATATATATATATATATATATATATATATAAATATATATATTAGTGGTGGACCGGATGTCAGTTTTTCAACATCTGCGGATGCGGATGCGGATATTTAGTTAATCTATCAATATAATATAGAATTATGAATATACTGACATAATTTTTCAAATTTCGTGACATTACTATTATGGCAGGCAATGTATAAGAATTAAAATTAATATTAATGTTTTCATTATGATAAAAATAATAACTTTCTCAAGAGTTTCAGCCAGAGAAAATTCAATGAAACAAGTTTCATTCAATTTTCTGTGTTACCAGGTATTTATATTTTGAGGTTTATATGTTTCTTTGCTCATTAATAATTAATATTTTACATGAAATGTGCATGACTAGGCCTTATAAGCTACTTTATAAGCTAATTTAATTATAAATTGCATAATTTATTAGAGATAATATCCACATAACATACGCAGTCAGAAGTGGTCAGAAGTGCGGATGCGGATGTTAATAATGATGCGGATATCCGCGAATATACCTTACCTTATGAACCTTGTTGTTTCGTGCGTTGGTCTCTCTTCACACGGAGGTCAAGCTGGTGGCCTCGCCTCTATGTCTGGCCTGGTGGAGGAGCGAGTTGCTTTCTTGCACTCTCCACCGTACATAGCCAGGCACGCCCGGCTCATCTGGTACTGTCCTGAGCCAGGCATCCAGTCTTTTCTTGAAGACTTCAACTTTGACCCCCGTTACGTTTCTGAGGTCCTTTTGAAGCTGGTTGAAAAGTCTTGGCCCCCTGACAACCAAGCTATTTTCCTTCAGGGTTGAGGAGGTCCCTTGTCGGGCACTTAATTTGGGAACACTACACATTCTGCCTTTCCTATTTTCCAATGTTGTTTGAATGGTAATTGGATTTAATTTTAGGTTTGGTACCAGTTTTTGGATCATTTTCCATATGTAGATTATGATGTACCGCTCTCTTCTTCTTTCTAGTGAGTACAGATTTAGTTTACGTAGTCTTTCCCAGTAGTTAAGTTCTTTGCAGCCATCAATCTTGGCTGTGAAATGCCTTTGCGTTTCTTCTAGTTTATTAGTTTCTTCCTTTTTATATGGGGACGTCAAAACTGAGCAGTAGTCAAGTTTTAGTATAATCAGTGTTTTTAGTAGGGGAATCATTACTGTCCTGTCCCTTCTCTTGAACGTTCTTAGTACCTTTCCGGCGACTCTCTTTGCAGCCTAGCCCTGCTACATTTAGTACCTCAATATAAGCAAAAGACTCGCTGCCTTCACGTCAGATTGAATACATCAAAGAAAAAGGGGTAACTAATATATTTTTAGCCAAAAAACAAAACTTAAACTTCAACTGGCAGAATTGAGCTTCCACTAGGCTAGGCTAGGCTGCTTTAAACCCCAGATCCATGTCCCAAAGCCGGATCCTGTCTGCTCTGCAGATAGCTGGTGAGGGAAGCTATATTTAAGGGACCTCTTTGCGAGTGACCCGTTTCCCACGTCGGGCTAGCATCATGAAAAAGAAAAACTATGGTATTTGTCATTTACCATTACTTATTCGGACTACAGTGGATTTAATTAACTCAGAAGAGTTCCTTGTTCCATGCACGGTCTGTGTGTATCATGAAAAACCTCAGGGGCCCATTCTGAGTTCATTCCCATCTTGAAACGAACATGTTATGTGCCTTGAAAAGTGGACGCTCAATTCTGCCAGTTGAGGTTTAAATTTTGGTTTTTGGCTAAAAATATAATAGTTACCCCTTTTTCTTTGATGTATTCAGTCTGACGCGAAGGCAGCGAGTCTTTTGCTTATATTGAGGTTCTAAATGTAGCAGGGCTACGCTGCTTTAAATCCTAGGTCAATGTCCCAAAGCTGGATCCTGTCTGCTTTGCAGATAGCTGGTGAGGGAAGCTATCTTTATGGGACCTCTTTGCGAGTGACCCGTTGCCCACGTCGGGCTAGCATCATGAAAAAGAAAACTATGGTATTTGTCATTTACCATTACTTTCTCGAACTATAGTGGATTTAATTATCCCAGAAGAGTTCCTTGTTCTATGCACGGTCTGTGTGTATCATAAAAAACCTCAGGGGACCATTATGAGTTCATTCCCATATATATATATATATATATATAATATACACACACATATATATACAGTATGTCTATGGGGTAAAGGAGATTACAATCCTTTGGGAAGTAAGGATACCATTCTATTTATAAATAACTTTCTTGGAAAATCATATAACAGTAATAATAATAATTACTTTATTTAATGTTACGATTGGATTTTCCTAATGAGGCAGAATATTATATATATATATATATATATATATATATATATATAATATATATAAATAATTACTTTTGTTCATAGGGATCGAACGACGGTTCATAAGCGACCTGAGGTCAAGTACGCTGAAGTATCCCGCCTCATTTCTGGGATTTGGTGTATGAGGGAATTGCTTTCCGATCTCCTCCTGCCGTAGTAGCTAGTCATGAATGGCTGGTAAGGGACTTTTCACTTGAACCTGTCCAGCTAGTTCTTCAAATTATTCAAGTTGTGTGCTGGAGATTGCTCATTTCTTTTGGTAGGACATTAAAAAGCTTTGGGGCTTTTCTTCTGAGGGTATTTTCGATCCTCGTTTTCATGGCTCCCTGTCCCACCGAAGTTGGGACGGTACAAAATCTGCCTCTGCTCTCATTCCAGTTTGTTTCTATTTCGTTTCTAAGGTTAGGGGCAAAACCATCGAGTATTTTCCATATGTATCATTTATTATTGTGTACCTCTAGAGTCTTCTTTCCAGAAAGTATTCCCACCAATCTTTCACTGTTAGGTGGGGCAATGTACTATCCGAGTGTTTTGGCTCCTCTTGCGGGGTGAGACAAGGTTCCTTGCTCTCCCCTATGCTGTTTAATGTGTATATCGACGGATTAATTGCTTCACTTAATGAGGCAACTGTGGGATGTTGTATAGATAACGCAAGGATAAATAACTTAGTTTATGCCGATGATATGGTGTTAATAAGTCCTTCTGTTAAAGGTCTGGATCGGCTACTATATGTCTGCGAAGTGTATTCGCAGAAACATGATATTCTTTTTAATGTTACAAAAACTAAGGTTATGCAATTTCATCCGAAAAGCTGTAATCAGCCAGCTGATATAAGGTTTAAAATGAATGGTGAAGTAATTGAGGAAGTACAAGAGTTTAAGTATTTGGGTCAAACTATTACCAGTTCCCTGAGTGATGACTCGGATATAAGAAAACAATCTCGAAGCCTGTGTGCTAAAGCGAATATGACCATAAGGAACTTTCGTTTCTGTACAAGTGAAGCTAAAGACACACTCTTTCGTACTTTCTGCAGTAATATATACGGTCAGCAACTCTGGGTGAATTATAAAAAAGGTTCTGGCAGAACCCTAAATTTGCTGTACAACAGGTCTTTTAGACTCTTACATAAATTACCCCCGAGATGCTCAGCTTCGCAAATGTTTGCTACCCGCAATGTCCCGAGCTTCCCGGAGGTAACGAGACGTGCTCAACACAGTCTAATGCAAAGAATTAAAAAATCAACCCACCCGATCATCCAAGCTATCCATGAGTCCTGCCATTTATCCTCTAAGCTATGGACTTTTTGGTACGAAAACGTCTGTCTGTAGCTCCACTTAACTTCGACAGTGCAGTATTATTTCTAATCAATTGTATATATTTCTATCCTTAGTGTATGAACTGTCATTGTATTAATAATATTTGTCATATGGACTATAGTCTGCCAATAAACCTTTTTCATTTTCATTTTCATTTCATTCATTTTCATTTAGGGATTGTAATCGAGACCAGTAGTTTTCATATTTTGTTTCCTCTCTCTTAGACGTAAAAGGCTTCTATGTCTCATTTTCTGTATGGGCTTGTGAGTACTGAACAATACTGAATTATTGGTAGAACTAGACTCTTCCATAATTTGAGCATGATGTTTGCTTTTCTGCTGCGGAAGCTCCTCCAGATGATTCCCATTAATTTTCTAGCTTTTGTAATTTTAATATTATAGTGCTCTCTCAATTCTGCATCCTACGACATTATTGCTCCAATGTCTTTGACTTGTAGGTTTGGTGTTATCTGTTTGGCTTGCAGGGTTTTGCACCCTTTATTCTGTAGCAACTTATTATCATATCTTAGGAGTTGGAATTTTTCTTCGTTGAACTTCATATTTTTGTCTTCCGTCCACTTGAGTAATGTCTCTTTGCCATTTTGCAATTTTTTTGTGTTACCTTCGCTCAATATTTCCTTGCATATCTTTGTGTCACTGCGAGAAAAGGTATGATGCTTTTCTTTATATCTGCATCAGTGTCTTCAGTTATTTTTATAAACAGCAAGGGAGTTAATACTGTATCTTGTGGGACGGAACTGACGACTTCTGAGAATTCAGATTTTACTCCATTCTCTATCACTGTTTGCGTTCTTTTGGTCAGAAAAATAAATAGCCATCGTCCAAGCTTTCAAGTAATTCTTGAATTCGTAACTTGTGTGCTATAATTTTATGATTACATTTATCAAAGGCTTTAGCAAAATCAGTATATATTACATCTACAGTATAGTTTTACCTCGACACAATGTTTCCAGTATTTTCTCTTTGTGGTCTAAAAATTGTGATAGGCAGGATCAAATTTGAAAATTTGAAACCCTTGCGAAATAATTTACATCTCATTGAAAAATAGCAATATATTGGTAATGAATGCAGTTAGACACACACACACACACGCGCGCGCACACACACACACACACACACACACACACACACACAGTCTATATCTATATATATATATATATATGATGCAAACCCACAAGGAAAAAGAAAAATGACTCCAAGGCCTTTCGTGTATTCAGAAGTACACCTCGTTCCCTGACGAGGTGTACTTCTGAATACACGAAAGGCTTTGGAATCATTTTTCTTTTTCCTTGTGGGATTTGCATTATAATATATATTATATATATTATATATATATATATATATATAGAGGGCGTCCCAAAAAAATGTATACACACTTTAAATACTTATAAAGGCAGTGTTTATTAAAATACATTTCATTTTCAAAATGTAATAGAATCTACAGACATTATTTAATTGTTTTGTCAACGCCTGTTTTCAAACTGACGTCCGTTCTGGTCCAGGCACTGCTGATAACGCGAAGCAATGGAATCGCAAACATCACGAAACATTTCGTTTGGTATTTGTGTGCATTCTCGTTCAATGGCTGCTCTCAATTCAGCGACTGTTGCAGGTTTTATAGCGTAGACTTTGTCTTTTAAGTATCCCCATAAAAAAAGTCTAGTGGTGTGAGGTCTGGTGAACGCGGAGGGTATTCTACGAAACCCCTTCGTCCAATCCACATCCACATCGTGCCAAGTACCACTCGCAATACTCCACTCTTCGGTCCGGATCATCTTCATTAATAGCATAGACTAATCTTGGAATGTAACTTTTCCATTGACAGCGCTTCAAAATGCGTTGGACAGACGATTCTGAAATTCCTACCTCACGACTCGCTTGCCGCACAGATTTTCTTGGACTTTGGTGATACGTTTCCAGTACTCTTTCTTGCTTTGTGGGGCTTGTCGATGTCCGTGGTCTTCCGGAACGCTTCTTGTGGACATTCTGAACAGTTCCATCGGCTTCAAACTTATCTCTAATTCGAGTGATGGTAAGTCGCGTTGGTGGATCTGTTTGAAACTCCCTCCTAAACTGTCTTTGCACTTCAACTGCGTTTTCACACTTCCAGTAGCATTTTACAATGAATTTCCTTTGTTCGAAGCTTAGTCTGACTGCCATTATTAATTCTAATGGGTTTAACTTGGAAAGAAAGAAACATCAATTGAGCTATCAGCTGTTAAAGTGTGTATACATTTTTTTGGGACGCCCTGTATATATATATATATATATATATATATTACTATACATAGTAGATACTTAGTAACACGATTTCTGCAACAACTTCTCCCTTCACAAGATGCCCATTGTTCGATCGATGCCGCCTTCGCCAGATCTGCCAGATCTTGCGTTATGCTGGATTTTTCTTGGTGTCTTCATCATTGTTCTAATGTTTAGGCACTGGTTATCCGTTCAGGACAGCTTTCTTTGTTTTCGTATCTCGCCTTGTCAGTAATGGTGCGAGATTCTTCAAACTTCTTGATAAATTATGTTGCACAAGCAATTTCACGCATGAATATGGCTTTGTTGGCACAGGAAAATAATTTCATGCCTGTATTCAAATGTGAACGTGTTCGTTTTTTCCGTTATATTTGCACATTTTAAATAGCTTACATTGCTAAAAATTTGTATATATGACTCATTCGAACTCTTAGTCTATTTGTAATATTTTCAGGAAATTTTTTTGATTTTATTAATAAATTAACGTTAACTTGCAGAGCATATTGTTCTTCAAAATTGTAAGTGTAAGTAATTATTGTTAATTTACATTTGTGTTAAAATCCATATGATTCCTACAATTTAATTTACTGAATATTTGTATAATTTACAAAAAATATCCATAAAAGTTTGCCTCTTTCGAAATAGTTAAAATCTAGTGCAGATTTTTTACTGTACATGAAAAGTGATAGGCAATTATTAATTATTTAGGATCTTATTAAAAATTTGGACTGTGTCAAATGTTTTTGAAAATTTTGTCACTAGTACAGTTTTTTTATGCTGATTCTAAATATGCAACTCATTTTTTGCAGAAATAAATATTTAACATTTTACTGGCGTTTGTTTGCAGGAATAGTGTCAGCTTCTGCATACGGACTCGCATAAACAGTAATTTTTGTTGTTATTAATGTTCCCCGGTCAATTGAATGCTCGGTTAGGTCAACTGAATGTCCGGTTACGTCAACTGTACGCCCTTGACGATTGGTTAGGTTGAGTCATAATATTTTCGTTAGTTTTAACGAAAATATCACGAATTAACGAATTAACCTAACCAATCGTCAAGGGCGTACATTTGACCTAACCGGGCATTCAATTGACCGGAGGCAACTCACAAGTAGATAGATTACAGCACTGCATTATCATATACTCACACTACATTATCATATGCTTACATACTAAACTAGGTGTAAGCAGGCAACAAATAAACATTAATAACAACAAAAATTACTGTTCTTTGCGAGTTCGTATGGAGAAGCTCGCACTATTCCTGCAAACAAACGCCAATAAAGTGTTAAATATTTATTTCCGCAAACAATGAGTTGCACACTTAGAATCAGCATAAAAAACTTCAAAAATTTCCTTTATCGGGAATTAATTTTTAAGTTTTAATTGAGATGAAACTTATACTTAATTGTAACTTATTGTGTCATCACATAAGACAATTGTAATTGTATATGACCACACGACCACATCACTACATGATTACACGCATGGACGTACCACAGAATCGCAAGCAAGCATAGCACCATTACGTTACCATATAGTGCATATGACGCGTTCGGTGGAGAAGGGGCGAACGCAACATTTTCGAATTATGCCACAAAATGCAGTTAAAGTTTGTAAACTTTAAACCTTTGTATTTTTCCGGTTTATTGAAATGTTGTATGAATTTGAACACATATTTGAGTAAAATATTGTTGTGTAATATGTCGATATAATAAAACGCCAAGAAATTTTACAATATTATTATTGATAGCTTCTGATGTTAACTGGTGTAATCCATTATTTGGTCCTCTTCGTCGAATGTTGTATTACCTGCTTCAACTGTTTCGGTTTCTTCCAGTTCCTTTAACAATCTTTTATAATAGTTCACTGCAGTTGCAGGCATTAGGTCTGATAATTATTTGAGATCTTTTATTTTTTCCTTAGTTATTGGCAGCAATTGGGAATACTTTGGTTGCAGTGTCTGCTGGGCTAGATTGAATAAACTGACACTGTAGGATTTTTTCCCTTTCTGCAGTCTGACGGGATGGCTATTATCTGGGGTTGTGCGGTATGCAGTAGATATTACGTAGCCTTCTTTGTGTTGAAAGTCAAATATTAACTTTCTTGCATCTGTAAATTTAGTAGTTGTTGATTTCCTAATGACAATGCACGTTTTTAGGACGTCAAAATCGAGAAAATCAGCCTGTTTCATTTCTACAACTAGGAAGCGCTGCGAAACGGCTGTAGTTATGGCCGTAACGTAATCTTTTTTGGTGTAAATAATATTGCTGTAATTATTTTTTATATTTTGTTCAATTTGGCCAAATTGAGCATCACAGGGCATTGTCGAGTGACCAGAAAGTAGATAGATGTGTTCAATGTGAAGCAATGATGCGGAGTGAATTTCTCTGAGATACATTAAAACCTAAATTTTACCGTGAAAGAGTGCAGACTAACATCTAATTTTTTGCATAGGTAAAGCAAAGGTTTTAAAGGATAATTATACGACAAAAAACTCAGTTTTCGAATTTTGTGGCGTTCGCCCCTTCTCCACCGAACGCGTCATATACAGTACTTGCTTGGGATTTACACTCATATCACTAAGTGGATTCAGCATTCCTAAATTATGTTTAAATCATATTTCACGTCTTTACGGTTTATTTTATTTTATATAAAATCGATAAAAAAATAACAGCTATAAAGTAACAAATTTAATTATATAACATAAACTAATTCATTTATCATAACTAAATTAATATACCCGAGAATCCTTTTGAAATCCCTTCAGATGGGCTATAAATTAATGCCTCATTCCTTTCTGGAGCCATATTAAAATAAAATATTAAAATATTAAAATAAATTGGGACCGGATGGGATACCAGTGGAGGCGTGGAATTGTTTGGGAGATGAGGGCATAGATCTATTGTGGGATCTGATGCAGAAGATATATGAACAAGAGGAAAAGCCGGAGGAGTGGGGGGATAGTACACTCGTACCTATCTACAAAGAGAAGGGGGACATCCAGGATTGTGGAAATTATAGGGGAATAAAGCTTATGTCACACACGATGAAGGTTTGGGAAAGGATTATAGAGAAAAGGTTAAGAGAAGAGACAACCGTGGGGGAAGAGCAGTTGGGTTTTATGCCAGGTAGGGGAACAACTGATGCGATTTTTGCACTGAGGCAGTTGATGGAGAAACACCGGAGCGACAAAAGGGACTGCACATGGTTTTTCATCGACCTAGAGAAAGCATATGATAGAGTGTCACGCCAGGAGGTTTGGAGGTGTATGAGAGAGAAAGGTGTGCCGGAGAAGTACGTTAGGTTGGTGCAAAGTATGTATGAAGGAGCAAGGACCCAGGTTAGGAGTAGTGTAGGTGTAACGGAATGGTTCCCCGTGAGGGTTGGTCTACATCAGGGATCTTCTTTGAGCCCGTATCTTTTTGTTTTGATTATGGATGTGTTGGCCCAGGGGATAAAAGATCAATCCCCTTGGTGTATGCTCTTTGCAGACGATATTGTTCTGTGTAGCAACAGGAGAGAAGTAGTAGAAAGAAAATTGGAGGAATGGAGGAGGGCTTTTGAAGACAGAGGGTTGAAAATCAGCAGAATGAAAACGGAGTACCTGAGGTTCTACGAAAATCAAGACTCAGAAATTAGTTTAGAGGGAGCGAGGTTAAAGAGAGTAAGTAAGTTTACGTACTTGGGATCGACAGTGGCTGAGGACGGTGAGCTGGACACAGAAATAACACACAGAGTGCAATCTGGTTGGAAAAATTGGAAGAAAGTTTCAGGGGTGTTGTGTGACCGAAGAATAGGCGCAAGGGTTAAGGGAAAAGTGTATAAGACTGTGGTAAGACCGGCTATGATGTATGGGGCTGAGTCTTGGGCTATAAAGAAAGATCATGAGAAAAGACTAGATGTAACGGAGATGAGAATGCTGAGATGGATGTGCGGAGTGACAAGGTTGGATAGAGTAAGGAATGAAAGGATAAGGGGCACAACAAAGGTTGGAGAAATCTCGAGGAAGATACAAGAAAGTAGACTGAAATGGTATGGACATATGATGAGAGGGGACGAAGATTATGTGGGTAAGAGAACGATGAATATGGAGGTGCATGGCAGGAGAAAGAGAGGCAGACCGAAGCGAAGGTGGATGGAGAAGGTGAGGGACGATTTGAGGGAGAAGGGTTTGTCGGAGGAAGAAGCCCAGGATCGGGCTGTGTGGAGGAGGCTGGTCAGAAACGCCGACCCCGCATAGAGGCGGGAACGGGCGAAGAGAAAGAAGAAGATTAAAATAAATGTCTTCCAAACCTACGTACAAAATCTTTTTTATAAAATTAATCTGCATTATCCCTTAATTGTGTATAGTATGTCAAAATTCGTATAAAAAGTACCCGGCATCCTGTCACTATAATATCCGGTTTAAATATTAAAACTCAATTTCTATGATTTTATCCTTAAATTCGAAGTTCTGAAAATTGCTAATTTTCGTTTCTGATTTTGTATCACGTATTAGGACCCCAAGGGAAGCTTTCCCTATTACATTTACCAATAACACACTAAACTGTCAGTATCAGTATCATGACCAATCTCCATTGTCAATTTGGCTGGAATGTTCATCTTCGATGAACGCCTTTTACGAGGTTTTAAAAAGGCACGCAGTCTATATAAAGGCGTTTAATGGGCCACGTTGATTGATTTATGTGTCACGCAAATATTTTTTTTTACCTCGAAAAACTTAGAAAATTTGACTTAGCAAAATGTTATCGACACGAATAATGTCGACACCAAAATTTCTAAATATGCATAATGTCAAAAAGTTCCCACTTATGCAGATTGATTTAATTAGTGCCAAGTTATTTTAAATTAGGTTAGGTTACTTTATGCCAAGTTAGATTACGTTAGTTTGGATTAGGTTTGGTTAGGTTAGGTAGTAACTTTCATTTAAAGTCTTTAAAATTTAACTTTGTTCATTTTTAAACAAACGTTTAATTTTAAATTAAATCTCAAATGCAAATGCTTGCATGAGGTCGATCGGGAAAAATGTTGAGAGACATAAGTTCGAACGTTGACATCATGAAATCATGAAACCTGACTCATAAATTCTAACTGCATATAAAACTCCAAATCTCCTTCAATAAAAATGAGAAAAAGCTTCTCTCCCAGTTATTGTTTCTTTGTCTTGGTAAATTAATAACTATACAGTATATGTTAAGGTGTAATCTATTAAAAACTGAATTATATCCTTTATTCTGTGATACCTTTTTGTTATCATATCTTATAATTTGAAATTTTTCTTCATTGAACTTCATATTGTTGTCTTCCGCCCACTTGAATAATGTTCCAATAGCATTTTGTAATTTTTCTATGTCACTTTCGTTCGAGATATCCTTGCAAATCAGTGTCTTCAATTATTATTATAAACAGCAAAGGATCTAATACTCTACGTTGTGGGACAGAACTCATGGCTTCTGAGATTTCAGATTTATCTCTATTTACTACCATTCTTTGTGTTCGTTGAGTCAGAAGAATAAATACTCATTTTCCAGCTTTCCAGTAATTCCTGTATTCTTAAGTTCTTGTTCAATAATTCTATAATCACATTTATCGAAGCCTTCAGCAAAATCAGATATATTACATGTATGTTTTATCCTCGACACACTGTTTCCAGTATTTTCTCCTGGTGGTCTAATAACTGATAGTTATGATCTTCCAGCCATGAAGTTATGTCGGTTTCGATTGCATAAATTCTTTTCTTGTAAGTAGTAAATAGTTCTGCTTCTAATTATATGTTCAAAGTACTTTATAAGGTGTAAGGTGAGAGGGTTTGGCCAATAATTCTTAGGCATTGTTCTGTTATCTCCATTAAATAAGAGTCAATGTTCGCATTCTTTAATGGAAGTGAAATTTGTCCTGTGTAGAGTGATATTCTGTATAGTAAGTATGGAGGGTTGGCAATAGTCTCTTTACATTTTTTCAGAAACGTGGTACTCCATGTGTCTGGCCGTAGTGCCGAATTTTCTCGTATTTGTGATACAGCCTTAATTACGTCTCCTTCAGAGAACTCTAAATCTATTAATGGGTTTGTGTTCGAACTTGTTCTTGACTGATTTGTATCTACTGTATGTTAAAAAATTGATCTGGATTTTCTACTTTTTCTCAGATTTAAGGGTGCTAAACACAGTTAAATTGTTCCTTGAGTAGTTCGCTCATTACTTTTGGGTTATTTGTGTATTCAGTCCAATATTTTAAAGGATCAATACACTCTTTACACTGCATTTTTCTTTTCGCAAACGTGTAGAAATATTTTTGGTAATTTCTTATGTTTCCTGCCACTTTGTTTTCCTCCTTGTTTGTCTCATAGATGAATGTTCGTTTCAGATCGACTTCCATTTTGCATATTTTTTTTTCGTGTTTTAGTCTCTGCTTCTTTTCTGCATCTGTGGAAATTTTCTACGGTTTGTTTCCTTTATCTAAATAGTGCCCTGATTTTTGTCTCTTCGAAACATGTTTCAGTAATATGGATTTAGTTTGAAAATAAAAACCCACTCTAATAGACAGAGTTTATTTCCACGACAGTTTCGACGCCCAGTGGCATCCTCCTCGGGTGGATACAGAGGAGGATGCCAGTGGGCGTCAAAACTGTCGTGGAAATAAACTCTGTCTATTAGAGTGGGTTTTTATTTTCATATTTTGACCTTCACGTAGAAAAAAGTGGTTTTTTGCATTTATTATGGATTTAGTTTTATTTTCTATTATAAGAGGTTCCAAAAAACCTTAGCCCCCCCCCCCATTTGCACCTTACATGTTTACTTATATTGAAATAGTTTTTAGTGATTATAAAAATATATAAAATTCTTTATTTATTGCAGGTATTAAAATTACTCTAGCTGATAAAGTGATAATATAGTGGCTTCTCAATTAATTGGTGATTCGGAGAGGCAACGTGTGATAGATCGTATACGAGAATAACATTTCGGGAAGCTCGTGATGCTGGAGCCACCTTTATAACACGTTCGTGGGTTGCCAAAAAGTTGCGAAGAAGTGAGGACTTCTTCAAAAGAAATTGGAATAAAACTTTGGATGAATGTGAAATGGATACAACCAAATCTGGGCGCCCAAATTTGCCACTCTCTCAGGAAACAAAGACATCATTGAAAGCGGTAACGTAAGCGGAAAAACAGCTGTGCTAAACTTTCAAGAGAGATCGAAGTGTTGAGAGGAAAGATCGTTAGTGGTGAGATCATTCGACTGTACCGTCATAGGCAAGGTTTAAAGCCTTGGCATGAACTTCGAAAGCCAAGAAAAACTCAACTTAACATCAGTGACAGAATGTGGTTTGCCCATTATCTTGAAGATTGGGATGTGGATGATTTCATGCATTTAGCTGTCTCCGATGAATTTTTTGTTTACGTAACACGTCGGCCTAACTACCAAAATGATCGAGTGTGGGCCACAACTAGGGGTTAAAACCGGTATTGAAATACCGGTATTAATACTGGTATTGAAGAAGTATAAATAATACCGATACCGATATTATAGGTTTTCGGTATTGACAAAAATTGCTATTGTAAAATTTAGGCAATTTAGTCCTCAGATAAGACTGAAGTGGATGCAGATTCATTACTGAGTGAATACATGCAAGAAATGGACAAACTAGGAAAAGTGCCATCTAAAAAAAATTCCATTGATTTTGATGTTACTAATGAATTTAAAAGCTTGGAAGTTACTTTACAGAGAAGTGAGAATTTAGAGAAGCTGTACAAGGTACTGCTTTCAATTAAACCTACAAGTGCAGAATCAGAAAGAGCCTTTTCTGCTGCATGCCTATTTCTGACGAAACTGTGATCAAGTCTATCTGAACAATCCCTAGATGCTCTTTGTTTCCTCAAAGCATACTTTCAAATCAAACTAAGAAATAATATTTAGATACTAATAATTTCTATCTACCCCAGTAGTTGTATAATAATATGCTAAAAAAAAATTCAAATAATATTTTTATTACAATTTAGTAATTTACTGTATAAACTTTTTCGAATAGAATGCCATCTATTTGGAGTTGGGTCATTAATTTATAGTAAATATGGTGAGTACTGCAAGTCCCTCAGACTTGTGGGAGGGTTGGTAGGGTGGCACCATAATAAATCAAAATAAATTATTTTTTTCATAATACCGGTATCAATACCGGGATTAGCATAATTGCCTCCAAATACCGGTATTGAAAATTTTCGGTATTATGCAAGCACTAGCCACAACACCAGATGAAATCGATGACAATGAACATTATCGCGAATTATTAAAAAGTCCAGACTGTGTTGGTGTGTTTGTTTTGTTCACTGCAAAGAAGCTCATGTGGGTGCTGAAGCCAGATGGTCAGAGTTGGGATGGACAATATTTTCGTGATATTATTCTATCCCAGCATGTCATTCCTTTTCTAAGAAACCCAAACAATGTTATGGATGTCGATCAGGTCACACTTCTGCACGATAAGGCCCCCTGCTTTAAGGCATTAGCCACTCAACAGTTGTTGCGGAACCATGAGATCGATTTCTTTGGAAATGAAGAATGGCCAGGAAATTCTCCTGACCTGAACGTCTGTGAACACATTGGATCAGTTATAAAGGACAAGGTTGAATGTCTCTTGTTTCAAGAACCTGCAGCAAATCGATTTTCGAAGGATACAATGACGCAACACATTGAAACTGTTTTAGCAAATTTGCGTAACGATCAAGATCTATTCACGTCACTTTTGGCAAGTTACCCAAAGCGAATTCAGGCTGTCTTGGAAGCCAATGGCGGGAACACCAAGTTTTAATTGTTTCTCATTAAATGCAGGATTAAATTCTCTTTTGTAAGGTATGTTTAGTTTTACTCTACCTCTAATGGTTTAGGCCATGGGCGGGGAGCTAAGGTTTATTGGAGCCCCGTAGATAGTATTTCTTCTGGAGTCTTCTCTTGAAGTAGCAATTCCCAATTTATTTGTCAAAATTGAATCCGAAACATTCTCTTTCCTAATCGCTTCACAGATTTTCTGGGTAATCGCATAATGTTCCATAATATCTAATAGCTTTATTATCTGGGTTCTATCATCTTTTGTAATGTTATCATGAAACTTCTGAACATATATAACTTGTCACTTTTCTTCCGTGTTATGAATGGAAAATTAAAATGCCTACAAGTTAAAATACTTCGTGCAAGGGTTTAAAGTGATTTTAACAAATTAACATGTTTTCTATTTCATTTGTAACGGATTGGAGTTCACTTTTTGTGGTGTTTCGTGGTGTCTCTACACGTTTATAATGATTAAGTTTAGTTCTTTTACTTCTAAAATAAGAATTTCGACTGAGCTATTTGATTTATTTATCTTCACTTCACATGTGTATGTGTCAAACATTAAAATGAAGGGAATCGAGCCTATTGTATAATTTGCAACATTGCTGAAAAAGATGCGCAAGGGCTATGGAAGGGGTTGCCAAACCTAAAACTTAAGCGAATAGGACCTATCACACCCAGAACCACCCCACCTCAGATCTACAATCAGCCTGATATTATAACAAATGTGTTGTAATATTGGGTATTGTATTTAGCAACTACCCGCAATACCATACTACATCAGAATAGAGAAGCGTAGCTCACCCAGTGAGAAACTTTTATTTTGATGTAGGATTTTAGCGCAGTTTCCATTCATCTTTTTGTTTTCACAACTCAGAACTAGTATTTTTTCTGTACACGTTCATTTATTTCTTTTGTATTATTACATTTTTACATAAATATGGATTTTAAAATAATTGCATAAAGGGTAATAAAACGCACATGTACACTTTTGTTTATTAATAATATTTTTTTAAGCACTCAATTATAATTTAATTTCATATTACAAAGTCAGATTAGATAGCACAATCAACATCAATTAGAAATAAAAAATACAAACAAAATTCAGCAAAATACCTTTTTCAGTATAATTATAATATGCGCCGGACAAATCATGAAAAAATAATTACATTTATTTTTATACTATACTGTACAGTGTACATGCACCATAAAATTAGACTACAATCTCTATTTTCACTTTCTACCTCTTTGTGAGTATAGTAAATTTATACGTGATCTCAGAAATATTTACATAATTATTACTCTGAACGACGCAGTACTGTAGAGTCGTTTTAGAAATAAATCTCCGTTTAACGTATGGGGTATCTATACTCAATATACAGGGTGTCCCAGAATTAACTATCTATTTCAATGAAATCGGACAAATTTTTTAAAAACACACTTTTATTTATGTTTGTCATGTTTAATATGTGTTAAAAATGTATAAATTTCTAAATTTGTTTCATAATTTTATTTTCATAATTTTTTCATTATCTGGTCCAATGAAAGACCGTCTGAAGTCATAGAATGGCAAAGAGACTCTCCAAAAGTTAACGTGTGGCTTGGAATGACCAAATCCAAAATTTATGGTGCTCCATCTTGTTGAAACACAACATTATCAAGAATGCCATCATCAAGAAGCTGTGGTTCGAGAAACTGCTGAAGCATATCAAGGTAGACGGTACCTGTTACAGTTGCTTCCGCAAAGAAGAATGGGCCATAAATTTTGGATTTGGTCATTCCAAGCCACACGTTAACTTTTGGAGAGTCTCTTTGCCATTCTATGACTTCAGACGGTCTTTCATTGGACCAGATAATGAAAAAATTATGAAAATAAAATTATGAAAAAAATTTAGAAATTTATACATTTTTAACACATATTAAACATGATAAACATAAATAAAAGTGTTTTTAAAAAATTTGTCCGATTTCATTGAAATAGATAGTTAATTCTGGGACACCCTGTATAAGCCCTTCAACCCGTTTAATATTAACTTCGACCCTAACTTCCAACTGGATTTAACACACTCATGTTCTTTTAGCATGGATAGAATAGCGTCAAAAGCATGCTGGACCATGCAGTCGTTTATTACAAAATCGTCATCATTAAATTGGAGTTTATACACTACCCTTTCTAAACAATTGCTTAGCCTCTTTTCACTAGTTTTTTCAATTGTAAATTCTCTACAGCTCATATCGATGGTTGAAGAATTTAAGTCTTGTCGACAGTTGTATCTTATATAAAGATATTATTCTTCCGGATGAACGGTAAAGACGAGGGAAGGCTTGTAGCGTTCCAATCTGTCGTTCCAAGGCGAATTATACTACTCGGGGGAGGGGTTTATCTTCTAAATATGTTCTCAGTTCCAAACTGTTTTCTCCTTGTTCGTCTCTGCGCTTCGTAGAATCGTTGAGTAGAACCGTGTAAGCATATTCGAAGATCGTATCAAAATAATGCGTGCCTCTAACATGAGTTTTTAGTAAAGGCTTCAGTTTACAGGAAAGTGGTTACTTCATACATTCTGTCGATGATGAAAGAATGCCAAGTAGGTACAAGGGTATTGTTGACTCTACTCTTCAACATCAGGTGTATGTCGAAGCGTGGTTGAGCTGTATCATGGTTCGCACTTAACATACAAATAATTTTTTTTATGTAGGAAGGAAGGGACAAGGGCGAACGTTCACAAAAACGTCCCGCCCCCCCCCCCCCACTATATAGGAAGGAGAGAGTTAAAATAAAGATCTCAGGCCCACGATGCCAATTTATAATTATTTTTAAAAATTTTAATTCTAAAATTCTATCTGCACTGTTTAAATGAAACGTACGTTTGACATCAGGTATTAAGATCCTTTGAGTTCATTACCATCTTGTCTCGAAATTTTCAGGTCACGAAGTATTGTAAGTTTATATATATATATATATATGAACAGAAGGACCAACACAACGGCAAACATTTCCATTTATTTTTTGTACTGCAGACGTTTCGACAAATCTTTTGTCATCATCAGTGAATTAAGTGTTAAAACCTTAAAACAAAAATAAAAAATGAAAATTACATCAATACAATATTAAAACCATTAAAATTAAAACCTTAAAATAAAAATAATGAAAATTGCATCAATACAAAATTAAATCATTAAAATTACATCCTACAAAAAATTAAAATCATTAAAATTAAATTACCTCAACAGGTAAATACACAATGTTTACTTCAACCTCCATATTTGACAAAACCTAAGAGAAAACTGTATGGTCAGTAAATCAGAAGGTATGATATGTCTATGAAAATCGGTTGGTTAGTTAAAAGAGCTGTAATTTGTAAGATGAACTATTATTGTTAATGGAGGGTTTGTTTCTCTAGATGTGCAAAGATTTTAAAATTCGGAGTTCTGTGAGGTTATTGGATCTAGTTAGAATTTCAAACTGAGTTTTGTGAAGAGGATGGTTGTTTTCATTACTATGGTTTCTAATTGCGGATTGTGCTGGGCTACTGAGGGGACGATTGGTACGAAGAGTTTAAATTTTTAAGACAGTACTTTATTAATAATTACTATCCTTCTAATCTTTTTGATAACCAATTAAAGAAATTTTTAAATAACACTTTTAATACTAAACTCCCCATAACTACAGTACAAAAAGAAACCAGATATATTAAATTACCTTTTCATGGTTATTTATCATTGCGTATTCGAGGTGAATTGTCCAAACTGCTGAAGTCTAGTTATCCCCAAATAAATTTTAGATTCGCCTTCGTCAACTCACTTAAATTATCAAATTTTTTAAAGTTCAAAGACGAATTCCCCAAAACTGTATGCCCTAATGTTGTTTACAAATACACGTGCGACAGCTGTAAGGCTGCGTATATTGGCAGTATTCAACTCCAACTGGAGGTACGCCTTTCTCAACATTTGGGCTTATCAGTCCGTACCAACCGTCCCCTCAGTAGCCCAGCACAATCCGCAATTAGAAACCATAGTAATGAAAACAACCATCCCCTTCACAAAACTCAGTTTGAAATTCTAACTAGATCCAATAACCTCACAGAACTCCGAATTTTAGAATCTTTGCACATCTAGAGAAACGAACCCTCCATTAACAATAATAGTTCATCTTACAAATTACAGCTCTTTTAACTAACCAACCAATTTTCATAGACATATCATACCTTCTGATTTACTGACCATACAGTTTTCTCTTAGGTTTTGTCAAGTATGGAGGTTGATGTAAACATTATGTATTTACCTTTTGAGGTAATTTAATTCTAATGTTTTTAATTTTTTGTAGTGATGTAATTTTAATTTTAATTTTGTATTGATGCAATTTTCATTATTTTTATTTTAAGGTTTTAATTTTAATGGTTTTAATATTGTATTGATGTAATTTTCATTTTTTATTTTTGTTTTAAGGTTTTAACACTTAATTCACTGATGATGACAAAAGATTTGTCGAAACGTCTGCAGTACAAAAAATAAATGAAAGTGTTTGCCGTTGTGTTGGTCCTTCTGTTCTTCTGTAAGCTCCGTTTCCCTAAGGAGAAGTCAATAGCTTTGATATTTATATATATATATATATATATATATATATGAATAAAACTACGAAGGTAAGGAAACACAGAATGGTGCTCAAGCGCTTTTGTCTAATGACATCCTCAGGAACACTGAAGTAAATAAAGATTTCGAGACTATATATAGGTCACAAAAAAAATATATACAGGGTGTCCCATAAGTCCGGCATCATAGGAGAAATTCATATTTTTCTATTTCTACAAACCATAATTCATATTTTTCTTATGCTCGGGATGCCAATTTCCCGTCCACCATTCTGTTCAGTGACGAGGCTGTTTTTTATAGAAATGGTGAGGTAAATCAACAGAACACCCGCTACTGGTCTCAAAACAACCCCCACTGGTATACCTCTTCAAAGGAACAAGGTGCATCTCGGGTGATGGTATGGTGTGGCATTTGGAAGGATCGCATCAGAGGCCCCCCTCTTTTTCGATGAACATGTCACTGGAGGCACCTACCTACGTATGCTCAAGGAAGAAGCATTTCCCAGTGTCTTGAACGAAGAAGGAAATTTCACAACATGGTTCCAGCAAGACGGCGCTCCTGCACATTACAGCACCCAAGTAAGGGAATACCTGTACCAACAATTCCCTGGTCATTGGATAGGATGTCGAGGGCCTGTGGAATGGCCAGCTAGAAGCCCGGATCTCACGCCACTAGATTTTATCTCTGGGGCCACTTGAAAGCGCTGGTATACGCAGAGAAAATTAGGAGTGTTGAACATTTGCGGCAGCGCATTATTGGGGCACGTAACACCATTACTCCTGACATCATTCACCGTGTGCTTGCTGACTGGGTATCACGTCTGAATTTGTGTATTGAAAACAATGGTAGACATATTGAGCACGTTCTGTAAATAAAAGCTTTTGTTTTGCCTTTTTTATTATTTTTCCTATGATGCCGGACTTATGGGACACCCTGTATATATAATAAATGTAGAAATAAAAATTGTGGGAGGAGCATACAAATTTGTATGGAAAACTATCAATTTTAGCACTTTGCCCTTCCTGTCTAAATCCATTCTGAACGAATTCAACACAAGATGAAATGGATTGTTTACAACCAATTTTATAGTGTTCCTGAGGATTTTATTAGACGAAAGCGCTTGAGCACCATTCTGTGTTTCCTTTCCTTCGTGGTTTTATTCATTATATATATATATATATAATAAATATAGAAATAAAAATTGTGGGAGGAACATACAAATATGTAAGGAAAACTACCAATTTTAGCACTTTGCCCTTCTTGTCTAAATCCGTTCTGAACGAATTCAACACAAGATCAAATGGATTGTTTACAACCAAATTTATAGATAATGCCTGAATGATATATAGGTCAAGTGTTACTTTCGTGAAATAATTTTCATATATATATATTTTTTTTTTTGTGACCTATATAATATTTATAGTCTCGAAATCTTTATTTACTTCAGTGTTCCTGAAGATGTCATTAGACGAAAGCGCTTGAGCACCATTCTGTTTCCCTTCCTTCGTGGTTTTATTCATCATAAATATTTTTCACGTGTTACTTTCGTGAAATAATTTATATATATATATATATATATATATATATATATATATATATATATATATATATATATATATATATATATATAATTTATTTATTGAAATTTTGGTATTCTCACCAATCTTTTACCGTTAGGTGGGGCAATGTACTATCCAAATGTTTTGGCTCCTTTTGCGGGGTGAAACAAGGCTCCTTGTTCCCTCCTATGCTGTTTAGTGTGTATAATGACGGATTAATTGTTTCACTTAATGAGGCAACATTGGGATGTTGTACAGCTAACACAAGGATAAATACTGTAACTTAGTTTATGTCTATGTTCATGGATACTTACCAGTATCTTTATCATCCTAAAACGACTACATCCTAGATATTTTTCGTAAAGAGATAGAAAGAATAAAGAAAAATTTAGTAAAAAATTCATTCTCTTTATTCTTGATTGAAAGGAAACCCGAAAAGAACTTTTTTAAAAACATTTGAAGGACAGGACCGGAAATAATTTCATTATATACTTCCAATCCCAAATTGTTGGACAAATTAATAAAGAAAATAAGGTACAAAAAGAAATGACATTATTAAACAGCACATTTTGCCCAAAGATAATAAGAAACTGATAGAAAAGAGCTAAAAACCTCAACGTATGTCGACAGTTAGCAGCTGACAAGGAAACTTCTAACAGCGGCTGTATCCTCCAGCGCGGGACACGTCAACGCGAAGAAGAGGCGATGTCAAACCGAAACATCAACGCGCTGGTGGCCAAACCTCCTCAAATCTCCGTGCACCGGGCTGTCTACGGTTAGCCAGACTGGCAGTCGACGGCCTGTTGCGTGGCACGGTCAGAGTGTCGATCGGCTCCCGGAACCGGACGTATACCAGCGTGCTAGTTTTTTCATTTACGGAGAGCAATTGCGTGCTCTCCAGATTACTCTTACTCTCCGGCGACATTAAGACTAATCCAGACCCCACTACAACTTACACATGTCACCATACACAACGACTTAGACACAATAGGACCATGAGACACATACAGAAGCATAATATTAACATATTACAGTACAACGTAGATGGTCTCACAAACAAAATCATGCAGCTTAGGGAATCCGTACACAAACAAAACATTCACATAGCACTTATACAAGAAACAAAACTAAAACGCACACACAAAACACCCACCATCCCTGACTTCACGGCGATCCGTCAAGATCGTACTGGGGGTAACGGGGGTGGACTCATCACTTACATACGTAAAAGCATTAGCTACACTGATGCCACCCAAAACATTACAAACACAATCCAAGCAGATAACATGATAGAAATACAGGCAGTTAACATTAAAACACGCGCAAAACACAACACCACACTCATCAACATTTACATCCCACCAGATAGTTCACCTCAGGTGTCAGCCAATTACAATCCACAGTTACACAATCTGGCCTCTCTCACTAATGTTATCTTAGGAGGAGACTTCAACGTTAAAGACACTAGTTGATACTGCACAACCAAAGCAACACCGGAGGCGCCAACATAGTCAAACATCTAAACAGCCTCTTCATTCTTAACAATACAGAAGAACATACACACATACCACATCAAGCAGGATACTCAAGCTCCTCCCCAGACATAACGTTCTGTTCCCTCTCACTAGCAACACATACACACTGGAGAACAGAAACCCAACTGTTATCAGACCACCTGCCCATCATCATTACAACACGTTCTACACTCTGCCCCAACAGCCTTAGGCACACTTACAGAAATTACAAGAAAGCTGATTTGGAACAGTTCAAAATACAGACTGAGGAACAATTCACCACATTAAACAGCCCACCCATCAAAAACATCAATACAACACTCAAAACATTTAATGAGACCATCAATAAAGTAATTCAAACAAATACATACCCAAGGGCAACATTAGGAAATACAACCTAAATTACACTAGAGAAATAGCCCACCTCATAAGGCAATGTAACAACCTCAAACAGAACACACCAACGCCACACACAGAAGCCATAAAACAGCAGATATAACAGCTCAACACAGAAATAAACAACAAACTTAAAGAAAAAACAAACAGAAACATTTAGGGGATTCATAACAACACTAAACCACTCCAGAGATACATCTAGGCTATACAAGACTATAAACAGCATTACCCACTCTAACAGCGGCATTCACACCTCACACGCAGCTATATGTCACAGCCAAAATAATATCCCAACATATACACAACAAGCTAACATTCTAGTTAATCATTACGCAAAGGTAAGTCACTTAAGCAGAGAAAACAACCAGAAACACGCAGACAGACAAACGGCCAAACACAAGAAAACCTACAGACTCGACACGACCATTACACTCTTCAATACAGACCAGACCAACAAGATCATTAAAAACATTAAGAATTTGGAGGCTACTGGACCAGACAACATTATCTAACATACACCTTAAACACTTGGGCCCACAGGGAATAGTAGCTCTCACAAACATCAGCACATATTCATACCAACACTGTATTATTCATAATATATGGAAACAAGTTAAAGTTATTACACTACTCAAACCAAACAAAAATCCAACAAAACCAGCTTCCTATAGACCTATTACTTTACTATGCACACCTTCCAAAGTAACAGAAAGGCTAATCTTACAAATCACCAATCCACACATACCACTATCGCCTACTAAACATGGATTCAGACATCACCACTCAACCACGACATTACTCACTAACCTCACGCAGCACATCATGGATGGCATCAACTCCCATCATTATCTTTTGCAAACCACATTCACGACATTAAAAACAGATGTACGTCAAAACTTATCACACTTAGGGTTCTAACAGGCACAAACTTTGGACGCCAGCAGGAAACAACATCACTCATATACAAACAATATATTCGCTCAGTTATGGACTATGCTAGCCCATGCTGGGAACCCATTATCTCAAACACACTAATAAACACCTTACAGACAATACAAAACAACGCACTTCGTATCATTACAGGATGCACTCAAACAACACCAACAGAACACCTGCACACAGAAACAAAAATACTGAAAGTTAGGGAACATTTAGACATGAGGGGAACACAATTCATGGCAGCAGCGACAACTAACCCACAACACCCTTGCCACTGCATGTACAATCATGCACCAACACCTCGCACCATTTAGGTAACACCAGAGAGACATTATAACCAAATATTCCATTCCATACCACGTCCCACAGACATCACACAGTACAAAAAACATACACACACAGTACAAAAAACACATACACACACAGTACAAAAAACACATACACACACAGTACAAAAAACACATACACACACACACACACACACACACCTAACCCACAAAACACTGACACGACTCGGTCTGAATGCGGTCCTAGGTGCGAAGCCGCCATCCATTGGCAGGACAGGTCAGAGACCAGCCTCAGCAGATCGGTCGAGTTAACTTAGCACGATTCCGATGGGGGCATCATCCCAACTTCCAGACATATAAACACAGACTAGACAACTCCACAGACGACATCTGCCACCTGTGCCAGGACAGACCACAAATATTTGAACACATTATGACAGACTCTACCGCTCTAGCACAACACAGAACATAACACAACATCATTAGTGCGCTGAACCTCTGGTCCACTCCGGAGAGGGCGATCGGTTACCTGCGTGCCACCTGCTTGCTCGATCAGGGTGGGCTGATTGGCTAACCAACAACAACAACAACTTAGTTTATGCCGATAATATGGTGTTAATAAGTCCCTCTGTTAAAGATCTAGAACGGGTACTAAAATCTTCGAGGTGTATTCGCAGAAACATGATATTCTTTTTAATGTTACAAAAACTAAGGTTATGCAATTTCATCCTAAAAGCTGTAATCAGCCAGCTGATATTAGGTTTAAAATGAGAGGTGAAGTATTGAGGAAGTACAAGAGTTTAAGTATTTGGGTCAAACTATCACCAGCTCCTTGAGTGATGACTCAGATTTAAGAAAACAATCTCGAAGCCTTTGTGCGAAAGGGAATATGACTATAAGGAACTTCAGGTTCTGTATAAGTGAAGCTAAAGACACTCTCTTTCGTGCTTTCTGCAGTAATGTATAAGGACAGAAACTATGGGTGAATTATAAAAAAAGGTTCTGGTAGAACCCTAAATTTGTTGTACAACAAGTCTTTTAGACTCTTACATAAATTACCCCCGAGATGCTCAGCTTCGCAAATGTTTGCTACTCGCAATGTCCCGAGCTTCCGGATGTAACAAGACGTGCTCAATACAGTCGAATGCAGAGAATTAAAAAATCAACCAACCCGATTATCCAAGCTAGCCATGAGTCATGCCGTTTGTCCTCTAAGCTATGGAATTCTTGGTACGAAAACGTCTGTCTGTAGCTCCACTTAACTACGACATTACTGTATTATTTCTAATCAGTTGTATATATTTCTATCCTTAGTACGTGAACTGTTATTGCATTAATAATATTTGTCATATGGACTGTAGTCTGCCAATAAACCTTTTCATTTTCATTTTCACTTTCATTCATTATATTCAGTGATAATAATATTATTTTAAAGTAACCGTCTATATAAATTCTGTTGTCGAACATAATGTGTTTTTTATATTCAGTTTTAAAAACAATAGTTGAATCTAATTTGTTCCATATTGTTTCTTTACTCAATTCAGTCGCGATTTATTTATTTTTTACAACTGTACTGACGCTAGAGTACACTTACAATATTTAGCGCCATCGACCGAGACAAGTTTCTAAAACAAGTTATCAAACAGTAAATAACGGTGTCATAAATATAAACAATGCGTAAGTGGAAACAATTTTTTTAAAATGGTCACTATATATATATTTATATATGAGTGAATGTTAGGTCAGTTTTAAATAATAATAGGCTAGAGGATTGAATACTAAGGCAACGTTTGTATCTAATTCAATACCCATCTATTCTAGACGTGAGAATATGGTGATAGACTTACAGTATGTACGCTGTACATTGAGAAAGGAAAACAGTTGGCGGTGCTTCACGAAGACTTCCAACATATTTGGTCTGAAAGGTGCCACATTGAGGAAGAACCGGACATAACCCGCGATGATTACCAAGAGCACCGTTCAACAAGGATCGCGATACCCGATGGGGGACATGATTCTTCGCGTATATATAAAAATAACGAACTGTTACCTAGGTCGGAGTTGGAAGGCGGGGAGAAATGCCTACACTATTATGTAAGTCACAGTTACTTTGTCTAAATGTTAAACTTGAGCGGCCTTATTTTCAAGCAGATTTTCGATGGTTGAGTTGTAAGCGAAAGTTTGAGCGAAGAATTCATCTTTGTCAGGAGAAGAAACGGCAACTGAGTCGTCAGAATGGAAAAGCGGAGAGAAAAAAGAGGAAGTAAAGTTGGTGAAGAGGTTCTTAACTAGATGCCAGAAAGTGCGAGAAGAATTAAAATTGGATAAGTTTTCATATTCTTGTCTGATGAATGAATTTTTGACGAGTCGAAGAACAGATTTTGCACGATTCCGGGAAGAAATATAAGCTGAGTGAGAATCAGGAATTGGATGGCGACTGTACCTTCTGATTTTTGAAGTTCTGAAAGACTCCTCTCTTTCGCGGATAGCATCAGAACATGTAAAGTTAAAGAATTAGTGGTGCGAATAGAATATGGAATGTATGCCTCCACGCCCGAGAGAATCACCTCCGTAGTGCGCTCAGCACACACGGGAAGGCCCCGACCACGGAAGTAGTAATCATTCCATCGTAAATCACAGAAGTACTGCTTAAGGGCCTCCCAATCAGCGACGTCAAAGTGCCAAAGGGAGGATTTAGAGGTCGAATTGGAGCGATAGGACAGGAAACAGATATAAGATTGTGGTCGGAGAAAAAAGTTTCACAGAGTAAGAAGAAGGATGATGGGTAGAAATACATTCAGAATGTTGGGCCTATCTCTAAGTCGATCAGAGACTCGAGTATGGTGCTGTAGAATCTGCTCTATGTCATTTAGGACAGAAAAGTTGTAAGCTAGTTCACCAGGGATGTAAGCCGGCATGTAAGCCGTAACCAGAGGGTATAAAATTCGAAAGATTCGAGTTCGGGAATACGAATACAAGAACAAGTTAGGTCACTGCGTACATATTCGCAACATCCACTTTTGTAGTGAAATTGAGTATAGAGAAAGTAAGAGGGTACAGAAAAGAGGTTGCTGTCAGTCGTCCCAGACCCCTGAGTTTCAGTGAGGAAAGGAAGATGAGGTTTAAGGAGGAGAGGTGGTGTTGAACAGATTGAAAATTTGAGAAAAGGGCACGAATGTTGCAAAAATTAATGAAAAGTGAATCAGACAGAGGCCCACAACATCTCGAACAAGCGGTAGCAGAGCCAACCCCACTGCCCGGGTCTGAATTTCTGGTATCGGAACAGGTGGAGCCAGAAGTGGGGACCTTTATGATCCCCTCCCAGTGGACTCCGAAGCTCTTATTGTTAATGCCATTTCTTTTATAATTTTGAAATGATGACTAGGCTTATTAATGCAGCATTCCTTCTACATATGAGGTTAAGGTATATACGAGGGCCACTCACTATATTCTAACGGAATATTGATGCTGTTTAACACGCGTGTGCAAATCCTTTCCCGTCTGTCCAATGTAAAAGGAATCACATTGTTTACAACCAATTTTATAGATAATATTACATTACTACTCAAAAGTTTAAGTACATTAGTAACGCCTAAAAAGCCTGGGAAAAATGGGAAAATGGGAATGGTTGTTCCCTTTGGACGTGCGTGTACAGAGGGAAAGCCAGGTTTCAATTTAGTATTTATCGGAAAAAAACAAACAATTTGTCCTACGTACACTTTTACTCCGAACATGACACCCCCATCATGAAAGCCATATTTTCTTCACTGTTTCTCCGCGCTCGTAGGATCGCCAGTCCGGAATGCATGGATGCCGAATTAGAAAAAATCAACAGTACGGTATTGGAAGTGATTTGTGTTACCCACCTGCTTTTTAGGAATCTTGTCTTAACAAGGCAAACCGAACTTTCTATCGTGTGAATAATAATCCTCGCACTTTGTCGAAGAATATTTTAGTACTTCCATTTTTCCCAGGCTTTTTAGGCATTGCTAATGTACTTAAACTTTTGGATATTAATGTAGTATTTTCATATGACAATATTGTGAAAAATATCATAGTAAAAATAGCTCTACCAATAATTCAGGCATTATCTATAAAATTGGTTGTAAACAATGTGATTCCTTTTACATTGGACAAGGGGAAACAGCATCACTATTCCGTTAGAATGGAACAGTCGTCCAGTACCCTTTTCGTCCATTTGTCAGAGTTATCCCACTGTATTGATGGAATAATGCTTCAATTTTGCTTCACTTAAGCAACATTATTAATAGAAATATTCGTGAGTCTGCCATTATTCAACTTACAAATAATTTCAACATTGGCCAGGGCCTTTTTTCGCTTGATCCTGTTGTTTTGAATTCGTTCCAAACGGATTTAGACAAGAGCGGCAAAGTGTTAAATCTCTGGTAGTTTTTCCTTATAAATTTGTATGCTCCTCCTCCAATTTTTATTTTTTTTATTTATTTATTTTTTGTGACCTATCTCGTATAGTCTCCAACTCGTTATTTATTTCAGTGTTCCTGAGGACATCATTAGACGAAAGCGCTTCAGCACCATTCTGTTTCCTTTTTCCTTTGTGGTTATTTTCATCATATATATATACACACACACACACACACACACACACACACACACACACACACACACATAAATATATATATATAGATAGTGTGTGTGTGTGTGTATATATATATATATGAGAACCAGAACTCGAAAAAATTTTAATTTTCCTTTTTCATTATTATTCCCTTACGTTTTTGGACATTTTCCCATCATCATCGCTGCTTCGAAAGGTTTGTTAATAATTAAAATGGAAAAATTAAAATTAAAAATATATTTAGTTTTGGTTCTCTTTTCAAAACAAAACGGAGGTTCTCTGAGAGCAAGCCACTGAATATATATATATATATACGCAAAGAACCACAGGGAAAAGGAAAAGAAAACATGAAGTCCGAGCGCTTTCGTGATATATTCACATCTTCAGGGACCAGAAAGATTTCTTTCTTGTCCCTGAAGATGTGAATATATCACGAAAGCGCTCGGACTTCGTGTTTCCTTTTCCTTTTGGTTCTTTGCTTATTAAAAAGATCACGTGTTGCTTTGTGATATATATATATATATATAGAGAGAGAGAGAGAGAGAGAGAGAGAGAGAGAGAACTGGAAACCTTTATTGGTAGAAGAAAATATAACTTCATGGATAAACTATTAACAAAAAATCTAAGAACAAATGGAAGACTAAAAATTAAAAATTCAGTGAAAATAACCAATAACGATGTTAAGTGGAGTTACAGATACAAAAAATTTACAATGTGAAGCCCATAGTTTAGAAGACATAAAGCCGGACTAATGAATAACTTGGACATTTGGATTATCCAAGTTTTGAATTCTTTGCAATAGATTGTAATGAGCTCATGTTGTTACTTCCAGGAGACTCGAAACATCTCGGATGCTGAGCATCTCGGAGATAATTTATGCAGTAGTATAAAAGATCTATTATAAAACAAATCCAAATTCTTGACAGAACATTTTTTTCTAATTTGCCTAAAGTTGCTACCCATAAAGGTTGGTGTAGAACGCACGAATGACAGTGTTTTCAGCTTTGCTTGTACAGAATCTGAAGTTTCCTTTTAAGCATGTTTGTTTCGATATTGCTTCTTATATCTGAGTCATTAGTAAAGGATCTGGTGATAATTTTTTCGATATACTAAAATTTTTGTCTTCTCTTTATTGGCTTATCATTCATTTTGAAAATAATATTAGTTGAGTAATTTGAGCTTTTTGAATGAACTACGTAACCTTAGTTTTAGTAGCATTAAAATTAATATAATTTTCAAAATTTTTTATGAGGTGATCCAGACCTTTAACTGAAATGCTTATTCATACTATATCATCGGCATAGACTAAGTTAATTATCTTCATCTTATGCATATAGCATCCTACTCTCGCCTCATTAAGAGGAGTAATTAAGCCTTTATACACTTATGAAACATCGAAGGAAAGAGCAAGGAACCTTCTATAATTCCGCATTCGGGATAAAAATATTCGGACAGTACAATCCCCTGCAATAGTCGCGCTCCACCCCTGTGTAGCCTTCTCCGAGATCTGGCAACAACGCAGTGGTGGGAGGGAGAAGCAGAAGGAAAGAGGGAGAGGGTGGACAGTAGGGTGGAGTGAAATTTTTTTTTCAGAATTCAGTTTTGCCTGGACACGCAAAAGTTAGTCTGTGGTACCAATAAGAAATCTGTAAAATATTAGCTATCTGCGACATCAACTTCACCAACCCCAAGGAGGTCAAAGATTTTGCATTTCAGGTGCCCCCAAAAATTAAGGAAAAATTCAAAGATTTAAGCGTATCTTCCGTTATGTTTATGCTAATAAGATAATTTTTGTTTCAATTGATTTGTCTATTTATGTTCTTTAACTTTTCCCTTATACACTTTTTTCCCATTCCTCAGAAATTTGGAAAATTTTATATTTCATGAAAAATACTAACAAAATTAGGAGTTTTTATTACTTTTATTGATTGGTTGATGTTAAGCGTCATTAAGTAATTCAGTTTTCTTTTAGAAGCTCATAAACTAGCTGCATGGCTTTAAATATATTGGTTTATTGGAGCAGTTCTCCTCTAATTTAAGCTAGATATGAGCCATGCTTATCTCGGCTTAAATTACCCTGACCACGTGGAGGTGGCTGCTCTTTGAATTCCACCTTAACCCACCCACCACAATAATTTAGAAAGCTTCTTATTCAGTTTTGTAGTCTCTCTTGGTTTCAAATGATTTCATTAATGCTTGACATGCAATTTTGGTTTTAACGTAGCCATCTCTCTTCTCACTTCCATAAACTGCTTTTGCCGCTTCTGTTACAGGTTTGATACACCTTTCTACTGCTTGTGTATGACAAGGGAATTGAAAGAGTTTTAATTTTTCTTCGCTAGTGTTCTCAGCCAATGATGTCAACTCCTCTTTGGTTAAGTGTCTTGTCAATGGTGGCTCAAGCCTGATGGAACTATCTGTCCAAATATAATATCAGTGTAGTCAAGTGCATGGAAATTTAGCTTCGGTACACTGAACTCGCGAATGCTTTTCATTTTTCAGCTTGAGATCTTGCTACTTCGATCCTTCTATTGCCAATTTTCGAATGTTTGGCAGGTTATCAGTAATCATTGCAAGAAGAAGGTTCTCTTGATGCGCAAAGTAGGCGTTACGAATGATAACTTTATCAACAATATCTCTAAGCTCCTTTGTTAGGAAAGTTGAATAAGCCACCATCTATCACAGGTGACGAGGTCCATCGTATGTAGCAACAAGGTTTTGTCTTCATTGTGAACCACATTGGAGCAAAACTTTGACGATGTATTCTACCAGCACTTTTAAGGTATCTATCGAATTTTCACATCCCATGTAGAAACGCAGGATGCGGTTAGCAGTAGTCAACCATCTGGAATGGACCATTGGCCCAGGTTGAAGATTTGCTAAGTCATTGCTGCAACACCCAGAAGTAATAGCCTGAGAAGCTTTATAGAGGTACAATTGATTTGTACTTAGATCATCAGAATCAGTAATTGGAAGAGGATTTCCCTCCACGGCTTCAAACTTAACTATTGGTTGGTCGACAGATTTTAATGCTTTTTCAATTCTTCCTGACATTTCTCGTGGACCATGGGACGGCCCATCGAGGTGTTCTAACAAATGCCTTAATGGTAACTCATTAAAATGAAAGAGACAAATAAACCAGTGAAAGGGTTTGTTTAAGTTCTGCTCCACATTTTTTAATATGCCTCCTTTTATCCCAGTATTGACTGCAGTGCCATCACAGCCAATGACAACAATATTTCTAGTACTGATATTTTTGCATCCCAAGAACTCCAAAATGCCTTTATAAATGCTTTTCGCTGTGCTCAATTCTGGATATATGTGGCCTAAGTAAGTTGAGCCTGGTTCTTTCAAAAGGACAATATGCTCTTCCATAGTAATCCTAGAATGATACTTACTACCTTTCATTATCATAACGTTTGTTCGATCTTTTCTTCCATCAAAGTAGAGACCCATAACATGATCACTTGAACTGAAAGTTGAGGTATCTTCAGAGATCTTTTCTACTCTTGCTCCTTTCTCGTCTTATCTTGCTTCTGTCGATCACTGAAGAAGTATCTTCACTACTAACTAATTTTAAGCCTTGAAAAACAGCATGTGCAAGAGCTGCCCCAGCACGGTCAGATATTCCTCTTCGATCGCATCCTCCACCCACTGTTGGCAACCGCAATCTCATTTGTGAAGGTCTGGGATTAATTAATGGCTTTGTCATGAGTTTAAACGGCTCACTGCTTTCGTCCGTTTCGCTGGAACTTGACGAAATAGTTGAGCAGTACCAAATTCTTTCATTCCTTTCGAGATCCGTGCTGTATATTCCTCATACATTTGTGTAGCCTTTTTCTTTTTTCCATCTTTTTGTTAACCACTTTATCTACGGATCCAATCATCATTTTTCGAGACGTTCGTTGGTCATTAAGGAAATCCCTTTCCAGAACAGGAACTTTTCGGTCTTTCTCACAACGACATGTCAGGAAATCTTCACATTTACAAGAAGCTATATCAAAGAGCTTCAGTGAGTCAAGTTTAAATTTATGAAGCAATGCTTAACAGGATGCTTGGTCTTTCCGCCCTTTGAATTGTTTCAAGACATTTTGATATTTTTCGTACAAACCCTGGGTGCGCTGCGTTATGGTCTAGCTAGTTGGCTAGTAGGAATAAAAACACGATCCCGTACAGTCTCTACTTTTTGGGCAACGACTGTAGCAACATCATAAATTTTTGGATTAGCTTCTCCTGACTTAATTCTTTCCTGCCTAACATAAAGAAAACGTTGAAGTATATCTTCGGATGAAGGCAAATAAATCAGTGAGAGATCTTTTGGTGGTCCAAAGATTGGATTCAGTATTCTTTTTCTTTCTTTTTACTGATTCATTAGCGGCCATGGAAGCCATGCCTAATTTGGATATTTTGATTTGTGTGTTGGAATAGAATTAGACTATACAGGGTGTTTCAAAAGTCCCTCATTATTTTTAAAATTTTATTAAAATAGCAATTACAAGAGGAACCAAATGACAATTTGGTTGCTGAGTCTACGATTCATGAGAATTTTGGTGGCATCAAACTTGGCTTCATAAGTCTACTGGAAAGTCACTGGTACACCTCAACGTGGGCACCGTCTTTTTCGAAACAAGCGAGCCACCGTTTTACGCATTCTTGGCGACATTGGACAACATTTCGGGAGTAACGGAAGCACACGCATTCCTGATCCGTTCTTCTAGTGTGGGGAGGACTCGCGGCTTGGTGGCGTACATTTGCTCTTAAGTAGCCCCACAAAAAGAAGTCGCATGGGTAAGATCAGGCGAGCGAGCAGCCCATTCGATGGGACCACGTGACCAATCCACCGATCCGGGAACTGCTTATTCAGAAATGAGCGAACCTCACGCGAGTAATGAGCAGGGGCACCGTCTTGCTGGAAAATAACTTCTTGCATGTCAGCTACAGCTGACAGTTGGGGGATGCATAACTCCTGAAGCATACGAAGGTAATTGTCTCCGTTGACGTTCACGGAATTTCCATCTTGATCCCGGAAGAAGAACGGACCAATCAGCCCAGCTGAGGAGATGGCACACCAGACGACAATTTCGGCGTGTCCCTTTCATGTTCACGGATCTCCGCAGGATTGTGAGTTCCCCACATGCGGGTGTTGTGCCGATTGACGCGACCAGAAAGGTGGAAGAGAGCTTCGTCGCTGAACCACATGTGCTCCAGGATCGATGGGTCTCTTTCGTAGTGATGCAGCAGTGTCTCACACATCTCCACCCGGCAATCGTAGTCTTGAGGTTCCAGCTTCTGAACCACCTGGATCTTGTACGGATACAGCTTGAGACCACGCCGCAAAATCCGTTGGATAGATGTCGCGCTGATGTTCAGTTCCGCAGCAGCTCGCCGAATGGACTTTCCTTGACTCTGAGTAAACGCCTCACGGAGAGTTTCGACATTCTCCTCACTCCGCCCACTTCGAGGTCTTCCTGATCGTGGTTTGTCCTTTACGGATCCGGTCTCCATAAACTTCCGGTGGGTGGCGACGATGGTGTTCCTATCCGGTGCATAATGCTGTCCGTAGACTGCACGGAATCGTCGCTGCACTTCCACCACAGATTGAAAAACCTCCTGCCATGCAGCGATTTTACACCTCTGCTCTAGAGTTAGCATGGTAGCAGAAGAAAACGGAGCAAAACTTCAAATGTAGACTCGAAAAAATTTTCAACTACTGAGTAAGAGTTTACCACAAGATCAACGTCGTTGGTCGATTAGCTGCAAAGAAAATTGAAAATCAAATTAGTGAGGGACTTTTGAAACACCCGGTATTAGTGACTGTAAATGTTTTTAGCGAATCAAATTCAGTATAAAAATTTATCAAAGCAATCAAATAATCTGAAAAAGAGATATAAATTATAATGTAATATAGTATAAATAAACGCTAAATAATATAATTATAAAATAATTTAAATCTTTAAAAATCTAAACAAATGGAAACCTTAAAATGGTGCTAAAACATCTACTAAAGTTGAGAAACTCAACGAAAAATATAAAAATTCCTATTTTTTGTTAGTATTTTTCATGAAATACCAAATGTTTCACATTTCCGTGAAGAATGGAAGAAAAGTGTATAAGGGAAAAGTTAAAGAACATAAATAGACAAATCAAATGAAACAAAAATTATCTTATTAGCATGAACATAACGGAAGATACATTTAAATCTTTGAATTTTTCCTTAATTTTTGGGGGCACATGAAAGGCAAAATCTTTGACCTCCTTGGGGCTGGTGAAGTTGTTGTTTAGCCGATCAGTCCACCCTCATCGAGCTAGCAGGCTGCACGCAGGTAACCGATCGCCCTCTCCGGAGTGGACCAGAGGTTCAGCGCACAAATGATGTTGTGTTGTGTTTTATGTTGTGCTAGAGTGGTACAGTCTGTCATAATGTGTTCAATTGTTTGTGGTGTGTCCTGGCACAGGTGACAGGCGTCATCTGTGGAGTTATCTAGTCTGTGTTTATATGTCTGTAAGTTGGGGTGATGTCAACATCGGAATCGTGCTAAGTTAATTCGATCCGATCTGCTCAAGCTGATCTCTGACCTGTTAATTAATGGGTGGCGGCTTCGCACCTAGGACCGCATTCGGACCATGTCGTGTCACTGCTTTGTGGGTTAGGTGTGTGTGTATGTGTTTTCTGTACTGTGTGATGTCTGTGGGGAGTGGTATGGAATGGTATTTGGTTATAATGCCTCTCTGTGTTACCTTAATGGTGCGAGGTGTCGGTGCATGATTGTACATGTAGTGGCAAGGGTGATGTGGGTTAGTTGTCGCTGCTGACATGAATTGAGTTCCCCTCATGTCTACTGTAAATGTTCCCTAACTTTCAGTATTTTTGTTTCTGTGTGCAGGTGTTCTATTGGTGTTGTTTGAGTGCATCCTGTAATGATACGAAGTGAGTTATTTTGTATTGTCTGTAAGGTGTTTATTTGTGTGTTTGAGATAATGGATGCCCAGCATGGGCTAGCATAGTTCATAACTGAGCGAATATATTGTTTGTATATGAGCGATGTTGTTTCCTGCTGGTGTCAAAAGTTTGTGCCTGTTAGTACCCTAAGCGTGTTAAGTCTTGACGTACATTTGTTTTTAATGTCCCGGAATATGGTTTGCAAAAGATAATGATGTGTTGTGTGTGACCCCAAGTATTTTGGTCCTGTGAGTGTGGGGAATGTTGGTGTTGTTTAGTGTAAGCTGTGGAGTTATCTGGTGTTCTTTTGTGTTGCTTGTGAGCAGGGTGATGGTTGATTTTGTGGGCGCTACTTTGAGTCTATTATGTGTGAGCCAGTCTTGTATACTGTTTATGTATGTTTGTAGGTCATTTGTAGCGGTGTCGATGTTGTTGTGGGTGGATGTTAGAATGATGTCATCTGCATATGATGATAAGGTAAGCTTGTTATCTATGGGTGTTGGAATGTCATGCATGTATAAGTTGAACAGTGTTGATGAGAGAACAGAGACTTGAGGGACCCCGTTTGGAAAAATCTTGTTTTTGGATGACTTGCCATTAAATGTGACATGACAGTATCTTCCTGAAAGATAGTTGCTCATCCACCTTTTGGTGTTATTGTGCATGTTTGTGTTGAGTATTTTGTGTATGAGAGGGAAGCGTGGGATAGCATCAAATGCTTTACTAATGTCTATTGTTGCTAATAGTGTACGTTGAGCTGGTCGTCTGGAGTTGATGCCATCCATGATGTGCTGCGTAAGGTTAGTGAGTAATGTCGTGGTTGAGTGGTGAGGTCTGAATCCATGTTGATTAGGCGATAGTGGTATGTGTGGGTTGGTGATTTGCAAGAGTAGTCTTTCTGTTACTTTGGAAGGTGTACATAGTAAAGTAATAGGTCTATAGGAAGCTGGTTCTATTGGATTTTTGTTTGGTTTGAGTAGTTTAATAATTTTAACTTGTTTCCATATGTAAGGAATAATACAGTGTTGGTATGAATATATGCTGGTATTTGTGACAGCTAGTATTCCCTGTGGGCCCAAATGTTTAAGGTGTATGTTAGATATGTTGTCTGGTCCAGTAGCCTTCGAATTCTTAATGTTTTTGATGATCTTGGTGGTCTGGTCTGTATTGACGAGTGTAATGGTTGTGTCGAGTCTGTAGGTTTTCTTGTGTCTGACTGTTTGTCTGTCTGCGTGTTTCTGGTTGTTGTCTCTGTTTAAGTGACTTATCTTTGCGTAGTGATTAACTAGAATGTTAGCTTGTTGTGTATATGTTGGGATATTATTTTGGTTGCGACAGATAGCAGCGTGTGAGGTGTGAATGCCGCTGTTCGAATGGGTAATGCTGTTTATATTTTTTTATAGCCTGGATGTATCTGTGGTGTGGTTTAGTGTTGTTATGAATTCCCTAAATGTTTCTGTTTGTTTTTCTTTAAGTTTGTTGTTTATTTCTGAGTTGAGCTGTTGTATCTGCTGTTTTATGGCTTCTGTGTGTGGTGTTTGTGTGTTATGTTTCAGGTTCTTACGTTGCCTTATGAGGTCGGCTATTTCTCTAGTGTAATTTGGGTTGTATTTCCTAATGTTGCCCTTGGGTATGTATTTGTTTGCATTATTGATGATCTGATTAAATATCTTGAGTGTTGTACTGATGTTTATGATGGATGTGCTGTTTAATGTGGTGAATTGTTCCTCAGTCTGTATTTTGAACTGTTCCCAATCAGCTTTCTTGTAATTTCTGTAAGTGTGCCTAAGGCTGTTGGGGCAGAGTGTAGAACGTGTTGTAATGATGATGGGCAGGTGGTCTGATGACAGTTGTTTTTCTGTTCTCCAGTGGGTATGTGTTTCTAGTGAGGGGGAACAGAACGTCATGTCTGGGGAGGAGTTTGAGTATTCTGCTTGATGTGGTATGTCTGTATGTTCTTCTGTGTTATTAAGAATGAAGAGACAGTTTAGTTGTGTGGCTATGTTGGCGCCTCTGGTGTTGTTTTGGTTGTGCAGGTACCATCTAGTGTCTTTAGGGTTGAAGTCTCCTCCTAAGATGATATTAGTGAGCAGGCCAGATTGTGTAACTGTGGATTGTAATTGGCTGGCACCTGAGGTGAACTATCTGGTGTGATTTAAATGTTGATGAGTGTGGTGTTGTGTTTTGCGCGTGTTTTAATGTTAACTGCCTGTATTTCTATCGTGTTATCTGGTTGGATTGTGTTTGTAATGTTAAGGGTGGCATCAGTGTACCTAATACTTTTACGTATGTAAGTGATGAGTCCAACCTCTGGTGAAGTTGATGTCGCAGGTAGCTAATATTTTACAATTTCTTATTGGTACCACAGACTAACTTTTGGGTGCCCCTACAAAACTGAATTCTAAAAAAGTTTTTTTCACTCCACCCTTGTGGACAGGGGTAGGCTTACCATATTGTCATGAAACTAAACCGGGACATTTAGAAACATTTTGGGAATGAAGATCACACATACGTGTCTCAGCAGTATAAAGAAAATGGGGGTGAAATAAAGTATATATTTCAATTTATTATACAGTACAAACAGATCATTAATTTTTTTGAAAATCATTCATATTTTTCACTAGAAATCACTTTCATCAGAAATTTGTTCTAATTTTTATTTTTTTCCTAAAACTCCAGACATGTGAAGTCAATATTAACTTTACAAAAAAACAGAAGTTGAACGGTACTTTCTGACATGAGACTCCGGTCCAGTGACTATACGTTGTTCATGATTGAGAACAATCGTTGTGCTGTAGCTGATGTTCCAGGTAAACAAAAGATAAATTCAATTACCTGCATAAGATTAACAACCGAAATATTCTTTTCACAAAAATGATTAAAAAGTTCAACCCATTTTCCTTCACAGGTGGTCCCTCTCTCCTCCCAGTCTTTCTTTCTCTCACAATCAAACATAAATAGCTTTGCAAAAGTTACTTCATCAAAAAGACTGTCAATATCTATTATAGCCTGTTCATATTTTCCACTGATAATTTCTGCTGTTTTTTCAAACTCGGGCCAAGTAAATTCACCATTTTTCCATGTATGGGACTCAGCTTCTTCAAAACTTTTTTCCCAGAGCGGTATGTAACATAAACATCTTCCATAAAAAGCGTTAACTTCTTCAATAAAAGTTTTGGAATTTACATCTCCAGTGTCCTCTAATTTCCGCTGACAATAATTTGGCTCCTTGTGGGATAAAACAGTTATCTTTTCTTTCTTGCAAATTTATCTTCAGATTTTTGAGTTCGTAAGCTACCTCTGTTGTACTGATGTTAGTTTTTTCATCTTTAGTATTGTTTTATTAAATAAATTGAGATGTCCGTGAACGAACCATAAATACACTTCTCCACATGGTTCTTCAAAAAAATTCTTGATTATTATTAATGGGTATTGTTCTTGCGAATTAAAGAAGCTCTTTAGCCCTTCAAATATATGAAGTATCCTTTCTACAGCAGGAAGAAGTGAAAGAAATCTAGTATTGCCATGTTGCAAAATCATACTCCACGTCTACAAAGTCGCAAAACTCTTTTAGCTGGGTAACACGAACAGTATATATGTTTACTTACTTACTTTTGTTTACTTTTGTTGAGTTTGAACGACGGTTCAGGATCGACCTGCGGTCGACCCCTCTGCAGCATCCCGCCTCATTTGCGGGACTTGGTGAAGGAGGGAATTGCTCTCTGATCGCCTCCTGCCCTCGTAGCCAGCCACGCATGGCTGGTCAGGGACTTTGTACAAGAATCTGTCCAGCTGGTTCTTGAAGTTATTCAGTTGGTGTGCTGGAGATTCCTCACTTCTTTTGGAAGGACATTGAAAAGCTTTGGGCCCCGTATTCTGAGGGTATTTTCCATCCTCGTTTTCATGGCTCCTTGTCCCACCGCAGCTAGGACCGTACAAAATCTGCCTCTTCTCTCATTCCAGTTTGTTTCTATTTAATTTCTGAGGTTAGGGACAGAGCCCTCAAGTATGTTCCATATGTATATTATTGTGTACCGCTCTCGCCTTCTTTCAAGAGAGTAGAGTTCCAGGGATTGTAGTCGAGACCAGTAGTCTTCACCTTCCGTTTCCTCTATCTTAGACGTAAAAGTCCTTTTATAGCTTCAATGCTCGCAATGTCTCTTTTTCTGTGTGGGCTTGTGAGTACTGAGCAATACTCAATTATTGGTAGGACTAGACTCTTCCATAATTTGAGCATGATGTTTGCTTTTCTGCTGCGGAAGAAATATTTATAGAAATATTTATAAATTTTCACAAGGGCTTCGATATCAAATGGTAAAACATCAACTGCATTTTGAATGCAACTGTGCACTGTGTGTGCTGCACATCCAATTTCAGTTATATTTCCCGTTTTAATCGAAAAAATACATTGTTTTCACCCTTTCTTTTTACACCCCCAAAATTTGTATTACAATTATCACTACAAAATCCTATAACTTTCTTCATAAGTTCATGTTTTTTGATAGCAGAAAGAAGGTAATTAGTTAATACTTCTAATATTTCCCCAGTAAGTGACTGAAAGTCGAGCACTTTAACTTTTACACCTGCCTGTGGTAAGAAATAGCGCACAATCACAGGTACAATTTTTATGTCCTTTCTGTTTCAAGCGTCAATTGTAATACACACAAATTTTGACTTCTTTAACTCTTCATGTAACTCTTCAACACACAATGATGCAATTATATTTGCAACAATAGATTCGCATTTTGTTCTTGCAACACTGAACTTTGGTTGAAAAATGCTGATATCAATTTAGAAGTGCAATCCGATGTTTTAAAACTTAAACCATGAATAGCTGTGTGATAGGCTAAAGTGGCTTCTTTAGTAGCAACAATAAGATCCTTATCACTTGTATCACTTTTTAAAAAAAAACTGTGTGATTGATGAAGAACAGGATGCTACTTCGTTTATGCTTTGTAGTCTCTAGATTGGTCTTTAATATCGGAACGCCCGCAATGGCTTACTGAGAATACTGATCTACACTGTGAACATTCAACACGATCGCCTGCACCATCGCAGACTTTTTTTTAAATATGGTAGTCATTTTTTTTTTCATATCGTCGGTAAATTTATACTTTCTTTTCGGCATTTTAGGAGTTAGTTATTTACAAATTATAGTAAACAACAAACAACATTTTTCCCCACAGAAAAAATAAAAGACAGAGATTCTAACAAAGATATTTCTAACAAAGAGACAGAAAACTTGAAAAGTAAGGGGACACAATTATAAACCGGGACAGAATTACAAGCCGGCAGGGACGCCTGGACAAGAGCTCAAAACCGGGATTGTCCCGGTCAAATCGGGACGTATGGTAAGCCAAGACAGGGGTAACATCCGGTCAGAGCGAGCAGTGGATATCGTGTGTTTGTGTGTGTAAATACTCCCACACTTTATTTTTTATCCTTGAAACACTGCTCTATACAGGGTGTCTCAAAAGTCACTATCTATTTCGGTGACATTAGATGTTTTTTTTTAAAATGCTATGCTGGCATAAAGGTTTGTACTTCTGGTGCAAATTTGTGTATTTAAAAAAAGTTAATTGGTTTATTTCGAATTTTGTGTAATTTATAAATTTATCTTTACATGCTTGAACAATTCCTCGAACCTCAACTTCTTACAGATGGCATTCTTGACACAGTAGTTTTTCAGCAGGATGGAGCACCGTGTCATTATGCAATAATTGTACGTGATTATCTTGACAGACGCTTCCCCGGTCGCTGGATTGGTCGTGGAGGAACACAACCATGGGCAGCACGTTCACCCGATTTAACACCATTAGATTTTTTCGCCTGGGGTTTCATTAAGTCTAAGGTGTACCCTGGTAGAAGAATTAGTGATGTAGCCGAACTTCGAAATCGTATTACCGATGCAGTTCAGAAAATAACACCTCAAATGCTGGAAAGTGTGTTCCGGGAAACAACTTATCGCTTTGAGCTCTGTAGAGACACTGATGGTCGCCATGTGGAGACAGATAAATAAATAGCACTAATTCTTTATGGCACTTACTTTGAAATAAATATATTTTTCATGTCTTAAACCAGTTTTTCGTAATTCCCATTATTTTTCAAAATAGATAGTGACTTTTGAGACACCCTGTATACCGCTATCACATATACTTTCTATCAGTTTCCAATGCAACGCATAAAATAGATAATATTCCTAAATACAGAAAGCAATAATATTATTAACGATTGTTATACAAAGTATGTAACAGTAATATTGTTGCAATCGACTATAATTTATATTGAAAAGGAAAGGGACACTTCTTGTATTAGTAAAAAAAAATCACGATTATGTTATTATGGTATACCTAAATACCAGGTCATCCCATAAGTAATGTCGTTTTTTTTCCTTTATTTCCAAATGAAAATAAAATCACCTTAAAATAAATTTTAATCAATTATATATTTTCCTTCACTTTCTATGACTCTCTGCCACCTCTCTACCAGCATTTCAATTCCATGTTGATAAAATTCCTTCGATTTAGAAGCAAAAAACTCGGAGAGGGCAATTGCCTGTTTCCCTCATCACTGCATAAAATAACAAATAGTGACCCAAATATTAAAATGTATGAAGATTTATTGACGTGTAAGAATGGGAATCAAAATTAAAAGTATTTATAATATTCTTATACTATTGCATGACAGGGTGGTATTGTAGAAAATTATAAATAAAAGCTTCTGGAATTGATAAGTCTGTAACAAATTTTAAGAAATGTTAAAAAAATTACAAACTTCATATTTTGTAAAATTAATTAAAGGCATGGGAAAATCAACTACTGAAGCTGACGGTGGCGAATTTGATTGTGAGATAGGAAGACTATTTCGCCGGACTGTATTCATTGAGGGATAGTTTTATAGCGGTTTCGTCTAACTTGGGAGAGCGGCTATAAAGGCTCTCTTCCGCAGGAGCTTCCGATCGAAATTCAAAGAGAGAGGTTTTACAGTAAGAATGGGCAAAGGCTGCTGGATACGGAGGTCCGTTGGTGGTTTGCAGCATCGATAATTGTGAATTATTTGGGAACAGCGAACAACGGTATGTTTGGCGAAAATCAAACACTGCATTCTAGGAAAAAGAATTCTTCCTACGTTTAAATATGATGGTGGTAGTTTGCTTCTTTGGGGATGCTTTAGTGCTTCTGGTCCAGGAAAGCTTCTTGTCATCAGTGGAATCTTGAATTCGAAGAAATATCAGGAAATTTTAGAAGAAAATTTATGCATTCAGCTCGGAAGTTGCGAATGTGCTGCAATTGGGTACTGCAACAGATAATGATCTAAAACATAAACTAAAAGTAAGAGAACTATGAAATGGCTCAGCAAAAGAATTTCCCACTTCTCGAGAGGCCCAGTCAAAGCCAAGATCTCAATTTAATCAAGAATTTATGGTTTGATTTGAAAAAAGCTCTCAGCAAGAGAAACCCTTCGAATCTGAATGAATTGCAACAATGTTCTTCAGAAGAATGAGCTAAAATTTCTATTGAGAGATGTTGAAACCTTGTAGAAAAATACCCAAAACGTATTATTGAATTCATTGAAGCAAACGTTGGACACGCAAATTATTAAATAATTTTGTAATTAAATGTTCGAAAACTTGTGCATTTTAACTTTTTTATAATTTTTCACAAATTCTTTGATGTTTTGCATATGTTGAAGTTAAACTAATTTTATTATTTGTAAAATTTTTCCAAACGAACGGTAAACTTTTCATAACTATCCTATGCATGGCATAAAAGATAAGAACGAATATAACTTAAATATTTCTCCGTACGAATGCTCAGGTCATCTCATAAGTAGTCATTTTTTTACCTTTCTTTCCAAACTAAAGTAAAACTACATCAAAATAAATTTTAATCGACTATATATTTTCCTTCACTTTCTCTGACTCTCTGCCAGATCTCTACAAGCATTTCAATTCCATGTTGATAAAATTCCATCGGTTTAGAAGCAAAAAACTCGGAGAGCGCAATGTTGATAGCCTCGAAACTTTCAAGTTCTTTCTCGTCAAGATAGTTTTGAAGACCTCTGAATAGATGGTAATCTGTTGGTGCAAGGTCTGGTGAATACGGAGGATGTGGATTTTTTTCCCAGTCAAGCTGTTCAATTTTGGCAGTGGTGATTCGAGCAGTATGAGGACGCGCGTTGTCCTGTCGAAAAACAACACCCTTGCGATTGGCCAAAGAAGGACGTTTTGTTTGCAATGCAGTGCTCAATCTTTGAAGTTGCCGACAGTAGACTTCGGTTGTAATGGTTTGATTGGGCTGCAACAGTTCAAAATAAACCACTCCTTGAATATCCACCAAACGCACAGCAAAACCTTCCTGGGGTGCAGATGTCCTCTTGGCTGTGGTGTAGCAGATTCCCCGTCACTAACTCACTGCCGATGACTCTTAACATTGTGATAAAGCACCCATTTTTTAGCCCCAGTAATGAGTCGATTCAGAAACGGTGCTTGAAGTTGCCGAGAATGCAATGAAGAGCAGTTGTTCACACGATCTGTACAGTTGTCTGGTGACAACGTATGGGGAACCCACTTTCCAAGTTTCGATACTTTTCCCAGTCGTTGCAGGTGTCGATGAACTGTGGAACCAGTCGAATTTAGTCGCTGGGCAAGTTCTTCAACAGTTACAGCAGGATGTTTTTCAAGTGTAGCTATCAAAAGATCATCATTCAACAAAACAGGTCAGCCCGAGCGCGCTTCATCAGTTAAGCTATAGTCACCAGACCTAAACTTTTGGAACCATCGTTGACATTTTCTTACATTTAAAGCTTCCTCCCCGTAAATATCCTGAATATTTTTTGCGGCTGCAGTCGTGTTATTTCCTTTTCTAAACTCGTAAAGTATCATATGCCTAATGTGTTCCTCTGACACCTCCATCTTATGCGTAAGGGCGAAATTTACAAAGATTACACTGGTCTACAGCCAAAATGCTTCGGAAATAAAAGTAGTCAATCTTTACTAATTATGGGTCACTGAATACGAAAATGATGCCTAAAATTGCCAATTAGCTCTATTTATAAAGATATCAGGCAACCCTGCACCCTACTAACTGGACTGCATCTCTCGCGTAATACGTAGACGCCTGTGACACATCGACGCATTGACTCTACTGCGCAAGAGTGCGCATGCGCGTAGTTATATTTTTTATTTTAATAAATTAATGTAAATATATACATATATAAACAATAAAATGTAATTTTAAATTTATCTATTACATTATGTATTTGTAAATTATTTATTAAAAAATAGATTGGATCATTTTAACATATTGCTTCCCATAATGTTTTTTATATTAATATAAATGGAATACTAACCTAACTTAACCTTACCTAATTTAAAATTATTAAAATGCAGTGTAATTACATTAATTTATTAAAATAAAAAAATATATAACTGCGCGCATGCGCAGTAGAGTCAAGGCGTCGCTGTGTCACAGGCGTCTACATATTACGCCACAGCATCAGTTCATTCGCGGAAGTCATACAGTGCACCCTTGTCAAACTCTTTTTAGTGTTTGCTTTTGAAAATGATTTTTTTCAGCTTAATTTGAACAAAGATGCCTCGTAATTGCATGAACAGTGTAGATAACTTCTGTTATGTTTGTGGAGAATTGACTTTTGCATCACAAAAGCGTGCTATAACCGCCGTGATTAGGAAAGCCTATCACCTTTATTTTTGGCTGTAAGATTGGAGATCAGGACAAGAGCTGGGCCCCACACATATGCTGCAATACTTGTGCAAACAAACCTTCGCCAGTGGTTGAATCGGAAAAGGAAATCTATGCCTTTTGCAATGCCAATGGTGTGGAGGGAACCAACAGATCATGTCAGCAATTGTTACTTCTGCATGGTGCCTCCAGTCAAGAAAGGTATTTGCAAGAAGAAAAAGTGGATTTTACAATATCCGAATATACCCTCTGATATACGCCCGGTACCTCACGGCGAAGGACTACCCGTTCCTGAGCCCCCACACTCATTCTCCCTGGAGTCAGAGGACGAGGAGAATGAAGGAACCTGCGAAACTTGTGAGCCTTCAACTTCACAAGACCCTGAATTTGTTTATAACTTGACATCTTCTAAACCGCACATGATAACTCAGAATGAATTAAACGACCTTATCAGAGATTTAGAACTGCCAAAGAGTAAGGCAGAGCTGTTGGGCTCCAGATTGCAGCAGTGGAATCTCCTCGCTGAAAATGTTAGAGTGTGTAAGTTTCGTGACCGTCAAAAAGATTTTGTCCCATTCTTCATCATGGAAGGTGACCTTGTAGCTTGCAACGACATTGATGGTCTGATAGCAGCTCTCAACATTATTCACAATCCTGATGAGTGGAGACTGTTCACTGATTCATCGAAGTTGAGTCTAAAAGCTGTTTTGTTGCATGTTGGCAACGTATTGCCATCAATTCCAGTTGGTCATGCAGTCCACATGAAGGAAACATATGACAAAATGAAGGAACTTTTGAACTGCATAAACTATGACAAACATCAGTGGCAGGTTTGTGGTGACTTGAAAGTTGTTGCTATTTTCTGTGTGAATGGGATAGTCGGGCTAGGACTTCTCATTACATCAAGAAGGATTGGCGACTCCGACACTCATTGGAACCTGGAACAAAAAATGTTCAGTATCCTCCACTTGTAGAATCGAGCAAGATTTTGTTACCACCCTTACACATCAAACTGGGCGTCATGAAAATTTTGTTAAGGGTGTGGATAAAACAGGGGCAGCTTTTAAGTACCTCGGTGGTAAATTCCCAAAGCTCAGTGAAGAAAAAATCAAGGAGGGTGTATTTGTTGGTCCACAGATCCGCGAGCTTCTTAGAGATGAGGAGTTCGACCGTATCCTAGGTGGTGAGGAGAAGACAGCGTGGAATGCTTTCCGGTTAGTAGCAACCAATTTTCTCGGAAATACCAAAGCTGACAATTACAGGGAGCTGGTGGAGAACCTGCTGCTGTCCTATCAAAAAATGGGCTGCAATATGTCTTTAAAGATACATTTCCTCCATTCGCACCTGGAATTTTTTCCGGCCAACTGCGGAGCAGTCAGCGATGAACATGGTGAATGTCTCCAATAGGATATCTCAGCGATGGAGAAACGCTACCAGGGGAAATGGAGTCGATCATTGTTAGCAGACTACTGCTGGACAATAACAAGAGATGCTCCAGAAGTTGAATACAAGAGACAAGCAAAGAAGCGACGGGTTGAATCAATATAAGTGACTGCATTATACAGGTATGTTACTAATATATGGTATACTTATACGCAAAATGTGTAACTTAAATTTTCTTGGAAACTGTAGCCAATCGACTGTTTTTATGGTCATATTCGTTTTCAGCACCCCAATATCCATAATAGGAAACACATTTTATCTCCGAAGCACAAACTTTTTCAAAATTTGTAGACCAGTGTTATTAATGCGATAAAACTTCACTTAGACTGAGAAGTAACATGTCTAAACATAAAAATTCGAGTGTTCCACAAAATATGCACAGAAACATGTGCAAGCACGACGCGAGTTTAGCAATGCAAAAAACGACATTACTTATGAGATGACCTGATAAAAGAAATGCGTTAAAGTAGGGTAAGAGGGAAACGACTTACAGTTCGTATATGGTAGTGACGTAACTTGGACAGCCAATCCAGACAATACGAGGTATGCCCGCCAACACATATGAAGTGGCAAGGAGTGGACACGTGACCTGCAACATGTGTGGATGGGTGCTGCTGCACGGCATTGGAAAGCTGGCAAAAATTAATGGGAGGTTTACAGCCGACCAGTATTTAGAGATATGGGAGGAGGTGATGATGCTGCCAACCGTAAGGACATACGCTTTGCCCCATCCTGAGCTGATTGTATTTATGCAAGTAAGTAATAGAACTAAATTATTTTCATTACACAGAATATGCTTTCAAGAAAATGGCTTAATTAAGGTCACGCAATGTATATTTTAAGGTAATATGATTAAAAGAGAACATTAGTAAATGTAGTTTTAAAAGTAATTTTAAATTTATCTTTATTTTTATTTATTTATTTATTTATTTTTGCATCCTCTTAAGACAACTTCAAAAAAGCATGGATGAAATATTAACTCTGAAGTTTTGCTAATTTCTTTTTACAGGATAACTGCACTGTTCATTAGGGCGGCTCGTTTTTACACTTTTTTCGATATTTGATTGGGGGTAGTGCGGAAAAGTTGCGATTTGGAGAGAAAATAAAGTGTGTAAAATTTTTTTGATCTACGTCAATACCTTCCGGTGGCGGCGAGTCCTTAAAAATCGAAAAATAGGCCTAACGGGGTAGATTGGAAAATGGTTTTAAAGACTTACAAAATAAACAATAAAAATTTCAGCACAATCTGTTAATAACTTCCGGTGGCGTCTTAGCCGTTAAAATATCCAAAATATTGATTTAAAGCAAGTTTTAACAAGATGTTATACAAATGTTAATTCCGGTATATTTCTGTGCAAACAACCCTGAGAACACTATTATAGGCTTGAATAAATTAATAGCAGTCATTGAACAATGAACATTATATAAAAATTATATAAAATTATATAAAAATTTTGTTTTTAGGCCTATTTTTCGATTTTTAAGGACTCGCCGCCACCGGAAGGTATTGACGTAGATCAAATAAATTTTACACACTTTATTTTCTCTCCAAATCGCAACTTTTCCGCACTACCCCCAATCAAATATCGAAAAAAGTGTAAAAACGAGCCGCCCTACTGTTCATACTGCCAGGCTCATCAGACGGTGGTTTCAGGAACAACGAGATGTCGAGCTGTTGAATTGGCCCACCAATGGGTGTGACCTAAACCCCATTGAAAATGTGTGGGCAAATGTGGTTAACGCTAGGGAACCTGGGTAGGAGCGGACCTTCTGGAACACACCATGGTAGAGTGGAGCTTTTCCGCACGAACCTACAAGTCATCTACAATCACGTGGCATCTGTTCCAAATAGGCTACGAGAGGTCATTAATAATAATGGAGGATGGACCACGTATTGAGTAATTATGTATAATAATGTTATGGTTATGATGTAGTAAATATATATTTATTTACTTGAACAATTGTCAGTTCCTTGTAATTTGAACATTATGTTTTGTGTGTTCTTAAGAAAATCCCTAAATTTAATTGATTTACCTTTTCCTGGAAAATTATTTCTTGATGATGCATGGACTTTAAACTGAAATATTATTGCCTCTAAGAAAAGTTGATACTACAACTTATCTTACACTTTAACTATAACATAGCCACATCAAAATCCTATAATTGAAAGGTTTTAAAGTATCCCACGTTTGTGAAATAACCTAACTAATCTATTCCCTAAATTTAGGAATAATGCATGAATAAAATACATAGTCGTCCTAGCATTACCGCCAAAACTACAGTGACCAATATACTTGTTCAGTCATTGGTTTTTAAAAACTAAAAGTATTACTATGACAACACCTGAGAGGGGGAGGAGGAGAGGGAGGGAGTGAGGGTGGAGGACTGGGGTTTGAGAGGGACTGGGGTTTGAGAGGGACTGCGTTGTTGCTACATCTCGGAGAGGGCTAAACAGGGGTTGAGCGCGACTATTGCAGAGGACTGTACATTACTTCCACGTAACGGTAAAAGTTTTGTAAATGTACCAAAATTTAAAAATATTTAATATACAATGGAACATTCCTGTCTTCTAATTTCTTAAAAACGATATTGTGTTTCACGGTCTCGTATGCTTTGCTTATGTTCAAGAAACATCTATCAATAGTGGAATAACTGTCAGTGTATTTAACCCTTTCGCTCAGGGTATGGCATATAAACTACACGTCCAATTTGCGTTCAGATCCGGGTGCGGTAAATAAACCAACTCAGAATTTTTTCTGAACTCCGGGTGTAGTTTATAAACCAAGGGTATATCCCTCTCTTTCCACCCTGTGGGGTTGAAAATAGGGTGGGGGGGGAGATTTTTGTATTATAATTCGAATTCAATAATTCACTTCAAAGCTGTGCCCATAGTGAAATGGTTAAATACACCCTCTTTCAGTAGTTCATACCCTGGAGGAGTTACTGAAATTGAATTGAGTGTTTGACAGCTGAGAAAGTGTATGTGGTTTCCATTTTCTCTTTGTTTTCATTCATTTTTTTTAACATTCAAATCGACATAAAACTATAGCATATTTAGAATGGCAATTACTGTGATGTGGTCGTTAATATTTTTAAGGTAAATAGTAGCCTTGTGTTATATAACTACTGCATTTCTTTATCATTGTTTATGTAGGTAGAGTAGCGTAGAGTCCACCACTGTGTAAAAAGAATCTGGGAAGACACTAGAAGAACACCCTCCTAACATAGAAACATACAAAGATGCCCTAAATTGTCCCCATTTTTCCATGTCCAGCAGTACAGATTGCAAATTGTGTAAAAAGAAAACGTTAGTGAAAAATATTTTAATTTAAGGAGGCATTCAGAGAGATTACATGACCCAAACTTAGGAAATATTAAAAAATGTGAATAAGCCAAAAAGGATGAGTGTCAAAGACTTTTTAAAAGTTTCAATATCCGTTAAATCTTCCATCAGCAATCTATGCAGCAGAAACCGGTTTCAAAATCAAAGAAGGAAGGCATTGATAAGTCACTCACGGATGAATTTCTAAAGACCTTTTACCATTCAGAATTGTAAAGGGTGGCCCACACGTCCCAATCGGTTATAATTAAAGCTAAAATCCATCTACTGTAGAGGAGCTCACACTGACATGATCGATTACTAAGGAAAGAATATTATTTCTTATAACTTTTCAAACATTTTAATGATTGGTTTTAATGAATTTTATTTTGATATTTTTAAAGCTTATTATTCACGGCCGCTTCGAATATCCTTCGTTTAATGTAATTTTAACATTAAACGTTATTGTTAGATTTGTGGGATCATGTCAAGAATAGCGAACCCAACACCTGCAGGGTTCGCTATTCTTGACAAGGGAATTTTTGGGTTCGCTATTCTTGACATGGTAAAATTGGGTTCGCTATTCTTGACATGGGAAGTCCTCAAGGACGTTTTCATAACTTCAGACGGTAGGTTTATGTTTCCCAATTTTAAGTAATTAGTTAAGGACGTATTAAATGCTTTTATGTTAGTCTTTTTTTATTTAACCAAACTAGCACGACTTAACCTAACCAATCGTCAATGCCGTACAGTATAAAGAATCCTCTTCTCTTAATATATAAAAATAAATAAATAAATAAAATTTATTGTTTTTTATTTATTTTTTTAGGTTAATTGTACGCTCTTGACGATTGGTTAGGTTAAGTCGTGATAGTTTGGTTAATTTTTGCTACCCGCGACCCGCACGAAGGGCGGGTCTTAGGCTAGTTGTAACATAAGAGAATCTTTTGGGTTCGCTATTCTTGACAAGGGAATTTTTGGGTTCGCTATTCTTGACATGGTAAAATTGGGTTCGCTATTCTTGACATGATCCGATTTGTGTTATATAAATAGGCCTCTCTATCATTTAATCTTCCTTAAGTAAAATTTGACAAGAAATTTAGAAGCATAACGGAGAACATTAACTTCATACATACTGTACATACATACATACATAAATTAAATAATAAAAAAATTTCATCTGAATATCAAATATATACACGGGTGTGTACATACCATGTGTACGGTGGAACTCCTACACAACGATAATCAATTTAGATGTGATCAAGGTTCAGTCATTAATCAAATTACGAGTAAACAAAAGATTGAATTTTCTCCCTTTCTGCCTGTTGTACCACCTGTTCAGCAGCCAAGTTTTGATATATTACCTTTTCATATATAATAAATTCATGCTATAATGACTGTATGCATTTTTCTTGCAACTTTATTTGGAGAGAATTTCTTTTCTAATTTCGTTAAGTTTTTCTTTTCTTTAAGATTAATTGGCGGATTTTCTTACTGAAACATAATGGTGCGTAGTTAATTATTTGATTTAATTATGACATATATATATATTAGTGGTGGACCGGATATCCGCATCCGCATCATTTTTAACATCCGCATCCGCACTTCTGACTGCGGATGTTATGCGGATATTACCTCTAATAAATTATGCAATTTACAATTAAATTAGCTTATAAAGTAGCTTATAAGGCCCAGTCATGCACATTTCACGTAAAGTATTAATTACACTGGTATGCATATGAAATTTTTGTCTGCTGTGAGGGTTTTTTCAACTCATATTATATAATTCGACCATGCTGAATTCGAAAATGACATTGGTTTTCCTCAATCAGGTCAGGTTTTTTCTCTATTGGCCATTTATTATAAGTCCAATTTTATCCCCAAATTTATTGATTTTTTTAGCTTAAACACTGTAGATACGAGTAATATTATAAGAACACTCGTGAAAAATGAAAACATTGTGTGAATAAATACTTTTATTCATACAATGAATATGGAAAAAAGTTTATTGAGGAAGGAATGAAGTTTTTTTGGCTTTTCGTCTGTGTTTTTCTTCGGGCACGTCTCGCTTCAAACACCAGGATTAGTCCGCCAGCATATTGATATCCCAGTTTCCCTGGTACCTCTCTTCCATTATTTTGATATCTTGGTGAAATCGTTCACCCTGTTCCTCACTATAATCCCCGCAATTTTCAGGAAAATAGTCCAAGTGGGACCACAAAAAGTGCATTTTTATGGACATGCGCGACCCATGAGCTTTGAAAGCTTCCATCAAGTTTTCGACAACGGACTCGTATTCTGGACTTCTACGCTTGCCAAGAAAATCAGTGACAACTGATTTGAATGCCTGCCAGGCATTCTTCTCAGTTGGAGTCATTGCGTTTTCGAACTGAGTATCCTTGATCAAAGTTCGAATTTGAGGACCATCAAAAACCCCAGCATTTAGTTTAGCATCAGATATATGAGGAAATTTACTCTCGAGATATCGGAATGCTGAACCCTCCTTATTCATTGATTTGATGAAATTTTTCATCAAGCCCAGCTTAATATGAAGTGGTGGGAGCAAAATTTTTGTTGGTGGTACAAGGGGCACTGAAACGACATTATGCGACCCAGGTTCAAAATTCTCTCTGGATGCCCATTCACGCTGTGCATAGTGCTTCTCATCCGCTCGGCTATCCCATTTGCAGAGGAAACATGGGTATTTCGTGTATCCCCCTTGCATTCCCAATACAAATGCCACAATCTGAAAAAAAATGAAAATATTTAAAGAATTTAGAGAATTTGTTCTATCAGATAAAAAAATCTATGCATTGGACTGTATCACTTCTGTGGGGAAGTTAAGTGTTCTTATACGCTCTCAAATAACCTTTGGAAAAACAACATAGTCAATAGAAATAGTTTACTTATGATATTAGTATTACCTTCAAATCTCCACAGATCCTCCAGTTATGTTGGTCGTATACGAGAGCATCCAGTAAAATTTTCATGCTATCGTAGCTCTCAGTAAGTTGTACGGAATGTGCTACAGGGACTGATGCAACCCTATTGCCAATGTTGAGAAGTACTGCTTTCAAACTTCGTTTAGACGAGTCTATAAATAGCCTCCATTCTGATGCGTTATATGGCAGGCCCAAGGATTCGATTAGCCCCTCAACATTGCAGCAGTACACTAAGGAAGAGGTATTTTCGTGCACTGCAAAAAACTTGCGGAATTCTTCCTCTCGTTTCCTATACCAGGAGAATGTTGTTCCCGGAGCCAGCAAGTTGTCCTCTCGAAGTCGTGAGCCCAAGATCTCGGCAGCTAATTTGGAAAGTCCTAAATCCCTGGTAAGATCATTAAGTTTGGCCTGGTTGAGAGGCCTCGGCTCATTTGAAGCGGTATTTTGAGGTATATACGACTGGGACTGGTCATTGGCATTGGTCATTGATTCATCATCAGAATCATCGAAGTCCAGGGTTTGAGGTGGGTCGGGTATTGGAATTCCAGGACCATGGGGTACAGGTCTCATAGCAGAAGGAATGTCAGGGTATAAAACAATGTGTTTATTCTTCTTGTTAACTCCTGAAAATAGAAACACAGAAACATGGATATAAAACTTGCATATGAAATAGAAGAAGCATTCAGACAGTGGCGGCTCGTGAGGGAAGGCTGCGGTCTGTAAGATATGAAATAGGTCGATGGAGTCTCTATATTTTCTTTCTTTTTCATTCATATTGTCCCTTCTGGGACAATATGAATGAAAAAGAAAGAAAATATACAATCATTGTATATGTAACTAGTATAACAATATGTATGTGTAAATGTATTTTCTATAACAATATATGTAAATGTATAATTACCATTATGGTGAATATTATGCTATATATGGTGAATATTACATTATGGTGAATATTATGTCAAGTTTCATACCAGGATTTCAAAATATTTAAGAAAAATAAATTTATAAGCCCACCTTGGAGGTTTGTCATGCAGAAATAGCAATCTGTCACGTGATCCTTTCCTTCTCTCCAAATCTTGGGAATTCCAAAAGGCAAAGATTTCGCTCTGCCTTTGCTCCATCTTCTCAAATTTTCAATGCACGTCTTGCAGCACATATGAGGGGCGAAATTTTTGTCCTGGTCCCCTAGCTTAATTCCAAAGTATGCTCTATACATTGTCTTCACAAATTTAGTGATTTGGGACTGGTTATTTGGCATGGTAACCGTCCCACATATGTAGCAGAATCTATTGGGATCATTTTTACACGCTCTATTCATTATGAAATATTTTATCTATATGCCTGAAAAGTAAAAAAAGATATTATACAAGTGAAACAAGTGATGATAGATGTTACTGTTCCAATTCCGCTTTGACAAAATCACGAAAAATTCTATTTTACTTATGAGGCCATAGCCGGATAACCTGAGCTGATTGAGAAAAACGGATTGCAGATTCGAAATCAGCAGGAGAAACTCTATAAGAATCACTTACAAAACCCTTGACAGCAAAATTGATGCATACCAGTGTTATTAATGAACAAACAAATACATAAACCTCAAAACATAAATACCTGGTAACACAGAAAATTGAATGAAACTTGTTTCATTCAATTTTCTGTGGCTGAAACTCTTAAGAAAGTTATTTTTATCATAATGAAAACATTAATATTATTTTTAATTTTTATGCATTGCCTGCCATAATAGTAATATCACCAAATTTGAAAAATTATGTCATATATTCATAATTCTATATTATATTGACAGATTAACTAAATATCCGCATCCGCATCCGCAGATGTTGAAAAACTGACATCCGGTTTACCACTAATATATATATATATATATATATATATATATATATATAGAGCGCGAAGCTAACCAAAGGTTACCAAAGGTGTATATATGTATATAAGCTCATTCAATAGAGGTATGTAAATGACCTATCGAATGATCATTTAAAGTATGGTAATGACGAAGTGACTTCTCATATTCCATATAGCTGTCCTGAGCCATGCTTGTTCGTAGTTATATATTCCTCCAGAGTTTATGAGAGTATATATTACACCCCCCTTGTCAAAAATAAATATGGAGACATTCTATCCAACGATAATTTCAGGACTATTGCTGTTGCTTCCTGCTTCTCAAAATTAATTCAGAAATTTTTGTACGCTGATTAAATAATTACTTATAAGCACACTTTAATAAGTTTAGTTTTAAAATGTCCCGTTCAACTGATGTGTATTTATGTTTTGAAGGAGACTGTATTTAAATACACTGACTTTGCGATATGTTTCTTGGAAATAAGTCCAAGCATAAGATAAAGTGAACCACAGTATCGTATCCAAAAATTTAGGATAGAGGAATGTTCCATTGTATGCATTAAATATATTGAAATTTTGGTCCACTCACCAAACTTCGACGGTCAGTTGGAGCAATATACTGTCCAATTGTTTTCGTTCTTCATGGGGAGTTAGACAAGAATATTAGTATCTGAGTGAAATTATCACCAGCTCCTTGAGTGATAACTCAGACTTAGGAAAAAAATATATATGTGATTAATATATATTAATATATATGATTAAAAAGAACTTCAGATTTTGTTCAAGCGAAGCTAAAGACACTCTTTTTCTTACTTTCTGCACCAATATCTATGGACAGCAACTTTAGGCTAATTATAAAACAGGTTCTAAATTTATTTTACAACCGATTTTTATACTGCTGCATTAACATAAGTTATCTCCAAGATGCCCAGCTTCTCAAATGTTTACTTCCCACAATGTCTCGAGCTTCCCGCATGTAACCAACGATAACACTGTGTAACAGTGATTCTGTTTATATAGAATTTTTTATGTTTTATATGCATTTGTGGGCGCTGAGTCCAAATCTGGCCTGGTTTGTGTCTCATCAATGGTTTCAGAGATAATCCATTTTTCATGTTTTACCAATATAATGTTATTATGGGCGCAGCAATATCGGAATAATCAGGAATTGTTGAGAACAATCCGGATGTTCGTTGACAGTTTCTTGCTCTAGAAATTGCCCGAAACTTCCACTGTGCTATATAAAGAAGAGCGCAGAGTCTGAGAAGTCAGTAAGTGTGAGCACACAAAGAAAGCAGGTTGTTTGTCTGATGGTTACCAGCACTGAGGCACTGTGTTTCTGTGCTTCTCTGTGTTGACGATTTGAGTGTTATCGATCCTTTTTTATTGCGAACATTATTTCAGTGTTGTGAATACATCTTTTTTCTGGAATCTGTAATCTGTTGCAGATTTAATAACTCCTCTCTATATCTGCAGGTTATGATTAATGTAGTACAGTTTGGTAAAGAGAATGGCAACTAGAGCTTGTAAACACTCGCCGGATATATTCTGCTACGTTTGTGGGTATTACATAGGCCCCAAGCAAGTATCGCACAAGATTGTGAAAGGCACCAAGTTCTGGATCGCGTACCGGCTCTATTTCGGTATGCCTATGGGTGACCAAGATAAGCCCTGGGCACCCCATGTGATCTGTGGAAGCTGCTGCTCCACACTTGAACGGTGGCTGCGGGGAGTACGCAAGGCAATGCCCTTTGCGGTACCCAGAATATGGAGAGAAACAAAGAGCCACCACGACGATTGCTACTACTGCATGGTAGATGTTTCTAAGTACAGGAAAGTTAAAGGAAGGCAGACTCTTCAGTATCCAAGCATAGCGTCGTCCATAGTTCCTGTATCACATGGCGAAGGTCTTCCAATACCACGTCCAACAGAACAGGTATATATCCATTACTTTGCCTTCTGGATTTACAGACTGTGGGTCATTATGTGTCGATTTTTCTTAGTGCTGATGCTCTTCTACATATATAGCTATGCCTATATTTTGTTTCTTTGCTTTGCAGGTTGAAAATGAGGATGCAGCTAGCTCATCTGAGATGTCGGCTGGTGAGGACAGTCATGATGAAGAATATACAGTAACTTTCAGTACAAACCCTCACTTTCCAAATCAGAGGGAATTGGACGACTTAATTAGAGATTTGGGTCTGACGAAATCAGGGTCTGAGCTTCTGACCTCCAGACTCAAAGAGTGGAATTTGCTTGGAGAAGACTGCAAGAGCACTGTATACCGAAAGCGGCATGAAGAGTTTGCAAGGTTCTACGATGTTAATGGCTCTCTCTGTTATTGCAGCGAGGTTAATGGTCTATTCACAGCTATTGGGTTAACACATATACCCTCAGAGTGGCGCCTGTTTATTGACAGTTCAACTCGGAGTTTAAAAGCTGTTCTACTCCACAATGGGAACAAATATCCATCTATACCAGTTGCACATTCTGTTCAAATGAAAGAGGACTATGAAAATGTCAAACAACTGCTCACTCAAATCAGGTATGAACAATATAACTGGGACGTGTGTGGTGATTTCAAAATGATTGGTTTCCTGTTAGGTTTACATGGAGGGTTTACTAAATATTCATGTTTTCTTTGTCTTTGGGATAGCAGGGCTTCAACTAAGCACTTTAAAACAGTTCAGTGGCCTCCACGTGAAGGACTGCAACCAGGAAAGTACAATGTACTCAGGAAACCTCTTGTGAAGCCTGACATAGTTTTGCTACCACCTCTCCATATTAAGTTGGGTCTAATTAACAGTTTGTAGCTGCGTTAGATTTTGGAGGGGAATTTTTCCAACAGATTCGGGTCATGTTCCCTAAACTCTCTGAGGCCAAAGTCAAGGCTGGCATCTTTGTAGGACCACAAGTGAAGGCGCTGTTGAATTCAAAGACCTTGAAGCCAAGATGACTCCCATCGAAAAAGAGGCTTGGTGTGCTTTCCGTGATGTGGTTCGTCGGTTTTTAGGCAACCGTAAAGCACCAAACTATAAGGAGTTAGTGTCAAACTTGATTAAGTGCTATGGCAAAATGGGGTGCCGTATGTCTTTAAAATTACACTATCTGCATTCACATCTAGACTTTTTTCGTGATAACCTGGGCGATGTGAGTGAAGAACATGGCGAAAGATTCCATCAAGATATTCAAAAGATGGAGAAAAGGTACCAGGGCTATTGGGATGCTTCCATGATGGGAGACTACGTATGGTCGCTGATCAGAAAGGATAAGAATGTTCATACGCGGAAGTCGCGTTCTTCAGTGCATTTTTAAGGAACGCACACTGCATAACGAGGCTTGTTATTCTCTTATCGGTTCTCCTCATGATATATATTATATCCTTTGCACCATTTTGGGTTTGTCAAACAATTTTGACTCAATAAATATTAATTTCCAATAGTGTTTTTATTTTCAGAAAATATTTATGTAGCCTTCTTTATATACTTTGCCATATGAAAAGTGTGATAACATATATTTTTGAAACGGTTGATGATAGAGCAAAACCAATATCATTTTTGGAATCAGCGCCCCGAAAGCATTAAGAAACGACAGAAAAATCACAATAAACAGAAAATTTTTCAAATTTTGTTACACAGTGTAATATAACCAGTCTGAAAATTGCGTCGTGCAAAAAAAAAAATTTCTGTGCATAATAATAAACCTCAAAAAGAACAGGACAAGAATTTAAAAAAAAAATTGAGGATGAAAATTCAAATTAAAACAAAAAATATTTAGCGGCATCTTTTAACATGTACAGTTGCGCTCATCATTCTTAGGACACTCTTGAGAACAGACAGCGACACCTGGCATATATTTGTTGTGTGTACTACAAACGGTTGTAACATTTTATGAATGAATGTTTAGTGAGTGAGTGCTGATTGGTTGGTTGACTCATTGCCAAATGTCTTTAAAACATAATTATTTCCATTCATCACTCTGGTTTACGTATTACTAAGGAAACAAATCAATAATTAAATATAAATTCAAGAAGAGGATATATATTAACAAGGGGAATGTCAATGAAGTGAATAAAAATGGTCTTCCTAAAATAAACCTTTGGACGCGATGACAGTGTTCATGGTATTGGCAGGCCTGGCATCCTGAACGATGTATAAAAATAGAGCGGTTGTTTGCCATTATTGCGCCCTGAGCAAATTCCAAATTTATTCATTTATTTATTTATTAACATTTAATAATGAGCATACAGTAGATTCAGATATTATTTTGTATTATAACAAAGACAAACCAAAAACCTGATATGTATAAATACATATATAGGCGGTTTATGAATGAAAAAACAATGTTTTGATACATATTAAATTTTAATAACATTATAACATTAACAAATTGATGGGTATTTGTAGGTTTCATACGTCACAGCTTAGAATATCTCCCAATTGGCAAATGGACGACATATGAATGGATACTACTGGTATGGCATTGTTATATCCGGAGCAAATGTTATTTCTCGATCAGCAACACTGATATAGTAATAACGAGTCACTGAGAGAAATATTATTTAGAAATGAAGAATGTTTTGTATTGAGGCAGCATCATAAATGCATATAATTGTTTTGTATTAATAAGTTCCATGTTACAACTTAAGTGTTGAACCACTGCAGCTGTGACTCTTGGCGATCTCTTACCTCAAAAGAGAGAATTACAGAAAATAAAACTATTACAGTGATTCATATCAATAAACATAGAGCCATTTAAACGATGTTATTTGACAATTTTGCAAAGTTGTTACAAAATCCATTCAGCTGTGGCCCATTTGCCAATTGGAAGATTTTTTTAAGCAGTGACGTATGAAACCTACAGATACCCATCAATGGGGTAATGCTATAATATTATTAAAATTTAAAATGCATCAAAACATTGTTTTTTTGTTCATAAACCTCCTATATATGTGTAGAAACTAACCGGAAACTCATGTGTACTGTTTGTAGTACCCACAACAAATATATGCTAGGTGTCGCTATCTGTTCTCAAGAGTGTCCCAAGAATAATGAGCGCAACTGTACATTGAGACTAGAATTTTCATCAAGATGTGGGAAATTCTTTTATCGAACAAATGCCCTCAGGTGATGGCAGTTTCTCATCAAACTTCGATGCTTCATGAAATACTTTTCGGGTAACTGATTCTTCGAAAATAATTTAATCGAAGCATTTGGCAATTAAATACCATTTAGCTTATTTTCATAAACCAAGTGTAATTACATGCATATCACTTTTGTGTTAATCAGGAACAACTTAAATTTTAAGATTGAATACAGTACATTGGAAATAAACTTACCTTCCGTCGGTGAGATTCGAATCAATGCAACTGAAGATTTGAATTTTGCAAGCCGCTACGTCACCCACTCAACCATGAGACATTACGATTTACTGAGTTCTGTGTACAGGGTGGGAGAAAAGTCTTTAAGGATGTTATACTTACAAATAATTTGGTAATAATAAATAAATCCCAATGATATTCTGCAATATATGCGATACTTTTCAAAGCAACTATACAAAGCCAGGAATGACCCTAGGCTAGAAGAGGAAGGCCTGAGGCCCGAGCCCCAATCACAGCCATGTCAGTTAGGATGGAATACAGCAATGAAGAAAAAGTGTATCTTGCATCTTGTATCGTGGCCTATTTGTTATAATAATTGTAAAGAAAGTTTGCGTTTATTTCAAGAAAAATATAATAATCCACCACTAAATGCAACCGCTCTTCGATACTGGAAGCTCAAACGTTTGGAAACAGAGAACCTGGTAAAAGATCGTCGAAGAAGCGGAAGGCCAGTAACGGTGACAGGAGACAACAACAAAGAAATGTCCTCGCCACTTTTCAAGTCGTTCCAACAACTTTAACGAGAAAAGTCGCACAGGAATTGGGTATTTCCAAATTTTCAGTATCAAAAATATTGAAATCACAAGGGTACCACGCTTGCAAACCCATTTACTCTCAGCTCATATACGGCGATGATTCTGATAGACAATGAAACAAAAGTTCAACAGTGATCCAGATTTCCTTGGAAAGATCAAGTTTTCAGATGAATGTGTCTTCAGTTAACAAGTAAAGGAAACAAATAGAACGTTCACTACTGGGCGAAAAAAAATTCCAAAATACGATTGGGTAAAACGGTTACACTAACAGTTTCGGCGTGCATTGGTTATTGAGGACTCGTTTCCTTTGACATATCGAGAGATGGATGGAAAATGCTATTGCCAGGTATTGAGAAACAAAGTTTTGCCACAGTTTACTAATTGCGTTGGCAGGAATTGGCACATTACTCTGCAACTGCCCGTGAAATTCTGGATATGAACATTGAAGGGAGATGGGTTGAGATGCGAGGTCCCATCGAGTGGCCAGCCAGATCATCTGATTTAACCCCATTTGACTTCTAGTTTTGGGCTTATTTGCATGACAAACTCTACACTCTTCGTTTTATCTATCCAAATGTGAATGCCCTTGGCCGCAGAATAGATGAACAACTGAAAAGAATCCAACTCGATATGTTCAGAAGAACAATGAAGAGTTTCACAGAGAGAATCCACAAATGTATCATAGTGGATGAGAACTCTTTGAAAATTAATTTACAATTTAATAAAATACTTGTATAAATAAAATTCTTATAAACTTTTTATTTGATTTGGTTCATCATTTGAACACTTACTTATCTGCATAATGTTGTTAACTAAATAGTTGTATGTATAAATTAAAATCCTTAAACTCTTTTCTCCTACCCTGTACATACTCTTTCGCAGGGGTTTCAGTGTGAAATATGTATACTATATATATACACACACATATATATATATATATATATATATATATATATATATATATATATATATTATATTTTCGCCTGTCTGTTTGTTTGTTTGTCTGTCCTTTATGCAAGCGCAAACCGTTTGACCTAGAGCTACCAAATTTGGCACGGGAACCTCTTATGGGATGAAGAATGTCAACACAGAATCGGTCAGCCTGTCTGTTTGTCTGTTTGTGAAATTCATCCCGGGCAACGCCGAAACCGTTTGACCTAGAGCTACCAAATTTGGCACGGGAACCTATTAATGGGATGAAGAATGTCAACACAGAGTCGGTCAGCCTGTCTGTTTGTCTGTTTGTGAAATTTATCCCGGGCAACGCCGGGTACCTCAAAAGGACGTGTGTGTGTGTGTGTGTGTTCCAGCCATAACTCCAAAATGGAAGCAGTTACAAACATGAAATTTCACTCACATATTGATTAGGTCCCGAGGTTGTGCACCTGGGTGTTAATAAATTAAATAATTAAAATTACTGAGTTCGAAGGCCTCAGCCCCGCGATTAAACTACAGAAAAGAACGCAGCAGTGAAAATTTTTATTATTTGGTCAATAAAACTATAGAAAAGAACACAGTCCTGAAAATCTTGAGCTTCACATGTAATTATTTTTTAGGACAACTTCAAACCGTTTGACCTAGAGCTACCAAATTTCAGCCTGTCTGTTTGTCTGTTTGTGCGAATAGTTACAGGAAGTGCGTAATGGTTGTTACAGGAAGGTAGTGTGGCAATGTTTTTTGCATTTTTTGAAAATCCCAACAACTTTACCATGCCACCAAAGAAACGGGCAAGTTTGGGGAGATCTACATAGTATATCCAGAAGCTTTAAGATAAATTATTTTAATCAAATTCAGCCTTTTGTCTTAAACTTTATTTTATTTAAACTGGGGATCTAATGTGAAATTTATCCTGGTACCTCAGCTAGTATATATATATATATATATATATATATATATGGGATGAATTTCACAATTAAACACGTGAAATGAATGAATGCTGCAAACCCACAAGGTATAAGAAAACGATTCCAAGGCCTTTCGTGTATTCAGAGCTACACCTCGTCATTCCCTGACGAGGTGTAGCTCTGAATACACGAAAGGCCTTCAAATCGTTTTTCTTTTCCTTGTGGGCTTGAAGCATATATATATATATATATATATATATATATGTATATATGCACTAAAATCACAAAATAACACGTGACCTTATTAATCAGCAAACAACCACAGGGAAAAGGAAACACAAAGTCCGAGCGCTTTCGTGATATATTCACATTATCAAGGAGGAACAGAAAATAGACGGAGATTACAAAGTAAATGAGTTAAATAGACAAGCAAAAAATTCACAATCGGCACCTCAAATTAAAGGCCTTAAAGCCCTCTAAAGATTTTTTCAATTGATAACATAATCTGTAGGCTGTTAAATTACAAATTTAAAAGAAGTATACTGTATAGATGAAATTAGACAAAAAAACCAATACAGAGAACAAAAATTATTATAATGGTTATTAACACTAATATTTAATTAAAGCACGCAATTAATTGGCAAGAATTTAATGAAAAACGAATAGATAACGTAGATAACAAATAGATAACATAATCTGTAGGCTGCTAAATTACTCTATAGATGAAATTAGACAAAACACCAGTACAGAAAACAAAAATTATTATAATGGTTATTAACACTAATATTTAATTGAAGTAGGAAATTAAGTGGCCCGAAATTAATGAAAACAAAGGGAATGTTGCCATCGTCTTACAGATTATTACAAAATTTCTACAAACAGTCTGGAAAAAAATTGTTTTCCCAAAAGCAACCCAGTTCAAAAGTCCAATAATCAGTTTCCGAAAAAGTATTTCATGAAGCATCGAAGTTTGATGGAAATACTGTCATCACCTGAAGGCACTTGTTCGATAAAAGAATTTCCCAACATTTTGATGAAAATTCTACTCTCACTGTATATGTTAAAAGCTGCAGCTAAATATGTTTTGTTTTTATAACTTTGAATTTTTAACACCAAGTTTTTTTTTGTGTTACTCTTGTCCTGTTCTTTTTGAGGTTTATTATTATGCACACTTAAATATTTGCCTTTTTGTAGAAGGCTTTTTTCATACTTACTATATTAGCGTTGGGGTGACAAGACATGCTCAAAAATCTTTAATTAAATAACAGACCTAACTTATTTATGAGAAAATAGTTTCAGGTTTAAGGTATGCTCAGGTTTGACAAGCTCTATAATTGGAAGGAATTGACGTAGAATATTCGTAATGGGTATCAGTAAACAAGAAATATAATAAGGAAAAACATCTTGGATCACCTGAAGATCAGGACCCCAGCCTTCTTTAGTTAGCCTTATAAGGCGAACAAACGAAAATATCACGACCTAACCTAATCACCGGGTCCGGATTCCATATATCCCACAACTAAAAGAATTTAAAGAAAGCATTGCTGTGCCGCTAACAAAGATTTGTAATGCGTCTATTTCTGAAGGGTGCGTACCAGATAATTTCAAGTTAGCAAATGTAACACCTATCTTTAAGAAAGGCGATAAAGGTGCGGCGGGAAATTATAGGCCAATCAGTTTAACGTCTGTTGTAGGTAAGCTACTGGCATCAATAATTACGGATCGTATAGTCGAACACTTAGAACTGCATAACTTCGTTAGAAATACGCAGCACGGTTTTAGGCGAAACAAATCTTGCTTAACTAATCTTTTAGAATTTTTTCAAAGCGTGGTTGAAGTTTACGATAGTCGACGGGCGGTTGATGTAGTGTATTTAGATTTTCAAAAAGCGTTTGACACCGTACCGCACAAAAGACTCATTGAAAAAACTAAGGCTCATGGAATCAGGGGTGTAGTAATAAATTGGATGAAGAGTGGTTGCGAGGTAGGAAACAGAGGGTGGTCGTTGATGGAGCGGAGTCATGTTGGGCTAATGTAGCAAACGGGGTTCCTCAGGGTTCTGTATTGGGCCCCTTGCTTTTTCTTATATATATTAACAATTTAGATGTCGGCTTAGTCAGTACAGTTTTAAAGTTTGCGGATGACACGAAGGTGGGTGGTAGGGCGATTAATGACGAAGATAAAGGTAAAATCCAGGAAGATCTGAATAAAATCGTTGATTGGTCAGTCACATGACAAATGAGATTTAACGTCGATAAGTGCAAAATTTTACATATAGGTTCGCGTAACGGTAGTTTTGCGTATAGTATGAGGGAAGAAGTTAGCAAGCGTAGAGCAGGAAAAAGATTTAGGAGTTATAGTCACTGGTGATTTAAAAGTTGCGAAACAAAGTACAACAGCGGTCAATAAAGCTAACAAAATGCTAGGTTTTACAGCTCGGAATTTTTAGTACAAATCGTGCGATATTATTGTTCCTCTTTATAAATCATTCGTTAGACCCCATTTGGAGTACGCGATCCAATTTTGGAATCCGCATATGCTCAAAGATATAGACAAAATCGAAAGAGTTCAAAAACGAGCAACTAAGATGATTCCGTCACTTAGGTCGAAGTCGTACGAGGATATGCTTAAGGAGTTAAAATTGACCACACTCGAGACTAGGAGGCTAAGGGGTGATCTAATCCAGTTTTTCAAAATTATGAATGGGTTCGATAACGTAGATAGAGATAGCTTTTTCGAAATATCTCAATATAATAGGACTAGAAATAACGGGTGTAAGTTGACAAGCAGAAGCTTCGAGACAGCAGTTGCGAAAAACTTTTTTACGCATAGACTAGTAAATAGCTGGAATAGTTTGCCGGTAGAAGTAATTAGTAGCACGTCTATAAACATTTTTAAAAATCGATTAGACGAATATGTTGATAGATTGGGTATAGTTTAGGGTAGTAAAATTAAGGCTTTGTGGTTCGAAACACACGTAAAATTGTAGGTTCTCTCCGTCACCACGAAGGACATGCACGATACACAATTACGAACACAGTTAGGTAGACCAGCCATGAGTGGATCCTAGGTTCTTTGTTGGTCTGAAACATTATAACATAACATAACCAATCGTCAAGGGCGTACAGTTGACCTAACGACTGGTTAGGTTAGGTCGTGATATTTTTGTTAGTTAGCCTTATAAGGCTAACTAAAGAAGGCTGGGGTCCCTGAACTTCAGGTGATCTAACATCTTTTCCGGGAAGTAAGCTTAGAAATGAGTAGTTTAGTTCAAGTGGGAAACGGCGAAAAGTACGAAGTTTTAATACACCAAAACCACCCTAAATATGGGGCCTCGTTGGTACACTTAAATTTAAGTATTAAAATAATATATTCATTCAAGGCCTTTAACTAATATATATTTGAGAACCAAAGTCACTCGTTAATTAGGAAGCTAATTATAAAGTTTTAAAATTACAGAGAAATTGTTATTTCGTCCACTCGCTTTGTTGGTACGCAGCTGAAGATTCATGACGTTTTTGTCCGGAGGCGTATTGTCCAAGCTATTAATCAGTCCGGCTTTATACCTTTAAGCTTTGGGCTTCATCGTATGAAAATGTTTGTCACCAGCTCCACTTAACACCGTTATTCATATTTTCATTACTTGCCCTATTTTCCTTTTAATTTTTTATTATTATCTTTATTATTACTTATTTCGGATCACCTGAAAATCAGGGCCCCCAGCCTTCTTTAGTTAGCTTTATAAGGCTAACTAACGAAAATATTACGACCTAACCTAATCAACGTCAAGGGCGTACATTGACCTAACGATTGGTTAGGTTAGGTCGTGATATTTTCGTTAGTTAGCCATATAAGGCTAACTAAAGAAGGCTGGGGGCCCTGATCTTCAGGTGATCCCTTATTTCTTTACTTGTACGCTTCTTTATTTTTTAGTCCTTTTTAGTTTAGTTTTTATTATTACTAGCTGCATTATAGAAGTCCTTTTACTTCTGGAAATAAGGTTTCTATTAACATATATACCGTATATTGGGGCGTATAAGTCTGCGGTCCAGATTAGTCGATCCCCTAACTTTCAATTTCAGATTTAGATTTTAGCCTATTCTGGGTGTTTAAGTCGACCACCAACTTGCCAAAATAAAAAAAAAGTAAAACTTTGTAAAAACCTTGTAAAAATTAATTATCAAATCCTTCATAATCATCATCATAATCATCATCTGGCATCATAAGTCCATTATATACATCCTGAAATTCATTTGCAAGTGCTTCGTCATATCGATCCAATTCAGATGTTGACCAAAAGCGAGCTAATGCAGGACTGAGGCCCTATGACAGGTAGACCTGTCTTTAAATACAAGCTAAAATGGAAAGTGAAAGGTTAATGTTTTAGACTGGGCCTATAAGTCGACTCCCTACTTTAGCGGCATAATTTTAAGCTTAAAATACCAACTTATACACCCCAATATACGGTGTGTGTGTATATATATATATATATATGTTTCTGACTAAACAAAGCTATTAGATGGAAGTGAAATCACTTCAGAAGTGACCATCTTAATTCTGCATACCTTTCAATAAAATATTGTCAATTGTCAAATGCTCCTTAGAATTTAAATATTCAGTGTATATATGTAAAAATGAACCATAAATAATTCCTATATTCCTATACTATCATATTTTTCATGTAATTCTTGTATTCACTTATATAGTTCTTGTATCCATTTTAAAATTCATGTGTTTATATAGTTCATGTATTTATATAATCCTGTATATTCTTTTATATTTAATGCCTATATTCATAATGCCTATATTCATAAGGAATCCTGCTTAAGCTTTGCAATGTTCATATTTTGTATACATTCTCTTTCGTTATAAAAGATGAGATCATGTCTTGCCTAAGCATTTAAATTGTACATTTTAAACCTTAAAATTTTACTCATATGCATGTTTTAGTGTAAAGATGCATAGTCCGATTTCCACTTTTAGTTAACTTGGCAGATCATGATAACATCAGATCTGAAAAGTCGCGGTTTAAGATAAAAATATGGTTTCATCTTCAAATATTTTGTTTACTCGTTCAAGCCTTACCACAGCAAAAAATTTACTTTATTTTCGAATATTGTGCAAAAATAATGCAGCCTTTTTAGCATTTAATAATAATGATGTTAGCTTTTGGGTATATAAACCCAGTAAAAATCTTCCATTGTCATTCAGAAGCTAATTCAGAGGCTGAGCACTACCTGTACATTTTAGCAGTAAATTACAGTAAAGATAGTCTTTATCTTATCCTTCGAGCCTTGCTCTCTTCAGAAGAACTTAGTCATTAAACTTTCCGGATACGCTATAAGAAGAGTCCGGAATCTTCAGCATTTTTAGTAAGTCTACCAGAGTCCTCCGAGCCACTATAGAAGAACTCGGAGAGTAATATAGAAGAAAACTACTACAAGTCACACATCCGTTGCTGCCACCTAACTAGAACCCCCGTCGACTTCGAACCAACCCAGGCCATAGACGGAGGGGTTAACAACTGGCGACCCTTTAACCAGGATCTTCACGACTGACAACTTCTGCATCCAGGATTCTTCCAGTCTTCCAGACCCTGGAACTAGAACCAACACCCAGTTGACCGGCGTGTCACGACTTCTAGTTCGTCACATCCACCCTTGAACCGGTGCGTCACGACTCCAAGTTCTCCACGCCTAGTTTTCATCCAAGAACAAGTGGCCAGCAAGACACGTCTTCAGGACACGTCTCTAAGGATTTCGCCGTAGGAATCTTGTTAAGTACAAAACTCTTTTTTAAATAATCTCTAAACATTTGAAAAGTCAGTATTATTAACAGTTAATATTTAGTATTGAGCCAGAATTAAAAACACAGTGAACACTTCAGACACCAGTGATACATTTTTTTTATTGAAAACAGTATTTTCACAGAATTATTGTCACAGAATTATGTCACAGAGTTAATTCACAGAGTTATTGCACAGAGTTATTTTCAGAGTTATTTTCACAGTTATTTTCACTATTATAGTTAGTATAGTATAATTTTATTTAATGTACCAAACAGTACCATATCTTGTTTACATTTTTTTTTATTTTATTTTGTTTGCAATCTTTTCAAATTTTCCCCTAGTTAGGCAAATTGTTGTGCATTTATTTTTTTAGATAGTTAGGAAAACCCCTTAAGTGATCATTCCATAAATTAAGATCGGTCAAGCAGACCTAATTAGAACACATTAATAAGTACCTTCACATATGAGCGATTCAGACGGTGCGCTTTCTGACATCGAAAATTTACCTACACCCATTTTTCCACCTACCCCGCGCCCTTCAAACATACTCCCAAACACACAAACTTCAGATCCAGAACAAGCCAATATGTCTCAGTCTCAAACCCCCCCCCAGCATACATTAACTTAGGCAGACTAGTAAACCTTCCCATACTGTTTTAATTTTTAAGGGGACCATAGATAATCGCTTTGTTGAACCACGCGTAAGACCTTGGATTGAATCTTTAGAGCAACATTTCTTACGCGAAAACATCACCGATGATGATATAAAAATTAGGGAAGCAAAAAGATTTATCGACCCTAAAGAAGGGAATGCTCATGACACAGTCACCTACGTCCCATCAATTAGCGAAGCTACAACATGGGACGATTTTAAACAAAACTTATTAGAATTTTTTAAAGAAATAACACTTGCACAACCCTTAGCCACGTTAGAAGCAGTCTTCCAAGCTAAATGGAAGAAAGAGGAACACGAAGATTTAAACAATTTTATTACACGAACACATAAACTTGTAGGAGAAGCCCTCCGTGCCGCAGAAAATGCATGTGGCATACTTTCACTTCGAAACAAAGAAATCTAATAGTAGCAACAACATTTACCAAAACCTACCCGGAGCACCTAAAAAAAGTTTCAGGAGTTTTTAAATGTTGACAAACCTGTAAGTGTAGCCATAAACAAAACACGGGAACATTACCCCGATTTAGCAAACCAGAACTACCGAAAGGGTAGAGAAACCCCTGTACATTACATTCAACAGCAGCAGCCACAACACCAACAGCAACAACAACAACCCTATAAATCGAGGCCAATGCAGGGAACACCACCCCAGAAACAAGCCCCCCAAACCCAGAATACACGCCCTCCTCCACAGTGTTTTAACTGCGATAGCTTTGGGCACATGATAAGTCAGTGCAATTATCCCTCTTATTGCTCCCACTGTCACGAACATGGTCATCGCCGTGGCGATCGCCAAAAGTGTGCTGATAAAGCCCCTGCAGGGTATAGACCCCACTTTCAGAAACCAAACCACCCACGTTCCCAAAACGTATCCCAAAAGTCATCCAATCCCCAGAAACCAGTCCATTCCCAGCCTCAGTCGAACCACCAACCCAATAGATTACGACCACAGGGTCAACCACACTCTTACCCCATGTACAAACCTCAGTACAACCAGCAAGGTCAGCTAGTTCGGTACGTAGAAGTACCCGTGGAGGAATCATTTTCCCCAGAGTACAGTTTTCAAGAACACCCTCCAGCGTATGGTAATCCCGTAGAATATGACCCAGGTCCTCCCATAGAAGACCATTCGAGCCCTTTTTTAGACCCTACATTGGAGGCAGCAGTTCAACCTCCTCCCTCCTAAATTACAGTAATGAACCCAGATACGCACACAAACTCCCCATCAGGATAATAGGTGCGGACCTCCTAGATTTAATAATAAATTGTAGCACTGATAACCAAGATTTAACTGCTCTCCTAGATACAGGAGCACACGCGACGTTAATTAAGAAACAATGTGTAGATGAATTACTAGGAGTACAAATTACAAATATGAACTTAAGGCACCATCCTGCCAACTCAGAGGAGTTACGGGCACACCCATACCTACATACGGAGAAATTGATTATATTTAGAAGTTGGAAACGCGGTATACCCCGCGAAATGTTGTATAGTGGACACAGTCGCCACCTTTCAGACAGACATCCTACTAGGTATGGATTTTTTTAACCGGAATCAATGGGAGATTTACCCAGCCGGAAAGTTAGTAAAGTGTCGAAATAGGACACACCATCTCCGTGAGAATGACAGACAGCTTAATGCTAATAGAATTAGTTCAGTTCAGATTTCCGAAAGAAATAGGAAACCCCCTCCACTTGATAGCAGTTCAAGTCAGCCGGTTGCATCCAGAGGGACAACCGCTCCAGAAATCAGACCCCAGGGTAATCAGTTCCAGTTGTTGAATCCAGTTGGATCAACACAGTCAGTTTCCAGTCAGTCAGTTTCCAGTCAGTCAGTTTCCAGTCAGCCAGTTTCCAGTCAGCCAGTTTCCAGTCAGCCAGTTTCCAGTCAGCCAGTTTCAGTTCAGCCAGCTTCAGTTCAGCCCATAAGGCAAATTTTAGTCGCCGAACCAGAGTCAGATTCACAATTTTTCATATGCCCTACCGAGCATATAACAGTAGCACCTTATGAGAAGATTTGTTTCCTAGCAAAAGTAGTCGACAGTCAAGGAAAATTATTAGAGTCAGAGCGTACTCTGATTACAGAGAAAAGTAATTTCAAAAGAGATGTTCTTATTGCCCAAGTCCTTAGTCAGAGTCAGAATTCAGCTATCCCTGTTGTTTGTTTAAACAAAGGAAAAAGTCCTATAGAATTAACTTCAAATCAGAAAATAGGAACTGTTTCCACAGTAGAAGTAGATTCAGATTTCCCCATCAGTATGATAAATCGTGTTTCCAGTTCCTTAGAGTTAAATCCTTCAGTATTAAAAGAAGAATATAAGAAATGTCTGGAGCACTCCCTTCAGGAGTCACCAGCTTTACAGGATCCCAAACTAATGGAATCACTTCTCGATTTCCTGATAAGAAATAGAGATGTGATTGCCCTAAAAGGAGATCCTCTGGGCCGAACTAATTTGGTCCCTTTTGAAATCAAGTTGGAACCCAATTCCAAACCCATTTTCATTCCTCCCTATCGGGTTCCACATTCCCAATTAGTCACTATTGAGGAACACATCACGGACATGTTGGAGCAGGATGTCATTCAGCCTTCAGCTAGTCCCTGGTCCGCTCCTATGATTCTCGTCTCCAAAAAGGACGGAACATCTCGCCCTTGTATAGATTTTAGACGCCTGAACAACATTACCATCCCAGACCGTTTCCCGATTCCAAACATGCAGGAAACAATTCTGAACGTAGGGAAAGCGAACTTTTTTCATCCCTCGATTTAGCATCGGGTTATTGGCAAATGGAGGTCAGTCCCGAATCTCGGGCATTGACTGCTTTCTCCACTAACCGAGGCCATTACGAATTCCAGGTTTTACCTTTCGGAGTCCGAAATGGGCCTGCTAATTTCTCTAGGTTGATGAATATAGTCCTTTCCGACCTATTAGGTGTCGAAGCTCTCGTTTATCTTGACGATATTATCGTCTACAGTTCGGACATAAAAACACACTTTCAACGCCTTCAGAATGTGCTATCACGCTTGAGAAAAGCACACCTTAAACTGAAGCTTGCAAAGTGCAATTTTTTACAAGAATCCCTGGTATACCTAGGATTCCTACTCTCGTCCACAGGAATTAAACCTGATCCAGCCAAACTCGAAGCCCTGGAAAGGTACCCTGTACCCAAAACCATCGACGACGCCCGTGCATTTATTGGTTTTGTCGGATTCTATCGGAACTTTATCCCCCAATTTTCAAATATTGCTAAACCCATTACTAATTTGTTCCAGAAAAATTCGAAATTTAACTGGGAATCCGATCACCAACATGCCTTTGAAACTTTAATTAATAAACTAACCTGTCATCCCATTTACAATATCCTGATTACACAAGACCCTTCATCATAGCCACAGATGCTTCCTCCTATGGACTAGGAGCCGTCCTGTTACAGGACGTAGACGGTGTGGAATTACCCATTGCTTATGCCAGTCAACTTCTCTCTGCACCTCAACGGAATTATTCCACTACGGACCGAGAGGCCCTAGCGGTATATTGGGCTTTGAAAAAATTCCGAAATATCGTCTATGGCTACGATGTAACCATCAAGACTGATCATAAGCCACTCACGTACCTCTTCAAGGACAAGCTACTTGAAGGACGATTGAGTAGATGGGCTCTGTTGATTCAGGACTTTGCGGCAAAAATCGTATACAAACCGGGAAAACTGCAAGTTATTCCAGACGGATTGTCGAGACTCAAGCCCGACGCCCAAGTGAATAAAATAGGAATTCTTCCTGTGTTCGACTACGAGTGTCTGCAATACTCCCAACAACAGGACCAACACACCCAAAACCTTCGGGCGCGCCTGGAACAAAAGGAACCATCGAAGGTAAAAGAACAGTACAACCTCAAAGATGGGCTCGTACATTTCAGGAACGAAGATGGAAACGACCTCGTGGAGATACCAAAGGATCTCGTCGATATAGCCATTGGACTTTGTCACGACTCACCTTTGTATGGACACATGGGGCCGGATCGCACCATCAAGAGTCTTTTGGAGCGATACCATTTTCCCGAGATGAACAGAAAGGTACATGAATACATGCTCCGATGCATAAATATCCAGTATGCCAAAGGCCCTGGCAAAGAACTGGAATGGATATACTGGGACCATTCCCGAAAACATCAAAGGGAAACCAGTACATCATTGTGTTTACAGACCACTTCTCGCGTTACAGCGAAGTAGCTGCCATTCCAGACCAGACCTCGGAAACTGTGGCCAGAGCCCTAGTGGAACGCGTCATCCAGAATCATACTACTCCTTCCATCCTAATTTCGGATAACGCTGTTAGTTTCACGTCCAAACTGTTCGAATCACTCTGTAACATGTATAAAATTAAAAACACACATTGTGGCGTACCATCCGCAGGCAAACGGCTTAGTGGAAAGGCACAATCGGAAGATCTTAGACGCCCTTCGCCACGTTGTCGATGCGTCCTCCCGTACATGGGATGATTCCCTTCCCATTGTACAAACAGCCATCAACAATGGCTATAATGTGTCCATCGGGGACACCCCTCATTTCGTCCTCTATCACTACGACAAGCGTCTACCTTTTGATTTGCCCGACCAAATCGACCCGGCAGTTCTAACATCTTCCGAGATGGCAGAAGCAAATCAACAGCTAGCTGAACGATCTTTCAAGATTTTTTACATAATCCGCTATGCCCTAGGGCCTAGACCAACGAAACCAACAGATGGAGCAAGAGCAACATAGGCGTCATCCTCGTCAACGGACTATAATTCACAGGTCAACAAAAAAAAATTTTTTTTTCGTTGCCAAGGAAATTCGTACGAATTTAGGGTATTTTGGGGTTGCTGAATTCCAAAATGAAAGTAGTTTTTCCGATTTGGCTCTAGTTCTTGAGATAATGAATACCTTCAATTAATAGGAAACGTAACCATAACGCGTGCATATGGGAAACTACCGGAATATTCTAGATGGTGAGACCGAATAAAATGCCATTATGTATTTCATGTGTTTACTTTTGTATGATTTGAGACAATTTCAATGCGATTTGTAAGTAGGCTCCGCCTGAACATTAAATTTTTTGCATGTTTACGTGTTTCAATGGGGTACCAATTATCTCATAAATTAGAGCCAATCTAGCAAAACCGATGTCATATTCGGAATCAGCACCACAAAGTTACCCCAAAATCACTCTAATATGATTGGCAATAAAATGAGTGTTGACCAGTGTAATCGTCGGTATGCGATGTTATTTGAAGAGCGTGAAACCGCCAGGTGCTCATCGCAAATTATACCCAAAATGGGATGGCCCATATAGGATTATGGAAAACCTCGGAAAAAATCGTTATGAAATCCTCGACCTCCGGGATCATTCCAAACTAAAGATCATTCACACTGACAATTTGAAGATAGCTTCCGAACAACACCTTCCCAAAAAACAGCTGCCAGGCGTTCGAGCCGCCTATCCTTCAAAAGGTCAAGGTATTAACAAATCGAGCAGGGATAAAAAAACTGAAGTGGTCACCGCGGGAACCACTATCCATGACGAAGATTGGTACCTCGTAATACCACCAGTACTCAAGCCAATCTCTGAACAAGAGGAGGCCCCAGAGCCATCTCCCCCAACTCCACCATCTCCTCTGTCACCACCCTCATCGATTGATGATCGACGCACGGACCCTACATACCGCCCGCAAATGCATCAACCACGTGAACTGGAACCTTCACATAAGAAACGAACCCATTCAGAATCCGAGCTTAACGGTCGACCCCCATTGCCACCAAAACGAGGCCGACCCCTTCGCCCACAAACACAAGTATCTACACAGCCATCCCCAGCTCCGTATAACCTAAGGCGTAGAAATGAATAAAATTGTCCCCCTTATAATTTTCCAAATTATTTACTCTTTTAGCCCTAGCATTAAAATTTCTACTGGAGTTGTTATAGAAAAACTTGCAGAAGGAAAATTTTTGAAAGGGCAAGCAGACCTTTATATAAATTTGCAACCCCCTGCTAGGATTAAAATCAATCTCCTTCAGATACAAACCCAATTAAAAACGTTTGAAAGTAAAGTCCAGAATTCTTTCCAAGGAAAAGATCAGATTAGTCGCGTTCTGTTAGAAAATACCCTCGAAAATATTCAAACTACAGCACGCGCCCTATCATATCAGAAATATTAGCCTTACCATGGATACAAACTGAAACTAAAAACTCGGAAAACTTTAACCAAAGATGTAAAAGGGGACTGATAGATATAGGAGGGAAACTGTTCAAAGGTTTATTCGGATTAGCAACCGAAGAAGATATTAAAAGAATCGAATTCAAATTGAATCTCTTCGCTCGAAATCGACAATATAATGGACACATGTTAGAACAAACTACTAGGTCACTACACGAAAACAATCGCTTCCTCCACTCCCTTTCGGACAGATTCACATACCTTGAATCCATGTTAGCTCAATACAAAGAACACAAAAGATATCTAGAATTAATAGAGATAATTAACCTACAAGTAACCCTAATCGATAAATACTTACAACGAATAACTACGATTCATTCCAAGATTTTGCGTGCAAACCAGCTAGCCCATGGAAAAATCACTCTTTCCACCCTAATACCATGGGAAACACTTCAGTCCTAGATTCACACAGCCCTGACACAATTAAAATTATCACCCATATTCCCACTCAACCACACTAATTTCCTCATAATTATACCATTTTTCGATGTCCTCACTTACGACGTACATAAATTTCACCCTTTCCCAACACCCTACCAAAACAACTCTAATGTCTATCGATTGTATTTACCTACCGTGCCACCTTACCTTTTCCTCACCAAAGATCTGTCAGCCTATTCTATGATGTCAGATAGCGACGTCCGGCATTGCCAATTCACGCAACCAAATAAACAACTCGTTTGCCCTCCACTCAAACCAGTTATTCTTCCAACTACCAGGTCTTTCTTTATCGACTTAATTCGTGACCGGTATGCCCCGGTATGTTCATTTAAAAAATTTAATTCCCCTAAAACCGTCCAACTACGAATTGGACCAGACATCTGGGTTTCTCTCGCGAACAGGACTGCCTCTACTTTCGAGTGTCCGTCAAATTATTCCCTCATCACAATCCCTATGGTTATTCGGCTACCAATTGGTTGCTCCTTGCGTTCAAAAACCCTCCAAATATACAACCCGTACAAGGTTACCTTTAATAACTCATACCCCTTCCCGTCGCAAATTAAATTTAAACCCGTCATAGAGATCTTAAATCTCTCCATAAAACCTGTAACCATCCTACCCGAGCTACATGCCAATGAATGGAATGATCAATTAAGTCGGTTTAAAATTTCGGATGATAACCAAAACAACCTCTTCCAAATATTACATCCTGTTACAATTTTCTCAACATCTGCCATTAGCATCATTATTGTATGTGCTATTATCCTCGGTGAAAAGATCGTTCTGGGAACAAAGAAAAACAAGAGACACCGAACGACATGAAACTATTTATGCACGACCAAGAGTGCGTACCCAGACCACGTGAACTAGACTTAACCACCCGACTTATGTTGTGTATATAAATCTGTATTATAAAACCCATAGTTATCATCTAGTTAGCATTAGTTAGGATGTTACATTATTATATTAATATCATTCTAGAGGGAAGAGCCCTGTAAAAATGAACCATAAATAATTCCCATATTGCTATGCTATCATATTCTTCATGTAATTCTTTTATTCATTTATATAGTTCTTGTATCCATTTTAAAATTCATGTGTTTATATGGTTCATGTATTTATATAATCCTGTATATTCTTATATATTTAACTTTATATAATGCCTATATTCATGTGTATGTACGTGTGTGTATTCATTTTTACATAAGGACCAAAATCACCCAACGCGAGTTTGGATAAAATTTTTGATTTGCTTTCTACTTTGCTAAATAATTGGTGACCCGTTCTTTTTTAAAATCTCATAATCATTTTTTTTAGATTTTTCTTAATAAGGAATCCTGCTTAAGCTTTGCAATGTTCATATTTTGTATACATTCTCTTTCGTTATAAAAGATGAGATCATGTCTTGCCTAAGCATTTAAATTGCACATGTTAAAACTTAAAATTTTACTCATATGCATATTTTAGTGTAAAGATGCATAGTCCGATTTCCACTTTTAGTTAACTTGGCAGATCATGATAACCTCAGATCTGAAAAGTCGCGGTTTAAGATAAAAATATGGTTTCATCTTCAAATTTTTTGTTTACTCTTTCTAGCCTTACCACAGCTAAAAAATTTAATTTATTTTCGAATATTGTGCAAAAATAATGCAGCCTTTTTAGCATTTAATAATAATGATGTTAGCAGTTTTGGGGTATATAAACTCCTGTAAAAATCTTCCATTGTCATTCAGAAGCTAATTCAGAGGCTGAGCACTACCTGTATATTTTAGCAGTAAATTACAGTAAAAGATAGTCTTTATCTTATCCTTCGAGCCTTGCTCTCTTCAGAAGAACTTAGTCATTAAACTTTCCGGATACGCTATAAGAAGAGTCCGGAATCTTCAGAGAATTTTAGTAAGTCTACTAGAGTCCTCCGAACCACTATAGAAGAACTCTGAGAGTAATATAGAAGAAAACTACTACAAGTCACACATCCGTTGCTGCCACCTAACTAGAACCCCCGTCGACTTCGAACCAACCCAGGCCATAGACGGAGGGGTAACATATATATATATATATATATATATTTATATATATATATATATATATATATATTATATATATATATGCAGGAAGGAGGGGCCAAGGGCAAATGCCCGCAAAAAGCGCCCATCCCATAGATGGGATCTAAGGATTTAAATGTTAGGAACCAGTGCCTGGAGTCTTGCGCAAAAGCTAATAGGATGTTAGGCTTCACAGCGCGTAATTTCGAATTTAAATCGAAGGATATTATATTGCCCCTTTACAAGTCCCTAGTCAGGCCTCATTTAGAATATTCCGTTCAGTTTTAGTGTCCGTATTTGCGTGAGGATATTGATAGGTTAGAAAGAGTTCAGCGTCGTGCCAAGAAACTAATTCCGTCATTGCGCAACAAGCCTTATGAAGATAGAATTAAAGAGTTAGACTTGCATTCACTCGAAACTAGGAGATTAAGGGGGGAGCTTATTGAAGTTTTCAAAATCGTTAATAACATCGATAACGTAAATTTTGACAAATTGTTCACTTTCGATAATAGCAATACTCGTAATAACGGATTTAAGTTGCGTGGCAGACGTTTCATTACTAATATCGCTAAAAACTTCTTTACGTTTAAAGTAATTGATAAATGGAATAATCTTCCAGCGCCCGTCGTGAACTCTACCAGCGTTAATGTGTTTAAAAACCGTCTAGATAGGCATTTTAAAAATATTAACGTTGTTTAAAATAATAAAACAATTGGTAACAGGAGCTCTTGGGGTCGTAATCGGGGATGAGTCTGTTGACGTCTAATGCCAGCTTGTGACATGCCAGCGTGTGATATGCCAGAAAAAAAAAATTAGACCAACACGAATTTAGTTGTAGCTTGTTGAGTAAATTAACCCACTTTTTGTTATTCTTTATACTTTTTCTTCTCTTTATTGCATATCTGTATCTCTCCTTATTGCATGTCTGTAACTCTCTTTATTGCATGTCTCTAGTTTGCATGGTATGATTGTGTTTGAGTTAAGAATGTGCTGTAATGCATTCTTATTTTACTTCTTTTCATCTTTCACGCCTTTCCAGCCTAGTGGGCTGCATCCTCTACCTCCCTATGGAGTGCAGGATCGGTCTGCAACAGCTGGAAGAATGTGTTGCTTTGAGTTAAGAATGTGTTGTTCTTGAGTTAAGAATGTATTGCATGGTTTGTAAGCTTTCTTATTTTACTTCGTTTCATCTTTTTACCGCAGAGTGGGCTCTACCTCCCTATGGAGTAGAGGACCGCTTTGCAATCTTTCCTATTCTCTCCGACTATTTTTCTGACTTCTCGGCAGTGGCCGGCGGATGATGATGGTGAGACTTTTTTCTCTTTTTCTGAATGAATGTTAACCCACGAGTGATAAGTGTTGCTACTTACTTAACCCCTTATTCTCTTCTCTTAACCCCCTACTCTTTCCTTTCTCTCGGACTAACCTTAGAGTGGATCTTGGGGTCTTTGTTAGCCTTAGCTTCTGTAGATATGTAGAAGAAGAAGAGAGCCAAAATCAAGGTCCGGGGTTTTCGCGATGCCTAGACACTCTACGTTTGAAAGATGGGAGGTCATAGACAGGAGGAAAGATGGATTGAGGAAGATTGTTCCAGATTGACCGGTTGAGTACATAAAAGACTGAAAATATCGATTAACCGTTGCATTAGATAGTTGGACAGAAAATGAATGAGAAAGTGTAGAAAGTTTGGTACTGCGTGCTCTTCTTAAAGGAGGAGGCATACAGTTAGAGAGTTCAGAAGAGCAATGTCCGTTATAATAGCGATAGTAAAGAGAGAGTGAGGCAACCTTGCGGCGAAGAGATAGGGAGTGAAGACAATCGGTAAGATGCGGGGAATTGATGAGACGAAAAGCTTTTGATTCCACCTTGTCAAGTACGGCTGTGTGGGTTGAGCCACCCCCACACATGAGATGATGAGAAGCATATTCCATACACGGGTGAACAAGACTCCTGTTCAGAGACAGCAACTGAGTGGGGGTGAAGAAACCGCGGAGGCGGTACAGCTGTTTTAGAAAGAGAGTACATGTGATATTTCCATGAAAGATCACGAGAAAAGGGAATGTTAAAAATGTTAAGAGAAGAGGAAAGATTGAGTTGTGTGTTATTGAAGGTAAGGGGATAGTCATGTAGAAGATTGTGACGAGTAGACAGATGGAGGGACTGAGGTTTTGAGGCACTGAAAGCAACAAGGTTTTCTCTGCCCTAATCAGATATAGCAGAAAAATCAGAAGTCAGATGTCCCATAGCAGTCCTACGCGAATCATGAAGTGACTGCTATGAGAGACGCTTTGGGAAGCGGGTGGAGAAGTGAAGAGTAGAATCATCGGCATAGGAATGAATAGGACAGAAAGTGCGAAGTAAGAGATCATTAATAAATAAAGAGAAAAGAGTGGGTGAGAGGACATAACTCTGAGGAGCACAATAGCTTTAGGAGAAGAACAGTGGCCATCTACAACTGCAGCTATAGATCGGCCAGAAAGGAAATTGGAGATGAAGGCACAGATAGAAGGATATAACCCGAAGGAGGGCAGTTTCGAAATTAAAGATTTGTGCCAGACTCTATCAAAAGCTTTTGATATGTCCAGCGCAATAGCAAAAGTTTCACTGAAATCCCGATAGGATGACCAAGAGTCGGAGAGATATGCAAGAAGATATATATCTTTTTACTAATATTTGTGACGGTCGAAGAAATTTGTTACTTATGGCCGGCCAAACTACTGGCCAGATTTGGATGAGACTTGGGGAAAGAGGCTGGGAAAGAACATAGGGTATGTGGTGTCTGCCTCCGAGGTCATCTGAGGCCGCTAGAGCCCTCTGTATTCCGGATTAGTTAAAAGATAGTGACATCATAGAGACGTCATAAAATGGGCGGAGCTCTAGCGCGTGCTTTTCACTCGATGCATTTACAATTCAGCGAACAAAATTTTTATTTTTTTAATTAGACAAAAATTTGAATTTATATATATATATATATATATATGCTGTCTGTCTGTCTGTCTGTGTCACCCTAAAACACGGAAATGGCTCCTCGAGAGAAAAAATTAGGTTAGCTTAATTGAATGCCCGGTTAGGTCATCTGTACGCCCTTGACGATTGGTTTGGTTAAGTCGTGATATTTCGTTAAAATATCACGACTTAGCCTAACCAATCGTCAAGGGCGTACAAATAATAATCCTTAAAAATGGTGTCTCAGTAAAATCCAAATAAACACTATAGAAAACTATAGGATGGCCACAAAGTCCTATTGCATGAAAAACAAAGGCAACATACAGATATGTTGTAATTTCACTGCAGACGGACTTTGTGGCCACTGTATATCCCCTTAAATCACGAAAATTGCCATTCAGTTTCTTTTAAAGTCAAAGTCTCCCCACATAAACAATTCGTTTTAAATGATATCTCTTTAAATTTTTAAATTTGTATGTAAATTGTTAATGTCAGTCAAATACCACTTAATGACCCATTCCATAAATGCACCCATTTATTGATCATCCAATGTAAATTTGTCTTACTTTCTCAACTCCAAAAAACTTTTATTGAGTTATCCGAGGTAGTCTGTTGTATGTGCTATTCCACCTGGAATTGGATTAATGTATAGGTTGTATTTCGTTAATTGAACCTAATCATTTGTATTAAATTAACAACTGTCGAGTTGAATCGAATTCTTAACTAAATTTTGTACCAACTATTAAAGCGCAAAGTGCAAATCATTAAGTAATATTGAGTTTGATTCAATATATGAAAACTGAACTCAACCGCTACTAAATTGCATGTACTTTCCAACTCAGCAGTAAACACATTCATCTCAACACCAACACTAAAATTATGTGATCATGCTGAATATACGACCCTGAAGGTTACAGGATTTCCAAATACAGTGATCTAAAAAATCCTTGCACTTCATTTTATAGATTCCACACTCCTTAATGCTGTTTTGTTCCAAAGGTACGTCCATTTAATATCAGTGAGAATTAAATTCTTAACACGCACAAAAAGAATGCTACGTGTGAGAACGATTGTTCTTCTTAATCTTATTTAAAGAACTGCCATAAAACCTTTTCTTGCAACGAAAAAGAATGAGCAAAATTAATAAACGGTTTCTTTTAATCAGTTTCACAAGGACTGAAATCGGAAGAACAAACGAGGAACGCTCCGATTATTTTAAAATTACTTTATTATATTATTTTTGGAAGATAATTAAGTTTTCATACTGATATATATATTATATAGGCATACCTTGGTTACCTTGCTTTTGTTTCCGCCCGAATTGTTCATTCTGACGAAGGTCAAGCGTGTTGCTCCACCTTAGACCAACAGCTTAAAGTGGAATCCGAATCACGACCCACCACTGATGGTCAGAAATTACAAAGTCCTCATCCGGACTCGATCTCATGACCTCCCGATCAGCAGCCTATATATATATATATATAATATATATATATATATTATATATATTATATATATATACATACAACACTTGTAAATATTATCAATATCTTCTTTCACAAAGAATTGGGGTGAGAAGCAGAAACAACCCGGATGCAGAATACAGAAGATAGTCAAGAGGAGAAAAAGCAAAAAGTAAAGCGCGCACATCCATTCACGCACGCATCCTGGTGGACCAGCGCCCACGCTTTACATTAGGGTGGGAAATTCTGTCAAAATTTTTTTGTCCAAATACCAATATCTAATAGTGCGGAAAACTTGCCTCTTTATACCACGCTAACAACACGTGAGAATTTTACTTTTCTGGTAATTTATCTTGAGGCTCCGCACTGGCTTTGAAGGTTTCACAAAATTTACATAATTTAGATATTATAAATGCAGCTCTTGGCTAAATAAAGTATCGACTTGCTGAAATTACCCAGAACTCACCACGAGAAGGCGGCTGCCCGTCATGTTCCATCTGTGCCCAACCCAACCACCCTCCATTTGGGCACGTGCACTAGTTTGACTCGTACTGAGACTTCGTATTAAATTGGGGCAACATTTCCCGAGATTTCAATCTTTCCCTCGTAAATCTACCTCGTCGTACAAACACACACACACAGCAGCACTGGCTTCTGTGACTAACTTTACACATCGTTCAATTTGTTGTGTGACAAGAAAACCGTGAATTCGCTCAGAAAGGATTTAGACAAGAAGTGCGAGTGCTAAAACGTGGGTAGTTTTCCCTTATAAATATGTATGCTCCTCTTACAATTTTTATTTTTCAATTTATTTTTATATATATTTTTTTAATATTTTTTGTGACCTATATATCATTCAGGCATTAACTATAATATTTGAGCTTGTGTTGAATTCGGGCAAAGTGCTAAAATTGGTCGTTTTCCTTACAAATTTGTGTGCTCCTCCACACTTTTTTATTTCTATATTTATTATATATATATTTTTTTTTGCAACCTGTATATAGTCTTGAACTCTTTATTTACTTCAGTGTTCCTGAGGATGTCATTAGACGAAAGCGCTTGAGCACTATTCTGTCATTTCTGTGTTTCCTTTCCTTCGTGGTTTTATTCATCATAAATATTTTTCACGTGTTACTTTCGTGAAGTAATTTTCATATATATAAAACCTTGGTTTAGCTCTAGCTCGAATTGTTCATTCTGACGAAGGTCAAGCTTGTCACTCCACCCTAGACCTACAGTTTAATGTGGAATCCGAACCTCGCCCCACCAGCAGCCCAGCGTCTTAACCACTGGAATACCCAAGGTACCCATTTATCTACCAACCAATTTTTATTGTGTGGAAGGGTAAACAGTTGGGTTTGCTGCGCGCCGCCTGCCGTCACTGGGTCTCGATCCCGGGGCCGATGGATTCGTAGTCAGTGATGCTAACCACTACACCACCGAGGTGTAGGCCACACCACCGATATATATATATGGTGCTCAAGCCCTTTCGTCTCATGACGAATCCTCCTTTTTCCTTCATGGTTATTTTCATTATATATATATATATCCTAAATACCCAAGCAGCTCCAACGGGTCATATTTTTTATATTTTAAAATTTTTAATTGCACGTTTGTGTTTAGGTAAAGGGATTTCTATTAAAAAGTTTAGAGAAAGCGCTGTTTTACTGTATACATTCATTAATTTTTTTTTGAATTTCACCCGCGTTAAGAATTTAATTCGAAACTTCGAAATCAAGTAATTCCTACTTTATGCTACCTCAGGCTTTTACACACCCAGTGGTTTGTTTTAGGCTAGGTTAGGTTAAACCGAATCCAACATAATCTCAAAATAGTATCTCCTTTTAGAAAGTTTGACTTATTTACTAAGTTGGAGTTAATAGATAAAAAAGTTGCTTACTCTTGGTGCTACTTGTGGATTTAGGCACATCTATACAGTATATATATATATATATATATATAGATATATATAATATATATATATATATATTATATATATATATATATAACACACCAGTGTATATATATATATATATATATATATTAATAATGGCCGATTTAATGGCCAGTTTGTAGCCATGTTTGATGCGTAAATCGGTACTATAAGGAATGATGTTATTTATGGTTATAAGTAAATTCTTATTTACAGTTAATAATAGTTAAATGCTTGGGCCGAGGTCACCAGATCTTTTCAGATCAAAGAATGTTATTAATTAAGTTATTAATTAGGTTGATTGGTAGATTGAGTTTACTTCCTTTATTACACAAAATAACGATTTATGAATGAGATAGAAACATGTCGTTTACAGTTGCAATAATGTATACACTTGAAATAATAACGCGCGAGGTAAATGATTAATCTATATATAAAGTTAGGTGAATGACAACGAGGACCAGTGGCCCTGCACCAATGGTGTTTACATGATGTGACGTCATGTGACATCATCTTGATCGTGTTTGAGTTGATGAGTTATATCGCTAACTGTGTTGATGGATATTGCTAAGGTGTTTGCAAACGTCTCTGCATCTTCAGTTGGTCACTACATATATATATATAATAACTTATATATATATATATATATTGTATATATAAACACAGAGAGTATATAACAAAATATATATATATATATATATATATATATATATATTATACATATATACATATCCTGTGTGTATATATATTAAACACCTCTCTTCTCGCAATCTTCTTTCAGATCGTCAGTATGGGTTTTGCAAGGGATATTATACTGGTGATCTTCCATATCTTCACCTTTCAGGACTTCGGTGAAACTTTTGCTATTGAGCTAGACATATTGAAAGCTCTTGATAGAGTCTGGCACAAATCTTTAATTTCCAAAATACCCTCTTTCAGTTTTTGTCCTTTTATCTGTGCCTTCATCTCTAATTTTCTTTCTGGCCGATCTATAGCTGCAATTGTAGATGGCCATTGTTCTTCTCCTAAAGCTATTAACAGTGGTGTTCCTCAGGGTTCTGTCCTCTCACCCACTCTTTTCCTTTTATTTATTAATGATCTTTTAATTCGAACTTCCTATCCTATTCACTCATATGTCGATGATTCCACTCTTCACTTCTCCACCCACTTCCCAAAGTGTCCCGCTCAACAGTCACTCCATGATTCGCGTAGGATGGCTGTGGAGCAGCTGACCTCTGATCTTTCTGCTATATCTGATTGGGGAAGAGAAAACCTTGTTGCTTTCAGTGCCTCAAAAACTCAGTTCCTCCATATGTCTACTGGTCACAATTTTTCACACGACTATCCCTTTACCTTCAACAACACACAACTCAATCCTTCCTCTTCTCTTAAATTCTTGGCGTTTCCTTTTTTCGTTATTTTTCCTGGAAATATCACATATACTCTCTTTCCAAAACAGCTTCTAAGAAGTTAGGTGTGCTGCACCGGCTACGCAGTTTCTTCACCCCCACTTAGTTGCTGTCTCTGTGCAGGGGCCTTGTCCGCCCCTGTATGGAATATGCTTCTCATGTATAGAGTGGCTCAACCCACACAGCCGTACTTGACCGGTTGGAGTCAGAGGCTTTTCGTCTTATCAATTCCCTGCCTCTATTCACTGTCTTCAATCTCTCTCTCTTCGTCGCAATGTTGCCTCGTTCTCTCTTTACTATCGCTATTATAAGGACACTACTCTTCTGAACTCTCTAACTGCATGCTCCTCCTTTAAGGAGAACATTCAGTACCAGACTTTTTACACTTCCTTTTTCTTTTTCTGTCCAACTCTCTAACACAAAGGTTAATCAGTATTTCCAATCTTTCATCTACTCAACTCTGGAATAATTTTCCTCAATCCATCTTTCCTCCTGTCTATGACCTCCCATCTTTCAAACGCAACGTGTCTAAACATCTCGAAAACCCCGACCTTGATTTTGGCTATCTTTTTCTTCTATGGTGGTAGCCCTTTTGCAGGCGTTCACCCTTGGCTTCTCCTTCCGGCTTAAAAAATATATACACAGTATATATTTCTGATATGCTCAAGCTGGGTCTCTTTCCAAGAAGAATTAGAATATTTAAAAACCTATTTTGTATCAACTGTATAGAAACGTATATTGTACCTAAAACTGTCATATTTTGGGCCACTGAATTAGAGAATAATCTATACCTTAAAATCAATTCGTTTTAATACTTATCTTCACTACAATTTTAGCTACATATCTACCAATCCACTTTGGATACGCAGAATACTTCATCATAAAGAATGTAATTGTAATGACTGCAACGTCTACTATGTCGTGCATGAAACCCTCTTACTAAAAAAGCAAGGGCAGAGAAGCAAAGAAATATCCCACAGAACAGGATACCCACTACCTAAACCAGAATTTTACTTATACGCAACCATTCTGAACAATATTCGCATCGTATTATTTCTGATAATTTCCCTGTATTAACTGTTAGTTCACCTTAGTCACGATAATACATCATTTGAAACACTCTTCAAATAAACAGTCCTCATCATTACTGTGCAATATAGCCAACCAAATACTTAACACAAAACAACCAACTAGCTTCGTTTCTGAATTTGTTCCCCATTTGCGAGTTAAATATCACATTTTTTGTATTTCATTGGAAAATTAAGCTCCTTTATATAATTCGGTTTTATTTTAATTTTGATTTTAGACTGATGGAAATGGAATTGTTTTGAAACGTTTTGTTCTGTATGCAGTTAAAATGTTCCGACTACATGCATTGATTGGTGTTTATCATTATTATATATATACACAGTATATAATTTCCATCTTGTGGTGTACGGAAGCTTTGTTTCCCGCTTTGTTCTGACATCAAAATAACTCATTATTATCAATTTGGCAGTTAATTCTATCATACCAGTGTGTATGAATGAAATATCAGTGAATACATGAAAGTAATTTATTATGTGACGGCTACTGCCATCCAGTGGGCAATGCGCACGAAGAAAAATAACAAAAATTAAAAATAATTCAAACAAAATACGGAGTTTCATTGAGGTTCCCATACACGCAAAGATAAAAAAAAGTAGTAAAACTCGAGTCAAATTTCGAGGGCGAAAGTCAGCGAAATTTGACCCGAGGAAAACGGAAAGTTAAGAGAGGAAACAAAATAAACCAAAACTATTGCAAAAAATACCAAAAAAATGTGTAAGTTGTTGTAAATCCAGAAAACTGAATAAAGATGGATCATGCTTAATGGAGTGCTCCGAGTACCAGCTCTGAGACTGCGTAAACGAAGTGGACCAGACGACTGGCTTAAAACTTCAGACGACTGGCTTAAAACTTAGGAAAGAAAAACATGAAACTGATGAATAGAACAAATAATAAAATAATTGGCGTTTTATAGCTTCGTGTGCGTCAAGTGCATGGAAAACCACAGACAAGTAGTACAAACGGGAATGAAGAATGTTGCAGTGAGAGAAACGATTACAACAAATTCACGGGCAGAAAGACTGAAAACAACAGAGAACACCCGCACAAATGAAAATGGGACTCAGGATACCAAGGTAAACTCACTGGAAGTAACCTCAATCGAAGAAATACCTGCACAAAACAGAAACATCATGCATTAAAACGAAAGCACAGCAAAGGTTAAAAAAACCTGAGTAGAGAAGAAGTGGTGCTAAGACAAAACAAACAAATTGAATACTACAGAATCTAAAAGACGGACAACATGCGAATATTACATGCATATATAATCACCCTAAAGATGTTCCTACAAGTACGGAGTAACTGCTACTGTTTCCACTCTTCGCTGTGTAGACATTCGATTAGGGAGAAAAAATGTCGAAATAAGGAGTGCCCGTATTTTCACATAAGTGTATAGAAGAAGAGAAATAACAGCTCAAACCCCAATTAAAAGAAGTAACAACAGGGATAAGGAAGGACATGTTTTAGAAGTGAGAACGATAAAAGAACAACAGTCCGTCACTTTTATTGAGAAAAGACAAAACTCCACAGTATGGAGAAAACTGTATTGCACCGAGATAGAGTATGTACCCAGCAATACTTACACCACTCTCCCTTCAAACACCAACCACCGTCAATTCAACAACCACAGTGGTATTGTTGCGAAAGCAATAACCATCCATTCAGTAACAACTTCTCAGTTTAAATCACTGCGCAGAATGAAACAGACTTAAGAATTCTGTAGTCCATATATACAGGGTGTTTCAAAAGTACCTCATTATTTTTAAAATTTTATTAAAATAGCAATTACAAGAGGAACCAAATGACAATTTGGTTGCTGAGTCTACGATTCATGAGAATTTTGGTGGCATCAAACTCGGCTTCATAAGTCTACTGGAAAGTCACTGGTACACCTCAACGTCTCACACATCTCCGCCCGGCAATTGTAGACTTGAGGTTCCAGCTTCTGAACCACCTGGATCTTGTACGGATACAGCTTGAGACCACGCCGCAAAATCCGTTGGATAGATGTCGCGCTGATGTTCAGTTCCGCAGCAGCTCGCCGAATGGACTTTCCTTGACTGAGTAAACGCCTCACGGACAGTTTCGACATTCTCCTCACTCCGCCCACTTCGAGGTCTTCCTGATCGTGGTTTGTCCTTTACGGATCCGGTCTCCATAAACTTCCGGTGGGTGGCGACGATGGTGTTCCTATCCGGTGCATAATGCTGTCCGTAGACTGCCCGGAATCGTCGCTGCACTTCGACCACAGATTGAAAAACCTCCTGCCATGCAGCGATTTTACACCTCTGCTCTAGAGTCAGCATGGTAGCAGAAGAAAACGGAGCAAAACTTCAAATGTAGACTGAAAAAAATTCTCAACTACTAAGTAAGAGTTTACCAAAAGATGAACGTCGTTGGTTGATTAGCTACAAAGAAAATTCAAAATCAAATTAGTGAGGGACTTTTGAAACACCCGTATATATACTCTTTACATACTCGTTTGTGTGTGTATATATATATATATATGGAATTGAACTCAGAATGGTCCCCTGAGGTTCCTTCATGATCTACAGATCTACAGAAGCTAAGGCTAACAAAGACCGTAAGATCCACTCTAAGTTAGCCCGAGAGAAAGAAGAGAGTAGGGGTTAAAAGAAGAGAATAAGGGGTTAAGGAAGTAGCAAAACTTATTATTCGTGGGTTAACATTCATTCACAAAAAAAAGAAAGACTCACCATCATCATCCGTCGGCCACTGCCGACAAGTCGGAAAAATAGTCGAAAAGAATAAGATAGGGGTGTAAGATGAGAAGAAGTAAAATAAGAACGCTTCCAAACCATGCAAACATAGTCTTAACTCAAACACTGTCATACCATGCAAACTACAGACATGCAAATAAAGAGAGCTACAGACATGCAAGTAAAGAGAGGATAAAAAAAGAAAAAAAAGTAGGAAGAGTATAACAAAAAGTGGGTTAGTTTACGCTACGGGCTAAATCTAAGGTAGTGTTAGTCTAATATTTTTTTTTCTTTTTATAATTTTATTGCTGGCATATTACACGCTGGCATGTCACAAGCTGGCATTAATCGTCAACAGACTCATCGTCGACCATTACCCCAAGAGCTCCTGTTGCTAATTGTTTTATTATTTTAAACAACGTTAATATTTTTAAAATGCCTATCTAAACGGTTTTTAAACATATTAACGCTGGTACAGTTCACGACGGACGCGGGAAGATTATTCCACTTATCATTTGCTTTAAACGTAAAAACGTTTTTAGCGATGTTAGTAATGAAACTTCCACCACGCAATTTAAATCCGTTATTACGAGTATTGCTATTATCGAAGTGAACAGTTTGTCAAAATTTACGTTATCGTTATTAACGATTTTGAAAACGCAATAAACTCCCCCTTAATCTCCTAGTTTCGAGTGAATGTAAGTCTAACTCTCTAATCCTAACTTCGTAAGACTTGTTGCGTAATGACGAATAGTTTCGTGCGTACACACACTAAACCTTTCCAACCTATCAATATTCTCACGCCAATATGGGCAAGAAAACTGAACGGCATATTCTAAATGAGGCCTGACTAAGGATGTAAAGGGGCAAATAAATTCTTCGATTAAATTCGAAATACGCGATGAAGCCTAACCCTCTAGCTTTGTGCAAGACTCCAGGCACTGGTTCCTAACTTTAAATCCTTAGATACGCGTACGCCTAAATCTATTTCCTCGTCAACGCTCGATAACTGTCTATCATCCATCGTGTACGTGTAATCGTTGTTACGAGAACCTATATGCAAAACTTTACATTTATCTACGTTAAATTGCATCTGTCACTTATCCGTCCACTCCATAATCCTATTTACATCGTCTTGGAGGCTATTTCTATCGTCCACGTTAGCAACTTTACCGCCTATTTTAGTATCGTCCGCGAATTTTGACACGTTACTGGTGAAGCCTACATCTATGTCGTTAATGTAGATTACGAATAGCAATGGGCCTAACACTGAACCCTGTGGACACCGCTACCTACATCCAACCACCCGATTCACTACCATTAACAACGACCCTCTGTTTCCTAGCAAGAAGCCATTCATCTAACCAGTTAGCTACCTAACCGCGTATACCGTGCGTTTTAACCTTCCAATTAATCTTCTATGCGGAACTGTATCGAACGCTTTATTAAAGTCTAAATAAATAACGTCAGCCGCTCTATGCCTATCATATTCACGCAATATTTCATTATCAAACTCTAACAAATTAGTTAAACAAGATCTATGGCGTCGAAACCCATGCTGACTACTATTAATCAAATCTCTACTTTCTAAGTGATAGACGATACGATCCCTAACTACGGATTCCAAAAGTTTACCGACAATTGACGTTAAGCTAATAGGCCTATAATTACTAGCTACTGTGTGGTCGCCTTTTTTTAAAAATGGGCGTAACGTTAGCTAATTTGAAGTCTTCAGGAATAATCCCCGCTTCTAGTGACTTATTAAAAATCTTCGTTAAGGGGCCTACGATAACGTCTTTCAAATCTTTCAAATGTTTAGGATAAAGCGCGTCAGGGCCTGGAGCCTTATTCACTTTTAGCTTATCGATATAATGCGCAATCTCACCCTCGTAAACAGTTATCTCATTCAAAATAGTCTCACTACTAAATGGAAGGATATCGTTCACATCGGGGACATTATTTACGTCTTCTACGGTAAAAAACTGTCGCAAAAAAGTTGTTAAAAATATCCGCCATTGCCTGAGCGTCGGAAACCAAAGCGCCGTCAAAGTCCACTACAGGGCCTATGTTATCTTTTATCGGCTTACGATTATTGACGTAGTCAAAAAACTTTTTTGGGTTATGTTTCCTCTCCGCAGCTATAAGTATCCCTAAATTACGCTTAGCATTCTTAACAGCTCTTTTAACCTGACGTCTAAGCTCGATATATCTATTAAAATTAGCTACCGTGTCATTGCGCTTATTAAGTCTATACGCTCTGTTACGCTCGTTTATGAACTAGCCTATTTTCCTAGTCCACCACTTGGGCCTACCATGATTTCTAGCGCGCTTTGGCCTACGAGGAATAAACTCCCTTTCGATATTCAAAAAACTTTCTTTAAACGCCTCCCAATGAAAATTTGCGTCATTACCCATAAATAAGTTATCCCAATCCACTACTCTCATCCTGTCCGCAAAACTATCAAAATTAGCCCTACGAAAATCAGGGGCTCCTATTACATTACTATCCTTACTGTTTTCGGATCTTTTCGGTTTTAGGTCCTGCATTGGATTTTTTTCATATTTTTGGTATAAACGTAGATTTTTACGCTAATTCCATTTCCGCAATCCGTTTCTTAGGGAAATGAACACGAAAAACGTTATGTGCAAGTTTATTACGTTTACAGGTTTCCAGAACGCAGAACGGAACATAAACCAAAGTTTGCTACTTGCCAAACTGCGCAATATCGTTCAGCATTTGGCGCACCAGATCTTTGTCTGCGTGTCGGCCACGCCAGAGAAACTCGCAGAGATACGAGTTGATCATGGAATGGTGCGTACCACGGTGGCGCTTGTTACCGCGTTTGAGTTGGTTCCACGTCGACTCTATCCGTTGCGTGTGTGCTCCAGTTGAAGGGTCCACCAAGTTTTCGCTGTGGTTCACTGTTTTGTGACTGAAGTTGTACCCTTCGAGCTGTTCGATGCGTTTATACGCAGGGTAGGTTACGTTAGGTTACGGTAGGTTATGTTAGGTTAGGTTAGGTTTCGGTGGGGTAGGGTAGGTAGGTTAGGTTAGGGTAGGGTAGGTTAGGTTAGGTTAAGTATAGGTGGATATTTGAATACAACTTTTGGGCCATAACCTTTTTCGTGTTCATTTCTCCAAGAAACGGATTGCAGAAATGGAATCAGCGTAAAAATCTATGTCTATATCAAAAACATGGGAAAAATCCAATGCAGGACCAAAACCGAAAAGACCCTTGTTTTCTATCAATAGCTTAAACCTAATAATTTGGTGATCACTACATCCCAAACTCTCACCTACTTCTAAACCTTCGACTATATTTTCGTCGTTCGTCATCACCACGTCTAAAATATTGTCACCGCGCGTTCGTTCGGTAACCATTGCCGTAAAAATTATCTTCCATGAACTCAATCAGTCTCAAACCCTTATCATTACCAATAAAAGTCTCGTAATTAACGTTAGGGCAGTTAAAGTCTCCGACAATTATACTGTCCCGATTATTAATAAAGTTACTAAGAAGTGTGTAAAATCTAGTATCGGTATCAAGGGGTTGAACGGGAGCTCTATAAACAACAACAAAATTGAAACGAAGACAACGCGCCCTAACTTCAATGCATATCGCATTAATTGCTGCCGGAAAATCTATCTTAACCTCGATAGTCCTAAGGGAATTACGAATGTACAACAAAACGACGCCAGCAATCCTATGTAACCTATCATTAGTAAAAAGTTTAAAACCAGCTATATCAAGTTCCCCCAAAAAGTCTCGAGTCACGGTATTTAACCACGTTTCGGTTATAGCAACTACATCGTAGTTCCCGGAATAAATTAGCGCCTTACATTCGTTCATTTTATTTCTAATACTACGCGCATTACAATAAAAGACGTTTAAATTATTTTTTACCACGGATCGGCGTTTTAAACTATTTTTCACGTCGGGCCGGCGTTTCCCGGACCCACAACGTTTAAAGAAGGCTTCGACCTATACAGCTTTCGAACGTTCTCATCGATTAACCTACCAATGATACACACAGACCGTGCATTGAACAAGGAACTCTTCTGGGAAAATTAAATCTACTATACTCCGAATAAGTAATGGTAAATGACAAACACTATAGTCTTTTCTTTTTCAGGATGTTAGGCCCGACGTGGGCAACGGGTCACTCGCAAAGAGGCCCCGAAAATATAGCTTCCCTCACCAGCTATTTGCAAAGCAGACAGGATCCAGCTTTGGAACAGGATCTAGGATTTAAAGCGTCCCAGCCCAACTATATTCAGAACCTCAATATAAGCAAAAGACTCGTTGCATTCACGTCGAATTGAATACACCAAAGAAAAAGGGGTAACTATTTTATTTTTAGCCAAAACCTAAAACTTAACCCTCAACTGGTAAAATTGAGCGTCCACTTTTCAAGGCATACAACATGTCCGTTTCATGATGGAATTGAACTCAGAATGGTTCCATCAGGTTTTTTATGATACAACCTAGGTCCTGTCCCAAAGCTAAATCTTATCTTTTTTGCAGATAGCTGGTGAGGGAAGCTATATTTTTGGGTCCTCTTTGCGAGTGACTCGTTGTCCACGTTGGGCTAACATCCTGAAAAAGAAAAACTATAGTGTTTGTTATTTACCATTATTTATTTAGACTATAGTGGATTTAATTTTCCCAGAAGAGTTCCTTGTCCCATTCACGGTCTGTGTGTATCTATATATATATATATATACATACAGGGTGGGCCGTAAGTTTCCATACATAGGAAAAATAAACATTTTTTTATGGACAACCATTTTTATTTATATAATATGCTCTACATGGTTGCCATTGTTTTGAAAACACATTTCAATACGTGTTCCCCACTGTTGATGAACACGCATTAGCACAGTTGACGTTATGCTTGTAATGGCGTTGGTGATACGTTCCTTTAGATGATTTATGTCTCGTATCTTTTCCTGATACACCATGGCCTTCAAGTGCCCCAAAGATAGAAATCAAGGGGGGTGAGATCTGGGGATCTGGGAGGCCACTCCACAGGACCACGCCGACCAATCCAAGCATCCGGAAACTGCTGATCCAAATACCGACGCACGTGAAGACCATAATGAGGTGGAGCTCCATCTTGCTGGAAGTAAACTGGGAAGTTACCTTCCTCGTTTAGCAGGGATGGGAAAATCTCTTCTTGCAACATGTTAAGATACCTTTCGGCATTAAGATTTCCACTGACAAAAATTGGTCCAATAATTCTGTCACCCCATATTCCGGCCCACACCATCACTTTACCGGCACCTTGCATCTTCGTCGGACTCAGCCAGTTAGGGTTAGCATTACTCCAATAACGTATGTTTTGCCGATTAACCTCTCCATTGACGTAAAAATTTGCTTCATCAGTAAACAAGATCTTACGTCAAACGCATATTCTTAGGGTATCTGAAACATAAAAACAAACGTTTAATTTTTCCTATGTATGGAAACTTACGGCCCACCCTGTATATATATATATATATATATATACACATTTGGTAACCTTTGGTTAGCTTCGCCGAATTGTTCATTCTGACGAAGGTCAAGTTTTTCACTCCACCTTAGACCTACAGTTTAACGTGGAATCCGAACCACGCCCCATCAGCAGCCAAGCGTCTTAACCACTAGGCCACCTAGGGTACCCATTTAGCTACCAACCACTTTCTTTATTGCGTGGAAGGATGAACAGTGGGGATTTGCTGCGCGCCGGCTGCCGTCGGGTCTCGAACCCGGGACAGATGGATTCGTAGTCAGTGACGCTAACCACTACACTATATATATATGTATACAGGGTGGCGCAAAAGTCGCGCATCTTAGGAATTTTCAGTGTTGACTATAATATATTATTTTTTTCTTTTATGTAGGGGATGGCTGCGAAATTAACAATAGACGAGAGGGTGAGCTTGGTTTTAATGTATGGAATACCAAGTACAACAAATTGATGAATCGATACAGCATTTAAATTCTGTACAGTTTCATCGATTTGTTGTACCTGGTATTCCATATATTAAAACGAAGCTCACCCTCTCGTCTATTGTTAATTTCGCAGCCATCCCCTACCTAAAAGAAAAAAATATATTATAGTCAACACTGAAAATTCCTATGATGAACGACTTTTGCGCCACCCTATGTATATACAGTATATATATATATATATATATATATATATATATATATATTGTAATTTGATTTAGTTTTGTATTCTAATTTTACTATTACTGTTGTACTGTGTGTAAGTTATTTAAATTGTTAATTTCATCATGTACCTGTCCGACCAGACTTTCACCAGTTTTTATTTTACTTTTATTTTATTGTTTTAACCAAAGAATTCAACTTCCGAAACGTCTGAATATTAAATATTTATAATGGTGACAGGGGCGTTGAGGATCCTCTTTATAATATATATATATATATAGTATATATATTAGAAATAAAGCTACTCTGGTCTCAACACTGTCGTTCCTTTTTATTTTCTGCGTAATCGATTAGTTTACTTATAATGCTTGGCCTTGTGAACGTGTATTTTTAGTAAAGTTTATGAATTAAATTGGTAAAACAGTATTTTAACTAAAGAATAGCAACAAGTAACTCAATATTTAAATTAATTATAAGGCAAAATTTCAAAATACAGACGCAGTTCAGAGACAGTTCATAATACAGTAATATGTAATTTTGGTAAGGTTAGGTTGGTTTGGTTAGGTTAAGCAAGTTAAACTATTGTAGGTTAGGTTAAACTAGGTTAAACTACTGTAGGTTTGGTTAAGCTAGGTTAAACTACTGTAGGTTTGGTTGGCTTGGTAAGCTAATGTAGATGAGGTTATTAATTATGGACTGTAGTTAACTGTAGTTAGTAAATTCCATTGAAATTATAAACTTATTCTTGATCAATAAACAAACTCAGAGCTTTAATTCCTTACATTATTCTAACTTTCATGTATGTATTTAAATCAATCTTTAATTTTAACATTATGAAAACACTAATAGAAAAGTAAACTGTTTTAAATATTTACAAATCCTCCAATCCTCCAGTCTTCCTCCATTTAATTAAAGAAATAAACACACCACTTGGGACTTTGAAGTAATAACCAACTGTATATAGCTAATTTCCACTTAAATGACTGTAGCGGTCAGGAATATTGACTATTCAAATAATCGAAACGAGGTCACGCAAATTAAACACTTCTGAAACTGGAACAAACTTTATTACTCAAACAAACACTGTAATTGAAGCCAATTTACCTCATAAATAAATCAAAATAAACTAATCAGGAAAGTTACGTATAATCTTTCAAGTCAGTTGAAGTTGCTAATTTTATGATAATTAAATAAGTTCGTTACATTAAAATAAGAGCAATTAGAAAAATTTTCGCATACTTATGGAATCATATTCTTGATAGTAAGTTTTCTTAACTTCTTTATCCTTAAAAGCTCAAAGCCACCAAACAAAGCCACACAATACAAAATTTACTCATTGTAATAATTTAGCCTACTCGAATACTTTCTTTACAAACTTTAATAGTTATTTCATTCTTAACCTAGTGCAATCTCGCAGACAAATCTTTCGAGAATATTCTGAAAATAATTCAGTTTTCTTTTTTTTTTTATGCAGGAAGACGGGACAAGGGTGAAAGCCCACAAAAACACCCGTCCCATAGAAGAATAAGAAGAAGAGAGCCAAAATCAAGGTCCAGGGTTTCCGTGATGTCTGGACACTGCGTTTGTAGACATTAAAGAACAATTTTATACAGGACAAGAGTTAAATAATACAATGGTATGAAGACCAATAATTAGGATAACAAAATATATGGTAGTTAACAAACAGCAGTAAACCTACTTGCGGTATTACAGTAACATAAAACATGAGAGTTCAATTTGGTGGTATTGAAAGAACACTTTAATAACCAATGCAGTTAGGCTGGGAGCTTGTCTGAGTTTATAGGCTAGGCAACAAGTAGCCTAGCACAAAGCAGTAAACACTATAGGCCAAATGAGGCGTCTATGAGCAGGATAAATGATGAAAGCATGAAGACGAACTGAGTTTTTGGAGTGAAGGTAATTACGGCGGACAAAATGGTTGCAGGCTTGCAGCGGTGATGAAATTCCTGTTGAACCGAAATGAGATTCGAAGTTTTGAATGGACGGGTGTTTGAGTGAAGCCAAGGTCGAACGAATGAGATTGAGCGAGGTTGCGGGATCGCTGTCGAGTATGACAGAGAAAACAGGAGTTTCAGCGAAGAAAGTCGGAGAACAGAGAATTATGAATTGAAGCAGACTCACACTAGTTGTATGGGTGCAAAATGGTAGAGAGCAAGAATATTGCAATGCAATGTTGAGCAATGTCGCAAGAGGTTATGCAACAAAGGGGAGGGGGTTATTCAACAAGGGGAGGGGGTTATGTAATGAAGGGGGAGGGGTTATGCAACAAATCAATGCTGCAAATGGGGGAGGGGGAGGGAGCTTTGGGGGAGGAAGGGAGGATGACCTCCCCCCAAAGGGTAACCTTAACCTAAGAGACGGAGAGAAAGGAGGAGGAGAGTCTTTGGGAGAGAAGGTGGGATGTCCTCACACCCCAAAGGGAAACCTAACCTAAGCCTTAACCTAAGAGAGAGAGGAGAGAGTTCTTTATTCCACCGGAGTCCGTCGGATAATGAGAGTCCAGGGGCCCAGCATCTGTTATATAGAGTTTCGTGAGTTGCCAGATACCCATATATATTTAATTATGTTCAGGTGTACCGTATTAGGGTGAGTTGCCAGCTTGCACCATTTAATTTAATTTTTATTTAGATGAGTTACCAGTTATTGCTTTTATTTATATAAGGAGAGTTGGCAGATACCACCATTTATTTTAATTTATTTAGATGAGTTGCTACTTATTTATTTATTTATTAAAGGCAAGAGTGACTTTCTCCTTAAATTTGTTGAGCAAGAGAACTAATTATTTAAACGAATCCCAATATTAACAATAAAAGAAATACAACCAAAACAATTAAATGAAACACCATTACATCTTTCTGTTTATTTAGACGAATTATTGGAATCAATTCCTTGAAAAATATAGAAAATAAATATATAATAGTTCATTCTATACAAACGTTTGAATATAAGCACACCGGACAAAAAATTAGTCACCCCTCTCAGAATGTACCTAATAACGTGTGACGGCGCCTCTGGCCTTGATAACCGCACGAATCCGGCGAGGCAGAGACTCTACGAGGTTGTGCATGTACTGAACATCGATTTGCTGCCACTCGTTCATCAGCCGGTCCCGAAGTTTCGCCAGAGTCCGTGGGTGTCTATTCCTGCGCTTCACTTTCCGTTTCCAGCCTGAACAACACCTTCGACGCATTCAGGATTAAAGGCTTCATTGGACCTGCGATGTACTCGTCGCCTCCCATCATTGGAGAACAAACAAAAACGGGACTCATCGGACCAAATTACACGTTTCCAATCTGCCGCACTCCAGTTTTTGTGCCTCTGAGCCCATTTATAACGTGCCAATTTGTGACTTGCTGTTAACAGCGGCCTCTTCCGTGGTACCCTGCTCCAGATGTCCATCGCATGCAGTTCTCGTCGCAATGTCCGTTCGGAAATTGGTCGCTGGAGAACCTCATTGGTTTCTTGGAGCAATTGTTCTCTGGTTTGAAAACGATTTGCAGTTACTAGACGAGAAACATGGCGGCGGCCCTATTGTCGAGAATTGTTTTTCGGCCACAGTTATGCCGTCGATTGTCAGTTGATTGCGAACTACACCACTCTTTGTAAACTCGCTGGACAGTACGCGTTGACACACCAACAAATTGGGCTACTTCAGACATTTTGTGTCCGTGGGCTCTGCCAAACACGATGGCTCCTTTTTGCCACTGAGTAACGTCTGCCTCACGACCCATTTTGCAGACTATATCCAACACACACTTTGTTCTTCACCACCTCACGAAACAGATCTGATCCTGTGTGCTACGTCACCGCTACTTGTCACTTACCAATGCTACATCAGCGCCCTCTGTGTGACCTTGAACTTCCTACTATCGGTGCTATTAGGGGTGACTAATTTTTTGTCCGGTGTTATATGATCAAAAAATAAAATAAAAAATAACAATCGTATAAGAAATACGAACGAGGAATATATATATATTATATATATATATATATATATATATATATATATTAAAAAAATTAATCTGAAGCCAAACCGAAAGTGTGTATTTACTTTTGTCAATCCTTTCTATATATGTTCTATATTTTTTATAAGCAAATATCTGCGAAATCAAGAAGAGGATTCCTTATTCATTTATTTTCAATTAAAATTAATTCATACTTTCATGCGAGTATATTTAATTAACAATAAAAGAAAAACGCACACCAAATAACAATACTCACTTTAAACGATATATATATATATATATACAGCTGTCCCAAAGAAATGTATACCCACTTTGTTCGATAATACCAGCTATGAGGATAATAAATATATTACTTTTATATGATTTTAATAAAGAATTTTCTCCTGAATCTAAATATGTAATTATTTTTATTAAAAATTGAAAAACAAAAAAGTTACAGATGTTTAAATTATAATTATTATTTTCGAGACTTCATGTGCGATATTTCTAATATTTTTGCACGTATACGAGATAAGTTTGAAACCGACGGCACTGTGCAAAACTTACAAAAACAACGTTCTGGAAGACGTCGAACATCTTAGATAAAGTGTCATTTAACCATGGAATTTCTAAATTTTTTGAATTAACTAATAATTACAACATTTATGCTTCAATATCAACACTAAACATAAGTATCTCAAAACAGTCGGTTAAAATATTAGAAAATATCGCACATGAAGTCTCGAAAATAATAATTATAATTTAAACATCTGTAACTTTTTTGTTCTTCAATTTTTAATAAAAATAATTACATAATTAGATTCAGGAGAAAATTCTTTATTAAAAAACATATACAAAGTAATATATTTATCTGGTATTGTCGAACAAAGTGGGTATACATTTCTTTGGGACACGCTGTATATATATATATATATTTTATTATATATTTCAGCCTGTCTGTCTGTCTGTCCTTTATGCAAGCGCAAACCGTTTGACCTAGAGCTACCAAATTTGGCACGGGAACTTCTTATGGGATGAAGAAGGTCACCACAAAGTCAGTCAGCCTGTCTGTTTGTCTGTTCGTCTGTTTATATTACGGGCGGCAATGTGAAGCTTAAGATTTTCATGACTGTGTTCTTTTCTCTAGTTTTATTGACCAAATAATTTAATCGACAGTAGTTGGGAGTTCAATTATTTGGTCAGGGGGTTTTGGGGGATATCTGATCCGATTCAGAAGTCTTGACAGTGTGAAGCTCAAAATTTTCACGGCTGCGTTCTTTTCTGTAGTTTAGCCTGTCTGCTTTTCTGTTTGTCTGTTTGTGAAATATATCCCGGGAAGTAATGGGGAAGGGTGGGAGTGGGGTTAAGTTGGGGAGAGGGGTGGTAGTAATGGGGTGGGGTTAGCCCCCAAGTTGCATAAAGGGTGGTGAGGGGGTTTTGGGGAGCATTCAGTTGACCTAACCGGGCATTCAATTAACCCGGGCAACGCCGGGTACCTCACCTAGTGTATATATATATATATGTATAATATACATATATATATATGTGTGTGTACATATATATATGTAATATATATATATACATATACATATACATATATATATATAATATATAATATACATATATACATATACATATATATATACATATATATACATATACATATGAAAAATCTTACAAACATCTGAATAATTATTTAAAAACTAAAAATTTTAATTCATACATTTTAAATCTCTAAATTTGTCCGCGATCCTTTCTTTGGAAACTTTTTTTAATTCCAAAAAAGGCAGAAGAAGCTAAAGATATAAACTCGATACGCATAAAAATAAAAAACTCAGACATGATTAGTCAGAGGCTACTTCAAAACCGCAAATCGGCCAGACTGGAACGCGGTAGACAAACTTTCACCCAAAGACTCGCTTCCGTCTCCTCTCTCTCTCTCTCATGCGATTGTTTTCCTGTTACTGTATATAAATGTTTTTAGATTTTATTAACTTCGTTGTTTGTCTTATTTTTCTTTGCATAAATGAAAAGGTTATTATTATTATTATTATTATTATCATTATTATTATACAGGCATTTCCACAATGTTTTCAAAATTAACGCACACACACACACACACACACACACACACACACACACACACTTCGGGAGTACTCAACAATTGGAATTGAATCATATATATATATACAGAGAGAGAGAGTTTTGTTAGGAATAGAAAGTGAGGACGGCACACACACACACACAAACACACATACATTATTGATTTGAAATCACTGTTAAAAATGATAATTATCAGAAATCAACTTAAAGGGTTTGCATCAGACAACCAGTCAAGAAATGGCGCTGTTTTACCGAGCAGTCAACCCGGCGATTGCCATATCATTATTATTACGTGCTTTGATTTCACAAAGATCAAGCTTATCGCGCCTCCTCTCGAGTTGGCCTGATGAAGTAGTGAGTTGGCTTCTTTTACTCTCCACCTCACAGGTACACCCGACTCATCGGGGCTTGTATGTCCCGGGCGTCTAATCTTCTTTTGCACTCCATGGATTTTAGTTTCTACGTTTTTCTGTATCGTAACAGTTGAAATTTCTCAGTGCTAAACTTCATATAAAAACCAAGCGACTTCTCCTAAAACTTACCACATTATTACCCCTGTCCCATTCTTCATGCATTAAAAAAGTTCTACTTACTTTATTGGTAACCTTCCATTAGCATCCCCCGAATTGTTCATTCTGACGAAGTTCAAGCTTTCTACTCCCCCTTAGACCTACAGTTTAATGTGGAATCCGAAACACCAGCAACACAGCGTCTTAACCACTAGGTCACCCAGGGTACCCATTTATCTACCAACCAATTGTACGGAAGGATGACCGTTTACGGCGCGCCGGCTGCCGTCACCGGGTCTCGAGCCCGGATGAACTCTGAAACTATCCTTTTTATTATACTTCATTTTGTACAAAAATGTAAATCCTGTTGTATCTCTATAAAAACATTCTGCTTGTAGATATCTTCAAGGTTTCTTATTTTTCTACTGATATTTGTGTCATCGGATGTTACTGCGCTGTCTCTGGTCCTCATCTATGTCAGGATTATGAAGAGTAGCTGCGCTAATTCTGTTTCCTGTGGTACTGAGCTAACGGGATATGATGAAGATATTCCTGTAACGACTTGCCGCCGCTCAAATTGTCCATCTCCCTATCCAAAATGGGAAAAATTGAGGATCGAATAATATGACCGCAATTAATAATAATAAAAAATATTGTCGTGGTAGAGATTGCAAGTAGCAAATGTTGATAATGTTGCAAAGGGGTGAGGGATATTGCAAGAAGGGGTGGGTTCCAAAATGGGAAAACGAGAATAGTATGGGCACAAATATTAATGCAAAATATTGTCGTGAGAGAGCGTGCATGTGAGCTCATACACCTTGAGATGTGAGCATTAAATCTAAGGAGAGAAGATAAAGACACCATTAGTCGACCAATCAAGACGTCCAAAGCGTGGTCCTGTAATATAGGTGTTACGATTGGTACACAAATTTAACATAGCACCGCCCAGTTACATTGACAACTAATCAGCAAACTTACGAACCGCTTATTAGTCTTTTCGGGGTGGTGCTTGGAGATCATGCATATAAAAGGAAATATTTAAAGCTGGGATTCACAGTGGTTATTTTCACCAGTGAATAAACATTCCTTCCGTCATGAATCAAGAACTTTACAGTTTACCGGATTTATATCAAGATGGAGACATTGCAGCGGTGTCTACAATTAATCTTTTTAACGCAGCCGACCGGGATGCATCATTACCAACGCAAACCGTTGATGATATTTGCAATGACGCTCCTTCCGATCCGACGCAAGGGACTGCCGTAGAAATGTAAGTAATTATGTGCCTGTAATTATGTGCCTGTAATTATGTGCCTGTAATTTTTGAATTATTTCATCATATATATGGAGGGTTGTAGTAATTCATCTCATCACATTTAAAATGCTTCATTTAAATAGTATGAATCCGCAATTATAAATTAGTTTGCAATTAATATTGTTAAAGTCCTGTTTTGATTCGTCGAATTTTTTTTATAGCAATCCTTTGCAAGGTTTAAATAATTTTATAAATTCCATAATAAATGTTATTCGGCACTTTCTCTTAAAGAAACATCTCTGAGCGGTTCAAAGATATCTTCACATTGTAATACTCTTACTATATGTATATTGGCATATGTTTTAAACAAATAGGTTTTGTTAAGAAAGATTCAGTGTGAACTAATTAATTATTCTTTCTCCTTAAGTGTGTATTTACACTAGCAGATAAGTCAGCTGTGATGTCAAACGGATAAAGGTTAAATTGATCGATGAATTCTTTCTACGTTATCCTAAACTCGAGATCATCACAAGCACCTGCAATATGGGCCAGATTACAATATGCTCTCGCGCAAAGCGGAAACACAGCGTCTGATGAATAATCCATATCCATAGCCCCGCCCAACACAACGCCATTGACGTATAGAGTTATATTTTTAAGGCTGAAATTCTCGAATTTAAAGGCACTCTTTTATATTTTCTATTCACCGAAGCATGGTCCTGCATTCCAACTAATATCCCTTTAGGTAGATTTTCCAGGGCAATGTTTTCCATCTGTTTGGAGGCCAACCCTGCTGACACCCGTGTATAATTCCCCTGTGCGTGAAGTGCGCAAAGGAGAACACAGGGAATTGTAATCATAGAACCAACCAGCGTAAGATCAGAGGAGTATATACAAGCCCTGAGCTGGACCTAGCCGTTCGCCATGGTTACAGAATATTGAAGATATATGAGGTGTGGGGGTTTCAGAAGCTACCCAACCTTTTCACGCCATATATAAACGCTTTTTTGAAGGATAAGGTAGAAGCATCAGGGTATCCGCGAGAAGTTAATACCGAAGATGAAAAATCGGCTTATATTCAACGGTACCGTGACCGTGAAGGTATACAGCTTGACCGTTCCCAAATTGTAAAGAACCCAGGCAAGCGCTTTAGTGCAAAGTTGTGTCTAAACAGTCTTTGGGGAAAATTTGCACAGAATACTGGCAAAGGGAACGTTCATTTGGCACACAGTTATAGTGAAGTCTGGGATTATGCCAAACCCTCCCGATAAAAAGTTCATGGAAATCGTGAATGTAGGTAATACTTACCTAATAAAGTACAACAATACCGAATCGACCACAGATATTCACGGGTTACAAACATACCTGTAGCCAGCTTCACAACGGTCTACGCACGCATCAAACTTTGGGGCCAATTGCATTCTCTTGGCGGAGGGTTCTGTACGCCGATACAGATAGTGTGATATTCACAGAGAGGGAGGGTGAATACATGCCTCCTATTGGTGAATTCGTCGGGGAGTTGACTGATGAGATCAAGGATGAGTATGGAGACATCGCATACGCCGACTCTTTTGTCTCAATAGGACCAAAAACTTATGGGGTACGGGTGAGGGTAGGGGAGGATATGAAATATATTGTGAAGGCTAAAGTTATCACGCTCAACCAGGCGAATCGGCGGGTCGTTAACTTTGATTCGTTGAAGGATCTAGTTTGCTTTGATGATGATGAGGGCGACCAGCATCCCAACTAACTGTAGAGACCCACAATTTTCGAGCGCAGAAGCTGGGAGGCGTGAAGGAGCTTAGGGGTACAAAGGTGTGCCGTAACATCAATAGAAAACGTTACCAAGTGCCTGGTATCTATGATACCGTACCCTTTCGATACCATAATCTTTGATTGTTATATGTCTGTTGTTGACGATATGTTTATTTATTACACATATTTCTAAATATGTTTACCGTGAATAATTCGTTTATTAAATATATCGTATTTCAATTAGTTTCACTTTCTCCTTTGTGTGTGTTTGTGTGTGTACGGGAGAAAGTTGTAAGCTCCGCCCACTGTACCATTAGTCACGTGACTCCTGTTACTACCTGGGCATATCTCTTCCCTGCGTGCTCAGTTGACCGCTGCAAGCCCTGGATCTCAGACATGCATTTCCCCTCGTAAACGAAAAATAGTAATGGCTACCTTTAATATTGCGTGTTCGACGTTTATGAGTGGTATTCGGCAAAGTGTGAAGATAAGGTTACTAAATGGCTCCCTATTCCACCCTCCTTTGATACTTTTAAGGCTACATTGAATCGTGCGAAGGAACAAGCGGTACAAATACTCTACGGCTATTCTGGCGAGAGCATTGCAGGATTTCGTGGTACAAGTAATGTACTGAACTATGTTGTAGGACTAAACTTTGTAAAAGCTTACATGTACCGTGAAGTAGAAGAAACAACAAGTGCAGAAGAGAAGCAACTTATGGTTAGTGAGTCTTGTTGATGAGTGGTGCAACAAGCGATATTATGTCATGTTGCATGATACCGAGTACACGTACCCTGCGTTTGAGAATGTAAATCTTGTCATCATGGAAAATCTTAAGTATTTTTACCGCTACATTAGTGTTTCTTTCAAATAGTGCGCCGGAGTGTGAACAAAATGTGTTTAGTTCGAGAAAATCCCCGTAAACGAAAATGTCTGGTGCATATTCTGGGGAGTGGTGATAAAACATGAAAACCGGTTTTGCTTCATGAATCCGAAAATTTCTCAAAACACCTACCCAGTATAATTGGATACAAGTATTCACGTTGGAACAACGCCGTACACGTTTCATCAGCTCATGGTGTGACTCACGCCTCCCTTCGAGCCGATCCCCTCGCCTGTGGCTCATAGTCATCTCAGAGCTTGAAACTAGTGGACGTGCACTCCTCGAATACGATGGAACTTCCTTTGAGAAGCATTCGCAATGCCGTGTACGATGTGTCCGTGACGAAGTCACTGCGGTTGTTCAGGTGTGAAATCGGTGCCATTAACTATGTACTGGGAACGACTTGTAGACAAACAAACAAACAAACACACGGAATGTTGTTTATTTAAGTGTTGAGGAGATGAATAGAATCTTCGTGGTAGTTGAGAAGTAGAGTTAGGATTGCTATAAAATTCCTGCAGGTGTAGGTACAAGTAAAGAGCAGATTAATGATACCCCCTCATACGCCATTGTTTGTACGTTCTGTATAAATAACGTCAGCCATGCATTGATATACAACTGATGTGCAAGAATGTTTCTGATAATAACGTTCTTGTCCCTACGCGAAACCGTTTCATCCTTGACAGAATGTTTGAAATCGTCGGTTTCCGGAAGCTGAAGCCTATTGTGGAAAATTTGGGAGTACCGAAATGGAAGACCCACCTAATCTTGGATAAGCCATATTGATATTAAAAAAAAATAATACCAATAAAAATAAATCAGAAGGAGAACTTGAACTCTTGCTGAGAAAAATTAAAAAGACACCAACGAAGAAACAAATATAGGATGAAAAGAAAAAAAGATCCCATAGCTAGAAATGGCAACACGGTTTTTGGAAGAAGAAGAGAGTAATAGGGGGGACGAGGAGGGGCGAGACGAAAGAAGCCGGAATAAAAATGTTCATTATTGGTGTCAAGAAATAAAACTTATATTAAAATTTCAAGGTTAGAAGTTCATAAATTTCCCTTCGGTTATTAAATTTAGGTTAAATAAGCTGACATTTCAGCTGTAATTGTTTAACAAAAGAGTATGGAAGTCCTGTTTATGGACAAATAAATGGCCTAGGTCTTCCATCTCCAACGTAGCCTAGGTTGTGTTTAGGCTACTCTGGTTGGAGCAGGACTATTTTTTCCATACCTATATTAGACGCGCATATTACGGATATGCTTTACTTTGAGACGGTTTTTGAATACGCATACACCGCTCTGCTCGATGGGTCTACCGAGTGTAGGACTGAACAAGACGAGAATGATCTAGAGCTGGATGCTTATTTAAAAGCTCGGGTCGGTAAGAATAAACCCTCGATTGGAAAGGAGTGTTTATAAACTTGTGTTTAATATGATGTTGTGGCTAACGATGACCTCTTTGTGCGTGCTTTTGAATGTATTCTAGCCGTGTTTAAAGATAACTTCCATCCGAATGTAAAGTGGGCACAAAAATAGTATTGAACGATATGAATGCCATTTAGATCGAGTATAGGTATCTCTATAACTTCGGGGGTGAAATAATGTTAAATCGTATTTACTGCGTAGTGCAAAGCAATAATGATGTGACTGTAGACTTGATTACGTGCGAGTTTAGTGTTTTAGTTAAGCGCAGTAGAAGATAAAGTGTATGTATTTTCATGTATATTTATTTTCAATATATTTAATTATTTAATAAAATTGTGTATATATATATTTATATATATTTTTTTTTCTCCTGTAGTTATATTGATGGTTATACTCAATCGTTTTGTATTTCTTATATTATTTTTTATTTTATTTTTTTATTAGTTATACATTCTTCTTTCGTATTTCTTATACTATTATTATTTTTTATTTTATTTTTTTTATCATATATATTCCATCGTTTGTGTAGAATGAACTATTGTATATTTATTTTGTATATATTTCGTGAAATTGATTCCAATAATTCGTCTAAATAAACAGAATGATGTAATGGTGTTTTATTTAATTCTTTTGGTTGTATTTCTTTTATTGTTAATATTGGGATTCGTTTAAATAATTAGTTCTCTTGCTGAACAAATTTAAGGAGAAAGTCACTCTTGCCTTTAATAAATAAATAAGTGGCAACTCATCTAAATAAATTAAAATAAATGGTGGGATCTGCCAACTCTCCTTATATAAATAAAAACAATAACTGGTAACTCATCTAAATAAAAATTAAAATAAATGGGGCAATCTGACAACTAACGCTAATAGGGCACCTGAACATAATTAAAATATATATGGGTATCTGACAACTCACGACCCTCTATATAACAGCTGCTGGGCCCCTGGACTCGCATAATGCGACGGACTCCGGTAGAATAAAGAACTCCCTCCTCTCTCCTCTCTCCTTCTTAGGTGAAGGCTTAGGTTAGGTTTCCCTTTGGGGGTGAGGACATCCCACCTTCTACCCCAAAGACCCTTCTCCTTCTCCTTTCTCTCCCTCTCTTAGGCTAAGGTTACCCCTTTGGGGGAGGTCATCCTCCCTTCTCCCACCAATGCTCCCTCCCCCTCCCCCTTTGCAGCATTAATTTGTTGCATAACACCTCCTTCATTGCATACCCCCTCTTGGTGCATAACCCTTCCCCGTTGTTGCATAACCTTTTGCAACATTGCTCAACATTGCATTGCAACATCTTGCATTCTACCATTTTGCACCCATACTACCCAGGCGCATAGTACCCGCAATGTCCCGAGCTTCCCGGAGGTAACAAGACCTGCTCAATACAGTCTAATGCAAAGAATTAAAAATCAACCAACCCGATTAGCGAAGCTATTCATGAGTCCTGCCGTATCTTCTAAGCTATGGAATTTATTGTACGAAAACGTCTGTCTGTAAATCCACTTAACTACGACATTACTGTATTATTGCTAATCAGTTTTATATATCATATTTCTAACTTTAGGATGTGAACTGTCATTGTATTATCAATATTTATCATATGGACTATGGTCTGCCAGTAAACTTTTTCATTTTCATTCATTTTCATTTCCATTATTCTTATTAAAATGCCTGCTCACAACCACCGGTGAGTAGCCATTTTAAAAATGAAGATAAATCAGACATTTTTTATTATGTAATTTCAAAGTATAAAATGTGTGTTTTTCTAAAATTATGTATTCAATTTATATTTTCTTAGTTCCTTGACATTCTTAAAAATTACAATATTATAATCATGGAACTCTGCCGCTGACTAGATTTGCAGCCAATCAAAGTGCTGGCGGTTGATGATGTAATAACTCAATTGTAAATTAAAAACAGATTGAGTCATATTCAAAGCATTCAAAGTTAATTAAAGTTTGTTTATTGTAAATTAAAGCAAATTGCCTTTAAAGTGAGCTTTGGTACCCTGTAATAATGTAGAATCTTCCACAAACAGTACAAGTTTTTTTAATTTCTCTAAAAAACGAAGATATTTGGTTATATAGGAGTCTAATTGTGAAAAAGTAACTAAAATTCGTATGTTTATTATAATTAAATTTGTCCTAACTTTATACATTAAATTATAGATACTCATGAATTATTACAGCTAAAGTACCTCATATTACCGAATTCTAGATTTAAGAATGGGTCTATTGCTTTATACACAAAAGTCAAACTCACATTGTTATTACAAAAGAAAAGAAAAAATATTTACTTCGCGAATGGTTTATTGTTGCCATGGGAACTAAACAAATTGTAAAAGCAGTAAAGAAATGGGATCTATACTCGTATATTTTCTACTTTTCAGAGGGACAGAACTATTTCCACCGACACTATATATATATATATATATATATATATATATGCTTATTACAAATGCGCACAATGTCTCCTGTAAAGAGTTTTCGGGTATTTTGTTATGTGGAGGAGAAAGGAGTTGGAAAGCGTTTGTTGCTCATATTCGCAAAGTTTCTGTTCGAAAATTGAGCAATTATAACTTTGAATGAAGAATCGCCCTGTTAGAATAACCTACTTTCAAGACTGTCAAGTCTTTTGCATTGATCAGAAACTTTCATGTAAAAAAGAGTAATTATTGTCGACTTCCGCTAAAAATTCGAAAAAGGAGAGATACGTGTAGAGTTCAGATATATATATATATATATATATATATATATATATATATATTAGCGGTTTGAAGGTGGTAGGAAAAGACACGGATAAGAGATGGAGTTATATTTCGTTACGTTTCGGCACAAAGCCTTGCTCACACAGAATGACAACTCGAGTTAAACACAATATTTAAATGCAGACGATCTTTTCCAATCCTACTGGACGAACATTCGTGGTTTCACTTTATTGGCTGGTTACTGTTGATGCTCCTTGGCCCCGCTCCTTTCTGCTAACTTCACCATAATTTTTCCCGTTAATTTGGCTAAACACATAAATCTCTCTCTGTGATTTACCACGTTTCCTGACTTTATATAAGCAGCTTCAATTGCTTTCCTCATCCCCTTATCTAGTCCTTTATGAATGCTCTTAGCTTCTTGCCAGTTTGGCAGGTGTCCGTACCTACCTGCGTGTAAGACGAGTGAGTCAGATGTTCGATATAGACGCATGTCTGCTCTATGTTCATATTGTCTTTTTGGTAAGCCGCGCCCTGACTCCCCCATAATAAACGGCAGAGTAGCCATTACATGCAATTTTGTAAACTGCACTTCGTTCATTAATACACTCACTTTGTTTCGTCCTCACCATATCGCCTATCTTTATCCCCGAAGAATTGGCAAAATAAACTCCCGCTCCTCATAGGAATTTATCGATAATTTGAGCTCCTCTTGAATGCGGAATCGTTTAGCGCTGTTATGGTTAGTCTCCATATGGAAACCTTGGAGACGGACAGGTTTATTTGGATAATGGGAAAAGGTGAAGCTTCGTTTAGATACGTTGACGATGTTTTAGTAGTGGTTCCAGAGAACACGGATGTAAACAATAAGTTAAGAATGTTGTTGTTGTTGTTGTTTAGCCGATCAGCCCACCCTGATCGAGCAAGCCGGCGGCACGCAGGTAACCGATCGCCCTCTCCGGAGTGGACCAGAGGTTCAGCGCATTAGTGATGTTGTGTTGTGTTCGTTGTTGTGCTAGAGCGGTATAGTCTGTCATAATGTGTTCAATTGTTTGTGGTGTGTCCTGGCACAGGTGGCAGGTGTCGTCTATGGAGTTGTCTAGTTGGTGTTAAATGTCCGTAAGTTGGGGTGATGTCCACATCGGAATCGTGCTAAGTTAACTCGATCCGATCTGCATAGGCTGATCTCTGACCTGTTAATGGGTGGCGGCTTCGCACCTAGGACCGCATTCGGACCAAGTCGTGTCAGTGCTTTGTGGGTTAGGTGTGTGTGTGTATGTGTTTTCTGTACTGTGTGATGTCTGTGGGGCGTGGTATGGAATGGAGTATTTGGTTATAATGTCTCTCTGGTGTTACCTTAATGGTGCGAGGTGTTGGTGCATGATTGTACATGTAGTAGCAAGGGTGTTGTGGGTTAGTTGTCGCTGCTGCCATGAATTGTGTTCCCCTCATGTCTAAATGTTCCCTAACTTTCAGTATTTTTGTTTCTGTGTGCAGGTGTTCTATTGGTGTTGTTTGAGTGCATCGTGTAATGATACGAAGTGCGTTGTTTTGTATTGTCTGTAAGGTGTTTGTGTGTGTGTTTGAGATAATAGGTGCCCAGCATGGGCTAGCATAGTCCATAACTGAGCGAATATATTGTTTGCATATGAGTGATGTTGTTTCTTGCTGGTGTCCAAAGTTTTTGCCTGTAAGTACCCTAAGCGTGTTAAGTCTTGACGTACATTTGTTTTTAATGTCGTGAATGTGGTTTGCAAAAGATAATGATGTGTTGTATGTGACCCCAAGTATTTTGGTCCGGTGAGTGTGTGGAATGTTGATGTTGTTTAGTGTAAGCTGTGGAATTACCTGGTGTTCTTTTGTGTTGTTTGTAAGCAAGGTGATGGTTGATTTTGTGGGCGCTACTTTCAGTCTATTGTGTGTGAGCCTGTCTTGTATACTGTTTATGTATGTTTGTAGGTTATTTGAAGCGGTGTCGATGTTGTTGTGGGTGGATGTTAGAGTGATGTCATCTGCATATGATGATAAGGTAAGCATGTTATCGATGGGTGTTGGAATGTCATGCATGTATAATAGGGTGGATCGATTTTACATTTTTTTCGATTTCCATATTCTAATAGAGACGAAAACTTGCGCATGCATGAGAAAATAGCCTCTGCAAAATCTTAGCGTAATAGGTAATCATCTTCTGCTCCCGGCAGAGCGATGAAAATCATATTTTAGTAGTCAAAAACGTATTTTTAAACCCTAGCCTAGAGTCATAAAATTTTGCGTGTGTGTTATTTCATGCCTAAGCAACGATATAAATGCAATGGAAATATATAAATGCATTATTTAAGACAAAGAGCCGATCTGAAAATATATATATATTATACATATTTTCAGATCGGCTCTTTGTCTTAAATAATGCATTTATATATTTCCCATAGCATTTATATCGTTGCTTAGGCATGAAATAATACACACGCAAAATTTTATGACTCTAGGCTAGGGTTTAAAAATACGTTTCTGACTACTAAAATATGATTTTCATCGCTCTGCGGGGGCAGAAGATGATTACCTATTAAGCTAAGAGTTTGCAGAGGCTATTTTCTCATGCATGCGCAAGTTTTTGTCTCTATTAGAATATGAAAATCGAAGAAAATGTAAAATCGATCTACCCTAAATTGTATAAGTTGAAGAGTGTTGGTGAGAGAACAGAGCCTTGAGGGACCCCCCGTTCGGCAAAAGCTCGTTTTTGGATGACTTGCCATTAAATGTGACATGTGAGTATCTACCTGAAAGATAGTTGCTCAGCCACCTTTTGGTGTTTTTGCGCATGTTTGTGTTGAGTATTTTGTTTATGAGAGTGAAGCGTGGGAAAGCATCAAATGCTTTACTAATGTCTATTGTTGCTAATAGTGTACGTTGAGCTGGTCGTCTGGAGTTGATGCCATCCATGATGTGCTGCGTGATGTTAGTGAGTAATGTCGTGGTTGAGTGGTGAGGTCTGAATCCACGCTGAGTAGGCGATAGTGGAATGTGTGGGTTGGTGATTTGTAAGATTAGTCTTTCTGTTACTTTGGAAGGTGTGCATAGTAAAGTAATGGGTCTATAGGAAGCTGGTTCTGTTGGATTTTTGTTTGGTTTGAGTAGTGTAATAATTTTACCTTGTTTCCATATGTCAGTAATAATACAGTGTTGGTATGAATATGTGCTGATATTTGTGAGAGCTAGTATTCCTTGTGAACCCAAGTGTTTAAGGTGTATGTTAGATATGTTGTCTGGTCCAGTAGCCTTCGAATTCTTAATGTTTTTGATGATCTTGGTGGTCTGGTCTGTATTGAAGGGTGTAATGGTCGTGTCGAGTCTGTAGGTTTTCTTGTGTCTGGCTGTTTGTCTGTCTGCGTGTTTCTGGTTCTTGTCTCTGTTTAAGTGACTTATCTTTTCGTAGTGATTAACTAGAATGTTAGTTTGTTGTGTGTATGTTGGGATATTATTTTGGCTGCGACAGATAGCCGCGTGTGAGGTGTGAATGCCGCTGTTAGAGTGGGTAATGCTGTTTATAGTCTTTTATAGCCTGGATGTATCTGTGGAGTGGTTTAGTGTTGTTATGAATTCCCTAAATGTTCCTGTTTTTTTCTTTGAATTTGTTGTTTATTTCTGTGTTGACCTTTTGTATCTGCTGTTTTATGGCTTCTGTGTGTGGTGTTTGTGTGTTATATTTGAGGTTGTTACATTGACTTATGAGGTGGGCTATTTCTCTTGTGTAATTTGGGTTGTATTTCCTAATGTTGCCCTTGGGTATGTATTTGTTTGCATTATTGATGATCTGATTAAATGTCTTGAGTGTTGTATTGATGTTTATGATGGGTGGGCTGTTTAATGTGGTGAATTGTTCCTCAGTCTGTATTTTGAACTGTTCCCAATCAGCTTTCTTGTAATTTCTGTAAGTGTGCCTAAGGCTGTTGGGGCAGAGTGTAGAATGTGTTGTAATAATGATGGGCAGGTGGTGTGATGACATTTGTTTTTCTGTTCTCCATTGTGTATGTGTTGCTAGTGAGGAGGAACAGAACGTTATGTCTAGGGAGGAGTTTGAGTATCCTGCTTGATGTGGTATGTGTGTATGTTCTTCTGTATTGTTAAGAATGAAGAGGCTGTTTAGTTGTGTGGCTATGTTGGCGCCTCTGGTGTTGTTTTGGTTGTGCAGGTATCAACTAGTGTCTCTGGCGTTGAAGTCTCCTCCTAAGATGACATTAGTGAGAGAGGCCAGATTGTGTAACTGTGGATTGTAATTGGCTGGCACCTGAGGTGAACTATCTGGTGGGATGTAAATATTGGTTAGTGTGGTGTTGTGTTTTGCGCGTGTTTTATGTTAACTGCTTGTATTTCTATCGTGTTATCTGCTTGGATTGTGTTTGTAATGTTTTGCGTAGCATCAGTGTAGCTAATGCTTTTACGTATGTAAGTGATGAGTCCACCCCCGTTACCCCCAGTACGATCTTGACGGATCGCCGTGAAGTCAGGGATGGTGGGTGTTTTGTGTGTGCGTTTTAGTTTTGTTTCTTGTATAAGTGCTATGTGAATGTTTTGTTTGTGTACGAATTCCCTAAGCTGCATGATTTTGTTTGTGAGGCCATCTACATTGTACTGTAATATGTTAATATTATACTTTTGTATGTGTCTCATGGTGCTATTGTGTCTATGTCTGTGTATGGTGACATGTGTAAGTTGTAGTGGGGCCTGGATTGGTCTTAATGTCGCCAGAGAGTAAGAGTAGTTCGGGGAGCACGCAATTGCTCCCTGTAATTGAAAAAATAGCACGCTGAGAATAGGTCCGGCCGCGGGAGCCGATCGGCACTCTGACCGTGCCACGCAACAGGCCGTCCACTGCCAGTCTGGCCAACCGTAGACAGCCCGCTGCACGGAGATTTGAGGAAGTTTGGCCACCAGCGCGTTCATATTTTGGTTTGACGTCGCCTCTTCTTTGCGTTGACATGTCCCGCGCTGGAGGATGCAGCCACTGTTAGAAGCTTCCTCGTCAGCTGCTAACACTTTTTTCACGTTGGTCTAGCTACCTGTTCAGAGGTTTTTTATAAACAAATCTCAGTTTTCTGCTCAAAACGGCTCTTTCTAATTTTAAAATTGATAAGTCAAGGAAGGAAGATGTTGACTTCTATTTTGCAGCAACAGTTGATGATATTTATATTACTTTACTGATTAATGAAAATGATTAGGCTCTTCAAGTTATAAAAGATTTCTTTCGTAATAATTGATAAATATGAAACACAAAACGTATATGCAAACAGGATGATGATGCTTAGACTACTCAAGTTGATGAAGTTTTCTCTTTCTCATATATTGTATCGACGTAATAGTGTAAATATATTTAAAGTTTCTGCTATTTCCCAGTCCTCTGGAACTTCGCTGTTAATCAATGAAAGATTGAAAAGTATTTTAAGTGCTTGGGCTATGCTATATTTTGCTTCCTTTACTACTACAGGATAAATTTCATCAGGTCCTGGTGACTTATCTATATTTAGCCTGTCAATTGCTCTCAAAATATCCACTTCCACTTATGTTAAGAATGTTGAATGATGTGGATGGTCATATACAGTTTACAGTGGAAGAAGAAGAGAATGGAAAAATGTTTTTTTTTAAGACGCAGTGATTTGGAGATCGGGTGAGAGTGCAAAATTTTCAGTCTATAGAAAGCCTACAAAGATGACTTTGTTCATTATTTGTCTGCTCATAGTGAAAGGACTAAGACAGGTGTGTTGATTGGATTCTACCTGAGAGCTATTAGAATATGTAGTGAGGAGTATCTGGTGAATGAATTTGAATACATCAGGGAAGCGTCCCGAAGGATTAATAGTTAAACTAAAGAAAAAAGCAATTAATATATCAGAACGGCGTGGAGGTGAACCTGAAAATAATATAGATAAAGAGTATATAACGGTTTCGCATTCAAGAGGAGCCCAAATTATCGATAAATTCCTAAGAGGAGCGGGAGTTTATTTAGCCAATTTTCGGGGATAAAGATAGGCGATATGGTGAGGACGAAACAAAATGAGTGTATTAATGAACGTAGTGTAGTTTACGAGAGCCCATGTAATGGCTGCTTCGCCGTTTATTATGGGGAGTCAGGGCGCGGCTTACCAAAAAGACTATGAACATAGAGCAGATATGCGTCTACATCGAACATCTAACTCAGTCGTCTTGCACGCAGGTAAGGTAGATATGGACACCTGCCAAACTGGCAAGAAGCTAAGATCATTCATAAAGGACGAGATAAGGGGATGAGGAAAGCAATTGAAGCTGCTTATATAACGTCAGGAAACGTGGTAAATCATAGAGAAAGATTTATGTGTTTAGCCAAATTAACGGGAAAAATTATGGTGAAGTTAGCAGAAAGGGGAGAGGCCAAGGAGCATTAACCGTAACCAGCCAATCAGGTGAAACCACGAATGTTTGTCCAGTAGGATTGGAAAAGATCGTCTGCATTTAAATATTGTGTTTAACTCGTGTTGTCATTCTGTGTGAGCAAGGCTTTATACTCAGATACTCACAGAAGTCTTCTGGAAGAGGCCATCAAGCCTGTGACTCCAGCTCCGAATTTTCACCTTCGGTTATGTGTTCTGTCTGGTGGCGGTCGAGATTAGTACAAAGAATGTCGGCTCTGTAATCAAATTTGTGCCGAAACGTAACGGAATATAACTCCATCTCTTATCTGCGTCTTTTTCTACTACCCTCAAACCGCTAATTTATCTAGATGGGTACCTATATATATATATATATATACACGGTGAACCAAAAGTAGGTGGACAGTAGGTTGAATACGGTTTGTGTTATATTATATTATAACTATGGTGTTCATTATAACTATGGTGTTTGTGTTATATTATATTAAATATTATAACTAAATTTATTTAAATTTTATTTTGTATTATAGTATACAAAAAAATTAAATATGTATTCTCAAAATAAACGTTATCATTTACTGTCCCCTACTTTTGGTTCACCCTATAGATATATATATATATATATATTATATATTATCCATTTGATGGATGGGGCAAAATATATCAACCTACATAAACCCATTTTTTCTTCATGTTCCAGAGAAGTAATTTTATTTACAATCTAAACTTAAAATTGATGAAAAAATCTTTTTTCATATCATTACATCCTACTGCTAAATATTAAGGGTAATTTATTATGATTAACCCGTAAGTACTACCGACAAATACATTATGCTCCAAATATATTAATTTTTAATATATTAGGTGCACTCAATATATTTTGCCCCACCCTTTTTTCTTACCTAAATAATAGGCCATGGGGCTGAAATGTCTTTTGGGCCGTAAGTTTGAACTTTCTGCGCTTCACATAACGGGATTTTTCCAGTTTGAACCTCCTCTCCTTCTATAAAACCGCTTTTAAACGCACTTCTATAAAACCGCCTTTAAACGCACTTCTATAAAACCGATGGTTAACGCAGTTTCGAAAATGGCGTCTGACAGTGATGTGCGTCGTAAACAGAGAGCTGTTTTCCAGTTCTTAACCGCAGAGAAGGAAACAGTTGGAAATATTCACAAACGTCTACAAAACGTTTACGGAGATGCTGTTGTTGATCGAAGCACAGTTGGACGCTGGTCTAAATGTGTGAGATCATCGGAGAGAGGGAGAGCCAGCTTCGCTGATGAGCCACGCAGCGGTCGCCCGGCATCGGCTGTCACATCTCACACTGTGCAACGTGCCAACAGCATTATTCGATCAAATCGGCGCGTCACATACAAGGAGCTATCACTGGAGCTAGGAATTAGTGAAGGAAGTATGAATACGATAATTCAGCAACTGGGATACTCAAAAGTGTGTCCACGGTTTGTTCCTCGCCAACTGACTGAAGATCACAAAGCCCAAAGAAAAGAAATTGCTTCAGAGTCGTTCTTTCGATACGACACAGAAGGGGATGACTTCCTTTCACGAATTGTGACTGGGATGAAACTTGGGTACACCACTTTGAACCTGAAACAAAACGCCAATCCATGGAGTGGCATCACGCAGACTCCCCCACGCAAGAAAAAGTTCAAAATGGCTCCCTCTGCACGAAAGGTTATGGCCACCATTTTCTGGGACATGAAAGGGGTAATTCTGGTGGACATTATGAAGAAAGGACAAACAATCAACTCAGAGGCATATATTTCTACCCTACAGAGACTCCAGAGACGTATAAAGTGAGTTCGACCGGACAGAAAACTGGAAGACGTCCTTCTTTTGCATGATAACGCAAGACCACACAACAGTTTGCAAACAAGAGCGGCCATCATAAAAATGCGCTTGACTGTGTTACCCCACCCTCCATACAGCCCGGATCTGGCACCTTCAGACTTCCATTTGTTTGGGCCAATGAAGGATGCTATTCGTGGAAGAAAGTTTCAGAGTGACGATGAGGTTGTTGAGGAGGTTAAGAGGTGGCTCCAGCGGAACCCAGCGAACTTTTACCAGCAAGGAATAAAAGCCATAGAAAAGGATGGGGACTATGTGGAAAAATAAAAACTTGTGAAAAAGGTATGTAACTACTTGTGTCCGAAATTTTTAGAACTTACAAGGAAACTTGGAAAGAAAAAAAAAGGTGGGGGCAAAATATTTTGAGTTGCCCTCGTACATTATTTATCAGACCTCTTAAATTATAGTTAAATGTAATTTACTTAAATACCTAACAAATAAAACAACTTCCAAAGGTCAAATAATGCAAAATACTTCCTTTGACCATATCGTGGGACCACATTAACTAGAGTTGATGATGATTGAAAACGTGACCCGACAATTCAGCGAAGGACAATTCAGCGCCGACAATTCAGCGCAAGACAATTCAGCGCAAAGACAATTCAGCGCAAGACAATTCAGCGCAAGACAATTCAGCGCGAAAATACCAACAAAGAAGAAGAAAGAACAAATCCAGAGGGAAGAGAGGCTTGCAACTGTTAGGTTAGGTTAGGTTAGGTTAGGTTTCTAGTTTTTGAAATAAAATCTTAATTTTAACAATTCTAACAAATTTGTTTTTTTAAATAAAATTTTACTAATTATACTCCTTTGAATTTTATCTCCGATTTGTCACTCCTTCGTTATGTCACTCCTTCGTTACGGTATTTATGTCACTCCTTTGTTATGTCACTCCTTTGAAATGTCACTCCTTCGATACAGACCCAATTTAGCATATATATAAATATTCAAATTTTTCTCTTTTTTATTTATTGCGATTTATTTTTATTATTTTTAACTAAACTTTTAACTGTACTGACTTGCGCTGAATTGTCGGCGCTGAATTGTCTTGCGCTGAATTGTCTTTGCGCTGAATTGTCGGCGCTGAATTGTCGGCGCTGAATTGTCCTGCGCTGAATTGTCGGTGCTCCGATTGAAAGTAATATTTTAGTTTTCTACTTACGGTATAAATAATTCTAAAAGCCCTATCTCTTCCCCTAGTTCCCGACCTTTTGTTCAAGTGCGTAATGGAGCCCCACTGAGACAACCTAAGACTTGTCTACCAGTATTAACAAAAATAAGTTTTTGTTTTAGGTTTCGAAGACGTAGATGAAGCTGAAATACAACTCATTGGTGATTCCATTGTTCGAGGGCAGCTCAAGGAATTCTGTGGGAGCAACCCCGTCGTAGGCGCCGTTACTGCTACCCTGGTGCAAGGATGGAGGATATAACTAATAATGTTCTCTCAGTAAGTCACTCGAAACCAGCTAACTCGACTAAAATTCCTAACTTCCAGCGCTCAGACTTTTGTAAATGATGAATGTGTACCGTGCAAGATTAAGCGTGCGAAAGTAAAAAACACTCCCTTATGGTTTACTTCTAGAGTAGGGGATATTATAAAGAGTAAAGGTAGTGTTTATAGTCTACATAAGTGCGATAAAGACAATTTGTCGTCACGAAATAACTATATATCTCTAAGCGTGAAGCGAAAAGCGTAACAAAAATGTCCAAGCTCGATTTTGAAATTTCCATAGTTCGTGACGACAAAGAAAACTCCAAGCGATTTTTTCACTACGTCAATAATAGGAACCCAATAAAGAGCGACTTGGGACCGTTGAAAAAATCTGACAGTGAGCTAATTTCTGAAAACAAGCAAATGGCTACTCTGCTAAACAAATTTTTTACGTCAGTTTTTACAATAGAACATGTAACGAATATCCCAACGGTCATAACATAATATCTTTCGATAATGAGAATATTTTGGATAACATTGTGGTGAGTGAAAGGGAGGTACTGCACTATATTTGTACAATGAACAGGGCCGGCTCAAAGGGTTGTGGAGCCCTGAACCAATTTTGCTTTGGAGCCCGCCCCATCCCATTTTTTATATAAAGGTTTTTAATTAAAAAAAAACAAATTTTTTTTATATAATTTTATTGTTTATTTCATTCAGTATATTTTATTAAAATCTTAAAATAAAAAATATATTTTATTAATTTGAATAAAATAACCATTAACCAAGTTGCATTGGGCCTAATATTTAAGTAAAAACAAAGTATGGAAAACTGATGAGTGGGTAGTTGGGAGGTAACGAAAATGGATCACTGAGTAGGTAGGTAGTTAATCTAACAATTATTAAATTCCTTTTATGTCAATAACTGGGTGGATGAAACCAATTGGTTGCTCACCAGAGTTATTCTCCACACTAGTATTTATATACTGTGTGACAAGAGCGTGCTCGGTAATAGATATACATTACCGCTCAACCAACCGAGGAAAAAAAAACAAGACAACGCTGGTGGAAAAAGCCCCGCGAAGAGGAGAACAAAGGAGAACGAAAACGAGGAACGGGGCGAGAGGACGCAACTGGAGAAGGGACGAGAACAGACACGGAAGAAAGATCCCCACCAGCAAGTACGCTCGACAATTATACAAGGAGAAAAGAGACTCTCTAATAACTAGCAGTAAGTGACTAATTGTGTTTTTAACCCAGGTTTACATAGATTCATTAAATTAAGCTGGGTCAGACAACTTAGGCCTACATTGTGGCCTAAGACCTAGCATCAACTCATAGCTTAACAAAGGTGAAGGTAGATTGCCCTAACCTAATTTGGTGAGGAATCCTACTGTGGACCTCAATTTATCTGCCCGCTCTGGACCATTTCCGGAATCTCTAGGCTGACCCCTACAGGGCTAGACTTAATCTACTCTATAGTTAGACTGGAGATATAAGGGGTGGGTTAATTGTGGACCAATTCATACAGAGCATTTTTCGCATTGGTGGTCCGTGTGTGGGGAATTTACAAACCTTAACCTTACTTAACAAAAATTGCAGAATTAGGCTAAATGGTCTAGCCTAAGCCTAAGCCTAAGCCTAACCTAATCAAGCCTAATTAGGTCTACAACCTAGGGCCTAACTAGGAAACATTTACATTTAAGGAGTCTCATTCTCTTACAAGCTTAGACCTGAGGACACATAAGTACTTGGGGGGGATTAAACCAAATTAAAACTTGACTGTTTTGTCTGTGATCTCTCTTCTCTGGTAATTTCTTCTTGTCCTCTATTTCATTACGATCCCCAGTTAAACAATTTTGACTTAAACATGGACAGTGCGGAATTGAAAAGTTAAAAAAGAAAAGGGGGCAAAGTTGGGAGCTGTTACAAAGGCCATGAACACTTTTAACAATATTACACAACCAGGTAAGGAAGATTTAGAGTGTGTAATTCTTAAATTGGAAACTAAAAAGAAGGAAATAATAGCCATTGATGAGAGTATTTCAGAGTTAGTTGAATCCGAAATGGCTGAAGAACAATTGATAGACCTTTACGCTGATAATGATGATCAGGTAATCTCAATTGAAAAAGCAAATAAGGAGACTACGGTCTCGTTTGACTGACTTAACACCAAATAAACCTAATTCTGATTTTAATCAAAGTAGAGCTAACCTCAACAAAATTTAAGTGGCATGCTAAATCCTGAGTCACAAGAATTGAGGGCTCAGTACCCATTTTGCTAGTACCAACATTTGAAGGGGACACGGTACAATTCCCATCTTTCATTGACAAATTGAGAGTTTAATAGGTAATAAACCTTATATTTCAACTGTTGAAAAGTTTAGCTACTTAACTAGTTTCCTTAAAGGCCCAGCCTATACCTGATAGCCTATTTACCAGCCGTAGGGAATTCATATGAAGTAGCTATTGATCTCTTAAAACGTAATTACATTAATAAAGATGAGATTGTATATGAATTATCTCAACAAATTTTTGATTTTGCACCCATAAAAGATAACCATAGTGATATGGAAAATTTTTATACAAAATTAGAAGCTATTATAGGACAACTGGTTAGCAATGAGATAGATATTAAAGCTTCATCTTGGATTATACAAGGCATAGTTCTTAGGTGCCTTCCTTTGAGGGTTAAAGATATTTTAATTCTATAGACGGGAGAAAATTATCCTAATCTTGAAGATATAAGAAAACACTTCCCCAATATCCTAACTAATTACAAATTGAGAGATTTTCCAACACAAAATAAGACCCAGACTATGGATAAACCAAAGACTGTTCCCAGAGACCAACTAGCTACAGCCAAACAGACAAAACTTGATACTGTAGAATCATATGTGACCAACTGTAATACACGAACACCTACATTACAGAACTTTAATGTAACTGCTGCCTCAAACTTACACACCACATTGCAAATTTTGTGCAAGTAATGAACACAGTAGTACTGGGTGTGACAAATATTCAGACTTTAACCAAAGGGCTAAAAGATGTGAACAGTTGAACCTGTGTAAAAAGTGTACTGGCCAGGACATTATAAGAAAGACTGTAAATCTAGGTTAAGATTCAAGTGTAAGTTTTGTAAAAGTTTACGACATGTCTCATCAATGTGTGATTCCACAAAGTGTCCAAACAATAGTACTCAAACTCAAAAGATACCTCCACAAACAAAGGTAATCAAGAAAATGCCACTTTCATGGGACATTCTGTTTGTTCAAACAACGTAGACAAAAAACACTGAGATTCTTTTACCAACTATTACTTTGGACTTAGTGAATAGTGAGGGTAGCACCACTCACAGTGAGATGTCTTATAGACTGTTGTTGTTTCTCAACAAACATTTGTTTCACAAAATGTAGTAAATAAATTGGTTTGACACCAAACCCGAATGAACAAAAAAACTCATATTGCATCCTTTGTTAAGGATAACTCGGACAAAAATAGCTATAAGACAATTGACCTGGAACTACAGTTAGAAAATAAATTAGAGAAAATTGAAGCAGTTATTATTTCTAAAGTAGGACAAAACAAACTGGTTATACCCAAACTAGAACAAACCATAAATCATTTGGGAAAAACACTACAAAATAGCTGATAGACATATCACTAACAACACAGTAGCTAACATTGAATGTTAATGGGGGCAGATTATATTAATCTTATTCATAAGGCATAGTGAAGATAGGTAATGGTATAGCTATTCAGACTCCATCAGGGATAGCCCCTTTGGGTGATCTATCCAATACAACCTAGACCTAAACCAAAATAGTTACATGACCAACAAATACTATGTGCCTCAACTCAGTCCTACATAACACCTGTATAGCAACACTTTGAATAATATTATCTCAACTGAGAACATTAATTCATCATTATCAAATGAAACTTTGGATGAGGCAATTCAAACTTTTGGTTGCTAGAATCTGTGGTGTATACATGACACAAATCAAACTTCAGAAGATCAGTTAATGGTAGAAAGATTTGAAGACACCATTCAGTGCAAAGACAATAGTTATTTTATTGAGTTACCTTGGAAAATAAATTGTCCAACTTTAAGAGACAATCTCAAAGTAGCTAAAGGACATTTATATAAAGTAATGAAAAAACTCAAACAAGATAAAATATTAAAACATATAATGATGTTTCAAAGAACAGCTACAGAAGGCTTCATTGAAGAAGTAACAAATAACCCTTTTAAAAAGATGGTTGTCATTATTTAACCCACAGGGGGTTTATCGACAAGATGCCCCAACAACAAAACTCAGAGTAGTATATAACTGTAGCCTCAAAGACAGTGATAAACACAGTTTGAATGATTGCCTGATTGAGGGTCCTAATCTCATTTCTGACCTTGTGAAGATCTTACTGAGGTTCAGGTTAGATAAATATGCCGTACAAAGTGACATTTCAAAGGCATTTTTGAGAATAAATCTTAAAAATGAATATGATAAGAACCAAACTTAGGTTCTTATGGTTCAAGGATCCATTTGATTTGAATAAAGGGTTCATAACCTATAGATTTAATGTTGTGTTGTTTGGAGCCATTTGCTCACCTAGCCTATTAGCATTGACAATTGGACATCATTTAAACCAGTTTAATAACTCTTTAACATTGAACTTCCTTAGGAACATTTTTACGTAGACAATCTAATAGGCTCAACAACAACAAAATCTGAATTATCTGAAGTCTATGAACACTCTCAAAACATTATGCAACAAGGTAACTTTGAACTTAGAGAGTGGATTTCAAATGATGAGGATTTAAACAAAAAGATTTTAAAGGATAATAATGGTCTTACTGAGCCATCAGACAGAGTTAAAACTTTAGGTATGAACTGTATTTGGTGCAACTTCTAACAGTCATGATTCAATCTGTACTAAAGGTTTTAAACTTGAGGAAGCAATACTAAAAGCAAATATTATCAGAGGCTTCCAAATTTTTGATCCCATGGGTCTATTCCTGCCTTCAACAATAAAATCAAAGATTCTCCTCCAAGAAATTTGGAGGACAAATGTTGGGTGGGATGATCAATAACAAATGAAAATCAAAAATCTTGGAAGAAGTTAGCTGCTGATTTAACAAAAGTGCAGACATTAAAATTCAAAGGTGCTGTGGGTTTAGGGATAAGCCCCAGAGACTTCATGTGTTTGCTGATGCAACACCACAAGCTTATGGGTGCTGTGCGTATCTTGTAAGTCCTACAGAAAGTCATCTAATTTTATGCAAAAGGGAAAGTTGCACCTCTCAAACCTACCCGAACCATACCTCAATTGGAACTATTGGCTGCTGCATTAGCCATTAAAACAATTTCATTGCTTAAGGATGCTTACCATGATGTGAACATAACTCATATCCACATCTGGCTTGACAGTCAGATTTGTCTTGCTGGATACGGAATGATAGCATTAATAGTAAGAATATCTTTGTAAGAAATAGGCTAAAAGAAATAGCTGAAGCTAATGAAAGCCTACAAGTAAACTTTCACTATGTTCAACTAAACAAAATCCAGCAGACTTTCTGACCAGAGGTTTATCCTACAAGTTGTTGAAGTCAAACAAAACTTGGTTTATGGGACCTAAGTGGCTCTGTAATACAGACCAATGGCCTGTGGAACAAGTTAACTTGACATTAAATTTAATCTTTTCAAATGAAAAGGTTGAACCAATCACTAATTATGAAATTTATTCTGATTTCAACAAACTTGTCAGGGTTACAGCCTACTGTTTGAGGTTTGCTCACAACTGTTTAACTACAATTAACACACAGCTAAATAAAAATAATCATAATTATACAGAAGTTGCAACCAAATACTGATAGGCCATGCACAACAAAAAGAGTACAATAAAGAGTTAGAATTCTTACTAATGGGAAACAAACAAAAGAACCTGTACCATCAGTAGTTGTGGATCTAAACTTGTTCAGAGATGAGGAAGGCCTTCTAAGGTGTAAAGGGAGATTAGACAAATCAAAACTGTCATACAAAAGCAAACATCCAATCCTTTTACCTAGATTTAGCTATTTGACAACATTAATCATCAGAAAAACACACAATGATGTATATCATATGGGGGTACCACAGACACTAACTACATTAAGAAAAACTTATTGGATACCCAAGGGAAGGATCACTGTTAAAACAGTCCTGAGTGAGTGTGTCACATGTAGGCGTATTCATGCTAGGCCCTATAGGAAACCAAATCCTCCTGCTTTGCCAGAGGAGAGAGTTACTCTCAACAGACCCTTTGAGACTGTAGGCATTGACTATACAGGAGCATTGACTGTAGGGGTGGGTGACACTGAACAAAAAATGTACATTGTACTGTTTACATGTGCTGCCTCACGAGCTGTTTATCTGGATGTTGTGGAGGACCTTACAGCAGAATCTTTTGTTGCTGTCTTTAAGAGATTATGTGCACGACATTCAGTACCAAAGACAGTTTGGACTGACAATGCTACATATTTCAAGGCTGGTGAACAAGTCATCCACGACTTGTTAAGCGATGAACTCACACAATTATATATACAAAATTCAAACATAAAGTGGAAGTATATTCCGGTTGCCTCTCCTTGGTATGGTTCTATCTGGGAGAGGAATATACAAACAGTAAAGAATTGCTTGAAGAAAGCAATTGGCAAAAAACAGATACACTTATTTGAGTTGCTCACTCTCCTGGCTGAGATTGAGAACATCATTAACAATAGACCACTCACTTATGTGAGTGACAACATTAATGACCCGGAACCATTAACTCCAAATCATTTGATTCGGGGAGAACAAGTTAGTCTCCTGCCGGACTACAATATAGACTCTTCAGAAGACCCAAACTGGACTCAACGACATGATGAGCTCCAGATTAAGTTACAACATTTAACTAGAGTTAAAGCTCATTTCATTAAACAGTGGAAAACTGAGTACTTGATGGGTCTAAGGGAGAGACATAAACAAATGACTAAGAAGGATTGGTCTGACACAATTAAGGTAGGGGACCTTGTTCTCATACATGACAGTACTCCAAGACAATACTGGCCTCTGGCTAGAGTTTCAGAACTCAGACCAGGAGCAGACGGGGTAACAAGAGTGGTCAAATTAAGGACTTCAACGGGTGACACAACAAGAGACATTTCTCTTTTGTACCCTTTAGAGTCTGGACCCAAAACAATGGACTTTGGAGAACCTTCTCCACTGACAGTAACAACTGGAGACACTGAACTTCCAGTAACTATTCCTTTGAGAGTAGGAGTGGTAACGCATCCTACTACAACATTGACAGACACAAGACCTCAGCGACAAACAGCATTAAAGGCGCGACTATTTTTACAACAAAAAATAGATGCTGGGGAATTGTAATTTTATCTTCTAACTTTCATTTTTTCTTTTCTTATGGTAAAGACCATAGACAGTTTCATCCTATGAATGCATTTTCTCTTCTAATTAAATGCTACACCTTCTCCATGAGAAGGTGAGGATAGGCACTGTTAATCACATTAACAGGCATTTACAGTCAAATAGTTAGCTAGTCTACACTCAGACATAAAAATTGGTGACAATGACACCAAAATTTTTATCTCCCGGGGCCCCCAGTATATGGAAAACTGATGAGTGGGTAGTTGGGAGGTAACGAAAATGGTTCACTGAGTAGGTAGGTAGTTAATCTAACAATTATTAAATTCCTTTTATGTCAATAACTGGGTGGATGAAACCAATTGGTTGCTCACCAGAGTTATTCTCCACACTAGTATTTATATACTGTGTGACAAGAGCGTGCTCGGTAATAGATATACATTACCGCTCAACCAACCGAGGAAAAAAAACCAAGACAACGCTGGTGGAAAAAGCCCCGCGAAGAGGAGAACAAAGGAGAACGAAAACGAGGAACGGGGCGAGAGGACGCAACTGGAGAAGGGACGAGAACAGACACGGAAGAAAGATCCCCACCAGCAAGTACGCTCTCGACAATTATACAAGGAGAAAAGAGACTCTCTAATAACTAGCAGTAAGTGACTAATTGTGTTTTTAACCCAGGTTTACATAGATTCATTAAATTAAGCTGGGTCAGACAACTTAGGCCTACATTGTGGCCTAAGACCTAGCATCAACTCATAGCTTAACAAAGGTGAAGGTAGATTGCCCTAACCTAATTTGGTGAGGAATCCTACTGTGGACCTCAATTTATCTGCCCGCTCTGGACCATTTCCGGAATCTCTAGGCTGACCCCCTACAGGGCTAGACTTAATCTACTCTATAGTTAGACTGGAGATATAAGGGGTGGGTTAATTGTGGACCAATTCATACAGAGCATTTTTCGCACAAATGGAAAATTGCAAGAAAGTGGCAGTAGGCTATTTGGATAACACTCGGTCATCACTAAATTCTTGAGCAAACGTCACATATTTGTTTCCATAATTTTTTAGTTATATTTAAGTTTTGAACCACACATATTCATGTCATTCAAACACCTTCTAGAACACAAGGTATCGATATTACTTCATATGTTGATATCTCCTATAGCTACCACTAATGCAAGATTCTACATTTCAACAAAAGAACAGAGCTAAAATATGAGCTAAACATATTTTCGCTGCTAGGAAAAGATTCATCAGCAAAATTTGGCGTAAGGGAATGTACACTAAAACACGCACACACCCTTATTATATATTCTCTGTTGTAGGAGTGCTGATAACTTACCTATAATATGGTTAAAAAATTAAGAAGAATTGCAGCGGTCTGATGAGAGTCGGCGCCGCGTGAGAAACAGTTGGCCATTGTTTACATTGCCCTCCTCCCACGGATACACCTCTCTCCTCCCTCACCTCCCGCGCCCTAATTTTCTATGTAGAATTCCTTTTTTTAAACTGTTCACTTGTTTCTTGTTGATTGATAGCGATATTTTCTCTTTTTTTTCTGTTGCTCTTTCAATTTTTGGCGCTCCCTAAATTTCGGCGGCCTGATCCAGTGCCCACGTTGGCTCGCCCCTTAAGCCGGCCCTGAAAATGCTTAAATCACCGGGGCCGGATTCCATATATCCCATACAACTAAAAGAATTAAAAGAAGGCATTGTTGTGCCGCTAACAAAGATTTTTAATGCGTTTAATTTCTGACGGGTGCGTACCAGATAATTTCGACTTAGCAAATGTAACACTTATTTTTAAGAAAGGCGATAAAGGTGCGGTGGGAAATTATAGGCCAATCAGTTTAACGTCGGTTGTAGGTAGTGATGCACCGATGGCAAATTTTAGCCGATGCCGATGACTAGCAAATTGGCCGGTGCCGATGCCGATGCCGATTACACTGGGCAACACGTATTTTATTGAATGATATCTGACACTTGATTCTAGGTAATTTGGGTGCGCTGAATACGAATTTCAACTCGGTTTGGCTCTATCAGGTCCTGATTCTTGTCGACAGCCTATGTGCCATTTTCCAGATTTTTCAAATTAGGACTAAAAATTAAGTCATGTGTTAAATTTTTTTTTCAAGTTTCCTGAATACAAGCAGTTCAAACTACAGTAAAATTACATTATAACGATAGAAATGACTTAAATAAAAAAAACAAACAGATATGAAGCTTTCACTGTGGCAAAAATTTTCTTTTGTAAGACTTTCTAGCGTATTTGCTTGTTGATGGCAGGTCTCTTTCAAGCACCAGCAGTAATCAGCCATCATGTGGGAATCCCAGCGGCCTTGGTACCGTTCCTCCATAATTTTTATATCTTGGTGGAATCTCTCCCCTTGTTCGTCACTTACATCACCTAAATTACTTGGAAATTGGTCAAGATGGCTATTCAAAAAATGCATTTTTATGCTCATATTGCAACCTAACTCTTTGTAGTCCCTTAAAAGTTTTTTTACGATTTCTTCGTAGTTATCTGCCCTATAATTGCCTAAAAAGTTTTCTATCAAGTCCACGAATGAGAACCAGCCATTTTTTTCGCGTTCATTCATGACATTAGGAAAATTGCTGTCTTTAATCATTGTTCTTATTTGTGGACCGTCGAAAATTCCCGCCTTGATTTTTCATAACTTAAACTTGGAAATTTTGAAGTTATGTATTTGAAACACTCGCCGTTCGTATCTAAAGCTTTTACATATTGTTTAATGAGGCCTAGTTTTATATGCAGAGGAGGAAATATGATTTTATCTCTGCTCACTAAAGGTGGATTAATTACGTTTTTTTCTCCGACAGTAAGTGATGTTCGTGCTGGCCAGATTTGTTTGAAATAATGTTCTTCCTTGGCTCTGCTGTCCCATAAGCAAAGGAAGCAGGGATATTTAGTATACCCTCCTTGTTGTCCTAGCAGAAAATTAACCATTTTTAAGTCAACACATATGATCCACTCGTGCTCCCTATATTTGATAAGATTTAAAACTTTTTCTATATGTTCATACTTTTCTTTTAATTTTGTTGAGTGCCCAATCGGTATCGAGCCGTACTGTATAGATTGCCATTATGCAACAACACACACTTAAGACTTCTTTTCGAACTGTCTAAAAACAAGCGCCAATCATTTGCATCGTAAGACTCAACCCCCATCTTCTTTAACAAACCAACTATGTCGCAGCAATATACTAAACTATCCTCTGTTCTAAAATATTTAACAAGTTCTTCTTCTCTTTTTCTGTAAAATGAAATGTATGTGTTTGAAGTAAGCAAGTTTTTCTCTTTAAGTCTTGAAGCTAAAATTTCCGCAGCCTTTTTTGGCAAATTTAGATCCCTTACAAGATCATTCAACTCGGCCTGGTTAAAAATTTGCGGATCGTTTTGACTTTCAAATACGCTGGGGTCAAAATCGGTGTCTGACTCCTCAAAGTGCATAACAATATTTTCAGGAACATCTTCAACTAATTCTTGAGTTGGCAGACCCTTAAATTTTGGAATGGGGATCTCATTTGAATGTAGCACAGGTCGTATCGCGGTGTCGAAATTTGGGTACTCGATACAATGTTTATTTTTCTTAGTGAAGCCCGAAGTCTTGACAAAGCAAAGGTAGCAATCGGTCTCGTGGTTAGTAGGCTCTCGCCACACCTGATATGGAAAAAAAATTGTAAAGCGTTAACAAAAGCGACGAGAGACTTGTTTTTATGAATTTTATCAAAAGTTATCACCCAAACATTTAACATTTCTATGTGTTTCAACCTTATGCAATATTTGAGATTCTTATAAACATTTTCTGTAAATTTTTGTTTATGTACCTAAGTTACAATTACATTTAGGTAAGTTACAGTATACTAGTGATTAAATTACGTAGTTTTATGAAATCATAAACTTACCATCGGAACTCGAAAAGGTATTTTTGAATCCGAACCCTTCGTCCAATGTCGCAGTCTTTCAATGCATATAGTGCAGGCTTTATGTGGAGCCCACGATTTATCTTGGTCCCCCAGTTTTATGCCAAAATAAGCTAAGTAAGCTCTTTTTACGAAGTCAGTTATATTTGCTCGTTGATGTGGAAGTGTAAAATTTCCACATATATAACAGAAGGAATCAGGGTTGTTTTTGCATTTGAACTTTCTAGTGCTTGATGACATATTGCTTGATTGTTCTGCCAATTTGTAAAGGTATTTAAAGCCCTTAATTCATATAAATTTAAGAAAATCTGAAATATAAACACAAAAATTAGTTTAAATAGGTACTTATTATGAAATAGGTACTTACAATCTATGAAATTAAACTAGAAACACGGATGAGTAGGTACAATATAAATTACGTCTAATTAAATCAACTATATTAAATCACGATGACAAAATTACTCACTAAATCATATGCCAATTCAAAAATTTGTTAATGCCCAAACTTAATTAACTAACTCAACTGACTGACTGACTGACTGACTGATTGAATTGACTGATTAACTCTGGAAACGAGTCGCTTTATATATTTTAGTTGTCCCTCTAGAATACTCTACAGAGAACAGGAACGCTCGAGAAAATTTTAGAATTCTATGATATTTTTAGCTTAATTTACTAATATTAAAATGGGTTAAAAATGACAAAATTAAAAATATTTTTAGGGTGTTACATATAAAAATATACATAATACAACAATACCATAACAATAGGTACAAATACCTAGATAAAAACCTAGTTGCATAATGTGTAACTGCAAAAAGACTTAGCGAGTATTGAGAAAAAACCTTTTTATGAATACGACGAAAGAGGAGGGGTGTTGAGCAAAATCAGGACCTGATAGAGCAAAACCGAGTAAAAATTCGTGCTCAGCGCACCCAAATTACCTAGAACTAACTGTCAAATCTAATTCAGTAGACAAAAAGTTGAAATTTGTTCCCCAGTGTTATTTAATAAACAAAAACTTAAATTTTTTGAAGATTTCTTGTTATGTTGGTATCAAATTATTAATTTTTTATATATCTTTCTCTAGACAGCTTACCATCTGCAGTACCTCGTGTACAGTAGATTAATAAATTAGTTATTATAATGGAGTAATAACATCATAATAGCTGTAACCTGATTTTGAGTCTGAATTTTTCGTTTTAACTGGAATTTTGTTCAAAAACTTTTAATAAAAGGTAGAGGAACAGGGAACCCTAATAGGCCTACTGAAGTTCTGATTAATTCAGTTATTTGCCTATTTTACTCAAAGAAAATCGTTTGTACATAAAACCTTCATTACAACTAATTTATGACATCTTTGTTTCGTTTTCTCGTTTTTCACCTTTTCATAGAGAAAGGTGAAAATAATAATTTTATGTATGGTGCAATAATACAGTAGGTACCCCCTAGCTATCTTTCAACAAAGGTCATGAATATATACACAAATCTAACAAGTGTGTTTATTATACAATAGTTTTAACTTTTTTATTTTTTTTATAATGGCCTCCTCATCACCCCTTATCTATAGCCATCCGATCCTTCCACATTAAATTATTTATTTTTAAAAATCAAACAAAGAGAATACAATTCAGATCCATAACTAAACTTAGCAAGTCTTTACAGTTAATTAAACAAATTATGGCTTCAGAGAAGCATATGCATAAAATTCTAGTCATAACTCATAATGCTCAGTACACTAAATGAATCTTTGCAAAAAAAGACACCCTATTTGCAAAAAAACATAAAAAGAAATTAAAAGCGCAATTAGTTTTTAAACATAAATTCGTATTTCCTTTTTATTTCCTTAAAATACTGTTCCTCATCTCATGTCTTTTCAATATTTAAAATTTAGTAATGGTAAATTATGATGCAAAAACATCACCATTTCCCCAGTGGACGCACTTAGCTTGTTTCTTCTGGGATAGTAAACCTGGCTACCACAGCTAAATAATCTCTCACTCTCAACAGATGATGGAGGAGATTATAAGTATTTAGACACCAAACAAGACAAAATATTAAAATTTGACCCATGTTTCTTCCACCAAATCAAAGGGCATTCTGTTGGTCCAATGAGATTGTGTTCTAAATACCTCTTTATTTCTGCTTTTATTTCAGTGATGGTGTTGTTTTCTTCAGAATCTTTAGATTCAACCTTTCTCTTGGATTTTGTTGTCTTCTTCTTAGCTTTTTCCTGAACAAAATCTGCGTAACATGATGAAAAATCAAAACTGAAACCTTCACTATCACTTATCTCACTTTCAGATTGCCCAAATTTGTGGGTGAAGTACCATTTGAAGAATCACCTGCAGTGTTTGAGTTTGATTGATGTATTACTTGTACATTAGGGTGGAGCGATTTCCCTAATTTTTTAAATGACATTAGTAATAGTGCGGAAAATGTGCGATTGTATGTTGAATGCAAAGTGACAAAACCTTTTTTCTCTAAGACAATATCTTCATGTGCCAACATGCCAATGAATTTCCAATAAAAACTTAAAACCTTTTAATTTTGACAAAAAAGTATATACAGCGACTCCGTAAATAAACAAATTTATATGTAATAGTACCCCACACATGGTGACGATTGGCATATTGACGCCAATCGCCATAAAATCATCACGCCAATCACCTACGTATGTGGCCAGCATAACACACTCATTAACACAGTGTGTTAGCAGGGTTGCCGAAGTTGGTACGTTCGTACCAAATGTGGTACTTTTTGCCTCCTCTGGTACGTTTGGTACGACGGCCGAAAATTTTGGTACTATTTGAAGTTTTGTCGAAACAAACAAAAACCGCTATGTATGTATAAAAACTATCCTTTAGAAAACTATAATTTGGTTCATTATTGAATGGAAAAGAAAAAAATTATTATTGATGGATTTTAATTTTCGTTTCGTCTCGTAGTAGAAAGAATGGTCGGTACAGGGTACATTCGAATTACAATATATTATAAACTACGATCTTGGTGCAGGAGCACTTTAGGATCAAAATGGCCAGAATTATCCTGGAAAATGCCTTCATTGTTCAAGTCGCCAAAATAAAAATCTTGTTTTAATTGCTGGATTTTAGTTTTATTTTATTGTCTCAACTTATCAAAATATATCGTCTTTTTATATATAAAAAGTGTTTTTGTGAACGAAAGTTTGGGATAATGGCCGAAACGTGAGATTGACCGTTAAAAAATAAGGTTAGTTTAACATCTTTATATGTTTTAAAGCATTTATTATCATTTTTCAATTATTTGGTACCTTTTTGCGAGATTTGGTACTTTTGACTTAAGTTTTGGTACACTTGCCAAAAAAATTTCGGCAACCCTGTGTGTTAGTGTTAGACCAGCTGTTGCCGTGGTAAGGTGTTACGCTCTGTCCGCTTGCGCAATCACATCAGATCCTTTCACTATTTAATATTTGATGTTGCATTTCAACACATTCTCTTACACTTTTGTGATCTTGTTTTTATAAATTTGGATTATATATTATAAATCTTGTATAGTAAAAGATTTATAATCAGGCCAGACATGGCAACTAAAAGAATGCCTCGGCAGTCAAGAACAACGGACTGTCACATATTTGGCAATGGAGAAGAACTGAGTCATCGTGTTCTACCAACATTTGAGGGTGTTATGAAATGCTATATATATGAAAGAAGACGACTGAAAGAAGAGTTAAACAATAAAGATCCTTCTGTTCATGAAATATCATCGGCAGTTGCAGAAAACTTAATTTCATTATACAATAAAGCATCAATTCCAACTGTATCCTTCAACCGCGTTGTAAAGAAAATAAAAGATTATCATACAAAATATAGATCTATATTAAAACAGCCTAAAGGTATGAAACAAACAGAGTCTTACTTAGATAAGTGCAAAAAAATTAAAGATGATGCTCAAAATCTTTTTGATATTGCCGCTTGTAAATGTAAAGACTTTCAATCCTGCAAATGCCCAAAATCAAATCGAGTACCGAAACATGAACAAGAATTCCTAAAAGACCAAAGAACAAAAAAGAAAAATGGCCATAGGATCAGTTGATGTTTCTGCTTCTAAAAAAAATACAATTAGCATAAGTTAGAAAAAGCAGTAGAGATTTGTATCTTTCAAAACAACTGCCAGTAATGTCATCGACTTCATATTCAGAAAGTTTTCAGTTTGAAGATATATCTTCTTCAACAGATACAGAAAAAGAATCTGACGAAACATTTGATAAGCCAATCTCCGTAAAACGGAAACGCATCAGAAGCGAATGCGGAAAAAGTCGAAACACAAAATCTCTGAAGCAATTACGCTTCCCTTCACTTGCAAAAGCTTGTGATCGTACAGGTATTTCAGATAGAGCAGCTGCCATAATAACAAGTTCTGTTTTGCACGACATTAAACAAACATCTGAGCCTGATCCATCCGTGGTAATAGATCGCAGTAAAGTGCGCAGAGCTAGAAAGCATCAACGTGATGAGCTTCAACAGGATGCTAGCGTAGGAAAACAATTATGAGTATTTATTTTGACGGTCGCAAGGATAAAACTATTGTCCAAGAACAGAAAGGTTCTAAATTTTATCGTAAAGTTGTTGTGGAAGAGCATGTAACCTTGGTAGCAGAACTAGACCAAGTGTATCTAGGGCACTTTACTTCTGAATCTGGGACATCTGAAAGTATATGTCAAGGAATATGCGATTTTTTGAATACACATAACCTTGATTCTTCAAATTTAGTTGCTATGGGATGTGATGGAACTGCTGTGAACACAGGAGCGAAAGGTGGAGAAATTGGATGAAAAAACCACTGGACCTCGTGAATTTGTTGGCATCATTAGCCAGCAATTCAGAAATGTGAAACACTTCCGGTTGTTCATTTCGAAAAAATCGAAGTTGAAATTCCATCTATTGACAAAGACGACTTGAGCACGGATCAAAAATATTTGTTTGATATTTATCAAGCCGTTTCAATTGGCGAGTGTAGTACTGACCTATCAAGACGAAATCCCGGCAAGATGGTGCGCTCTAGGTGGTTAACCACTGCAAATCGTATTCTGAGATTATACGTAGCTACACCTGAACCTTATGATGATTTGAAAAATTTGGTTTCGTATGTTATGCACGTACATATCCCAATGTGGTTTACAGTCAAACAAAGCAAGTCAATTGCATATGGAGCTCCTAATGTTTTCAAAACCATTCAGTGTTCCCGAATGTTGAACAATTCTGTTCGAGCAGTTATTGAACCAGTGATCCAAAGAAATGCATTTCCGCTCATCCAGAAAACATACTTTTGAGCATGATACAAGAAGAGCGTAGCCATGTAAGAGTACTTGGATGGAGAAGAATAAAGAAAGCTAGAGAACAATATCGTGGAAAAAGTCTTAGACTCTTTAAAATCCCAAAGTTAAATTTCGAAGCCACAGACTACACAAACATGATTAATTGGCATGACATCGCAGTAACTGAACCTCCAATGACGCGTGATTGTGTTTCCGACGATGAAATTGATACAATGATTGCTAATAGAGAAGTGAAGGATTTCAACAAGATGCCATCCCATACTCATGCTGTTGAACGAGTCATCAAGTTAGTTACAAAAGCATCGTCTGCTCTGTGTGGAGCAAGATCTAGAGACGGATATATTCGATCGAGAATGGTAGCACGGAAAATGATGTCCTCATTTGAAACCAAATCTGAATTTCGAATATAATTAGATATTGACTGAAGTTTTAATTACATAAATCATGTCCATATGGTTGGGTGGTAAGGTTGGGCATGGGTGGAACTCAACATACAGCCACCTCCTCGTGGTGAGTTCTGGATCATTCCGGCTGTATACGAATTTACGTGACAGTACAATGAACGAAGTGCTGTATTTATGGAACCAATTATTATCTGGAAATAAAAAATCAATGCAAATAATATAAAAGCTATTTCCGTTCATTGAAAAACTCAATATTTAAATCAGTTAAGTTTCCTTTTATCACTTGTCTGTAAAATACCATTTTTTCAGAATAAATTCATAAATTTAGGTAATAACATTGGTACCTGGAGATGTATTCTTCGGAGGCTAAAACTTTTATACGTGCTTACTATCAGGTCACAGCATATTTTGCGCACTATTAGGAATCTTAATTCAAAACTTACATAGAACTTTCCATTTATGCCTTTTACTGAATATTGCTATTTTTTTGCCATAAATCTACATATTTGGAGTAAGATTGGCACCTGAAGACATTAAGTTAAGGTGCTATAACTTTAGAACGCACCTACTTAAGGTTTGGGTCCATTCTCCACACTATTACAATCCATAATTCAAAAGTTACAAATAAATTTCCACTTGTCTATTTCTTCTAAATATCACTATAATTTCGCAATATATTCATAAATGTGGAGTGAGATTGGCACTTGAAGATATTAATGTAGGAGGCTAGAAATGTAATACACACTTTGTTTCAGGTCATAACACATTTTCTACACTATTACGAACCATGTTTCAAAAGCTTGTGAAAAAAAAACCAAAACGCTCCACCCTATAATGTACATCCTCTGTCATCCAAGTAATCAGTGTGTCATTGATGTCTCTTTCAAAATCTTCCTTTTCAAAGAATTTAGTCATACAGTATATCTAGGATAAAGAAAAGTGGCTCGAATGGTATTTCTATCTTTTAAGTATTTATGAAATCTTTCCTTTGATGAAGTTTGCCAAACAGAAATAGTTGAACCTAATCCTGTAAATTGTTGTGATTTTCCAGCTTTCTTGAAAAAGCTATCCATTATCTTTATGGTAGGAATGATGGAAGAAGCTAATGCTTCTCGTTTACTTAAAACCTTTGTCAAATCATTGAAATTTTTTAGAATGTGAACCAATTCCTCCAGAAGTTGCCATTGGTTATTTTCCAAAGATCTCAGTTTAGGGTGATCACAAAGATATGGAATCAAATCTCGCTTTTGTTCCAAAATTCCCTCTAACATAAATAATTAACTATTCCATCTTGTTGATACGTCCTGAATAAATTTGTGATTGGGCACACATATTGATCTTGATACTTTTTGTATGTGTCAAATGCAGATGGAGAATGGTTGAAATGACCAACAATAGCTTTGCACACTGAACATATGTTCAAAACATATTTTTGAACAAATATGGCATCATTTAAAAAAGTTGTAATGTGTGAAAAAACAAGGTAATGCGTGATATCCAGTTTGATTTACTCCTGCCACCATGTTTGCAGCATTGTCCCGAGTAATTACATGAACTTTTGAAGATGGAATTTTAAAGTCATCCATAGCATTTTGAATGCACTCACTTATATTTGTTGCTGTATGGGACTCATCAAACGGAGTTACCTTTAAGATGGCTGTTCTTTGCTCAAAATCTGTAGTTAACCAGTGACCAATTAAACTTATGATGAATGATAAATTAGCTGTTGTAGCAGTCCACCCATCTGTTGTAAATGAAATGAATGATGCCTCATCTACTGCATCTTGTATCTTTTTCCTAACCTTATCACATATATTTTCAAACACAGTCTCTGTTATGTACTTTCTACTTGAAATAGAGTAGTTGGGGCAGATATGATTCAAAAGTCTTTGAAACCCTATATCTTCAACTATAGAAAAGGGCTGGATATCAGTGGCAATCATTTCTCCTATCAAATTATGAATTGCTGTTGCTTTATGGTCATTAATATCCCAACTTTTCTTCCTTTCAAAAGTTTCAAAAAGGGTTTGCTGTGTAGCACTTGCACTCGCAAGTTTCTTTTTTAAGTGTTCTGCGGGTGGATTGGTATTTTTCCTTTTCTTTTCGTCTTCCATCTTTTTAAGTTGCTCTTCATAATTTGCAATGCCCTTATGTTTTGTTTTGATATGTTGTAACAAATTTGTGGTTGTGAAAGTTTTCCTTCATTTTCCCTTGATTCCTCTGGATAATTTTTGGCTACATTCACCACAAAGAGCAAATGAGTCATCTTCGCGACTGACAGTAAAATGCTTCCACACCCAACTCGTAGTTTTTGTTGGAATTGAACCGGTAGAGCTTGCACCAGCCATTATCACTTTTAAGCTTTTTAATTATAGTTACCTGACCAAATTTATATTATTAAATATTAAATATTAATTTTATTATTATTTTTTGTTTATTTTATTGTTAATAAAAAGTTATTGACTATTGCTACTCAGTTTTCACTATTTAATATGCAAAGGAACTTACATTGGAAGGGAATGGAATTTACAAAATTAAATAACTAATGATATATTTTCCAAGCAATGAAATATTTCTCATATCTAGGTGCTCTGCAAAAACTGAAAATCAAAACAATAGTAATTAATAAAAAATTCAGTAATTAGTATTTCATGATGCCTAGGCTATTGAACAACTATTTTATTCCTATCTAACACATTTTGGAAGCTAGCCTCTCTTACACATAAGCACATTAGGATATATCTAGCATAGTATCTAATATCTATATTCCAAAGCAAAAATATTGTTCATAAATATAACGTGTAATATTATTTATAACTTTCATGAAAAGTCTTTGGTTGAAATTTGAAAAAAGTCATATATCTTCATATAATCGGCCACATCATTGGCCAAATTTGGCCGATGCCGGTGCCGATTGCGATGGCAAAAAGTTGGCCGATATAGCCGATGCCGATTAATCGGTGCATCACTAGTTGTAGGTAAGCTACTGGAATCAATAATTAGGGATCATATAGTCGAACACTTAGAATTGTATAACTTGATTAGAAATATGCAGCACGGTTTTAGGCGAAACAAATCTTGCTTAACTAATCTTTTAGAAATTTTCCAAAGCGTAGTTGAAGTTTACGGTAGTCATCGGGCGGTAGATGTAGTGTATTTAGATTTTCAAAAAGCGTTTGACACCGTACCGCACAAAAGACTCGTTGAAAAAGCTAAGGCTCATGGAATCAGGAGTGTAGTAATAAATTGGATGGAAGAGTGGTTCCGAGCAGTGGCGTACATAAGGGGGGGCCATAGGGGGCATAGGCAACCCCATTGTAAAATTTATTACTACTCCCATTAAAGATATTTGAAAAAAATTTTAAAAAATCGATAACATTGCAACATTCACCAAAAAAAAATCTTGATGTCATATGGAATTTCAGTTATTTCATGATTACCAGGACATGTCATTAACTCAAAACTCAAAAGCAATTTTAGCTGGCTTAGGAACGTTTATATATGTCTCTATACGTACGATTAATTTGTGCAAATTTAATTCTTTGTCCATAAATTGGAAATAAAATACAACTGAAGCTTTCCAAGATGCAATTCATTTTGATTCCAAATCATTCATCATCAATTTTGAGCTGACACACACACACACACACACACACTCTATATATATATAGGGTGTCCCAAAAAAAACTATATACTCTTTATAGCATCATATATTTTATAATTTAAAAAAAAAATATATATTGTTATAGCAATTGCCAATGAAAGGTAAATTAGTAATCTAAGTGATCAAAATGTTATAGCGAGTTGTTTGCATATAAAATTTAATTAACTACGTCAAGTGCTCAAAATGTTCTCCGGCGGCATGAATGCACTTTCAATACAACAAAATCGTGTGATCTGATGAAGCTACCTTCAAGCTGAATGGCACAGTAAATCGACACAACTGCAGGTACTGGTCACTTGATAATCCACACGTTTATGTGGATAAACATGTTAATTTACCAGGATTAACAGCATGGTGTGGTTTATCATCCAGGGGTTTGGTTGGACCATTTTTCTTTAATGGGACAGTTACCGGTGCCGCATATCTCGACATGCTGCGGACAGAAATTATACCTGCAGTTCGGAAGTTGTTTGGAAACGACGACTTTTACTTTCAACAAGATGGAGCCCTCCCTCATTATCATTGTGATGTCAGAAGGTACCTCGATGGAACGTTGCCTAACCGTTGGATAGGACGAAGAGGAAGCGTTGAGTATCCTCCACGTTCACTGGACTTGACTCCACTTGATTTTTACTTGTGGGGCTACCTGAAGGATGCAGTTTATGGTACAAGACCTGCAACACTCGAACACCTTAAGGATGCAATTAGGGAAAAGTGCGGGACCATCACAGCATCCACATTAGTCCATGTCTGCGAATCAGTTAGTCGACGCATTCAAAAGTGCATTCATGCCGCCGGAGAACATTTTGAGCACTTGGCGTAGTTAATGAAATTTTATATGCAAACAACTCGCTATAACATTTTGATCACTTAGATTACTAATTTACCTTTCATTGGCAATTGCTATAACAATATATTGTTTGTTTTCTTTTAAATTATAAAATATATGATGCTATAAAGAGTATATAGTCTTTTTGGGACACCCTGTATACACACACACACACACACACACACACACACACACATATATATATATATATATATATATATATACACAAAGAAATCACAAAGCAAACACGTGATATTTTAAATAAGCAAAGAACCACAGGGAAAAGGAAAAGGAAACACTAATTCCGATCGCTTTCGTGATATATTCACATCTTCAGGGACAAGAAAGATGTGAAGATGTGAATATATCACGAAAGCACTCGGACTTAGTGTTTCCTTTTCCTTTTCCCTGTGGTTCTTGCTATATATATATATATATATATATATATACAGGGTGTCCCATAAGTTCATTCAGAATTCATCAGTGTAATGAAATGGTTGACCACCAATAAACTCTTCCTAAATACCAGTAAAACAAATTTCATGATGTTTACTAATAAAAGAAATGTATATCTTGATGAACTCAATGTTAATGAAATCACCATAAAGGAGTGTACTGTAACAAAATTTCTTGGTGTAATGCTAGATAAGAATTTGCAATGGAGTGATCATGTAAATTATATCGCGAAAAAGATTTCAAGGAGCGTTGCTATAATGTTTAAACTTAGAAATGTAGTCCCTAAACAAGTTTTATTGACTCTTTATCATACTCTTGTTCTTCCTTATATAACATACTGCACCCTTGTTTGGGGAAACTCCGCTAACAACGCATTAAATGGTATCTTTGTCATCCAAAAACGAGCAATAAGGTTATTATCTGATACTGATTTCCTTGATCACTCTAGTGCATTATTTAAAGAGCTAAACCTACTAAAGCTCAATGATATAACCAAACTGGCACATTTTATTTTTATTTACAAGTATAAGAGCAAAATCATTAATTTGCAATGGGTAAATAGATATTTTGTAACTCATCAAGAAATCCACCCGTATCAGACCAGAAATAGATCAAAGATTGTTATACCTCAATTTAGATTGTCTTCATCTCAAAAACTACCCATTTTCATTGGATTGAAACTATGGAATGACTTGCATGCCGATATAAAAAATATTGCGAATGTAAATTTGTTTAAAACCAAGTTAAAATCCCGATTAATAATGGGATACTAACAAAAATCTTGGGTTAATGTCCACTAATAATGTTTAATATTGTCCATTAATATTGTTTAATATTGAAATACAGGCTTTAACTATTAATAATACTTATTTACTTATTTATTTATTTTATTATTATTAATTTATAAAGGCTAGCTGCTTATTTTTAATAAGAGCCCAGTAAAGCCTAAAGCTTAAGGGCCAAATTAAAAAAAAATAAATAAATAAATAGTCGAGCTTCACAATTATTTATGTCATTGTAAAAATTGTAAATTGTAAAAAGACTACTGTATTTATTTTATTATTAATAAAGGTTATTCTTATTCTATCTATAGGAGAAATTCATATTTTTCTATTTCTACAAACCATAATTCATATTTTTTTCTTTCTACAGGCCATAATGTCTGTGAGCAAGGAAGAACGAATCCAGATAATTCTACTCATAGGAAATCGGAGTCAAAGAGAGGTCGCTGCTGAATTTAACAGACTGCATCCAGCCCCCGAGCCAATAACACAGAGTTGTGTTAGCAGACTTGTTGCAAAGTTTAAGGAAACAGGATCCATAGAAGATAAACCACGCAGTGGACCTTCAAGGAGGTCCACTGACGATGATACAGCGACTGCTATCCTGGCTCATTTTAACAGAAGTCCCAATAAGTCTCTTCGGCGATTGTCCGCCGAGACAGGAGTGTCGAAAAGTAGCATCCATCGCATTCTTCAGGCTCACAAATGGCATCCATATAAACTTCAGATCCTACAGAAATTAAGCGATGATGATCGCGACCGCCGGATGGAATTTTGTAAATGGGCTACGGAACAATACATATTGAGCACGTTCTGTAAATAAATGCTTTTGTTTTGCCTTTTTTTATTATTTTTCCTGTGATGCCGGACTTATGGGACACCCTGTATATATATATATATATATATATATATATATATATATATATATATATATATATACACATATATATATATATAGCTATACATATATATATTTTGTGTGTGTGTGTGTGTGTGTCCCCCTTTAAAAAATGCTGTGTACGTTGTGAGGTAGGAAACAGAGGGTGGTCGTTGATGGAGCGGAGTCGTGTTGGGTTAATGTAGCGAGCGGCGTTCCTCAGGGTTCTGTAGTGGGCTAACTTATACTGTATATGGAACTTTTTTGAAAGCAGAATTTTGCCGACTATTGTTAATTTTAACCTTGTCTGGTACAGATATATAGATGATATTTTATGCCTTTGGCCTAATAATTTGGAAATTGACTTATTTCTTGGTAGGCTCAACAATTTAGTCCCATCTATTAAGTTCGCGATTGAAAAAGAAAATGATGGAAGCTTATCTTTTCTGGATCTAAAAATTCGGAGATGCTTTAATCAGTTCAAATTTGAAGTTTTTCCTGAGCCTACTAGTAATAATAACTCTTATGTGCATTTTTATTCTGACCATCATCCTTCGATTAAATCTTCTATTTTCTCTGCTATGTTTCTTAGAGCATTGAGAGTTGTCAGTCCTGAATTTTTAGATTCCGAGTTATGCAATATCATGAATATTGGTACTAAATTATGTTATCCTATTTCATTTTTAGATAACTGCCTTAGGAAAGCCAAGAATAGGTATTATAATAGTGTAACTGTAAAGGAATTTGAGCGTAAAAATATCCTTAGCCTACCTTACCATGTTAATTTTCAATATCTTCCGACTTTACTTAAAGCAATTGGTATGAACGTAGTTTTTAAGTATAATAATACTGTTAAATCACGCCTAATAAAGAATAGCCCGGAAAATTTTGTTGGTTGTGTGTATTCGATCGGATGTATACAATGTGACTCAGTATATATAGTCAAACGGGTAAAACGTTTGATATTAGAGTAAAACAGCATAAATATCCGTGCAGAACAGCAAATAATTCTAATGCAATGTTTAACCATATGTATAGATGTAATCATAGTATCAAGTGGGACAGTTCTAAAGCGCTCGTTAAAAAGAGAGATATAATTGAAAGGAATATTCTAGAATGTGCATTTATCCATTTTAATAATACTTTCAATAACAGTGCAGGAATGTATAAAATTTACAAGATCCTGTTAAAATACCTTTTACTGCTAATCAACTCTTGTTAATCATGTGCTAAGCTTTTTGTTTTTCTGTCCCACTTGTATATATTTTCGTCATCTTGCCTTCGCCCTCCATTCCCTGACGAAGTGTACTTCTGAATACTCGAAAAGCCTTGGAATCATTTTTCTTTTTCCTTGTGAGTTTGCATCATTCATTCATTTCACGTGTTTAATTGTGAAACTCATCCCATATATATATATATATACATACCGTATTTCCCGGCGTATAACGCGCACTTTTTTTCCCCCAAAATACTCCAAAAATCACCCTGCGTTAAAATTAACTCGTTAAAATTGTACATGTGAAGTGAGGTAGGAGGTATATTTTTTCCTAAATTTTTATTTTCCTAAATTTTCTCTTCAAAATTAGGGTGCGCGTTCTGCGCCGGTGCGCGTTATACGCCGGGAAATATGGTATGTATATATGTATATATACTGTATATCAGGGTGGCTTTTAGTTATAGGGGTGAAATTTAAAAATGAAAATATCGTAAGTCTTACTCCCTCAATTCGTTACCACTTATTAAAAAATTATTTGCGTTGAATATTATGTAACTCAAGTAATATTTAAAGGTCGCTCAATGTACTTGAATTTTCTAACTATCCGCTTAACAGAGAACTGCTTAATATCTCTGTCGCATGGAAATGAAATAAGGTTAAAAGCAATTTATAAAATTTTATTCAATCATAAAAAATAAAAAACATTATATTCATAACGTAGTTATAGTTTTTTATTCAACTAAAAGTATAGTAAATATAGAGCAACGGCGAATGGCCTCTTTTATTTTTTTTAAAGCACACATATGCGAGTATGACTTCTACAAAATAATTATAGCTTTTCCCTCTATTAAGAAAATATGTGCATGCGAGAAAATGGCAAATGGCACCTCCTTTTACATTTCGAAACAAAATAGATGACATTTACAACATAACTCAAGCATTTGCTTCAACTAAGAATAATATAAGCAAGACAATAGCAAATGGTTGTGTTTGACTGATCCATTTTTTTAAAGATTTGGGGAAGTGCTTCCGGTGGTCCTCTACCACTTGGAGAAGGTAGTATTGCTTCTGTTGTTCGTTGTAGGTTGTTGATTCATTGAATGAGGTCATCAACACGACACTACGCTCAGCAATGTCATTTACGACTCGAATGCCATGTGCAACGTTTTGGGCATTCTTCCACTATTCGTTCTCGCCCTAACTGGAGGGATCTTTTTCAGTGAAGGTCATTGGGATTTCCAGAATGGTGAATAATCTCTTCGTGTTCGACATAACAAATTTATCTTGCCTATATCGAAAGATCCCTCCTCGTCTAAGGCTTTTACCATCTCACGTTTCTCATCGTTGGAAATCGAGGAATCAAAAAAGACAAAACCTACCAGTTCTTCGCTTAAATGCCAAAGATGGCGAGACAGGGTCTTTGCAGCCACGTGTGAAGCCGAATCATCAATATCTCGGAACTTTATAAACCTCCCGTTAAACTCAATATCATTTCTAGGAGCCTCGATTGCATTTGATGCTGCAAACTAGGAATGGATATAAACCACCAAACCGAAAAGGACGAAACGGCGAATCCAAGTTGCTTCCCAAGCAGTAAGTCGAAACTGTTGCCTGATGAGGAAAATTTTGTCAACATATATCAGTCGGGCCATCCATCTCGCTCGGTGGAGAGCTCCAGGCCCTCGGATGCTAATGCCACGAGGTGGGGTCTCACCAAGAATGATTAGAGAGAACTCAAGTAACTCCCTGTAATCATCTCGAGCATGGTTTTCCTTCAATTGGTGGAGAGAAAAGATGATTGTCTCCTTAGTGTATTCCACATGCCGCTTCAAGTCATTCTTATCCGTAAGGGTGCAAATGCATTCGTGATCGAAGGTAACAAATTGATCCTTGAACCTCTTGAAGAGGGGAATTTCAGGCTCTGGAGTCTTTAAGGACATGGTTTCTGCATAAACATTTTCAAACAACACTTCAAGTATATGATGCCAAAAAGCAGCATGAAGAAGAGAGCGACCAAGCTTCTGTTCGAGTCGAATGCACGTTCCACTCCATCCTCCAGTATTGCTACCACTGGTATCAAATGACATGATCTTGCTTTGATCCTCTATGCACCAATCTTGGAGGCACTACATGACTTCATTTGCTTGAGATTCTCCGGGTCCTGACGATAGTTTAGGGATACCATGGATCTTATCCACGCCAGCTCCCGATACCAGCACTGAGAGACGGTTCACTTTGATCTGAGATCTCGTTGTGTCGGTAAGATTTTGTCATGCCAATGAGCGGTCAAGGGTAAATTAACTTGGAAGTCTCTCCGAATCTCCGCTGCAATATCTGCACGAAACCGGATACGGGCACTTCTAATGGAGGAACGTCTGAGGGCCACCTCCTTCACATCGTGACCTAGGTTTGATGCATATGTGGGGAGGACAAATGCAGCACTTCGGTCTGTCGTCTTGGTTCGATCGATGGCAGCAGCAGTTGCTCGATTGAGTACCAGCACTGGACGACGGCTACGTTGTCTCTGTTATGGGGGTGGAGGTACAACGTCATCTGTATCACTTCAGTAAATGAATGACTCCACCAGGATTGGTTTGGCTTGAAGTTGGCGGGCTTCTTCTTCCATTTTTGACTTGCGTTCGAAATGACGTTGTTCTCTCTCCTCACGCCAGCTCTCTATCTTGCTAAGTAATGTGTCAACGCGACCCATGCTGCCTTGCGGTTCTGCCGCTGGAACTCCAGAAAATCCCGGTCCTCCCATATTGTTATTAGGTCCATGGCGTTGGCATGGGCGATATCGAACAGTTTTAAAGACTTATCTTTGAAATCGTTGAGCTTCTGGGTTTCGGTCGACCGCTTTGAGTTTTTCATAAACGCTTGTCACGCCTTGAAGAGCTTGTCAACTTTAGCGATTGCATTGTACTCTTCTTTCATCCAGAAGGATGCTACTTCTGTAATAACAGCTTTTTCTGCCTCCTTCACCGTCTTCTTTCTTCGAGGTGAAGGTGTAAGAGTCGTTGCAATACTTCACCTTGAGATGGAAGCTTGCTCCCGGACAAAGTGTAAGGGGTTCCAAAAAACTTTAGCCCCCCATTTGCAGCTTACATGTTTACTTATATCGAAAGAGTTTTTAGTGATTATAAAAATATATAAAATTCTTTATTTATTGCAGATATTAAAATTACTCTAGCTGATAAAGTGATAATATAATAGCTTCTCAATTAATTGGTGATTCGGAGAGGCAACGTGTGATAGATCGCATACGAGCAATAACATTTCGGGAAGCTCGTGATGCTGGAGCCACCTTTATACCACGTTCATGGGTTGCCAAAAAGTTGCGAAGAAGTGAGGACTTCGTCAAAAGAAATTGGAATAAAACTTTAGATGAATGTGAAATGGATACAACCAAATCTGGGCGCCCAAATTTGCCACTCTCTCAGGAAACAAAGGACATCATTGAAAGCGGTACGCGTAAGCGGAAAAACAGCTGTGCTAAACTTTCTAGAGAGATCGAAGTGTTGAGAGGAAAGATCGTTAGTGGTGAGATCATTCGACTGTACCGTCATAGGCAAGGTTTAAAGCCTTGGCATGAACTTCCAAAGCCAGGAAAAACTCAACTTAACATCGATGACAGAATGTGGTTTGCCTATTATCTTGAAGATTGGGATGTGGATGATTCCATGCATTTAGCTGTCTCCGATGATTTTTTGTTGACGTAACACGTCGGCCTAACCACGAAAATGATCGAGTGTGGGCCACGACACCAGATGAAATCGATGACAATGAACATTATCGCGAATTATTAAAAAGTCCAGACTGTGCTGGTGTGTTTGTTTTGTTCACTGCAAAGAAGCTCATGTGGATGCTGAAGCCAAATGGTCAGAGTTTGGATGGACAGTATTTTCGTGATATTATTCTAGCCCAGCATGTCATTCCTTCTTCTAAGAAACCCAAACAATGTTATGGATGTCGATCAGGTCACACTTCTGCACGATAAGGCCCCCTGCTTTAAGACATTAGCCACTCAACAGTTGTTGCGGAACCATGAAATCGATTTCTTTGGAAATGAAGAATGGCCAGGAAATTCTCCTGACCTGAACGTCTGTGAACACATTGGATCAGTTATAAAGGACAAGGTTGAATGTCTCTTGTTTCAAGAACCTGCAGCAAATCGATTTTCGAAGGATACAATGACGCAACATACTGAAACTGTTTTAGCAAATTTGCGTAACGATCAAGATCTATTCACGTCACTTTTGGCAAGGTATCCAAAGCGAATTCAGGCTGTCTTGGAAGCCAATGGCCGGAACACCAAGTTTTAATTGTTTCTCATTAAATGCAGGATTAAATTCTCCTCTGTAAGGTATGTTTAGTTTTACTGTACCTCTAATGGTTTAGGCCATGGGCGGGGGGGCTAAGGTTTATTGGAGCCCCGTACTTTATAGGCTGTCCCAGTAGATATAATTCGTCTTTCAACGGGTTCTGACAGGTGATTAACCACGAGTTGATGTAGATGGTTTAGTTTCTATATTTTCTGAAAACTTAATAAAAATACATATCAGAAAGTGATAAGAACGTACGTGATATTCATAAATTTTTGGTCTATTTTAGGGAACTTCTAAACTTCTACGTTGTTGAGCGACCTCTAAATATTATTTATTTAAGTAAAATTTTATTTCTCGGGTTAACTCTGGAGAGAAAACAAATGTAAGTGGTAAGTTCTGTAAAATTTGGAATTTTTTATTTTCGCAACACCCTTGATATATACTATATATATGATGAAGTTCATAATTAAACAGGTGAAATAAATAAATGATGCACACCCACAAGGAAAAGGAAAAGCGACCCCAAGGCTTTTACACCTTTTCAGAGGTGTACAGTTGAATATAAAAACAGCCGTGAAATCGTTTTTCCTTTTTCTTGTGGTGTGCATCATATATATATATATATATATACATATATATATATATATATATATATATATATATATATATATATATATACTGTATATATGATGCAAACTTCCTCCTCTAAACCTCATCTTCTTTTCCTCACTAAAACTCAGGTGTCTGGGACGACTAACATCAATCCCTTTTCTGTACCCTCTCAATTCCTGTATACTCAATTTTACTCCAAAGGTGGATATTGCGTATATGAACGCAATGACCTAACTTGTTCTCGTATTCCCGGACTCTAATCTTCCGAATTCTACACCCTCTGGCTACGGCTTACTTGCCAATCTCAAACTAAATACATCTGCGCTGTTTCCCTTTCCCTTAATTCTATTGACGATCCAAAATACTTTGACAACCTCACTTCCAAAGTGGAATACATTTTATCCGGCTCTCCCTTTGCTGAAATCTCCATTTTAGGAGATTTCAATGTTCATCACCACCTTTGGCTTTCCTCCCATTTCACTGACATCCCTGGTGAACTAGCTCACAACTTTTTCATCCTAAATAACCTCGAGCAGATTGTACAGCATCCTGCTCGTATACCCGATTTCCTTCGAGATATGTTCAACATTCTGCATTTATTTTTTACCTCTCAGCCTTCTTCTTACTCTGTCAAACATTTTTCTCCGTTGGGCTCCTGTCCTATCGCTCCAATTCGGTCTTTGGATCCTCCCAAGAGGAGACGCCTTTGGCACTTCTGCGCCGCTGATTGGGAAGCCCTTAGGGCAGTACTTCTGTGATTTCCCATGGAATGATTACTACTTCCGTGGCTGAGGCCGTTCCGAGTGTATTGAGAGCATCACAGAGGTGATTCTCTCGGGCATGGAGGCACACATTCTACTACAAATACAAAAAAACATGGTTTAACTTTACTTGTTGTAATGCTATCCGCAACAGAGAGGAGGCTTTCAGAAGGTACCGTCGCTATCCAACTCCTGACTCTCACTCAGCTTATATTTCTGCCCGGAATCATGCAAAATCTGTTCTTTGAATCGCCAAAAAATCCTTCATCCAACAAAAATGTGAAAATCTATCAAATTCTATCCAGCTCCTCTCGCTCTTTCTGGCATCTAGCTAAGAACCTCTTCACCAACTTTACTTCCTCTTCTTTCCCTCCTCTTTCTAATTCCGAAGGCTCAGTTGCCGTTTCTTCTCCTGACAAAGCTGAACTCTTCGCTCAAGCTTTCGCTTCCAACTCAACCATGGTATATTCAGGTGCTTCCTCCATCTCCTCCTCCCTCTCACTTTATTATGCCTGCAATTAGAATCTCTTCTAAAGATGTTTTTTCTGCCCTATCTCGGCTCAATTCTAGGAAGGCGTACGTTCCTGATGCTGTTTCTCCTGTTGTTCTCAAGAACTGTGCTTCTGTGCTGACACCCTGCCTAGGCAAACTCTTTCGTCTTTGTCTCTCATCTGGTACTCTTCCTGCCCGCTCGAAGTTCGCTTTCATTCAGCTTGTCCCAAAGAAGGGTGACCGCTCTCAACCCTCCAAGTATCGTCTAATTCCTTTAAATTCCTGCTTTTCCAAAATTTTTAATCTATCCTCAATAGGAAGATTCTTAAACACCTCTCTTCTCAAACTTCTTTCAGATCGTCAGTATGGGTTTCGCCAGGGAGCTATACTGGCGATCTTCTTACATATCTCTCTGACTCTTGTTCATCCCTCTTTTGGTGAAACTTTTGCTATTGCACTCGCCATATCAAAAGATTTTGATAGAGTCTTGCACAAATCTTTAATTTCGAAACTGCCCTCCTTCGATTTATATCCTTCTATCTGTGCCTTCATCCCTAATTTCCTTTCTGGCCGATCTATAGCTGTGGTTGTAGATGGCCACTGTTCTTCTCGTATAGCTGTTAACAGTGGTGTTCCTCAGGATTCTGTCCTGTCACCCACTCTTTTCCTGTTATTTATTAATGAACTTTTAATTCGCACTTCCTGTCCTATTCACTCCTACGCCGATGATTCCACTCTTTTGCGGGTATTTACCCTTGGTCCCTCCTTTCTGCATAAAATCAAAACAAAAAAACACCATATATATATATATATATTGAGGTCTGCGGCTGCGGAGCCGACTAGAGTCCAAAACTTCTCATCGGATGCAAATATACAGTACACTCCAGATCTGTTATAACCTGGAAATCGAATCTGAGCCTTGTAAGCAGACTGGATAAGGGTCTAATAATTCAGATCCGTAGGAGTCTTCCCTACGTTTAAATTAATTTTGCGAGGCTGCAATGACAACTTCCTTTCACTTCACAGAAGCTCAAAAAATTGGTACTAATAAAAAATTTTATGTTTAACATCTAAAATATGATCATTAAAGATACTGTATATTATAAGCAGTCATATCACTTGCGATTTACTCTGTTTTGTTTCAAAGAAGTGATTATGATTGTCGAGTTACTTTCATTGTTTCTTAATTGTGGCGCTCCGCACCAGATGTTCGTAAGTGCCAAAAATAAAAAAACGCCAGAAAACGCAGTTAAAGTTGGGGAATGAATATTAGACTGTATCTCTTGAACCATTGAAGATAGCGCAAAGATGTTTATATGAAATTTATAGCTTTCGAACTCAGGTAACCGATTGGTTACATTAGAACACACTACTCACTTAATGATTAGTAGTAATCATGGATTAGTTGAAGGGGTATCCAATAGAAACTGTGAAAAAGACTTTGTAAAATGCTATAATGACAATAAAATAGTATTCTCTACGCTTAGGATTGAAAATTATGTACTTATAAGGTTCAAGAGATTAGGATAATCATCACTAATCCCCAATTTAATTGCATTTTCTGGCAAAAATACTTGTAAACCACGAATAATGTAAAAAACAATAGATAAAGTGGACATAGTGATCAATAGAGATTGTGTTTCAATAACACTGCCCAACACCAATTTTGCTGATTTAATTCTAACACCTGTTTTTAGGTAACTTTGGTGTGCTGATTTAAAAAATCACCTTAGTTTTTGCCTATCACGTCAGGTTTTCGAGCAATCAAATACGGATATTTTGGAGATATCGCATTTTGGCAGGGTTATGCCCAATTTTTTTCTTTTCAAAAAATAAGTTTTTACATACTCAGAATCAGCATGGAAAAGTAAACAATTGTGCAGGGAGTGAACTTTAATATACAATGGTAATATTGACACATAAAGTGATTAAAGGTGTTTAAATAAGCAAAAAATGAATCCATATTAAAGCAAGCACGGGACCAGTTTTCTTAACATTGTCTTTTTCTTGTTTTCTTACTTTTTAGTGCTGATAAATTTTCTCTTATAGGACTTCCTAGAATGAGAGATGTCAAGACAATCTCTTTGCAGGCTCCAGCAGTAGTCAGCCATCATATGGGTATCCCAGCTTCCTTGGTATCGTTCTTCCATCACTTTGATATCTTGGTGGAACCTTTCACCTTGCTCTTCACTAACATCACCAAGATTTTCTGGAAATTTATCCAGATGACTGTTGAGATAGTGAACTTTAATGCTCATGTTGCAACCCAACTGCTGAAAGTTTACAAGTAAATCCTTTACAAGATCTTTATAATTTTCAGACTTTTTGTTTCCTAGAAAGTTCTTAACTACTGCCACAAAAGCATTCCAAGCTCTTGCCTCCGTTTCGGTCATTGAGTTACTGAACTGCGGATCTTTCATCAGTTTTCTTATCTGGGGACCATCGAATATACCAGCTTTAAGCTTCTCATCACTAAGACCTGGAAAGGCTGCATATATGTAATTAAAGCAATCACCTTCTTTATTCAAAGCTTTTACAAACTGCTTCATAAGCCCAAGTTTGATGTGGAGTGGTGGAAAAATGATCTTTTCTCGATCCACCAATGGCTCGTTTACAATATTTTTATCTCCTACATTTAAATTTTGCCTTAGTGGCCACTTTTCCTTTACCCAATGTTCAGCTTTGGCGCGACTATCCCATAAGCACAAGAAACATGGATACTTTGTGTAGCCACTTTGTTGGCCAAGAAGAAAGTTGACCATTTTCATGTCAACACAAATCACCCATTTATGAACATCATATTTTAGCATCTCCAGCACTATTTTTATGTTTTCATATTCTTCTTTTAGATGCACTGAATGACCAATAGGAATCGCACCATATTCATTCACATTGTGAAGCAAGACACACTTTAAACTTCTTTTTGAACTGTCTATAAACAATCTCCACTCATTGGGGCTATAGTGGGTTACACCCATTGCATTCAAAAGTCCTTCTACATTATGACAGTAAACCAAATCCTTCTCTGCACCAAAATATTGCAACAATTCTCTTTCCCTATTGCGATAAGATGTTATTTTTGTCCCAGGATGAAGAAGATTTTTCTCGTGCAATCTTGAAGCTAATAATTCTGATGACTCTTTTGAAAGGCTGAGATCACGAATTAAATCATTCAACTCAAGTTGATTAAATCGCTGAGGTGTCGTTGATGAAGAAGGCTGTTCAAAATCATCATCAGTGATATCACGTTCGAGCTCATCAGGTAATTCCATATCTTCATCATCTTCTGTGAGTGTTGGAAGGTCCGTGAAAATTGGAACAGGAATTTCATCTGAGTGAGAAACTGGTCTGATTGCTGAATCTAGGTTAGGATACTTTAGATGGTGTTTATTCTTTGCGTTGAAGCCAGAAGTCTTCACAAGGCAAAAGTAGCAATCATCTGAATGATTTTTGGGCTCTCGCCATACCATAGGAATGCCAAACTTCAAGCCTTTTCTGTTTCCATTTGTCCATTGTCGTAAATGTTCCACACAAGTTTTGCAAACAGTGTGAGGAGCCCACGACTTATCCTGATCTCCAAGTTTAACTTTAAAATAGGCCAGGTATGCCTTTTTTACGAAATCAGTAATGTTCATCCTCTGCTTTAGTAACGTAAAGCATCCACAAATGTAGCAGAAAACATCTGGGCTGTTTGAACACTTTCTTCGAACAGCAGACATGATGATGATGATGATGATGAGCTGCAATGCACCCTTCACTCACCACTGATCGGAAATAACTGCCGCAGTATTGGATCACTGAATGCTGCCCACATGTAACTCTGTGCCGCTCCCAATCATGTGGCGAGCAGGCGATGACGTCACACACTTTGCAGCTGTATCCAACCAGGACAGACTGACGACACTAGCGGAACCGGCTGCTCTCACTCCGCCAATGGGAAATCTCTCTCAGATCATGACGTCACGCTCACACCTGGGGAAATCACAGATACCCAAGATTTTAATATGTTGTACATGACCTTTAGATTTAATGCACAGATTTGCGTATTCCACAGATAAAATTTTAACAGCAAAACAGCTGTTAACAGGTCTCACAAATCATCACTTTTGATAAGCGCCCTTCATGGATCACCCAAAATAGGCATATTGCATTGCACGAATACCTGATGTGATGGACAAAATCTAAGGTGATTTTTTAAATCAGCACATCAATATTATCCAGAAACAGGTCTTTGAATTAAATCAGCAGCAAAAAAATATTTTTTTGTTGGGCAGTGTAATCATATCATACAATACGCACACACTAATCAGTACTACTCATCACAGTCAACACCGAAGGCGTCTCTAATAGTAATAGTCAAGTAACTCATCCTCCTCGTCAGTCTCATCGTCATCACCAGGTACCTTACAAAAGAGAATTTAATCCTGAATTTAATGAGAAACAATTAAAACTTGGTGTTCCCGCCATTGGCTTCCAAGACAGCCTGAATTCGCTTTGGATAGCTTGCCAAAAGTGACGTGAATAGATCTTGATCGTTACGCAAATTTTCTAAAACAGTTTCATGTGTTGCGTCATTGTATCCTTCGAAAATCGATTTGCTGCAGGTTCTTGAAACAAGAGACATTCAACCTTGTCCTTTATAACTGATCCAATGTGTTCACAGGTTCAGGTCAGGAGAATTTCCTGGCCATTCTTCATTTCCAAAGAAATCGATTTCATAGTTCCGCAACAACTGTTGAGTGGCCAATGCCTTAAAGGAGGGGGCCTTATCGTGCAGAAGTGTGACCTGATCGACATCCATAACATTGTTTGGGTTTCTTAGAAAAGGAATGACATGCTGGGATAGAATAATATCACGAAAATACTGTCCATCCAAACTCTGACCATTTGCTTCAGCACCCACATGAGCTTCTTTGCAGTGAACAAATCAAACACACCAACACAGTCTGGACTTTTTAATAATTCGCGATAATGTTCATTGTCATCGATTTCATCTGGTGTCGTGGCCCACACTCGATCATTTTGGTAGTTAGGCCGACGTGTTACGTAAACAAAAAATTCATCGGAGACAGCTAAATGCATGAAATCATCCACATCCCAATCTTCAAGATAATGGGCAAACCACATTCTGTCATCGATGTTAAGTTGAGTTTTTCTTGGCTTTGGAAGTTCATGCCAAGGCTTTAAACCTTGCCTATGACGGTACAGTCGAATGATCTCACCACTAACGATCTTTCTCTCAACACTTCAATCTCTCTAGAAAGTTTAGCACAGCTGTTTTTCCGCTTACGTTACCGCTTTCAATGATGTCCTTTGTTTTCTGAGAGAGTGGCAAATTTGGGCGCCCAGATTTGGTTGTATCTATTTTACATTCATCTAAAGTTTTATTCCAATTTCTTTTGACGAAGTCCTCACTTCTTCGCAACTTTTTGGCAACCCATGAACGTGTTATAAAGGTGGCTCCAGCATCACGAGCTTCCCAAAATGTTATTGCTCGTATGCGATCTATCACACGTTGCCTCTCCGAATCACCAATTAATTGAGAAGCCATTATATTATCACTTTATCAGCTAGAGTAATTTTAATACCTGCAATAAATAAAGAATTTTATATGTTTTTATAATCACTAAAAACTCTTTCGATATAAGTAAACATGTAAGCTGCAAATGGGGGGCTAATGATTTTGGAACCCTTTATATGCGCTTCGGTGGTGCAGTGGTTAGCGTCGCTGACTACGAATCCATCGGCCCCGGGTTCGAGACCAGGTGACGGCAGCCGGTGCGCAGCAAAACCCAGCTGTTCATCCTTCCACACAATAAACAAAGTGGTTGGTAGATAAATTGGTACCCTGGGTGGCCTAGTGGTTAAGACGCTGGGCTGCTGGTGGGGCGTGGTTCGGATTCTACGTTAAACTGTAGGTCTAAGGTGGAGTGAAAAGCTTGACCTTCGTTAGAATGAACAATTCGGGAGGAAGCTAACCAAAGTTTTATATATATATATATATATATATATATATACGTTAATTATACTGCGTGTTCTTTGCAGTTGAAAATATATATATATATATTATATACCCTATATCTAACATAATACGCATGAGCACGTGCAGTTTTTGTATGAAAGAAAAATGCCTTACCAGGATTCGAGCCCGGAACCTTTATAGATGGTAGCGCTCAGGAGGAGTTCCCGGGTTTCAATCCTGGTGGGGTCCTTTTCAAAAGCGATAACAAATTACTTTGGTATTAAAAACGATTAATTAATGACAAAGTATATTATCTGCAACGATTAATGACAACCACATAAAAGAAATGAGACAAAGTATGACAACATAAAATACGCAGCAAAAATGTAGGAATAAAATTAACGAGGGCAATACCTGTCCTACTCCCTTTCCCCCAAACAAGTGGTGTGAACGAATTAAAATAAATGGTAAATTGTACACCTCTATTCCGGTGGGATGGAACCAATGTGTCTTCGGAGGCACCAAGCCTGTGTTAACAAGTCTTAAAAACTGAAGAGTTTTTGGGGACTATAAAAATGAGGTAAAAATCGAATAATATTCAGGCACTAATTAAAAACTTTAGGAAACCAAGCATCGAACGTGATTAAATAAAGGTAGCAACTGTAAAACACGAATAAAATGGTAGGGCTAAGCAAAGTTAGGAGTAAAGCATGGAAACCTTCTCTGCAACTAACGAGAGATAATCGTTGGCGCTGAAACAGAAATAACGACTGGAGCACTGAAAATCGTTTTGGAATCTAATCTCCCACGATTCAATTCTGCCTAACACTCCAAAATATTCATATTTAAATTGTTTATGAGACTTCAGATCTCAATTAAGAGACCCCACTTTTAATAAAAAAAAAAAATGAAGTGTTAAATCAATGTTTTCCAACCTTTTTATGATGGCGACACACTTTTCATGTATCAAAAAGGATCCGACACACCATTTATATTTTTAAAATTTATATATAGAGAAGTTAAAAATACTATAGTGACAATCAAAGAAATAATTAAGAGCACTGAGTAAAAAAAGTAGCATTGCAAAGAAAACATTTATTTAATGAGATACTTGAGCTTCATGATAACTACACATATTTTGTTTATATTTGGAGAAATATGTGATAAGCACACTCGCTTTCGAAACCTTGGATAATTTCGCGACATTCCTGGGAAAATCGGCGACACACTAAAGTGTCGAGACACACTGTTTGGAAACCACTGTGGTAAATCATAGATAAAAATTATTTTCGAAAGGACACACATCAACTGAGGCACAAGTCTACTCACAGCGAATGAAAAGTAAATGAAAAAAGAATGCAGTTTGGCGAAAACAACCAAATAATATTCATTTTCCCTTTTAATAAAATTTGGTTTAGATTTTTTGATTTTTTATTTTTTAATTATCGCTTAGATTAAGGAATCTAAGCAATGAATTTTCATAATTATCGTTTGTCATTTCTAGTCCTATTTAAATTGCAACTGATTTGGTCGAAAGTAATTCAACCCTTTCTGAGTGTAATAAGATCATCATTGGAAGGTATACTGAGGAGAATAATTTTCTTAGTATGGTATACCATTTGTACCATTAGCTCATACAGAAATTCTATTGTATATATCTATTATTTAAACAAAATCAAAGTAACATTGTGAAGTATGTGCCATTTTCTTTATAGGAGAGAAAACTTTAACATAAAAACTGATGCAAGCTCATTCTGTTTCTCTCAATAAAGTCTATTTTTAATTAAAACTTTAGCACTATTCCAGTTTATGCTATAATTATAATTACATATACGATTAAACAAAGTAGGTGATCTTGAAAATGTTGATTGTAAAAGTATACTGAGCTCGACGTATCACGTAAATTTCAAACATATTCCGAAGTTGCTTAAAATTAATAGAATTACTGTAATTTTAATTATAAAGTAAAATAAAATCACGTTCACTGAAAAATATTCAGTTAACAAATTAGATTTTTAGTCAAAAGACTGTAATGTTTGTAACTTAGTACATATAGGACAGAGAGGAAAACTGTGGAAGTAAGAGTAAAGCGACATTAGTACTCGTGTAGGATAAGTAATTTATGTAATGTTTTCTTGAATCATATATAGAATTGTTATAAAGTCCGGGAGGAGTTTTAAAAATTAATAACTTTTTAATTATTCCAAATAGAACAAAATAGCACATATGAAAATTTATGACCTTAAAGTTTTTCATAGTTCACATCCGCACTTTACGCTTCAACATATCCTCCATCTTGGGCAATGCAGCGTTCGATTCTGGGTTGTTTTTTGTTGTTGTTGTAGATAGATGCTCCCGACTCAACCCCGCTATGGTTTCAACTGAAGAAAAAGTAAACTGCGTGTTGTGGTTATCCGAGCTGAAATCTGTTATAGTAGTGAGAAGCGTTTCTGGCACAGTGCAACAAAAATCCACCATATGAACGTTGAATAAGAGACTGGATGAAAAAATTTAAAGAGAGGTTTAGTGCATGACATACCACGTTCCGCTAGACCAGCTGTCAGTGAAGTGCCGCATAGCACCTGTTCGAGAAGCGTTCGAAAGAAACCCAAAAAAGTCACTTACCCGTGCTTCTAGAGAAATGAACATCCCCGTCCCAAAAGTGCATAAAATTTTAAAGGTGAAGTTACATCAACATCCCTACAAAATTCAAGTTGTTCAAGATCTGTTGGAGGAGGATTACAATGCTGGGCTTGAATTCTACGAAGAATTTCTCACAAGAATCAAAAAAGATCCAAACTTTTTGAACCAGTTAACATTTTCTGATGAAGCAAAATTTCATCTCAGTGGCAAGGTTAACTGCCACAATTGTCTTATTTTGGGGAAATGTAAACCATAGGAATTGTGTCATCATCAGAGAGACTCTCCGAAAGTCAATGTGTAGTGTGCTTTAAGAAAATCCCAAGTCATCGGTCCGTTCCTTTTTGAGGAAGCAACTGTGAACGGAGAGCGATATCATGAAATGTTGGAAAACTTCTTCCTTCCACAGCTGGTGACCTCAGACTTTGTGAAACAAATAATTTTCCAGCATGACAGAGCCCCTTGCCACTATTCTAGGAACGTCAGGGAGATTTTGAATGAAACATTCAATGGAAAATGGCTTGGGAGAGGAGGAGCACTTGCATGGCCGCCCCGATCACCCAACCTAACCCCTATAGACTTTTTTTATGGGGGTCGTGTTAAGAGCGTCATTTACTCCACTCAGCCACAAGATTAGGCAGAACTGAAAGCACGTATCAGAACTGTAGTGCATCAAATCACGCGGCAAGAAATTGAGAATGTTTTCCAATCTCTACAGAATAGAATCGGACGCTGCATTGCCAAAGATGTAGGATATGTTGAAGCGTAAAGTGCGGGTGTGAACTATGAAAAACTTAAGGTCATAAATTTTCATGATATGTGCTATTTTGTTCTATTTGGAATAATTAAAAAGTTACTCATTTTTGAAAACCCCTCCCGGACTTTATAACACCCCCTATTATGACCAAAGGATTAAGTGGAATGATGCTAAAGTTTTAATTGAAATTGGTCATTAATGAAAGAAAAAGAATGTATTCGTATGTCAGTTTTATACATAATAATTCAGGTAATAACAGTGGATTTTAGGAACAAAGTAAATTATCCTTGACATTCCTTCATTTTCAAAGTTAGTGAAGATAATTGTTGATGTTATTTTATTTTCGGTCCACCTACATATATAAATTGCTTTCTTCTTTCATTCTTTATTTTCTGATGAGGTGCAGATATGCATGAAAGTACTTTGAATATAGGATAAAAACGAAGACGTAGAGCAAAAAAGTCATTATATTTAGCTGCAGCCGACGTTTCGGGCAACTCTACCCATTTTCAAGGCCTAATAAATAAAAGCTAAAATTAATGCATGACAAAAATATATGAATGTCAAAAACTAAAACTAATTTAAAGTACAAAATTAAAACTGTTCAAGAATAAAAATTAAAATTACAGAGCATAAAACAGGCATAAGCCAAAAACAAATCAAAAGTAAAAATTATATAAATGACGAAAATATACGAATGATAAAAATAAAACTTAAAAACTAAAAACATTCAAACATAAAATAGTTAAAAAACTTTACTGATAAAAAGTTAAACGAAAAAACACAAAAGTACACCAAACATACCATACTCACTTGGCAGCCACAAAAAACTGAGGCGAAAAGGAGACAGGGTCACAAGGGAAAAAAATAAAAATAAAATAAAAATTTTTTAGTTTGTAGGTATTCTAATTAATATAAAGGGGGTAACAGCTAGAATCAATATTTAAACTGGAGTTAAAAAATTTAATGCACAAAGATTCTTAAATACGGAGGGAGGAGGGGCATTCTAATGATTTAAGAATTTTAAAGTTATTAACGGAAATGTCAACCTTACACTTGATAGAATGATTTCTAATGGCAGACTGTTCCTTTTTCGATAAAACTTTCCCTGTCCTATGGCTAATACCCACATGGGAGCAAAATCTCGCCTGCAAGGAACAAACTGTGCTGCCAACGTAGTTCCCCTGGGAACACCCAGGGCAGGTAAACAAATAAACAACAGAACAGCTCATCGCAGGGGGGATTTTGTCCTTACATCGGAAAAAACATCCAAGGGTATTATTATTTAAAAACCAACCTTAAAATCAGTGAGAAAATAAAATTTCCTCACCACACTCAACAATTGCTTTTTCACAAAAGTGTTAAAATGGTAGAGATCATGTAAAACAAGATATTTACAATTCTTAGGAACATCATACGTTGGGATAAGGTTGGGGGCAATGTTCCCTCTAATTTTTTTTAGTCCGTGTGCGCAAGAAATTTTGTTGTGCATACATTTAGATTCATGGTGAAAAATTGTGCAAACTTTTCTGAGCGCTATTATCTTCAAAATTAAATATATATAATATTAAATACTTATAATATTATTTCCATAAGGTAATAGCTTGATCATTACGGTACTATTAAATGGATATTAAAAACTGTTTACAATATTATATATTCTTAAAAAAGAAAACATTTTATCCATTCTAAAAATATGAATAAAATAAAAAGTAGTAAATAAAATTCAACAAAATAAATAAAATAAAAATAACTAATTGAAAATGACTATTTTAGTTATCATTTCTCAAAACAATTTTTAGCATTTAGCAATTTAAAATAGACTATCAAGATTAATACATAATTTTATCATTCACAAAATAGGAATTATGAGATAATTACTATTCGTTTTTATGCAAAAATAAGAAAGAGAAGGTTTATATTCAATGCGTTAATGTATAAAAGAAAAAATGCAAATACATAGAGTAAAAAAAATCCGTATTGCGTAATTGCGCGGACGTCAGCGAAGTCGGGCGGAAGGGGTTAATACTTAAAAGAACGACTATAGAGTATGTTGATGCAAATGGTCAGACCTTGTGTGACGGTATACTTTTTAAATTACTTCATTTACTGTCGTGACTCATGATACGCTTGAGCCTGTGCGCATTTTATTTTGCTGTGTGCGCGGGTTTCAAAACGCGTGTGCGCGCGCACACGCGCACACCTTAGAGGGAACACTGGTTGGGGGAATATACATTATTAAGAAATTTACCAATAATACCTCGTACAAGATCCCGCGGAAAACCATTTTTAAAGAAAAAATCAGTAAGGAATTCAAACTCATTATGAAGCAGAGCAAAGTTCGAGCAAATATTATAAGCTCTATGCACCAAAGTGCGAATTGAACTTAATTTGTAATTAAAATCGCAAAAACTATAAAAATTAAAACCCAAACCCGTAAACGTAGGCTTCCGATATGTAGAAGTTAAAACGGTCGAGCCAGATTTGGAGACCAAAACATCAAGGAAAGGAATAGAACCTTCAACTTCCTTTTCCAGCGTAAATACAATGTTCTTATGCAGTGTATTCAGAAAACTTAGAAACTGAACTGATTGATTATCCGTTTGGAATAAAGCAAACGTATCATCAACATAACGTCTGTACAATTTCGGCTTAAGGTGAGGGGGGGCACTCACAGAAGGCCCTTTCCTCAAGATGCGACATAAAAATATTCGCAAAAACGGGACCCAAGGGGCTCCTCATCCCCACTCCATCCAGCTGACGGTAAACTACCCCTTGTAAACTGAAAAAGTTATCCTTGACTGACAAATTCAGAAGCTGCTCAAACTGTGCTCTGCCAAGGCCGTGAAAAAGTGAGTCCGGCTGTGGAAAAGCTTTATTCAAAATAATTGTAATGGTCTCATCCAAGGGGACATTTGTAAAGAGGGAACACACAAAACTTGTCATAAACAAAGAATTCGTATCAAACTTCTTAATTTTCGACACAAAGGAAAACTATCCTTAACACTGTACGAGTTCACAGTAAATGATGATAACAGTGGGACAAGAAATTTGGCAAGTTTGTAATTAGCCAAAGGGTAAGACGCTAAAATTGGGCGCAATGGAACACCGACTTTATGAACCTTAGGCAGACCATACATAAGGCCCAAATAAGAGCCTGAAACGTACAATTCATCATAAGTGGAGGAGTTAATAGCACATTCCTGTTTAAGCTTAAGCAAAACACGGTTAACCTTGTCTTCCAATCGCTGAATAATTTTAGGAGCCTGTTCATCTACCTTAACAAATTTTAATGAATCAGAAAGAATATCAAGCATTTTTTGAATATAATCCGTTTTATTCATAACCACAACACCACTACCCTTATCTGGTTTAGTAATAACAATAGATTCATTTACACCCAAACCTTTTAAAATTTCTCGGTCCTCCCTATGCAGAAAAATTGTGGAAAACTTAAAAGCTTTAATTTTAGAAAACAATTCATGGGACAATTGGGAAATATGTTGTCTAACCTTACCAAAATCATTAGCATCAACGGTTGGAAGAACTTTCAGATCATGGGCTATCCTTTCAAAATAAAAATAAAAGTCAGCAGGTTTAAAATGCAAGTTGAGAAACTTGAACTTAAGGCCAAGAGACAAGAGAAAACTTTCACGCTTTGACAGGGTATAGTCAGATAAATTCCTAATGACCTGACCAGGATCCAAAAAAGAAGGGCGAGATAGGTTTAACTTAAAAAGCTTGCGGTCATGAATCCGGGAAATAGGACGTACATATGAAAGGGAGGAAACTTGAATGTTAGACACTATGCACGCATAGTCACAGAAAGAAACCAAGGCCTTCAACTGGCTTTTAAGAGCACAAATCTTGTTCGAGATATCATGCTTAAGCTTAAATTTGTAATTAATTTCATTGTTAAGATAATATACCAAGGATGACCTATAAAACTCGGAAGAATAGAGTGAATTAAGGTACAGTTTGTAATAAAATTAGGAAAGACGCCACTATTCCGGCAGATTTCTAAAAAATCAAGGTCCCATTCAATCTTCTTGAATTTTCTGACAGACTTTTCAAGTTTACGGTGGAGTCTCAAACCCTCTAGTCCATAACGCCTAGATACATATGAAATAGGATCCCTCCTAAGGAGACGTAATTTTACATTTAGGATAAAAACGAAGACGTAGAGCAAAAAAGTCATTATATTTGGCTGCAATGTAAAACTACGTCTCCTTAGGAGGGATCCTATTTCATATATATATATATGCAGAATACAAATTCGAAAACTTGCAAAATTTAGCTCTGGAAAGCAGCATAGATATCATATACCTAACTAAAACACAGTTACATAAAGGCAAAAAAAGGCTGTGAAAACTGCATCGAGGATACTGATTATCGGCTAGTAGCTTTACCTCCCACCCTATAAAGTGCTTTAGACGTATAATTAGAGGCAAAACTACTTATTACATACAAGAAAAGAATTTATACAAAACATAGATGTGTTATACTGTATAATGACTTGCTAAAGGCTTCAATAAATGTAACCATGGAATTACTGAATGCAAACTTAAGAATACAGGAATTACTGGAAAGCTGGGAAGATGGATATTTAATTTTCCGATTCAAAGAACACAAATAGTGGTAGTAAATGGAGTTAAATCTGGTCTCGGAAGTCAGAATACAGAAGCTCTGTCCTACGAGGTACAGTATTAGCTCTCTTGCTGTTCATATTAATGATTGCAGACATTGATGCAGATATTAAAGACAGTATTGTATCATGTTTTGCAGATGACAGAGATATACGCAAGGAAATATCAAACGAGGGTGACATAGAAAAATTACAAAGTGACATTGAAACATTACACAGTGCAATAAAAAATTGTTTATGTTTAATTTTCAATGTTTCTGTGATTATTTAGGTATCATTATTTTGATTTTGGCATTCGTTTTTCTCTACTTTCTCTAGATTATTATAGAAATACAAATTTTGAATTTTCATGATTTTTTGCAAATATTAAATACACTGAAGGTTTCCTCAACTTTTGTTTTGATAATGTATGTATATTTCAATGTTTTAATAATAATTTTTAACTCTTATTGAATTTTTTCAGATTTTCATGTTTTGCATGAATTTTGCATGAATTGCATGAATTTTTTCAGATTTTCATGTTTTGCAGATGACAGAGATATACGCAAGGAAATATCAAACGAGGGTGACATAGAAAAATTACAAAGTGACATTGAAACATTACACAGTGCAATAAAAAATTGTTTATGTTTATTTTTCAATGTTTCTGTGATTATTTAGGTATCATTATTTTGATTTTGGCATTCGTTTTTCTCTACTTTCTCTAGATTATTATAGAAATACAAATTTTGAATTTTCATGATTTTTTGCAAATATTAAATACACTGAAGGTTTCCTCAACTTTTGTTTTGATAATGTATGTATATTTCAATATCAAACGAGGGTGACATAGAAAAATTACAAAGTGACATTGAAACATTACACAGTGCAATAAAAAATTGTTTATGTTTATTTTTCAATGTTTCTGTGATTATTTAGGTATCATTATTTTGATTTTGGCATTCGTGTTTCTCTACTTTCTCTAGATTATTATAGAAATACAAATTTTGAATTTTCATGATTTTTTGCAAATATTAAATACCCTGAAGGTTTCCTCAATGCTGTGGTAGCTGCTGATCAATATTGGAAGGATGGTTACGTGGTAGTCGCAAGTCTATGCCATTTGCGATTCCTCGAGTTTGGAGAGAGCCCACTAACCACCATGATGACTTCTACGTTTGCATGGTTGACATTGCAAAATACAAGAAAGCTAAAAATCGAAGAAATATAATATACCCGAGCATACCATCTTCCATTGCCCCAATTCCACACACTGAAGAATTATCAATTCCCAATCCAGCTTCCTTAGAAGTAACTTCAGAAGTGGAATCATCTAGTGAGCAGGATGACGAGGTTGACTTCAAAGGAGCATCATCAAGTAAGTCTTCACACTTCCCTACTCAACAACAATTAGATGACTTAGTAAGAGACCTAGGTCATACTAAATCCAATGCAGAGCTGTTAACATAACGTCTCCAAGAATAGAATTTATTAGATACTAGCTGCAAGGCTTCAAGCTACAGGAAAAGGCATCTGACTTTTGCATCTTTCTACGCAGTTCATGAGTCTTTGTGTTATTGTTCTGATGTGGCTGGTCTTCTTGAGGAAATGGGTTTAGAACTAAATCCAACAGAGTGGCAACTGTTCATAGACTCTTCAACAAGAAGTTTGAAGGCTGTTTTGCTACACAATGGCAGTAAATACCCATCAATTCCTGTAGTTCACTCAGTTCACCTAAAAGAAGTCTATGAAAATGTAAAGCACTTACAGGAGAAGTTCAACTATGAAAGATACAAATAGGATGTTTGTGGAGATTTTAAAATGCTGGGTTTCCTACTTGGATTGCAAGGTGGATATACAAAGTTTTCATGCTTACTTTGTTTATGGGACAGCAGTGCAACAGGCGAGCACTATGTGAGAAGAGAATGGCCTACCAGTGAGCATTTAAACCCTGGTACCCACAATGTCATGAACAATGCTCTTGTTCAAACAGACAAGGTCTTGCTACCACCTATACATATTAAACTAGGACTTGTGAAACAATTTGGGAAAGTCTTGGATACTGGAGGTGATGCTTTCCAACATATACGATCAATGTTCCCAAAACTGTCTGAAGTCAAAGTCAAAGAAGGAATATTTATTGGACCACAAGTAAGGCAGATGCTGGCAAGCAAAGAGTTAGAAGACAAAATGACTGCTATCGAAAAGAATGCCTGGCAAGCATTTCGTCTTGCAGTACATGGGTTTTTGGAAAATACTAAAAGTGAAAACTACAAAGGGCTTGTTGAAAATTTGAATGAAAATTTTGAAAGACTGGGCTGCAGAATGTCATTGAAGCTTCACTATTTACATTCTCACTTGCACTTTTTCAAAGCAAATTTAGGTGACGTGACGTGAGTGAAGAACATGGTAAACGGTTCCATCAGGATATTCAAACTATGAAGAAGAGGTATCAGGGAAGGTGGGATGCAGCCATGATGCGTGACTACATCTGGTGTTTGCTTCGAAGTAATGATGGTGATCAGAAAAAAAAGGCCGATCAAAAAATCATTACTAAATGACCCAGTTAATATCCCTAATATATGAGACATGCTGCCTTAATTAAATAATTGCTGTTCTAAGAAGATGTATTGACTTAATTTGATGAAGAGATGTTTTTTCTTTCTGTTTATTATGCTAAAACTTTCATAATAAGTTAAAATATAGCATAAGTAATATATTTGCATACAAAATCTTTTTTTTTTGGTTTTGTGAAAAATCAAGGGACGAAACAAAGAAACCAATATTATTTTCGTAAACAGCATGCCCAAATTCATAAGGAAACACTAAAAAAAAAAGGAGATAAACAGAAAATTTAAAAATTTTTGTTCCACAGTGTTATTCAAGTCGGCAGAACACAACAATATGAAGTTCAACGAAGAAAAATTTAAACTTCTAAGATATGGTATGGGTAATAACAAGGTGCTACAGAATAAAGGATACAAAACTCTGCAAGCCAAACAGATAACACCAAACCCATAAGTCAGGGATGCTGGGGTAATAATGTCGTCAGATGCAGAATGTAGAGAGCGCAAACATATTGCTGAAATTATGGAAGTGTCTAGTTCTACCAATAATTAAGTATTGCTCACTACTCACAAACCCATAGAGAAAACGAGATATTGCAAACATAGAAACCATACAAAGGTGTGTTATGTCTAAGGTAGAGAAAACGAAATGTGAAGAATACTGGTCACGATTACAAGCCCTGAAATTACTCTTTGGAAAGAAGACGCGAGCGGTACACAATAATATACTAGGGGCACTCAATATATTTTGCCCCACCCTCTTTTCGTAGCTACATAATAGGCAATGGGGCTGAAATGTCTTTTGGGCCGTAAATTTGAACTTTCTGCGCTTCATATAACCGGATTTTTCCAGTTTGAACCTCCCTCGTTGTATAAAACAGCTTTTAAACGCCCTTCTATAAAACCGATGGTTAACGCAGTTTCGAAAATGGCGTCTGACAGTGATGTGCGTCGTAAACAGAGAGCTGTTATCCAATTCTTAAACGCAGAGAAGGAAACAGTTGGAAATATTCACAAACGTCTACAAAACGTTTACGGAGATGCTGTTGTTGATCGAAGCACAGTTGGACGCTGGTCTAAACGTGTGAGATCATCGGAGAGAGAGACAGCCAGCTTCGATGATGAGCCACGCAGCGGTCGCCCGGCATCTGCTGTGGCATCTCACACTGTGCAACGTGCTAACAGCATCATTCGATCAAATCGGCGCGTCACATACAAGGAGCTATCACTGGAGCTAGGAATTAGTGAAGGAAGTGTGAATACGATAATTCAGCAACTGGGATACTCAAAAGTGTGTTCACGGTTTGTTCCTCGCCAACTGACTGAAGATCACAAAACCCAAAGAAAAGAAATTGCTTCTAAGTCGTTGATTCAATACGAGACAGAAGGGGATGACTTCCTTTCACGAATTGTGACTGGGGATGAGACTTGGGTACACCATTTTGAACATGAAACAAAACGCCAATCCTCACCCAGACTCCTCACGCAAGAAAAAGTTCAACATTTCTCCCTCTGCAGGAAAAGTTATGGCCACCATCTTCTGGTACATGAAAGGTGTGATTTATGAAGAAAGGACAAACAATCAACTCAGAGGCATATATTGCTATCCTACAGAAACTCCAGAGACGTATAAAGCGAGTTCGACCGAAGACAAAACTGGAAGACGTCCTTGTTTGGCACGATAACGCAAGACCACACAACAGTTTGCAAACAAGAGAGTCCATTACAAAAATGCGCTTGACTGTGTTACCCCACCCTCCATACAGCCCGGATCTGGCACCTTCAGACTTCCATTTGTTTGGGCCAATGAAGGATGCTATTCGTGGAAGAAAGTTTCAGAGTGACGATGAGGTTGTTGAGGAGGTTAAGAGGTGACTCCAGCGGAACCCAGTGGACTTTTACCAGCAAGGAACAAAGACCCTTGTTTCACGGTGGAGGAAAGCCGTAGAAAAGGATGGAGACTATGTTGAAAAATAAAAACTTGTAAAAAAGGTATGTAACTACTTGTGTACAAAATTTCTGGAACTTACAAGAAAACTTGGAAAGAAAAAAAAAATGGTGGAGCAAATATATTGAGTTGCCCTCGTACATATGGAAAATACTCGAGGTTTTGCCCTAATTTTAGAAACGGAATAGAAGCACAGCTTCGGTGGGATACAAGGCCATGAAAACGAGGATGGAAAGTACCCTTGGAATACGAAGCCTAAAAATTTTTAATGACCTGCCTTTAAAGAGCTGAGGAACCCCCAACACACTAACCTCAATAATTTCAAGAACCAGCTGGACAGGTTCCTGTGCAAAGTCCCCTACCAACTATGCGTGGCTGGCTACGAGGGAAAGAGGAGATCGGAAAGAAATTCCTCCTCCGCCAAATCCCACAAATGAGGCGGGATGTTGCAGAGGGGTCGACCGCAGGTCGATCCTGAACCGTTGTTCAAGCCCTCAGAAAGTATGAAGTATCAAGTGTGTGTGTGTGTGTGTGTGTGTGTGTGTGTGTGACATGATCATAAATTCCATGTTACAATTGAGTTCGTCCATGATGAACATGCTCTCTTTTAGCATAACTTTAATTGTGATTCATGTAAACACCCTACATATCATATATATCTTCTTTCTTCTCACCTGTACTTATCATATTTTATAACGTAACTGCACCACTAGAAGACAATGTCGTCTGTGCTCATCACCACGCCACCGCTGATTTAGCATTGACAAAAATACATTTTTCACCAACAACGTTTTGTGTATAATTGCTAATTACAATCTTTCTTCGTAACTAGTTATGTTATGGGTCTATAGTGCTCAACATTATATAATTCGTTTCCCCTCCATTTAACTTGCTAACCCGCATTTACAAATTTTGAGAAAAGAAGAGGAACTTTTCACTTCTAATTATAAAGCTGTTCAATTAAAGTTCACTAGTACAGTTCCCGCCGCTTCGCTGACGGTTAGACAGGCTAAACTACAAAAAAAGAACCAAGCCGTGAAAATTTTGAGCTTCACATTGTGTCAACATTTCTGAATCTGGTATCTCCCAAAACCTCCTCACCCCCATTCATGCAACTTGGGGGCTAACCCCCTCCCCCATTACCCCCACCCCTCCCCATTACCCCACCCATCCCCCATTACCCCACCCCCACCCTTCCCCCATTGCTAAACTACAGAAAAGAACACAGTCATGAAAATCTTGAGCTTCACATTGCCGCCCGTAATACAATTTCTGAATTTTTTTTACAATTTCTGAATTTTTTTCTCACAATTTTTTCTCACAATTTCTGAAAGTGTGACGGACAGACGGACAGACAGACAGACGGACAGCTCTCTTATTATAATATAGATTTTATATTCCAAATATTAAATACTTTGATTTCAATCACCCTTATTCAATTTGATTTAATTTCATTTAATTAAAATTAAGAAGTGACTCGCAGTGTTTTGCATAATAATAATGGGTGCATAATAAGAACGTTAAGTTAAGGCATTGGGATCTATTCTTGTCGGGAAGTATACGCCGTAACCAGTGACAGCGACTTGACGAAGCTGTAGCCTATACGTGTGGTTCCAAACATCTAGCGTGCTGACTGAAGAGATAAATCTGCCACTTTCTTTACAACTCAACCCTACCTGCAGTATCTTATTTGATTGGGATCATCGAGGATTCTGAGTCCCCAGTGAACATCCCTAACATCCCTAGCACGACATATATATATATATATATATATATGAGCTACGTCGTGGCCGATGTCGTAACACCGCTTCCCGGAGATCAGCGAAGTTAAGCGACATTGGGTCTGGGTAGTAGTTGGATGGGAGACCGTCTTCTGCGCCCAGATGATGTAGCGACCCGTGGTTCGGACCCCACGTAAAGCTGTAGGTCCCCTCCGTCATATGACCTTAGATGTTGCGAAGGTGGTTAAACAACCCCCCCCAAAAAAAAAAAATATATATATATATTACAGTATAGTAGCGGTAAAAATTATGGTGCCACTGGAAAAATGTGCCATAGCTTAAAAGCCCTGTTGCCAAAACCATTGCAATATTTACTTGATGCAAGAGACCCGTATACCCAATCCTCTTGAAAATTATAATTATCTAAAGTTAAAGAGAAAAGCCCTGAGTGCGAAAGTGGATCGATCCTGCCAGGAAAAACATACAGTGTCGGAAAAGAATCGAAGATAATCTTATAATCTATAAACAATAAAGTAACATTACCCCTCAAGACATACAGTAGAGTATATATATAGCAAAGAAATATATATATATATATATATATATATGATGCAAACCCACAAGGAAAAAGTAAAAATGATTTCAAGATCTTTCGTGTATTCAGCAATACACCTCGTCAGATGTTACTGTCGGGTGTGATAAAAGAGGTGTATTGCTAAATACACGAAAGGCCTTGGAAATACTTGTTTCTTTTTCTTTATGGGTTGCATCATTCATTCATTTCAGGTGTTTAAGTGTGAAATTCATCCCATATATATATATATATATATAATATTATATAGTCGTGCATAACCTTCTGCTAGGGGTGCAAACTTTATTGGACTGCCAAATTAGATATGTTATACATGTTTTAATCGATAATTTCATGGTGATTAGATTAATAACGGAAGGTGACAATGGCTGGTGTCATTGGAGATAGTAAAGGACGACGTGTGGTACACCGAATTCGAGCAAATGTCTATTGAGAAACAAAGGAAGCAGGTGCAACTTTCATCAAGTGGAAGAAGATCGACCAAAATCTTCAGCGTAGTGAAAGATGAATGACTGAAAATTGGAAGAACGGATACGACTCGTGTTTTACAAAATTTAGCGAAGGTAGTCCCGAAAAGCTGTTGTTGGAGAGCAAAATAATATGTATGATAAATCACTTTGTAATTTCTAAGAATTAAAACCAAATTTAGATTCGTTTTCATCACGCCTTGAAGTAGACCGTGAACTTGAAGCTGTCCGAGAAAGTGTAGCAGCTACTAGAGCAAGAGAATCCCGCCCGGGCAACGCCGGGTATCTCAGCTAGTATATATATATATATTAGGGTGTTTCATACCTATAGGGTAAAATAAAAATGAGCTTTGTGTTTTAATCCACACGTTTCTCCGTATTCTAAAGAACAAGTAAACACGTTTGTGCAAGTTTGAACCAGATCGCGCTGCATTTAGAGGTCCCCAACTTTGACGACTTTTTGTCAGTTCATTTCTCGCCTGCCTGCAGTGAAGACGGTTTTCTTCGTCACTTGAGCGGTTCGTGTTGTATAGCCTATTGGACAACTATGGAGGTAATTATATATGCTACTAATTATCTCATTTTACTGTGGTATTGAAATTTATTATTATTTAATTTCTGTCATTTTACTGTGGTAGTGATATTTATTATTAATATTACATGAAATTAATTAGTCTGTTGCATATTGGACAACTAAGCTGGTAATTATTTATGATACTAATTAATGTAATTTTACTGCGGTATTGAAATTTATTTAATTAATGAATTGTCAAAGAGAACGTAGTGTACACGTATCAGTTTTATAAATAAAGAAAAGCAGTAACTGGGACTCGAACCAGTGTCATAGCCGTTTGGCGGCATCGCTCAAGTCGGCGTACACAGCACGCTATCCACTCCCTAGATGGTGCAGTGGATAGCGTGCTGTGTACGCCGACTTGAGCGATGCCGCCAAACGGCTATGACACTGGTTCGAGTCCCAGTTACTGCTTTTCTTTATTTAATTAATGAAATTAATTACGATGTGAAATTATTTCTGTGGAATTATTTAGTTTGTTTTCTTTTCCAGGTGTCTACCAGAGCGAAAACAGAAGTGTTTCTTATTGGCCAGACGGATGCGAACATCATATCAAGTGGCCTTCCAACTCAGTTGCAAGTACTAAAAAAGTACTTTTACCACCAAAAGGAGCAAAAATTTGGACGTACTAAATGCCTGAACCTGTGCCTGGATGCCTGTCTCATATTTTGGGAGAGAGCGAGAATCCCCATGATGCGTCGAGATTCGGCCTTGAGGAAGATGGAATCCCTTCTCAAGGAATACGACCGGCTTGTGAAGCACAAGTCACATAAAGCAGAGTCCTTCCGAGTGAAGGAGGCGATGTTCAAGGAGGCAATAGCGAAGGAGATCATGGACATTGCTCATTCACAGGCTAAGGAAATGATGAAGAATCAGGAGGACATCCACTTTCTCGACATGCAGCGTGAAGATCCAAATTCCTGCAGCATGGGCCCTGTTGTCATGAAGCTTCACTATAAGGAGATTAGGAAAAGGAAGAGGCTGGACAAGATTAAGGAACAACGATCGGGCCGAAAGAGCCATCGCGCTCACCAAAGAGTTCAACTGTTCTCTGACGAAGAACGAAGAGCAGTAGCAGTATTTGCTCAAAACTGTGATGCAGCATAGGGCGAAATACCCGAATAAAACCAAGAAGGATTTCATGGACAAATGATTCGCAAGAAGTGGTTATGTTTTTTGTATCTTTGTGAAAATGTGTAGTGAAATGGTATTCGTTTGTTGAATAAAAATTCATTGACAGATTTTTGTTTAATTTTTTCCGTTTATGATCTGCCAGAGCATCAAACTGGGGACCCGTAAACTTTAAACTATTGAATTAATACTTCGGTTTATCAGTCTCCTCAGCAAATGGAACAAGGGGATCCATGTGGATTAAAATTTTTCCAAACTTTTAATTTATGAAACACCCTAATATATATATATATATATATATATATATTTATATTATAGAATGGCGAACCTTTTAACCTAAATCGTGCGTTTGTTCACAGGGCACCTTATATGGAACAAGTGCCAAGACCTCGATCACGTGAGTCCAGTGCGCATGCGCGAGATTCCGGATGCTATAAAAGACCGAGTTGGGGCGAGTAGTATGAACGCAAAATGGTAGAGTGCAATGCAATTGCAGGAGTGCCAAACCCCCCCTTGTTGCAAGGCACCCCGTAGTGCCAACCCCACCCCCTTTGTTACAAGGCACCCCATAGTACCAACCCCCACCCCGTTGTTGCAAGGCACCCCCAAAACCTGGAGGGGGTTGCAAGAGCAACAAGGGGTTATGCAACTTGGAGGCGGAGTTATCCCTCAAGCTGCAATGAACCCCACTGGGGGAGACCTAACCTAAGAGAGAGAGGAGGAGTGTTCGCCCGGCATGAGCCAAGCGCATATTAAGACCAGCCGAGCTGCCGTTGTCTTATAAGACCCCTAATCAGCCAGTTGGCTTAGAAGGGTGAGTTACCAGTTTGCACTATTTATTTAATTAAAGCATGTATTCTGGCTTAATCAGCCAGTTGGCTTAGAAGGGTGAGTTGCCAGTTTGCACTATTTATTTAATTAAATCATATATTCTGACATAATCCGCCAGTCGGCGTATCTGGCTGAGTTACCAGTTTGCACTATTTATTTAATTCAAGCATATATTCTGGCTTAATCAGCCAGTTGAATTAGAAGGCGTAAATGGCTTGTTCAGGTGTACAGGTTGAGTTGCCAGATAGCACTATTTATTTAATTAATGCATATATTCTGGTTTAGAATTCCTCTTTAGAAGCCAGCCAATTGATATAATTAAATACCGTGTACAAACAAAAAGGAATAAATAAAACACCAATACATCATTCTGTTTATTTAGGTGAATTAATGGAAATATGTAGAAATATACAATGGAATATATATGACCAAAATAATAATAGCATAAGGACGATGAATATATAATAAATATACAATGGAATATATATAATATATATATATATATATATATATATATATGATCAAAAATAACAATAGCATCACGAACGGGAAATATATAATAAAAAATATACAAAACGTTGTTATCAATATATGAGTAGAGGAAACATATATACAGTTATATTAAATAATTAAATATATAATAAAAAATATACAAAACGTTGTTATCAATATATTAGTACAGGAAAAATATATACAGTTATATTAAATAATTAAATAATTAAAAATAATAATACACGAAACGTATAATCAATTTCATATTAGTACAGGAACTATAAAAATACACAATTAAATAATTAAATATACATCCTTTATGTCCTACGGCGCAAAACACTAAACTCACACGTAATAGAGTCTAAGGGGTTCAAAAAAAACTTAGTCCCTCCATTTGCAGCTTACATGTTTACTTATATCGAAATAGTTTTTAGTGATTATAAAAATATATAAAATTATTTATTGCAGGTATTAAAATTACTCTAGCTGATAAAGTGATAATATAATGGCTTCTCAATTAATTGGTGATTCGGAGAGGCAACGTGTGATAGATCGCATACGAGCAATAACATTTCGGGAAGCTCGTGATGCTGGAGCCACCTTTATAACACGTTCATGGGTTGCCAAAAAGTTGCGAAGAAGTGAGGACTTCGTCAAAAGAAATTGGAATAAAGCTTTAGATGAATGTGAAATGGATACAACCAAATCTGGGCGCCCAAATTTGCCACTCTCTCAGGAAACAAAGGACATCATTGAAAGCGGTACGCGTAAGCGGAAAAACAGCTGTGCTAAACTTTCTAGAGAGATCGAAGTGTTGAGAGGAAAGATCGTTAGTGGTGAGATCATCGACTGTACCGTCATAGGCAAGGTTTAAAGCCTTGGCATGAACTTCCAAAGCCAAGAAAAACTCAACTTAACATCGATGACAGAATGTGGTTTGCCTATTATCTTGAAGATTGGGATGTGGATGATTTCATGCATTTAGCTGTCTCCGATGAATTTTTTGTTTACGTAATACGTCGGCCTAACTACCAAAATGATCGAGTGTGGGCCACAACACCAGATGAAATCGATGACAATGAACATTATCGCGCATTATTAAAAAGTCGAGACTGTGTTGGTGTGTTTGTTTTGTTCACTGCAAAGAAGCTAATGTGGGTGCTGAAGCCAAATGGTCAGAGTTGGGATGGACAGTATTTTCGTGATATTATTCTATCCCAGCATGTCATTTCTTTTCTAAAAAACCCAAACAATGTTATGGATGTCGATCAGGTCACACTTCTGCACGATAAGGCCCCTGCTTTAAGGCATTAGCCACTCAACAGTTGTTGCGGAACCATGAGATCGATTTCTTTGGAAATGAAGAATGGGCAGGAAATTCTCTTGACCTGAACGTCTGTGAACACATTGGATCAGTTATAAAGGACAAGGTTGAATGTCTCTTGTTTCAAGAACCTGCATCAAATCGATTTTCGAAGGATACAATGACGCAACACATTGAAACTGTTTTAGCAAATTTGCGTAACCATCAAGATCTATTCACGTCACTTTTGGCAAGCTACCGAAAGCGAATTCAGGCTGTCTTGGAAGCCAATGGCGGGAACACCAAGTTTTAATTGTTTCTCATTAAATGCAGGATTAAATTCTCTTTTATAAGGTATGTTTAGTTTTACTGTACCTCTAATGGTTTAGGCCATGGGCGGGGGGGGGGGACTAAGGTTTATTGGAGTCCCGTACATCGACATCGATATTAATTTGTACTACGTGGTAAAACCGGCGAAGCAATACTTCACCTTTTGACTTATACGGGTGCATGTACTTGACATAAATGGCTTTCATATCTTTCAGTACTATTTTTATGCCCCCTTTACATTCGGGTGGCAAGTTATCTTTAAACACAGCTAGAATACAATCAAAAGCACGCACAAAGAGGTCATCGTTAACCACAACATCGTTATTAAATACAAGTTTATAAACAAGCCTTTCCAATCGAGGGTTTTTTCTTTCCGTCCCGAGCTTTTCAATCGTGAACTCTTCTTCACTTTGCATAGCGGCAGTTGAAATAATCTTCCAAGTCGTAATGACAGCTATTCATTATATAGAAGTACAGCTCTTCAAGGTGAACAGTGTAGGTGAGCTCAGCCCTGTACCGCTCAAGTGCTTTGTACCAAAGTTCAGGATATTTCGAAGAATCTAAACCTTTTAAATATGCATCCAGCTCTAGACCATTCTCGCCTTGTTCATTCCTACATTCGATAAATCTGTCGAGCAGAGCGGTGTATGCATATTCAAGAACCGTGTCAAAGTAAATGATATTTCAAACATTCTGTCGAGGATGAAACGGTTTCGCGTAGGGACAAGAACGTTTTTATCAGATGCGTTATTCCACATCAGTCGTATATCAATGCATGGCTGTTCGTTATTTATACACAATGTGCAAACAACAGCGTAAGAGGGGGCGTCACTAATCTGCTCTCTTCTTGTACCGACACCTGCAGGTACTTTATAACGGTCCTATCCCCACTCCTCAACTATCACGAAGACTCTATTCATCTCCTCAACACTTAAATAAATAACATTACGTTTGTCTGCTTGCCTGCAAATCGTTTCAAATACATAGTTAATGGTGCCGGTTTCACGCCTGAACACACGCAATGACTTCGTCACGGAGACATCGTACGAGGTGCTGAGAATGCTTCTCAAAGGAAGTTCCATCATATTCGCACGTCCACTCGGTTCAAGCTCTGAGATGACTATGAGCCACAGGGGGACGGATCGGATCGACGGGTGTAGTGAGTCACGCTGATGAAACGTGTACGGGCTTATTCGAACTCGTGTGTTTCGTGAGGTACACGGTGGGGGGCTCGCTGGGGGGAAAGCGTGTACAGGCATGTTCGAGCACTTATGTTCTTGGACGAACAGAATTTTCCACTACATGGTACAATATCGACTTTAGTGTTTTATCATTGACAAGACGTTCATTTCCACAGACTAAACATCTTCACAATCCGGCGCACTATTTGAGAGAAACATATGTCCATATTTATCCTTTTTGTTTAACAAGCGATACTTATCTCTAAAGTATGTTAAAAACTCACACAGCCCATTAACCACAACCTCACTACAAACCTCATGATATATATTAATATAGTGGTAAAAATACTTAAGATTCTCCATCATGACAAGACTTACATTTTCAACCGTAGGGTACGAGTAGTCGGTATGGTGTAACATGACATAATATCGCTTGTCATACCACTCATCAACAAGACTCACTATCCATAACCGTTGCTTACCTTCTGAACGTGTTGCTTCTTCTACTCCGCGGTATATGTGAGCATTTATAAAGGTTAGGTCTATAGCATACTTCAATACATCGTCTGTACTACGAAACCCTACAACGCCCTTGCCAGAATACCCGTAGAGTATTTGAACATCTTGGTCCTTCGCACGGCTCAATGTAGCCTTAAAAGTGGCAAAGGAGGGGGGAATAGGTTTCTCAATATCCACCACATCTTGGCACTTTGCCGAATACCACTTCATAAATGTTGAACACGCAATATTAAAAGTAGCCATTACTATTTTTCTTCTACGTGGGAGAATACACGTCTGAGCTCAAGGGTATGCAGAGGTCAACTGAGCACGCAGGGATAGAGGCATGCTCAGGTAGCGGCAGGACTCACGTTGCCGGTTTTACAGTCAGCGGGGCTTAGCCTTTTACTGTACACACACACACACGCACGCACGCAAAGGAGAAAGTGAAACGGTAATTGAAAACGATTTATTTAATAAACGAAATATTCAAGGTGTATATATATATATATATTTACAAATACGAGTAATAAATAAGTTAATAATAGACATATCAAAGATTATAGCATCCAAAGGGCACGGTATCTTAGGTACCAGGCACCTGGTAGCGTTTCCTATAGGTGTTACGGAACACCTTTGTACCCCTAAGTTCCTTCACGCCCCGAGCTTCTGCGCCCGAAAATTGTGGGTACCTACAGTCAGTTGGGGTGGCCGGTCGCACTCATCATCTTCCAAGCACACTAGTTCCCTCAACGAATCAAAGTTAACGACCAGCCGATTCGCCTGGTTAAGCGTGATACCGTTAGCTTTCACGATATACTTCGTATCATCCCCCACCCTCACCCATACCCATTTGGTTTTTGGCCCTGTTGACACAAACGAGTCTGCATATGCGATGTTTCCACACTCATCCTTGATGTCGTTAGTTAGCTCTCCGAGGAACTCCCCAAGAGCGGGCATGTATTCACCTTCCCTCGCTGTGAATATCACGTTATCTGTGTCAGCGTACAAAACCTGCCGCCCAAGAGATTACAATAGGCCCCAAAGTTTGATGCGTGCGTAGGCTGATGTGAAGCTGGCTACAGGTATGTTTGTAACCCGTGAGGTATCTGTAGCTAATTTGGTATTGTTGTACTTTATTATGTAAGTATTACCTACATTCACAATCTCCATAACCTCTTTATCGGGAGCGTTGGCATAATCCCAGACTTCACTATAACTTTGTGCGAAATGAACGTTCCCTTTGTCTGTATTCTGTGCAAATTTTCCCCAAATTTTCTTTACAAAATTTGGGAACGGTCAAGCTGTATACCTTCACAGTCACGGTAACGCTCAATATAAGACGTTTTTTCATCTTCGGTATCAACCCCGCGCGGATATCCTGACGCCTCAACCTTATCCTTCAAAAAAGCGTTTATATATGGTGTGAAAAGGTTGGGTAGCTTCTGAAACCTCCACACCTCATGTATCTTCATTATTCTACACCCATGGCGAACGGCTAGGGCCAGCTCAGGGCTTGTATATACACCTCTGATCTTTCGCTAGTGGGTTGTATGGTCACAATCACCATTGTTCTCTTCCGCGCACTTCACGCACAGGGGAAACATGAGCTTGTGATCTATAACGACGGGTAAGATCGGCATCCATAAATCGCGAGGGGGGAGCACATATACCAGAGAGTCCAAAGTAGCGCTCATTCAAGTTGGCTGAAAACTCATCGATGGTTTGTATGGTGGGACCCACCATTTCTTCAGGTGCACCTACGGGGTACGGATTGTTCATCACGTAGGTAGGGGTATAAAGAACAGAAGTCGTAGTAATGGAGTTTCACACCCTCCGTAGGCGGAAGGTATAGCTTGAAGGGGTTTGTACGCCCTCCGAACAAGCTATCACCGCATTTGAGAGGATCAAGCACCATTGAACGTTTGATCGTGTTATTTCTTCAAGGTACTGTCCATCTGCCTCCTTCCATGCATCATACTCATGATCCTACAAGGCTTTGTGAGTGAACTGGGAGCCTATAAGTTGATCGCGGGTGCGGGTCCACGCAAGACAGTCGGAAGGAGATCTACCGTAGATATCTCCGGCGATTCCACACTCAGGACGAAGGCATCCGTGCCACCAGCAACCGTTAAAGTAGTACACAGTCTTCTCACCAGTGGCACGGTTTTCACTTAGACCATCAACCCAAAAAACACGACCATTAACCTTAATGAGTACTTCACCCGTGTTGCGGTTATTCATTATATACACACCTGTCTGCTGTTGTATGTGTATGAGCCAGTAAATAGCCTTGTACCCATAACTGCGGAGGTTGTTTCTGTGGAGAATGGCGAAGGTGTCTTTAGGCATGAAGTTATTCTTGAACACCGTAAAACATAATGAGGCGATGGTGGTTGCGACTTGCACGGATCGCATTTGAAACGTCATATGTACATCCTTCTAAAGGCCTGGAAACATACTCTAAGCACGCGCACATCATTCACGCAATAACGCTCACATTCATCAGCTATATTATAAGGATTACATTCATTAAAACTGTTGTAGTATCGGTGAAAATCTTCACGTTCTTCTGTACTCATACATTCATAGTTAAAGTAATGTTTGGTTGGAGGTAGTCCTACGTAATTTGAAGTTTCGCTAGTGAGGAGTGTAAGGGAAATATCCTTTTGAAACTTCAGTGGCTACGGCCATCACCTTGGGTAGCTTTGCTAATTTACAAGGTGTGAATAATAAAGTGTCTTTAAACTGTACATTATCTCTTATTTGTATCTGTATTAGTTTGTTGCCTCTTTTCAAGGGACCTGTAAATATGTCAGATGACTCGTGATTAAGCAACTCCTTATAAAGGAACTATGTGTCAAATTTCGCCCCGTTATGGGCAAGAATATATAGTCATTTTTTTTAACTTGTCCGCTGACTTGACAATATAGGACACAAAAAGTTTCACAGGGCTATCGTGGGCATTTGTTTTAAACACGTTTGTCCGTTTTCCACATTTGTGACACTCATCACACTCGATCTCCATACACTCATCACTGATAGTATGGCTTACAAGTAAATGTGGAATAACCTCTTTGGTTTCAGCATTCGTGTATGTTTCTATATCGTAGTACACAGTTATACAAAGACGGTTTTTAGGCTTAGCGTCATTCATATAACATATATGCTTTACTCCAACCGCCTTATATTTCTCATTGCATGTAGAACAGTAAATTTCATCACATTTATGCGTGAACTTTCCCCAATTATCCATCATGTGATACATACCACACTCACATATTCTCATTTTCCTGCACGTGCCGATTGATTTATGGAGCTCAAAACAGTTATTATTGAAAAATGTGCGTCTACACACATCACAATCCCTCTTCTCAGCTTCAACTACAAGGCTTTCACATATGGAGCTTTTACACTGCTCACATACTATGTGGCAATCTTTACAATGTTTCACTATATCATTCTCAAACTCGATACACCCCTTACACAAATCATGATGTCATCCATATTTTCGACTTTTATCATAACTCGCGTAAAGGCCCCTTATATTATGGATGGGGAGATACGTTGTGACTGACAGTCCTAAAATAAGTAGGGGTCTTGTACGATCTCTCACACAGCTTTTAAAAACATACACAATTCTACGACAATCATCCAGTCCAAATACAACTATACGTACATTCATTTCCTGTTCTACCCTTCTCAACTCTTCAGGACCCATATCACAGTCAAACTCAAGTTTACAGTTTAGAGCTAGTTTACGGGCACGCTCCACTGCCGTAGGCATCCAAATTCTTTGGGCCCGTTTATTTAGTATAGTAAACATACGAGCTAAGACTACTGCTATAAAGCCACAACCACGATCGACGTTTACATGCCGTCTATAAATAGCCTCAGAATTTAAGTTAAGAGTATAAGGTGTGCGCTATGACCCGCAACACGGAATACACGGTCAATATTTACAGTGAAGTTGTCCATATTGAAGGCTATACTACATTGAGAGGCCTGCATTATACGGCCTAATAATATCTCTATATCTTCAGCTGCCAAAAGTTTGAACGGTATTACTACCCAAAAATCATCTACATCTCCGTCAACTGACCCGAACCGTCGCGGTTCTGAAGGGCAAATTCTACAATACGTTCAACTATGCACCGTAGTCCGTGTTCGACACCATTGCTATACATGGATCTAGGATTAACCCTGACTATATACCGATTTCTAGTCAAGGCCGGGGTAGGGGTAGCGGTGCACACTAACTCGAATGTTATGCCATCCTCAACAGAACGGGAAGCTGCTGTGGAGAATATACCCGGAATTGAATAACGTGTTATATTTGAGGAAGGTACTATTGTGGGGGTTGTTTCGTAAGACGTTGAGGGTTGGGGCTCTATTAGTGGTGGTCTAACAACCGAAGCAATCCTGGTACGCTTTATACCTGAAGTGGGGGGTTCTTCATCACGCCTCTGCTTTGAACTGACGCGTGCTACAGGTGTCGCTGGTGAGGGCTCGTCGGCGGGGAAGGGTTCTGTAGCTGTACGGTCAACGAGCTCGTCTATGATACCGATGATGGGGTGCTGTACATCGTCGTCAGTCACGGTTCTGTAGAAGAAGAAAACAAAATATAAGGGTCGTCACTTAAATATTTATTATATTTTGTAAATGGCCCACTTAGGAGTGTGACGTGTTAGAAATGAATTCTGTAGAAAAAGTCAGGTTCACGTCCCCATCCACATGTATTACATCTGGCCCTAGAGGATGTGGTAACCTGTGTTTATACTTAAAATCATTAAAGAAAAGGTAAAGATGTTCTCAAAATTTTTGCATAGTTCTATGGTGTTATTCGACGTATCAATCAGTGTTCATCGAGTACCAAGAGGAAATCTTGTTTCACAAGGGGGTTTATGACGTTAATTCGTAAAAGGGAAATTGTAATTGACGATCTCATGTTGGAGATGGATAAAACGTTTGCCGAGACATTTACAGTATTCTCCCACCATCTTAACATAAGCGTGTTCATCATCAATCAGAATCTATTTTTCAAAAATAGATACATGCGCGATGTGTCGCTAAATACACAATATCTAGTCTTATTCGCGCAACGTAGAGATGTATCACAATTTGGGGTATTAGCCAATCAAATGTTCCCGAATCAGCGTAAGGAGTTTTTGGAGGTTTATATAAAGAGGCCACAAACCAGCGTTATTGATATTTGCTTTGTGACCTTCACCCGAAAAACACGTTTAGGGAGCTTCTAAGAACGAATATATTCCCAAGCGAGCCTGAAACGATGTATATTCCAGAATGACAAATAGGCTAAAGAAATATAGTGAATTAATAAAAATCTATCAACGATTGCCCCGGGCACTGCAACAGATGTTTGTTAAAAATATCGACTCTGACTGTTTAAAAAGCATCTGTGAAATCTGTATTAATTTTATAAAATGTAATGTGCCAATGAAACCCTCTCAGAAGACTCGCTTACGTCGTTACAAGAATATAATACGAGCGCTCGCTCATAAAAATCAAACTGTGGGTAAGAAAAGGCGCATTATTGTACAAAGAGGAGGATCATTCCTACCCATCTTATTTTCAGTTTTGGGTCCTTTACTGACTAGATTAATATAATGAAGAAGGTGGTTGTGATTCCGCACGAGGTGTATGCTTCATTGCAAAGTTCAAAGACTCCAGACACGGCTCTAGAACCCCGTAAAAGTAGGCTTAAAAGAATGGAAAGCGAGTTGCTAGCCCTATTAAAGTGAAAAGTCACCTGATGAGAAAAGGATCTTGTACCAAGAGGCTTTGCAGAAATTTCTTCATGAGTACGAGATTATAAGCATCCTACAGAGCTCCCCGTGGTTATTAGGCACAGCGCGAGTAGTGCTGAGCATGGCGACACAGGACCTGGCCCGACGATGGCCAACCAAAGAACAACGAACACAACACATCGAACATGTGCTAAAAAACAGCCTCCCACATACATTGAGGAATAAAGGTTAAGTCTTTATAATCTATTGAGTGAGGACCCCATCATACAGTGGACCGATACAGGCGAGGTCATTGTTGAAGGAACTAGGGTACAAGGATCCAATATCGTTGATATTGTTCATTTCTGGTGAGGAAGTGAGACAGACTCTCGCCAACAGGCTGGAAGCATATTAAAGCAAGACTACAACAAATAAATGTCCCCAAAACATTGATAGGTAATCTGAATAGGTTAAAAGACTTGGATCAAGTCTCGCATGTGTCACAACTGAGTACGCCATTGCCCCCAGCAGCAGCAGCGTCTCTGAAGAGGAGAAAGAAGAGGACAAACGGTCAGCCTTATCCGCATGTCTCTAAAATACGCAAATGGCTAACATATTAAGTAAACGCAATATGACATTTCTAACCCCGCCTCCTATGGTTGCGTTAATAGACTGTAGAGAGGTGTTTACGGTGTAAGGAAAAAAGATGTTGAGAGATTTTTGCGGGAACAGGATGTTTATACACTTTATAAACCGGCGAGAAAAAGGTTTAAAACGGCCAAGACAACAGCTGCATCGATTGACTATTTGGCAGGCAGATTTAACAGACATGCAAAGATATTCAGTGTATAACGATGGCTACCGCTACATCATATTCATAATAGATATATTCTCTAGATATCTGTGGCTAATTCCCTGAAAAATAAATCGCATGGAACAGTTGCTAAAGCGACTAAAACGTTGATGTTGAAAGAAAACAGGATTCCTGGCTATTTTTGTACGGATATGGGGAAAGAATTTACAGGTCGCGCTTTTCAGAACATGCTGACAGATTTTAATATCAGCTATTTCACTACCAATTCTATACATAAGGCCTCTTTAGCTGAAAGAGTTCAACGTACCATAAAGGAACGCATGCATCGCTATTTTACACATAAAAACACATACAGATATATAAACGTTCTCGGTCATTGGCTTCATCCTACAACCGTCACACCATCGTACGATTGGCACAACGCCTAACGAGTTTTAGAAAGAGGTACGCGCCAGAGGTGAGAAGAGATGGAACACCACCACACACTTGCGCGTTTCAAAATCAATGATTATGTAAGGCTATCGTTCGGGAAATAAATTCGCGAAGGGATTTGAGCAATGGACACGTGAGATTTTTAAAGTTAGGGCTATGAGACCTAAAGGTGAGATAATGATGTATTACGTTGAAGATTTGAATGGGGAAGAAATCTCAGGAGGCTTTTACCGCGAGGAGTTGCAGAAAGTGGCATTTAATTTAGGAAAAAATGTGTTTAAAATTGAGAAAATTATAGGAAGCAAAGGTTCAGGAAAGAGAAAAATGTACCTGGTGAAATGGCTAGGGTACCCAGAAAGCTTCAACACCTATATAAAAGCTGATGCAATAATGAAGCTTAAATAGTATGCAACATGGCTCCTAACCATTTCTACGTCACACTCCCGTCCTCTTCTTCTCTGTCTGTACATCCTAACAACACCCTCGCCAACTTTGTGACAGAACTCCATGGACCCATTGAATTGGAGCGTGATTCGTATGAGGTGGGGTTATGTGAACTCCAGTTAGCCACCAAATTTTTAACTCTTGAAAATGAACAAATCATATTTTTGATCATTAGAAGATAGGACGAGTGCGAAAAATTAGGCATAAACTTAGACAATACTATGCGCTCAGTCCTGTTCGGTGAGGAACGGTACTATAGCACAAATGTATCGCTAGGAATCGGGCATTATGATACAGCCATGGACATTATGACGGGGTTAAACAGGAGTCTTGAAAGGTCGTACCTGACATACGATTTACTTTTTGAAGTCGTAAACAGAGACACGCCTGCATGCACATTGAAGTTAAATTCCAGCTTAATGTATCAAATGAATATGGAGAAATTGGGTGAAAACTCTCCGCCCCCAGACATGTGCTATATTTACAGCAATATCGTACAGCATCAATTTGTTGGGGACACCCAGGCCCGCCTGCTGCGCATTGCACACATCCCCAACCATAGAGGGAAAAGTTTGAGCATTACATATGACAAGCCTCATTATGTGAATGTTGCGACTAATCTATTAACGAACATCTCGATATATATAAGGACGAATGAGGGAAAAAATTTCCCATTCGGTGATGGGAGCTTAACAGTGAAACGACAGTTTCGCCGTTTATAATGACTCGAAGACCATTCACAGTCTACCGTGGGGTGAGGTACCAGCGTGGGAGTGGACTTGGATCCATTTTTTCATCCATACTACGCACCGCTGTCCCACTGTTGAAGCGGGGTGCCAGGTACCTAGGGCGGAAGGTGTTACAAACAGGTTTTAACGCGGCAGAAGACATAATGGGTGGCACTAAGCCTAAAGAAGCTCTAGAAAAACATTTAAAACGTACACGGGATGAAATCATCAAAGATGCAAAGAGGAAAATGAGTGGTGGTTGAAAGAAGAAATTTGCCAGGAAGAAGGGGTTACCAACACGTTGCGGAAAGAAGAGATCTGCCAGGAAGAAGGGGTTACCATCACGTTGCGCTAAACGTAAAAGGAAATCAGAAAAGAAGTGCTCTAAGCGTATGAAACCTATGGCTGATCATTTTTTTAACTGATATAAGCTGAGGACACTACTCTCACGAATCATAGGTTGACTAATACTTGTCGAGGTAGGTGGCACTATTTCTGACTCGTCATGGCGCGTTTCATCCATCCGTGTAGTTCACAATGCTGTAAATCGTAACTGTCTCTCTTTGATATGCCCCCCACTCAGGTCTCTATTGAGCATAGCGACTTTATTACAATTAACCCATTAAACACAATTAGTTCACCCAGTGCCCCTAAAGAATTTGTGATACCCAGCTCAGGCCTTATCTTTTTTGACCAGAGCTGCATGCACATGTACGCTAAATTGCGTACAGCCCATTCTGATGGAACGGACTGCGGTGATAGTTACTCTGCGTACCCTGAAACCAACTTTTTACACTCCATATTCAACCACTGTGAAGTGTATTTAAACGAGGTTAACATCTCGGCAGGAACGGGGTACTACCACCTACGAGCCTATCTGGAAAATGTCCTCAACTTTTCAAAAGAAGCGAAGAACACCTTTTTAACCGCTGAGGGGTATTACCACATTAAAGATGAAAATGGAATAAAGGATAAATTTAAAAATTCTAAAAAAAAGATATATGAATGTTTTGGACGCCTGCATACAGACTTCACATTCCAAGAGAAGTTGCTTATGAACGGGGTGGATATGAAGTTGAAGCTTACCCGCACGATTCCTGAGATCTGCATAAATCTGGGGTCTGATCAAGAAGAGGGCGCGAAACCCGTTGTGATACACATCATGGAGATGTATTTGCGTATACGCCGAGTGAAATTAAGTTCCCCGAAACAAATAGAAATTGAGAAAGACTTAATACACGCCACAGTAAAATACCCAATTAACAGGGTACAGATCAAACTGTACACGGGCCCCGCAGGGTTTGCCTCGAAGCAACTAGAAAACGTGGCCCTTGGAGTCCTACCTAAAAGGATATTAATTGGAATGCAGGACCACGCCTCGACGAATGGAAAATATAAAAAGAGTGCCTTTAAATGCGAGAATTTCGGCCTTAAAAATATTACTCTATACGTAAATGGCCTCGCTCTGGGAGGGACCATGATTACGGACTACTCATCAGACGCTGTGTTCCCGATCTGCGCGAGAGCATATAGTAGTCTGGCTCATAATACAGGCGCCTGTGACGAACTTGGGATTGGTGTAACGCAGAAAGAATTTGTCGAAGAATTTAACATTAATTCATTTGATATTACCACTGACTTGTCTGCTGGCGCAAATACACATTTGAGTCCACAGCAGAGTGGGAATATCTCAGTTAGGTTGGAATTTGCCAAAGCCTATAGACGCGCCTATAAGTGTACTCGTGTACCTCGAAACACAGGTATTAATAGAAGTTGATCGTTTCAGGAACGTGATCACAGACTTTTAAAATGGACGCGAATACACTCCAGAGAGTAATGAAAAGTGACCGTTTCACACGCTCAAAATTTATCGGTGTTTGCGAAGAATGAAATATTGGAGCTGCCAAGTACGAGAAACTGGTACGGGATTATCGTTAACACCGACATTGTGGGGTGAGGGGATTCATTAGTTTGCAATCTATTTTAAAAATAGGGAAAGAGTGTACTATTTTGATTCACTCGGATTTCAGCCCTGGAATGATTCTGTAATTGTGCAGTTTATCGGGCAATTACATGTGCCTGAGATTGTTTGGAGCCCATATCGTTTTCATGGGTATTATAGTGAAACATGTGGATTGTATTGCATTTCATTTCTCATAAAAAAAAGGTTCCCATATGTTAGCACCCCCTGTAATGTATAAAGGTGTATATCTATGTTGTGTAAAGTTGTATATGCTTTTGTAACTGTAGCCATTAAGACTTATTTAACGGATACTGGCTCCGCTTTGTACATGTTTTCTGCCATTTAATAAATGAAAATACAATGTGTTTTGTTCTTAACCTCAAAAATACTTACATTATCTACTCGATGACGTGGCACTCGCTGGACTGAATGAGTGGCAATACCTCGACTTCTGTATTCAGGTCACGGTGTTGGCTGGGTGAAGAAGCATCCATATCATTTATTCCCCTTTCATCAAAAGTAGCTATAACACGGCCTAGCTCCGCCTCGGAGCTATAAGGTTAAGTAAAATAAAGAGCTACAACAGAAGAAATGCCACGAATTTAAATGCAGATAATTCTTACAAGTTTTGGTAACTTAAAAATATTGGATTAATTTTACGTTGTAGAAAAAATTCAGAATAAAAGGAAATAAGATTGCTAATTATAAACGAGAAAAATACATCTTTAAATTATCGAGAAAAATATTATTAAAGCTCCACCGTATATATATATATATATATATATATAATATATATATATATATATATATATATATATATATATGAGGAAATAGACAATAATTAAAAGCATGATGGGATTAGTTGTTACTCTAACGTAAAAATTAATTGTAGCCATAATAAATGAAAATACAATGTATTTTGTTCTTAACCTCAAAAATACTTACATTATCTCCTCCATGACGTGGCACTCGCTGGACCGAATGTGAGCCAATACATCGGCTTCTGTATTCAGGCCCCTGTGGTGATTGTACGGAGAAGCATCCATATCATTTATCCCTCTTTCATCAAAAGTAGCTATAACACGGCCTAGCTCCGCTTCGGTCTTATAAGGTTAAGTAAAATAAAGAGTTATAACAAGAGAAATGCCACGATTTTAAATGCAGATAATTCTTTAAAGTTTTGGTGATTTAAAAATCCTACAACGGTGCTGATTTAACGAGAAAAATATTATTAAAGCTCCACTATATATATATATATATATATATATATATATGTAAAAAACGACGCTTGTGTAGAAGAACGTTCTGCACAAGATGAGGAGGGAGAACGAACAAATGAAAAATGAGGTAACCACCCTGAAATCGAACCCGGGATCTTCCGATTGCCGGTCAGATATGCTATCCACTACACCATACACTACACCATACACCATACGCTACAGATATGCTGTCCACTCCCTCCTCATCTTGTGCGGAACGTTCTTCTACACAAGCGTCGTTCTTTACATTAATTATACTGTCTGTTGTTTGCAGTTAAAATGTGTATATATATATATATGTATATATGTGTGTGTGTGTGTAAAAATTAACAATGAATAATCAATATTTATTTTCACATGACAACCAAAATCGCCTGATGCGATTTTAGATAAAAACTCTATTTGTTACTTTCTATTTTTGTTTATGTCACAACCATACGATCTACCATTTATATGGTTTAGTCGTATCCATATTTCCTTATCTTATCTTGACCAATACCGTATATCAATTTGTATTAAATATTCATTTTTTACTCGTGTCAGTCTACGAAATGGTACGGAACTTTATGCCTCCATACCTGTTCGTTGAAAATCGCGCAAATACGTTTGCATGTATTTTTTTTTTTTTAGTGCGTTCACCTCTCGCAAGCTGCTCATTCAAGCTGATTCAGGGTGTTCGAATTTCGATGAAGTCGCCAAAAACAAGCATCTGAATTCGAAATCCTCTCTCTTGCTTCTGCTACAAATTTATAACATAAGGTGTTATGTTGTATGTTATGTTATTATAATATACTGTATTGTTTCCCTGCCTCGTCACTAGTTCGTTATCTGCTTACGTCACATAGTTATCCCCGTTCTCATTACTTGTACTTACTATTTCTACCTAATTGTCATTCAAATTGTATATTACTTATGTATTACGTTATCATAAATGTCCGTGTACTTCCAATGAAAAGTACATCGTATTTTTTGTCCGCTTTCCTCATCGCTGGGTAATTAGACTTTCAAACTCTGATAACCAACCAGGTTTTAATAATATTTGACATAATTTGGCGTAATTATTGTTAACTATAAATATATAACATTGTTTTTAATCCCCTTTAAATTATAGAACAACGGTTAACTCCCCTTCATTATATCAATTGTATCACCTATTTAGATTAATTCAGTAGTAGATATGTCAATTAACAATTTGCCAAAATTGTAATTAAATGTAATACTTTAATATAATGTAATTGATGTACCGTACTTTAATGAAACTGTAATTAATGATAGTAGTTTAGTGTAGTGTAATTAATGTATTTTAATGACGATAATTAACGATAATAAGCGAATATGAATTAATTGGTAATTGTAATCGTAATTGTAATGAACCAAAATTAATACTTACTCAATGATGTACTTAGACTGTACTTATGTACTACTACGAAATTATATCGCCTACAGAAATGTATACTCGGCGCAAAATACGATTATTTTATTTTATTTTTTATTTTTATTTGGAATCTTTCATCTGATCATTTGTTTAAAAGGGGGAAACTTAACCTTCAACTTCATTCCCCCAACATTTAGACTTATATGATACATGTAATTGTAAAATGAACTTCACTTCATTACTTCACTCTTCTTTGGTCACTACTACGACACTCCCTTGTTAGCAGCCTCGCTGCGAGGAGGGGGCAGAGGCCCTTGCCTCCTTAAATTTTTAAATTCCGGCCTGAGCTATGGTCGAAAGAGGTCGAACCTCTACCCCCTGTAAATTCAGAGCACTACCTGTACATTTTTTCGAGAAGTAAAACCCAGTAAAAGAAGAAAGTTTTATTTATCTTTTCCTTCGAGCCATACGCTCGCCCAAGGCCCCATTCAGTAGAGAAAATGGTTCCCGATAAGTTATAAGAAGAATCGAGGAACTTAAAAGAGAATTTAGTCTTAAGTAAAGAGAAGAATTAAGAGTCTGTCGACTCTATAGTGAGAGAAAAATTAGAATATTATAGACGAAAAAACTATCGCGAGAAATATCCGTTGCTGCCTCCCAACCAGAACCCCCGTCGACTCCGAACCGACTCAGGGCCATAAAAGGAGGGGTTTACATATATATATATATATATATATATATATACTACAGGGTGTCCCATAAGTCCGGCATCATAGGAGAAATTCATATTTTTCTATTTCTACAAACCATAATTCATATTTTTCTTATGCTCGGGATGCCAATTTCCCGTCCACCATTCTGTTCAGTGACAAGGCTGTTTTTTATTGAAATGGTGAGGTAAATCGACTGAACACCCGCTACTGGTCTCAAAACAACCCTCACTGGTATACCTCTTCAAAGGAACAAGGTGCATAAGGGTGATGGTATGGTGTGGCATTTGGAAGGATCGCATCATAGGCCCCCTCTTTTTCGATGAACATGTCACTGGAGGCACCTACCTACATATGCTCAAGGAAGAAGCATTTCCCAGTGTCTTAAACGAAGAAGGAAATTTCCCAACATGGTTCCAGCAAGACGGCGCTCCTGCACATTACAGCACCCAAATAAGGGAATACCTGTACCAATGGTCATTGGATAGGACGTCGAGGGCCTGTGAAATGGCCAGCTAGAAGCCAGGATCTCACGCCACTAGATTTTTATCTCTGAGGCCACTTGAAAGCGCTGGTATACGGAGAGAAAATTAGGAGTGTTGAACATTTCCGGCAGCGCATTATTGGGGCATGTAACACCATTACTCCTGACATCATTTACCGTGTGCTTGCTGACTGGGAATCACGTCTGAATTTGTGTATTGTAAACAATGGTGGACATATTGAGCACGTTCTGTAAATAAAAGCTTTCGTTTTGCCTTTTTTTATTATTTTTCCTATGATGCCTGGCTTATGGGACACCCTGTATATATACATACTGAAATAACCCCGAAGGAAACAGAGATTGGAAACAGACAATAATTAAAAACATGATGGGATTAGTTTTACATTAGAGTAACAAGAAATTGTAACCATAAGTAGATATCCTGACAGTTTTGAAAAGTAAGAAGAGCTGGGTGTGCTATGCTCCATCTGCCTACAACGAGCCTCGAACCCGAAGCCAAATCTTAATAGTTTTTAATATTTCTATTGTAAGTTTTAATATTTAAAGAATCCTACAATAAATGTACAAATAAAAACACGCCATATATATATATATATATATATATATATATAATATATATAATATATATATATATACAGGGTGGGCGGAAAGTAGCTCCCTATTTTGGATTGGTAAAAAAATACGTATATTATCCATTTATTTCAGAAGAAATAATATGAAAAGGTAGGCATACATGGTAGGTTTTCTCTAAAATTCAATGTGGGCTCCAACTCTTTCCACCAGCTTCTGGAGCCGCCCAGGAATGGCGTCCACTGACTTTAGCAGGAACTCCGGCGGGATGGAGGACATGACTTCCCGAATTCGGTCCTCCAGTTCTTCCAATGTCCTCGGTTTGGTGCGGTAGACTTCTTCCTTTACCCACCCCCAAAGAAAGAAGTCGCACGGTTACCGCTGAAAAACGGCAGAATCGGTTCAGTGTAACGGTGTGGTGTGGTATGACCTCAGATCAGGTTGTGGGCCCGTTCCTTCTGCGCAACACCATGAATGCTGAGCGGTACCTTGCTATGTTGCGAAACGAGGTCTGGCCGGTTGTCAGCACATGGAGAACATCGACGATCTGATATTTATGCAAGATGGCGCCCCTCCGCACTTCGCTCTTGTTGTCCGTGAGTGGCTGGATGCCCACTTCCCTGGGCGTTGGATGGGTCGTCGTGGTCCACATCAATGGCCAGCCAGGAGCCCCGACTTGACACCGTGCGACTTCTTTCTTTGGGGGTGGGTAAAGGAAGAAGTCTACCGCACCAAACCGAGGACATTGGAAGAACTGGAGGACCGAATTCGGGAAGTCATGTCCTCCATCCCGCCGGAGTTCCTGCTAAAGTCAGTGGACGCCATTCCTGGGCGGCTCCAGAAGCTGGTGGAAAGAGTTGGAGCCCACATTGAATTTTAGAGAAAACCTACCATGTATGCCTACCTTTTCATATTATTTCTTCTGAAATAAATGGATAATATACGTATTTTTTTACCAATACAAAATAGGGAGCTACTTTCCGCCCACCCTGTATATACTGAAATAAGCCGAAGGTAACAGAATAAAAAATATTTTTGAAAACGCTTTCATTGCTGCCTTTTACGGTTAGGTTATTTAGTTAAAAACGAGAAAGAGCTCTAGGAGTAATTTTTCTTTGTAGGAAAACACTGAATAAAGCTAGGTTAGACACTTATAAGTTACTTATAGTTCAACAGCGTCTTCATTGAGCGGTTCTTGCACTTCATCACAATTTTCCGTAACATTCTGGTTAAATAAAAATTCCCCCGATCTATAGCGTTGAAGAGGTGGAGCGCCGTGTGAGCATAAATGTCTTTATCCTCAATCAGATCCGGGAAATTGTACAAAGATAACTGACTCATAGTGTATAAAGCACTAAGCGAAAAACACACGAACTGAGGCTCTGAGTTGAAATCTCCCTTTATAAGGGGGCCTGTGACCAACCCACAAAACACAATCGTTAGCTTCCTATTGGTTAGCGGTGAATTTTGGGTGGGGCTTGACGCGTAGGCCTGCATAGCGGCCAAACAGAAAACCTGGGATGGCTGCGGTTGGTTGCCCCGTGAAATCGGGGGCGTGTCAGATGTCCCCATTCGTGGAGAGACGAGAAACGCATTGCTTTTTGATCTTGTGTTCGAAAGAGAGAGAGAGAGAGAGAGGGAGAGAGAGGGAGAGAGAGAGAGGGGGAAGGGAGGGAGAGAGGGAGAGAGATAGAAAACGTTTTATGGCAGTAACAGTTTGCCTGTACATTCTCGTTTGTTGGGAAGGGATTTCGTGATATTGGACGATATATTCACGTATGCTTGAGAAAAAACACTAACTATGGTTTATGGTGCCTTCAAACATAAAAGTGAAGCGTATTTGACCGATAGAATAGATAAAGACAAAGACGTGTGATGAACTGGGCAGTATAATTTAAAATGCATATCATAAAAGTGGAAGATATTTAATTACCCATGAAGGAAAGACAAAGAAGTGTGATGAACTGGGCAGTATAAATTAAAATGCGTATCATAAAAGTGGAAAATATTTAATTACCCGGTAATTATTCGTTTTAGTGCTTTTTCTCCTTTCTGAACCAAAACACATTTCTCTGGTGTTTTTTGGTGTGATTTGTTCAAATCTGAACTTCGTTTCTTAGGGAAATGAGCCGTTTTTGAGAAATTTTAAAATTGAAAATTTCTCAAAAACGGCTCATTTCCCAAAGAAACGAAGTTCAGATTTGAACAAATCACACAAAAAACACCAGAAAAATGTGTTTTGGTTCAGACTTAACCTAACTTAACCTAACCTAACTTAACCTAACCTAACCCGCGTTTTTTCGCAATTTCTAACCTTCAATAGCAGCGTTGGGGTGTTTATACAAATGAGCGGCGACCAACAGGAATAAATAGACGATTTTGCCAGGCCCACAAATTTGAACTTGTTGGCCTAGCCAATGCTCACAGACGTCGAAGCAAAAACTCCTACAATTAACCGCACTTTCGGAAGCCAACGCTAAATAGAGATGTGCATCTAGCTTTGTCGAACGCTTTGTAAAGAATAACCAAACGTACAATAAGTTTTGCCACAGCTTGAGGTGGGATTTTTCAACCCATGTGTCTTTTCGACGGGAAACAGAGAAGGAACACTTTTTTTTCTGCCGCGCTCGTCCCTAGTCAATCTTGTGCAATAATATTGGTCAGCAACTTCTCTATAATTACACTCATGACCACACTGCGGACAAATAACACGAGTAGGTAAAACACCGTGACTCGTGAAGAAAACTTCAGCACCGTCTTCTTTCTTATAAATATCTTGTATTAATTGATAGTAATCCAAATCACAACCTCTGCATACCATAGTGAAAAGCAAACTGAAAAAGCATTTTGGAATGAGTATGCATTATGAGATTCAAAATGTACGTCTCTGATTGGTCGGATAAGGTCACGTGAAACAAAAACCAGATTTAATTGGCTGATTTGACCTATGTTTCCTAATTTTGCCACGAGATATCTCCCCATAAAACTGGAGAGGACGAGGACCGGCAAAATTTTAGCAAAATTTTAACAGCGGAAAGAGCTAAACACTCGGTCAATGGCCTATAATGGCTGCTTTTTACGTCTAATTTTTTTTTTTTTCCATAAAAAATAATTATTACATTTCCTTGATTTTTATCAGTTTCCTTAAGGTTTCAAGGTGTCCTGAATACGAATTTATGTTAAATTGCCATAGAATGTCTCCTTCTATCGAAAACGAACAAAGCATTAAAAAGAATATTAACCAATTACCCATGAAGGCAGCCGCTGTAAAATTTCCGCGATACAATAAATAAATACGATATCGAGCGAGTTGTAAAGTTTTATGGCATGTGTCAGATGTCATCATTTGTGGAGAGACGTGAAACGCTTTGTTATTTTGATCTTGTATTCGAGAGAGAGAAAGTTGAGGTTATAGTACCTTGAAACATAAAAGTGTATGATATTTGAGTTATAGAACAGATAAAAACAGAGATGAACTGAGGTGTTAAATATGTGAAAATCAGGGAATAGCCAATAAAGAAATAAAATAACATGTTTCAGATTTTATTTTTAAACGTGAACGATGATAAATATAACTGTGTGTGTATATATATATATATATATATATATATATATATATATATATATATATATATATATATATAATTTAGTGGTGGACCGGATATCCGCATCCGCATCCACACTTCTGACTGCGGATGTTATGCGGATATTCCCTCCAATAAATTATGCAATTTACAATTAAATTAGCTTATAAAGTAGCTTAGAAGGTTCAGTCATGCACATTTCATGTTAAGTATTAATTATTAATGAAAAAACAAATATATAAACCTGAAAATATAAATACCTGGTAACAAAGAAAATTGAATGAAACTTGTTCCATTGAATTTTCTGTGGCTGAAACTCTTGAGAAAGTTATTATTTTTATCATAATGAAAACATTAATATTAATTTTAATTCTTATGCATTGCCTGCCATAATAGTAATATTACGAAATATGAAAAATTGTCATATATTCATAATTCTATATTATATTGATAGATTAATTAAATATCCGCATCTGCGGATATTGAAATTAAAAATCCATATCCGCATCCGCAGATGTTGAAAAAGTGACATCCGGTCAACCACTAATATATATTTATATATATGGGGAAAGTTCAGATTAGATCATTTATGACATGTAATGAAATTTTTGTTGTGGAAAGATAAGAAAAGCTTTGGTCAGCAGGGGCTTAATTGGGACAGAGAGAGAGAGAGAGGAGAGAGAGAGAGAGAGAGAGAGAGAGAGTTGTGGTTGTAAGCCAGAATATATGACGGGGAAACGTATATATATATATATGTGAGAGAGAAATAAACAGATGAACAACATGATCGAGTGTTGCAATAACGGGGTCCTGCCCCTACGAACCGTGGAAAGACGTGCCGGGTCTCGAGCTCGCCTCCACCTTAGACCTACTTTTAAACGGGGAAGCGTATGTATATATATATATATATATATATATAATATATATACACACTATATATACACAGTGTATATATATATATGAGAGAAGGGGAAATAAACAGATAAACAACATGATCGACTGTTGCATAACGGGGTCCTACCCCTACGAACCGTGGAAAGATGTTTACACTTCTGGGTGTATAGATTGGTGTGTACGTGCCGTGTACACTGTGCCAACTGGCTGACGGTGCCTGGAGGCACTGGCTGATTAAGCCAACTGGCCGATTAGGGGCCCTACAAGACAACGGCAGCTCGGCTGAAGTCTTAATATGCGCTTGGCTCATGCCGGGCGAACACCTCTCCTCTCTCTCTTAGGTTAGTCTCCCCCAGTGGGGTTCATTGCAGCTTGGGGGATAACTCCGCCTCCAAGTTGCATAACCCCTTGTTGCTCTTGGAACCCCCTCCCCCATTTTGGCGGTGCTTTGCAACAAGGGGGATGTGGGGTTGGCACTATGGGGTGCCTTGCAACAAAGGGGGGATTGGCACTATGGGGTGCCTTGCAATAATGGGGAGTTGGCACTATGGGGTGCATTGTCACTCTTGCATCATTTGCAATTGCATTGCACGCTACCATTTTCGTTCATACTACTGGGCCGCACTCGAGATGATTCTTTTGACTTACCCTGTGCAGTGTGCATGAACCCTTTGCCTTCAGGCATAAGTTTACTTATTTTCATATATCATCTCAATAAATAATGCAAGCCTGCCATCCTCATCATTCACCCCCTTTATCGGCTTACTTCCCAAGTGCACCGACCATCTGGATGCCCAAGACTTACAGTGACACATCCAAAATCCTAAGGCCAATGGAATCGAACCCCGCCATCGGCATCGAAAGCCACGCCACACCACCTCGACTCCAACACACGAGAGGCGCCAACCAACTACCCAATCTAATATATATATATATATATATATATATATATATAATATAATATATATATATATATATATATATACACAGGGTGAGAACAAAGACCCTTCAATAACAATTTTAGATAATAGTAAATAATATCGTATAACATGAAAATGTTTATTTAGATTAATTGTGAACAAGAGAAAAGGAATATTAAAAAGAAAGTTTTAAATCAAATGTAATGATGGATCCAAAATATCAGTGCACAGACCATCATAGTCAAGGCATGACTCAATGCTTTTATCACATGTTGTCAAATTGGAACGATGTGGTGGTCAGAGCATATCAGAACCACGAACGATCCACCTCCCTTGAAATTCTGCATCCACAAACTGACGAACACGAATGACATAATAGGCGGGCGCGTGATCCTACTGCAAAAGAGGATTGAGTTCTAACGTGACAAATGATGGGCTGCACACAAATATTTTGATTAAAAAATTTTTCCTTTATTTTGGAAATCTTTCCTTTATTTTTATAATATATTTAAATAAACACTTTTAGTTCTTTCATATTATTATGTTATTTACTAATATTTAAAATTTTCATTGAGGAGACTTTGTACCAACTCTCTCTCTCTCTCTCTCTCTCTCTCTCTCTCGATATATATATATATATAAGTGAGACAAATAATAGTTGCAGTTGTTTCACTGCAAGTTCAGTTGAAATGTATAAATGTGCACTTGAATAATGACTTCAGTATTATAATAACGCGCGAGGAAATGAAAGACTTTATATAAAGTTAGGTGAATAACACCAGGCCGATGGGGTTTGTTACAACGTTGTTGCATGATGTGATCTCACGTGCCACTGAAGTTTTCTTCGAGGAGAGAGGTCGAGATGCCCGGAGTCCCTTTTAACGAGGTCGAGGTGTTATGTTCAGGGCACAACGCCCATCTTGGTCTCAGGTTTTGTCGATTGAACAGTGGTCTTATTGTCAAGTGGAAATCGCGAAAGTATCTGAATCCGTCTCTGTCGTTACATAGATATATATAAAGAAGAATACAAATAACACCAAACAACAACAGACCGGCTGGTCCCAACGAGACGGTTTGTTTAAAAAGAGAAGTTAACCCTTTAGTACAGAGTGTTAACTTTACTGATTTTGTTCTGGCTCACGCCAAACGATTTTATTCAGTCTTAGAAAAGACTTTTGTGCAGTAAAGGGTTAAAAGAAAGGAAGAAAATTGAAAAATAAGTAAGAATTTTCAAGCAAAGAGGGGAGAATCCGAATGAAAATTCTACACTATTTTTAAGTGCTAATAAATGCTTCTACTTGGGGGTTCAAGAGAAGCATCTAGTCTCTTTTTAAGGGACTCCACGGAATTACGAGTACTTTGGACTGCGCTGGCTGGCAATCCATTCCATAAATTAACTATACGACTGAAGAAAAACTGATCAGCTTTATTATATTTAAAATGTTTACCTACTAATTTGAGACAATTATCGTGTTTTATCTGCATTTGTGAAGGTAAAGTATTTTTCGGCTTCGACGAAAAAAGCCTTTAATTAGTTTAAACACCTGGATTACATTTCCTTGAATCTGCCTTTTTACAAGTGAGAATAAATTTAATGTTTCTAAACGGGCAGCGTATGATTTATTTCTGAGCCTGAGAATCATCTTAACAGCCCATCGCTGCACGCTCTCCACTCTATGTCTTGTCGTAAATATGGGGAGTAGCACTGAAGGCCCCAGGTGGGGCGTAAAAAAGAATCATATTTTGTCAGCATTGTTTATTCGGACTTAAATTTAAATGATCTGCCAATAAAATCTAAGATTCTATTTGATTTTCTAACCGCTTTAATACATTGCTTACTCGGTTTAAGAGTGATGGTAACAATAATATCTAAATCTTTCTCTTACGTTGCATTCGTTAGTACCTTGTCGCGCATACATTTTTTTCCTATCGATATATACGCAACGGTTCACATTTATCTACAGGGTGGGCGGAAAGTAGCTCCCTATTTTGGATTGGTAAAAAAATACGTATATTATCCATTTATTTCAGAAGAATAATATGAAAAGGTAGGCATACATGGTAGGTTTTCTCTAAAATTCAATGTGGGCTCCAACTCTTTCCACCAGCTTCTGGAGCCGCCCAGGAATGGCGTCCACTGACTTTAGCAGGAACTCCGGCGGGATGGAGGACATGACTTCCCGAATTCGGTCCTCCAGTTCTTCCAATGTCCTCGGTTTGGTGCGGTAGACTTCTTCCTTTACCCACCCCCAAAGAAAGAAGTCGCACGGGTCAAGTTGGGGCTCCTGGCTGGCCATTGATGTGGACCACGACGACCCATCCAACGCCCAGGGAAGTGGGCATCCAGCCACTCACGGACAACAAGAGCGAAGTGCGGAGGGGCGCCATCTTGCATAAATATCAGATCGTCGATGTTCTCCATGTGCTGACAACCGGCCAGACCTCGTTTCGCAACATAGCAAGGTACCGCTCAGCATTCATGGTGTTGCGCAGAAGGAACGGGCCCACAACCTGATCTGAGGTCATACCACACACACCGTTACACTGAACGATTCTGCCGTTTTTCAGCGGTAACCGTGCGACTTCTTCTTTGGGGGTGGGTAAAGGAAGAAGTCTACCGCACCAAACCGAGGACATTGGAAGAACTGGAGGACCGAATTCGGGAAGTCATGTTCTCCATCCCGCCGGAGTTCCTGCTAAAGTCAGTGGACGCCATTCCTGGGCGGCTCCAGAAGCTGGTGGAAAGAGTTGGAGCCCACATTGAATTTTAGAGAAAACCTACCATGTATGCCTACCTTTTCATATTATTTCTTCTGAAATAAATGGATAATATACGTATTTTTTTACCAATCAAAAATAGGGAGCTACTTTCCGCCCACCCTGTACATATATAAAAGTTCATTTGCTAAATTTCTGCCCAATCGAGTAACTTATTAATATCTTATTAACCCTTTGCGCACGGTTTTCACTTTATTGAATTTATTCTGGCCAACGCCAGATGATTTTATTCAGTTTCAGGAAAGACTTCTGTGCAGTAAAAGGTTAAGCAAACGCCCCTTAACCCTTTAGCGCACGGTGTTAACTTTACTGATTTTGTCCTGGTTAACGCCAGACGATTTTACTCAGTTTCGGAAAAGACCTCTATGCAGTAAAGAGTTAAAATCTGATTTTGTTTGCCCGCTGAGTTTGGTGTCATCCACAAATTTTGAATTATAATGTTAATTTCTACGTCGATGGCAGTGATATAGATAATAAAAACATCTGGTCCCAAACTCACACCTGTGGCACAAGCTACACTTCTCCAGTTAGACGTTTTGCCATTAATGACCTCTCTTTGTTTACGTTCGCAAGTCAGTTTTCAGTCCACTTGAGAACATTACTACGAGTATAAATACCGTGAGACTGAAGTTCAGCTGCACAGGCCTGCGAATGAGAACTTTGTAAGAGTTGTTTTCTTACTAATAACTGATTTTATATAATTCAAATACGCTGATTTCGAATAAGGTGTCCATTTTTTCCTATCACGTAAGATTTTCTGCAAACTGGAAGGGAAAAAACAACAACATAAATAAATATTATTTATTTCAATTTACCTTAGGTACTTATTTCGCTTTGTTATACTAATAACAAATGCAAACAACTTTAAAAAGAAAAAAGACTATTAACGTCAATTATATATTCATCTTTATTTGTCCTGAGTTTTCTTGTGAGATCTATGCCTTTTAGTTTCGAATATACGCGCTGTTCCTTTTCTTTTATGAAATAATTCTGGAGTATCCCGTTTCAATATCTAGCAGTAATCAGCCATCATGCTGATGTCCCACCTTCCCTAATATCTCTTCTCCATTTCTTTGATGTCTTGGTGAAACCGTTCTCCTTGTTCTTCGTTGAGTGCTCTGAGATTCTCAGGGAAGTAATCCAAGTGTGAATGTGAGGAATGTAATTTTAAACTCATATTACAACCCAACTCTTTGAACTTATTTAGCATGTTGTTCACAATGTTTTGGTAATTTGGGTCCTTCTTGTTCTCCAAAAATTTACTGATAACATCCTTAAAAACAATCCACGCTTCTTTTTCAAGATTGTTCATTGTTCTTTCAAAGTGTTCATCCAAAGTCAGTTTTCTAATCTGGGGACCAACGAAAATTTCTTCTTTCAATTTCGCTTCCGAAAGAGTTGGGAATTTACCACACAGATACATAAAACAATCTCCATCTTCGTCCAAGGCCTTAACAAATTACTTCATCAAGCCCAATTTTATGTGAAGCGGAGGTAAACGGACTTTCTTCGTGTCAACCAAACTTTCACGTAGAATATTTTTAGAACTAGGTGTCAGATTGACTCTGCGTGGCCATTCTTTTTTTATCCAGTGCTGAGTTCTTGCTCGGCTATCCCATCCACACAAAAAACATGGAAACTTCGTATAACCTGGTTGCTGACCTAACAACATACAAATCACTTTTAAGTCTCCACAAAGTAGCCAACCGTGTTCTTTGTATTTAACCTTAGCTGGAAGAAGCTCAAGATTTTCGTACATTTCCTTCAAGTGAACCGAATGAACCACAGGAACGGATGCACACAAGTTGCCGTTGTGAAGGAGGACGCCTTTTAGATTTCTTTTGGAGGAATCAATGAAAAATCTCCACTCATTTGGGTCATAGACTGCGGCGCCTAGTTTAAGTATTAGTTCCGAAACATTGTTGCAATATACCAGTGAATTTTCTTGAGAAAAATATTGGATGAATTCTTTTTCTCAATTTCTGTACCAGTAAAATGAAGTCCCGGGAGAAAGCAAGTTCTTTGTACGAAGTCGGGATCCCAAAATCTCTGAAGAATCCTTCGGGAGACACAAATCTCTTACTAAATCATTAAGCTCACTTTGTGTAAACAATTGGGGTTCACCAGATGTTTCGGTTTGAAAACAATCAATATCATCGTCTCCATCGTCATCAGACACCGAATCAGATGAAGTTATATTAAGAGTATTTGGTTTAGTAGGTACAGGTATAACAGGTCCATGAGCAACAGGTCTTATAGCAGACTGAAAGTTTGGATAAGAAATTTCCTTTTTATTTTTAGTATTGTAGCCTTTTAGGTTACATGAACAAAAATAGTAGTCATTGCTGTGATTTCTAGGCTCACACCAGACCATTGGAATCCCAAAAGGTAAAGAATCTTTTTACCGTTACTTCACAGTCTAAGTTGTTCAACACAAACACTGCAAACTTTATGTGGAGCCCATGATTTGTCTTGATCCCCAAGTATCATTCCGAAGTACGCATAGTATGCTTTCTTGACGAAGTCTGTAATATCTCGCCTCTGTTTTTTTCACAATAAATTTTCCACAAATATAACAGAAAATGTTTAGGCTATTTACACACCCTCTGGTTGCCATAGCAACAAATAAACAAATTTCAAAAGAGAACTTAGTCACCGCGCACCTTTGAATAATAAAGAACTAAGGGGTTTCAAAAAACCTTAGCCCCCCCATTCGCAGCTTACATGTTTACTTATATCGAAAGAGTTTTTAGTGATTATAAAAATATATAAAATTCTTTATTTATTGCGGGTATTAAAATTTCTCTAGCTGATAAAGTGATAATATAATGGCTTCTCAATTAATTGGTGATTCGGAGAGCCAACGTGTGATCGATCGCATACGAGCAATAACATTTCGGGAAGCTCGTGATGCTGGAGCCACCTTTATAACACGTTCATGGGTTGCCAAAAAGTTGCGAAGAAGTGAGGACTTCGTCAAAATAAATTGGAATAAAACTTTAGATGAATGTGAAATGGATACAACCAAATCTGGGCGCCCAAATTTGCCACTCTTAGGAAACAAAGGACATCATTGAAAGCGGTACGCGTAAGCGGAAAAACAGCTGCGCTAAACTTTCTAGAGAGATCGAAGTGTTGAGAGGAAAGATTGTTAGTGGTGAGATCATTCGACTGTACCGTCATAGGCAAGGTTTAAAGCCTTGGCATGAACTTCCAAAGGCAAGAAAAACAACTTAACATCGATGACAGAATGTGGTTTGCCCATTATCTACAGATCCACAGAAGCTAAGGCTAACAAAGACCCTAAGATCCACTCTAAAGCTAGCCCGAGAGAAAGGAAAGAGTAGGTGGTTAAGAGAAGAGAAGAGAATAAGGGGTTAAGTAAGGAGCAACACCTATCATTCGTGGGTTAACATTCACTCAGAAAAAGAGGAAAAAAGTCTCACCATCATCATCCGCCGGCCACTGCCGACAAGTCAGAAAAATAGTCGGAGAAAATAGGAGAGGGGTGAAAGATGAAAAGAAGTAAAATAAGAACGCTTACAAACCATGCAAAGACAGTCTTAACTCACTGTCATACCATGCAAACTACAAACATGCAAGTAGAGAGTGTTACAGACATGCGAAGAAAGGAGATAAGGAAAAAAAAAAAAAGTAGGTAAAGTTAAACAAAAAGTGGGTTAGTTTACGCTACGAGCTACATCTACGTTCCTGTTAGTCTAATTTTTTTTTTTTTATTATTATTATTTTTTTTTTTTTATTGCTGGCATCACACGCTGGGCATTCATCGTCAACAGACTCATCCTCGAGCACCACCACCAGAGCTCCTGTTGTTAACTTTCTTTTTTAATTTTAAACAACGTTAATATTTTTAAAATGTCTGTCAAGACGGTTCTTAAACATATTAACGCTGGTAGAATGAACGACTGACGCGGGAAGATTATTCCATTTATCAATTACTTTAAACGTAAAGAAGTTTTTAGCGATATTAGTAATAAAACGTCTGCCACGCAACTTAAATCCGTTATTGCGAGTATTACTATTATCGAAAGTGAACAATTTGTCAAAATTTACGTTATCGATGTTATTAACGATTTTGAAAACTTCAATAAGCTCCCCCCTTAATCTCCTAGTTTCGAGTGAATACAGGTCTAACTCTTTAATCCTATCTTCATAAGGCTTATTGCGCAATGACGGAATAAGTTTCGTGGCACGACGCTGAACCCTTTCTAATCTATCAATATCCTCACGCAAGTACGGGCACCAAAACTGAACGGCATATTCTAAATGAGGCCTGACTAGGGACTTGTAAAGAGGCAATATAATATCCTTCGATTTAAATTCGAAATTACGCGCTATGAAGCCTAACATCCTATTCGCTTTTGCGCAAGACTCCAGGCACTGGTTCCTAACCTTTAAATCTTTAGTTACGCGTACGCCTAAATCTACTTCCTCGTCAACGGTCGCTAACTTCCTATCATCCATCGTGTACACGTAATTATTGTTGCGAGAACCTATATGCAAAACTTTACATTTATCTACGTTAAATTGCATCTGCCACTTATCTGTCCACTCCATAATCCTATCTACATCGTCTTGGATCCTATTTCTATCGTCCTCGTTAACAACCTTACCGCCTATTTTAGTATCGTCCGCGAATTTTGACACGTTACTAGTCAATCCTACATCTATGTCGTTAATATAAATTACGAATAGCAATGGGCCTAACACTGAACCCTGTGGGACCGCTACTTACATCCAACCACCCCGACTCACTACCAATAACTACGACCTCTGCCTCCTAGCACGAAGCCATTCTTCTAACCAGTTAGCTACCTGACCGCGTATACCGTGCGCTTTAACCTTCGCAATTAGTCTCCTATGCGGAACTGTATCGAACGCCTTTTTAAAATCTAAATAAATAACGTCAGCTGCTCTATGCCTATCGTATTCGCGCACTATTTCGTTATAAAATTCTAACAAATTAGTTAAACAAGACCTATGGCGTCGAAACCCATGCTGACTACTATTAATCAAATCTCTACTTTCTAAGTGATCGATAATAGGATCCCTAACTACGGATTCCAAAAGTTTACCGACAATTGACGTTAAACTAATGGGCCTATAATTGCTAGCTACCGCGCGGTCGCCTTTTTTAAAAATAGGCGTGACGTTAGCTAATTTGAAGTCTTCAGGAATAATCCCCGTTTCGAGTGACTGATTAAAAATCTTCGTTAAGGGGCCTACGATAACGTCTTTCAAATCTTTCAAATGTCTGGGATAAAAAGCGTCAGGGCCTGGAGCCTTACTAACTTTTAGCCTATCGATATAATGAGCAATCTCAGCCTCGTAAACAGTTATTTCATCTAAAATAGTCTCGCTACTAAATGGAACGATATCGTCAACGTCGGGGACATTATTTACGTCTTCAACGGTAAAAACTGTCGCAAAAAAGTTATTGAAAATACCCGCCATCGCCTGAGCGTCAGAAGCCAAAGCGCCATTTACATCCACTAGAGGGCCTACGTTATCCTTTACCGGCTTACGATTATTTACGTATTCAAAAAACTTTTTTGGATTATGTTTACTATCCGCAGCTATAACTATCTCTAAATTACGCTTGGCATTCCTAACTGATCTTTTAACCTGACGTCTAAGCTCGATATATCTATTAAAGTTAGCTACCTGGCCATTGCGCTTGTTTAGTCTATACCCTCTATTACGCTCGTTTATGAACTCGCCTACTTCCCAAGTCCACCACTTCGGCCTACCACGATTTCTAACGCGCTTGGGCCTACGAGGAATAAACTCCCTTTCAATATTCCTAAAACTTTCTTTAAACGCCACCCAACGCAAATTTGTGTCATTACCCATAAATAAGTTATCCCAGTCCACTACTCTCATCCTATCAGCAAAACTATCAAAATTAGCCCTACGAAAATCAGGGACTTCTATTACGTTACTATCCTGTGTTTTCTATCAATAACTTAAACCTAAGAATTTGATGATCGCTACATCCTAAACTCTCGCCTCCTTCTAAACCTTCGACTATATTCTCGCCGTTCGTCATCACCAAATCTAAGATATTATCACCGCGCGTTGGTTCGGTAACTGTCGTAAAAAGTTATCGTCCATAAACTCAACCAGTCTCAAACCCTCTTCATTACCCGTAAAATTCTCGTAATTAACATTAGGGCAGTTAAAGTCTCCGACAATTATACTATTCCGATTGTCAATAAAATTACCAAGAAGTGAGTAAAATCTAGTATCTATATCGAGGGGTTGAACGGGAGGTCTATAAACAACAACAAAATTAAAACTAATACTACGCGCCCTAACTTCAACACAGATCGCATTAATTGCTGCCGGAAAATCTAACAACCTCGATAGCCCTAAGGGAATTACGAATGTACAGCAAAACGCCGCCTCCAAATCTATGTAACCTATCATTAGTAAAGATTTTAAAACCCGGTATATCAAGTTCCCCCAACAAGTCCCGAGTCACGGTATTTAACCAAGTTTCAGTGATAGCAACTATATCATAGTTGCCGGAATAAATTACCGCCTTAAATTCATTTAATTTATTTCTAATACTACGCGCGTTGCAATAAAAGACGTTTAAGTTATTTTTTACCACGGGCCCGCGTTTTAAACTATTTATCACGTCGGGCCGGCGTTTCCCGGACCCACAACGTTTAAAGAAGGCTTCGACCTATACAGCTTTCGCACGTTTTCGTCTATTAACCTACCTAGCCTAGCATTACCTATTTCATTAAAATGCACCCCATCTTTTATAAAAAGGCTAGGATCATTGAATTCGGACCACAGCTTTACGATGGGTACACTTTCCTCAGCACAAATCTCTTCTAATTTATTATTCAAAAATATTGTTTTGGATGTAATTCTAAGACCCAACCCGTGCCTAGGGGTAATACCTAGAACTAAAGACCTATCTGACCTCGCCTTCAGGGACCTAATTAACCCCCTATATCTCTCCAAAAGGTCAGGCACTCGTATCGGGCCTATACGAGTCGTTGCCTCCTCCATCGTCACCAACATTGAGTGACGGGAAGCAACGTCAACCCTATCCACTTCGTCTCTAACTCTGTCAACCCTGGCCCCTGGGAGACAGACCCTCCTCCTATTGGTTGGATTCCGTTTAACGAACTCTTTGTCCATGTGGCGCACTGAAGAGTCCCCAATTAAAATAGTTTCCCCCTCATTCACGTCCCTTTCCAAATGGGCGAAAGGGTTCGAAACCTCGATAGGGGGGGATTCCTATCACCTAATGTACGCGGCCTAGCTCCACCCTTAACCTCTCTAAATCCCTCGCTATCTACTACTCTCGGACTAACCTTAACCTCTTCCTCAACTCTAACCTTCCCGACAAGCTACCTAAACTAGAAACTAAGTTACGCACCTCACCCTTCAAATTACTAACGTCTTCAACGTTAGTATTGGTTCGGCTTCCGTCAACCGTAGCCCTAACCCTGCCTTCATCAAGCGTTGCAAGTCTATCCGCTACCTCACGTACACTGCGTTTTATGTCAACTAATTCCTCCATGAACTCGCAAAAGAAACAAACTGATCTATCGGTAATCGCCATTGGACCGCCGTTATAATCCTTAAATTCCGAATACCACCGGTTAACCCTACACCTAACACACGACGCTTTCTGCGACGGCATCGCGGAGTTAAAAATTTAAACCGTCACAGGTATAAGTTAAATTAAGCCGGCACGCTATGAAAACTTCTAAATCGCTAAAAACCACTAATTCAATTACTTAACTATAACAACGTAAATTTAAACGCAAGTGTATAAAATTCAAAACTATCCAAAAGTAAAATTCTCAGCAATATATAAAAGTAGATGCAAAATCAAGGAGCTCAGGAAATGCGTCCGTTCAGTACAGTCTGGCTGACGAAATGAGTCTGGCTGACGAAATGTGGGATGTGGATTTAGCTGTCTCCGATGAATTTTTTGTTTACGTAACACGTCGGCCTAACTACCAAAATGATCGAGTGTGGGCCACAACACCAGATGAAATCGATGACAATGAACATTATCGCGAATTATTAAAAAGTCCAGACTGTGTTGATGTGTTCGTTTTGTTCACTGCAAAGAAGCTCATGTGGGTGCTGAAGCCAAATGGTCAGAGTTGGGATGGACAGTATTTTCGTGATGTTATTCTATCCCAGCATGTCATTCCTTTCCTAAGAAACCCAAACAATGTTATGGATGTCGATCAGGTCACACTTCTGAGCGATAAGGCCCCCTGCTTTAAGGCATTAGACACTCAACAGTTGTTGCGGAACCATGAGATCGATTTCTTTGGAAATGAAGAATGGCCAGGAAATTCTCCTGACCTGAACGTCTGTGAACACATTGGATCAATTATAAAGGACAAGGTTGAATGTCTCTTGTTTCAAGAACCTGTAGCAATTCGATTTCCGAAGGATACAATGACGCAACACATTGAAATGGTTTTAGCAAATTTGCGTAACGATCAAGATCTATTCACGTCACTTTTAGCAAGCTACCCAAAGCGAATTCAGGCTGTCTTGGAAACCAATGGCGGGAACACCAAGTTTTAATTGTTTCTTATTAAATGCAGGATTAAATTCTCTTTTGTAAGGTATGTTTAGTTTTACTGTACCTCTAATGGTTTAGGCCATGGGCGGGGGGGCTAAGGTTTATTGGAGCCCCGTATAACTCGCAGGCAATAGAGAGACTGACTCTTCTCGTGGCTTGTCAATCACTTATATACTAGCGGTGCGTTTCTCGAATGTTCTAGAAGACGCTATGACGTCACTTCTGATCTGGAAGGATTTATAGGCAGTACTTTTTAATCGAAATTTAATTGAGTAAATTTTAATGAAAATTACTTACATATATAATATGAAATATGACATTTTGTGAAAAATCTGTACGTGTTGGCGAAAAATAAATATTATTTTCGGAATCAGCGTGCAAAAATTACTATATAAGTGATAAAATATTTCGGACAACAAAACCATCGCAGGCGTATGTAATCATCTATGAGTCATTTTATCAAACACCTTTCGAAAATCGAAATATGCATCTACTCTTTTACCCTCGTCGTGTATATTTACAATATCATTAAAGAAATCGAGCAAATTAGTACGACAAGAAGGGTTACGTCGAAACCCGTACTGAGGATCTTTAATTAAATTATTCACTTTTAAGTGATTAACTATTTTGTTCTGAACGATCATCCCCATAAGCTTACCAACAACTGAAATCAGACTGATGGGACGATAATTTTCAGGATGTGGTTTGTCTCCTTTTTTAACCGTTAATCACTACCCCTCATAAAAGTTACGCAAGCAATACCCAGGATAGTGGGATACACTAGTACCCCTGGTAGGGCTTAAGGGTTAAATATTGGCGTTATATTTGCAAGTTTATAATTGAACGAAACTTCTCTAGACTGTAACGATTTATTATTATTATTATTATTAAATATACAGGGTGTTTCACAACAGGTCTGCCATACTTTTTGGGGCGGGGGGTGATTTGGGGGGGGATATCGAGTAAAAAAGTTTATACAACATAGGTGCTATTTCCAACCGTTGCAGAGCTAAGGAAATTTTAAGTTGCACGGAAAAAAATAAGCGAGAGTATTAATCTGATGTATTTATTGCTACATTTTATGAGATACGCCTCAGTTTTCAATGCTCAGTCTTGCTCGTTCCGAACAAGAGTCCACTGCTCATTGAATCATTTCGGGGTGTTCTCGTATGTAAGCAGCGGCATCCATAATCCGACGCAAGAGTTCCTCTCTCGTTTGTAGTTTGGTCTTGTAGTGGTAGACCATCTCTTTCATAAGGCCCCATAAAAAGAAATCTAACGGAGTTAGGTGCGGAGATCTCGGGGGCAACGATATTGGACCAGCACGACCAATAAATACATCAGATTAATACTCATTTATTTTTTTCCTTTGGAAATAGCACCTATGTTGTATTAACTTTTTTACTCGATATCACCTGAGAAATCACCCCTCAAAGTATGGCAAACCGGTTGTGAAACACCCTGTATATTCTAAAGGAGTGACTATTGCGCAGTTAAATTTTTAAGTGTCTCATGGTAGAGCTTGTTTGGGCCTTGAGATAAATTTCACCTATTTTAACTGCACTTTCACTGGTGGTCAAAATCGCGAAGGCTGAAATGATTGGTCATTGAGCATGATTACGGAAACGTGACTGTTCTTCAGACCTTCATAAGTAAACACGGAAGAGAAGAATTTAATTAAAACTTTCGTCTTTCTAAGTTTTCATAAAATTGTTTGTTTTTCACCTCTGAGTGGACCAATTGTCTGCGAAGCTATTTTTTATTCCTAACATAATTATACAATTTCTTCAGATTCGATTTAACTTGATCTAATATACTTGGATATACTGTTATTGTTGTTGTTGGTTAGCCGATCAGCCCACCCTGATCGAGCAAGCAGGCGGCGGCAAGCAGGTAACCGATCGCCCTCTCCGGAGCGGACCAGAGGTTCAGCGCACTAGTGATGTTGTGTTGTGTTCTATGTATGTTGTGCTACAGCGGTACAGCATCTCATAATGTGTTCAATTGTTTGTGGTTTGTCCTGGCACAGGTGGCAGATGTCGTCTATGGAGTTGTCTAGTCTGTGTTTATATGTCTGTAAGTTGGAGTGATGTCAACATCAGAATCGTGCAAAGTTAACTCGATCCGATCTGCTCAGGCTGGTCTCTGACCTGTCAATGGGTGGCGGCTTCACACCTAGAACCGCATTCGGACCGAGTCGTGTCACTGCTTTGTGGGTTAGGTGTGTGTATGTGTTTTCTGTACTGTGTGATGTCTGTGGGGCGTGGTATGGAATGGAGTATTTGGTTATAATGTCTCTCTGGTTTTACCTTAATGGTGCGAGGTGTTGGTGCATGATTGTACATGTAGTGGCAAGGGTGTTGTGGGTTAGTTGTCGCTGCTGACATGAATTGTGTTCACCTCATGTTTAAATGTTCCCTAACTTTCAGTATTTTTGTTTCTGTGTGCAGGTGTTCTATTCGTGTTGTTTGAGTACATCCTGTAATGATACGAAGTGCGGTGTTTTGTATTGTCTATAAGGTGTTTATGTGTGTGGTTGAGATAATGGATGCCCAGCATGGGCTAGCAAAGTCCATAACTGAGCGAATATATTGTTTTTATATGAGTGATGTTGTTTCCTGCTGGTGTCCAAAGTTTGTGCCTGTTAGTACCCTAAGCGTGTTACGTCTTGACGTACATTTGTTTTTAATGTCGTGAATGTGGTTTGCAAAAGATAATGATGTGTTGTATGTGACCCCAAGTATTTTGGTCCTATGAGTGTGTGGAATGTTGGTATTGTTTAGTGTAAGCTGTGGAGTTATCTGGTGTTCTTTTGTGTTGCTTGTTAGCAAGGTGATGGTTCAATTTGTGAGCGCTACTTTGAGTTTATTGTGTGTGAGCCAGTCTTGTATACTGTTTATGTATGTTTGTAGGTTATTTGTAGCAGTGTCGATGTCGTTGTGGGTGGATGTTAGAGTGATGTCATTTGCATATGATGATAAGGTAAGCTTGTTATCTATGGCTGTTGGAATGTCATGCATGTATAAGCTGAACAATGTTGGTGAGAGAACAGAGCCTTGAGGGACCCCGTTTGGAGAAAGCTTGTTTTTGGATGACTTGCCATTGAATGTGACATGTGACTATCTTCCTGAAAGATAGTTGCTCAGCCACCTCTTGGTGTTATTGTGCATGTTTGTGTTGAGTATTTTGTTTATGAGAGGGAAGCGTGGAAAGTATCAAATGCCTTACTAATGTCTATTGTTGCTAATAGTGTACGATGAGCTGGTCGTCTGGTGACGTCTGGTGTACGTTGATGCCAGCCATGATGTGCTGCTTGAGGTCAGTGAGTAATGTCGTGGTTGAGTGGTGAGGTCTGAATCCATGTTGAGTAGGCGATAGTGGTATGTGTCGGTTGGTGATCTGTAAGATTAGTCTTTCTGTTACTTGGGAAGGTATGCATAGTAAAGTAATAGGTCTATAGGAAGCTGGTTCTGTTGGACTTTTGTTTTGTTTGAGTAGTGTAATAATATTACCTTATTTCCATATGTTAGGAATAATACAGTGTTGGTATGAATATGTGGTGATGTTTGTGAGAGCAAGTATTCCCTGTGGGCCAAAGTGTTTAAGGTATATGTTAGATATGTTGTCTGGCCCAATAGCCTTCGAAATCTTAATGTTTTTGATGATCTTGGTGGTCTGGTCTGTATTGAAGGGTGTAATGGTCGTGTCGAGTCTGTAGGTTTTCTTTTGTCTGGCTGTTTGTCTGTCTGCGTGTTTCTGGTTGTTGTCTCTGTTTAAGTGACTTATCTTTGAGTAGTAATTAAATAGAATGTTGGCTTGTGTATATGTTGGGATATTATTTTGGCTGCGTCATCTAGCCGCGTGTGAGGTGTGAATGCCGCTATTAGAGTGCGTAATGCTGTTTATATTCTTGTATGGACTGGGTGTATCTGTGGAGTGGTTTCGTGTTGTTATGAATTCCCTAAATGTTTCTGTTTGTTTTTCTTTAAGTTTGTTGTTTATTTCTGTGTTGAGCTGTTGTATCTGCTGCTTTATGGCTCCTGTGTGTGGTGTTTGTGTGTTATGTTTCAGGTCGTTACGTTGCCTTATGAGGTGGGCTATTTCTCTAGTGTAATTTAGGTTGTATTTCCTAATGTTGCCCTTGGGTAAGTATTTGTTTGCATTATTGATGATCTGATTGAGTGTCTTGAGTGTTGTATTGATGTTTATGATGGGTATGCTGTTTGATGTGGTGAATTGTTCCTCAGTCTGTATTTTGAACTGTTCCCAATCAGTTTTCTTGTAATTTCTGTAAGTGTGGCTAGGGCTGTTGGGGCAGAGTGTAGAACATGTTGTAATGATGATGGGCAGGTGGTCTGATGACAGTTGTTTTTCTCTTCTCTATTTTGTATATGTTGCTAGTGAGAGGGAACAGAACGTTATATCTGGGGAGGAGTTTGAGTATCCTGCTTGATGTGGTATGTGTGTATGTTCTTCTGTATTGTTAAGAATGAAGAGGCTCTTTAGTTGTGTGGATATGTTGACGCCTTTGGTGTTGTTTTGGTTGTCCTCCTACAGGGCCGTAACTAGGGTTTAGAAATTACTGAGGTCCAGATTTTTTTCGAGCGCGGCGGGACGAGCAAAATTCAGACCAAAATGACATCTACAAACACAACCCAAGCTATACACTAAACACAAAACACAAAACGCTCGACGCTCCCTCTTTTCAAAAGAAAAGCGGTAATATGCGTTTCATACACGGACAACGGTTCAGTCTCTTTTTTTTTTTTTAGGAAATAATTACCGAGGTCCGGACCTCGGTGACCTCATAGGTAGTTACGGCCATGTCCTCCTAAGGTGACATTAGTGAGAGAGGCCAGATTGTGTAGCTGTGGATTGTAGTTGGGTGGCACCTGAGGTGAACTATCTGGTGGGATGTAAATGTTGATGAGTGTGGTGTTGTGTTTTGCGAGTGTTTTAATGTTAACTGCCTGTATTTCTATCGTGTTATCTGCTTGGATTGTGTGTGTAATGTTTTGGGTGGCATGAGTGTAGCTAATGCTTCTACGTATGTAAGTAATGAGTCCACCCCCGTGAGCCCCAGTACGATCTTGACGGATCGCCGTGAAGTCAGGGATGGTGGGTGTTTTGTGTGTGCGTTTTAGTTTTGTTTCTTGTATAAGTGCATGCAAATGTTTTGTTTGTGTACGAATTCCCTAAGCTGCATGATTTTGTTTGTGAGGCCATCTACGTTGTACTGTAATTTATTAATATTATGCTTCTGTATGTGTCTCATGGTCGTATTGTGTCTATGTCTTTGTGTATGGTGACATGTGTAAGTTGTAGTGGGGCCTGGATTAGTCTTAATGTCGCCAGAGAGTAAGAGTAGTCTGGGGAGCACGTCCGGCACGCAAGTGCTCCCCGTAATTGATAAAATAGCACGCTAGTATAGGTCCGGCCCCTGGAGCCGATCAGCACTCTGACTGTGCCACGCAACAGGCTGTCGACTGCCAACTGTAACTAGCCCGCTGCACGTAGATTTGAGAAGGTTTGGCACCAGCGCGTTGATGTCTTCTGTTTGACGTCGTCTCTTCTTCGCGTTGACGTTACACGTTTTTTCGTTGATGTTGACTCGCCGACGTGTCCCGCGCTGGAGGATATAGCCACTGCTAGAAGCTTCCTCGTCAGCTGCTAACTTTATATATATATATATATATATATCAACGTAAAGAACGACGCTTGTATAGGAGAATATTCCGCGCAAGATGAGGAGAGAGAACGAAACAAATGAAAAAATGAGGTAACCACCCGGGAATCGAACCCGGGATCTTCCGATTGCCGGTCAGATATGATAACCATTACACCACGGGCGTCACTCGAACAAATGCCGTAATTCTTCTACATACGCGCAGAAACCAATGCCCCAAGGGGGCACCTCCCGCATGCCGTAACATTATATACATTTTAACTGCAAACACGCAGTATAATTAACGTAAAGAACAACGCTTAGTTGCGCTTATATTGCCTAATCAGTGTTTGGCTTCGCCTTCTTAATAACTTGTATTCGTTTTCATCGAACAAATTATTTCATTCTTTAATTTTGAAATACGCGTTCCTTTTTAACGTTAGCTTACTTTTAATATTAACATTCCACCATTTACTGTAGGTTTAACAGACTTTGTCCATCTCTTTTAACGTAATGGAATATTCCTGTGTCGTAAAATGTTTAAAATAATTATATTAATGAAATCACACAGCAGCATCTGGAGAATATTTTCATGTGTTTAGAAAATTTGACTGAACAGTGTATTACACAAGATGACGGTTATATTGAGGTCTAGAAATTTTAATGTAGTGTATTAAAAACTTTAATAAAAAATAATTATACTTGAATATGCCGTTTACGATTTATGGCGAGTTTCTGGACTAAATTGAGGTTAAACCCTAGACCTTGTCCCAAAGCTCAGTCCCATCTGCTTTGCAGTTACCTGGTGAGGAAAGCTATATTTGTTATTTTTTATTCGGACTAAAGTGAATTTAATATCCTAGAAGAGTCCTTTGTTCCATGCACATTAGTTCTGTCTTTTTCATATATACTCTACACTAGGGGGGGGGGTTCGAAATTTTGTATTCTTATTCTACACACTGCTCGGAGTTTCCTTTGGGCCCCTAAACAACATACTGTAATTACACCGCTATGCACCCCCTTTACCCGTTGCATATGCCCCCCCCCTTTTTTTTAAATTGAAATGAAATTGAAACCAATTCTTCGAATAAAAAAATCTGATAAGTGACAAAGATTAAAGTAAATAATGATATAAGTAAAGTTAAAGTAAGTTATTTACATATATATATATATATGAATAGAAACGACATAAGTATTAAGGAACGTTTCTGCACACGAGGAGGAGAGATAACGAAATAATGAAAAATGAGGCGAACCGCCTGGGAATCGAACCCAGGGCCTTCCAATTGCCGGTCGGACGCTCTACCATTATGCTACGGACCTCACTCAATCACAAATCGAAATTCTCCCAAATAGGGCAGAAACCAATGCCCTCAGAGAGCACCCTCGCAAATCGTGAATATGCGCAAATAACTGCAATGACCGCGCAGTATATAAATGAATAGAAACGACATAAGTATTAAGGAACGTTTCTGCACACGAGGAGGAGAGATAACGAAATAATGAAAAATGAGGCGAACCGCCTGGGAATCGAACCCAGGGCCTTCCAATTGCCGGTCGGACGCTCTACCATTATGCTACGGACCTCACTCAATCACAAATCGAAATTCTCCCAAATAGGGCAGAAACCAATGCCCTCAGAGAGCACCCTCGCAAATCGTGAATATGCGCAAATAACTGCAATGACCGCGCAGTATATAAATGAATAGAAACGACATAAGTATTAAGGAACGTTTCTGCACACGAGGAGGAGAGATAACGAAATAATGAAAATGAGGCGAACCGCCTGGGAATCGAACCCAGGGCCTTCCAATTGCCGGTCGGACGCTCTACCATTATGCTACGGACCTCACTCAATCACAAATCGAAATTCTCCCAAATAGGGCAGAAACCAATGCCCTCAGAGAGCACCCTCGCAAATCGTGAATATGCGCAAATAACTGCAATGACCGCGCATATAAATGAATAGAAACGACATAAGTATTAAGGAACGTTCCTTAATACTTATGTCGTTTCTATTCATTTATATACTGCGCGGTCATTGCAGTTATTTGCGCATATTCACGATTTGCGAGGGTGCTCTCTGAGGGCATTGGTTTCTGCCCTATTTGGAGAATTTCGATTTGTGATTGAGTGAGGTCCGTAGCATAATGGTAGAGCGTCCGACCGGCAATTGGAAGGCCCTGGGTTCGATTCCCAGGCGGTTCGCCTCATTTTTCATTATTTCGTTATCTCTCCTCCTCGTGTGCAGAAACGTTCCTTAATACTTATGTCGTTTCTATTCATTTATATACTGCGCGGTCATTGCAGTTATTTGCGCATATTCACGATTTGCGAGGGTGCTCTCTGAGGGCATTGGTTTCTGCCCTATTTGGGAGAATTTCGATTTGTGATTGAGTGAGGTCCGTAGCATAATGGTAGAGCGTCCGACCGGCAATTGGAAGGCCCTGGGTTCGATTCCCAGGCGGTTCGCCTCATTTTTCATTATTTCGTTATCTCTCCTCCTCGTGTGCAGAAACGTTCCTTAATACTTATGTCGTTTCTATTCATTTATATACTGCGCGGTCATTGCAGTTATTTGCGCATATTCACGATTTGCGAGGGTGCTCTCTGAGGGCATTGGTTTCTGCCCTATTTGGGAGAATTTCGATTTGTGATTGAGTGAGGTCCGTAGCATAATGGTAGAGCGTCCGACCGGCAATTGGAAGGCCCTGGGTTCGATTCCCAGGCGGTTCGCCTCATTTTTCATTATTTCGTTATCTCTCCTCCTCGTGTGCAGAAACGTTCCTTAATACTTATGTCGTTTCTATTCATTTATATACTGCGCGGTCATTGCAGTTATTTGCATATATATATATATATATATAACCTTACCTTACAACCTTACAAAGGTTCCGCGCGATGATTTCTCATTTCGCGAAGGTCAAGCTTGTCGCCCCTCCTCTCGAGTTGGCCTGGTGAAGTAGTGAGTTGGATTCTTGCGCTCTCCACCTCACATAGCCAGGTACGCCCGGCTCATCGGGGATTGTTCTGAGCCAGGCGTCTAGTCTTCTTTTGAAGATTTCCACTGCAACTCCCTTCGTGTTTCTTAGGTCTTTGGGCAACTGATTAAACAGTTTTGGTCCTCTCACTACAAAACTATTTTCTTCCAGGGTTAAGGATGTTCCCTGTCTCGCCTTCAATTTGGGAATACGACACAGTCTACCGCTTCTACTTTCCATCGTTGTTTGGGGAGTTATGGGATTCAGAGTAAGATTAGGGACTAGTTTCTCCATTATTTTCCAAGTGTAAATAATGGTGTATCTCTCTCTTCTCCTTTCCAGTGAATCTAGGTCTAGTTCTCGTAACCTTTCCCAGTAATTTAGTTCTTTGCACCCATTGATCTTGGCTGTGAAGCTTCTTTGGATCCCCTCCAGCTGTCTAATGTCTTCTTTTTATATGGGGAAGTTAGGACCGAGCAGTATTCTAATTTGGGTATGATCAGGGTTTTCAGTAGAGGAATCATTACATTCCTATCCCTTCGTTTAAAGGTTCTCAATATCTGACCCGTTATTCTCTTTGCTCTGTTTACTGCAATCTTATTTTGTGTTTCAAATTTCGCATCATCTGTCATTAACAACCCCTAAATCTTTTGCTCTGGAATTTCTCTGAATTTCCTGTCCATTTGGGGTATAATATTCCATGCACTTTAGGTCTTCTCTTTTTCCGTACCGTAATAGCTGAAATTTCTCGGTGTTAAACTTCATATTGTTGTCTTCAGTCCACTTGTAGATTTTGTTTATGTCGGTTTGTAAAGATCCTATGTCTTCTGGGTTTCTTATTGTTCTACTGATCTTTGTGTCATCCGCAAAGGATGTTACTGTGCTGTCTCTGGTAACGTCCTCATCTATGTCAGTTAGCATGATTATGAAGAGTAGTGGAGCTAATACTGTTCCTTGTGGTACTGAGCTGAGGACCTCTGATTCTGATGAAGATACTCCTTGTACTGTAACGACTTGCCTCCGCTCACTAAGGAAATTATATATCCATTTCCCTACTTTTCCTGTTATTCCCATATATTTCAGTTTATGTATTATGATTCCGTGGTCACACTTGTCGAACGCTTTAGCAAAGTCTGTGTATAGTACATCATAGTTTTCATTACTTTCAAGTGAATCAATAATGTTGTTGTAGTGTTCCATTAGTTGTGATAGGCATGATCTGCCTGATCGAAACCCGTGTTGGTTATCATTGAATTTTTTCTGAGTTTCCAAAAAGTCATAGATTTTCTGTCTAACTATTCTTTCAAATATTTTAGTGAGATGAGATGTAAGCGACACTGGCCTATAGTTTTTGGCCTGGGATCGATCTCCTCCTTTATATATTGGGACTATGTTCGCGCTCTTCAGGATGCCCGGTATTTCTCCCGTGTCTAATGATCGTCTCCATATCCAGTATAGGGGCTCAGCGATTGCATTCTTGCAGTTTTTGATCAGTGTGGCATTCCATTTATCCGGTCCTGCCGTATATTACTTAAAGAATCAACTGAAGCATACTAAAATCAAAATATTCACCTTAAGAAATTTAATTGAAGCATATTAAAACCAAAATATTCACCTTAAGAAATTTAAAATCGTAAATTACTGACACCACTGGCCTTTCCATTGGAACACAGGTAGCTTTTTCTCGACTCCAGTACATTCAAAATAAATTTGTCTGTTTTCGTAACCAATTCTATCTTGTGGTGCTTCTGTTACCACATTTACAGCATGTTCTACTCCCTGGCTGTGACAGGGAAAAGGAATAAGCTGAAGTGGTTCATTTCGAACTTTAAGAAGATCATCATTTGTCAAATTCTGTAAAATAGTTGGAGGGGTGATGATCATCTGCTTCAAAGTTCAGTGTTTTTGGCAGCTCAAAATTTCTCGCATTGGTGCTCCTAGTTCTTGCTCGAATGATGTGCTGAAGAGCCAGCTCTCTGACCGCTCTTCTTGTGTCTGTTATCATTGAGAGTAAGATATTCTTTGGGTGCGCAAAGTTGGCGTTATTTCTGAGGACACGCTCCATAATCATCCGATGCTTTTTATCTAAGCCTTTAAGCAAGTGCATGATATACCAAAAATTAGATGCTCCCTCATTTGCCTTTGGATTAGACTTTATCCAAAACCAGCCTGGAGCGTAAACCAGCATTATAATTTTCACTAGGTCTTGGATGTTTTTGTCTGGATTCCGTGTAGAGACATATAAGCGCAGGATCCTGTTTGCTCGTGTTAGCCATCTTGCATGATGGAGGGCACCTGGGGATCTGGTGGCTAACGCTTGTGAGATGCGTCCAGATTGTATGCTAATGCACATTTCATACATATATTTTTGGTCACTGCTGAAACTTTTAACAATATCAGCCGAAACTTCTTTAATGTTGGCCTCTACAGGGGTCTAATCAATTATATCCAGTTTGGTTAAATCCTCTCGGAGTTTATTTCCAAGAGAACCTTTGAAGGTGTTTGGTCCAGAAGTTTTTCCATCAATTGCTTCAAATACGTGCCTGAAGGGCAGTTCGTTTGTATGCAAAAGGCAAATCAGCCATTGTACCGGCCTTTCCAGATATAATTCAATCAATTTTAGCACTCCGCCAATCCTGCAAGTGTTCACTGGGGTGCCATCGCATAGCAAAGGTTTGAGGATTTATTTGCTATTAGAATCAACTATAAAAGTTATTATTTCATCTGCAATACAACAAGCAGTTCCGTTATCTGGAGCTATATGATCCATGTAAACATCACCAGGTTCTTTGACTATTACATAATGTTCTTCGTACGCCATTCCCTTCTTTGTCTTAGTTTGATCTTTTCTACCATCAAATCCGATGCCTTCAATCTGTGTGTTCTCTGATTTCACTTTGATTATGTTCTTTTTACCCACACGTATTCTCTCTCTTTCCACTTTTTTCCTATCCAACATATTGGTTTCGTCCAATATTCCCATATCCTTCAAAGCTGCATTTACTATAGCTGCAGTAGCTCTGTAACTTACACGGTATCTATCTGTTGTTATTGTTAAGTTATCATAAATAATTCTGTTCTGATGGTTTTCTCTCAGCTCAAAATCCTGAACAAAGTCAATATCGTCGCTGTCATCATCAATTTCCATGCTCTCATCTTCCATAATATGTAAAGGGTCCAGTTTACTGGTTGAGGCGACATTCATATCTAGGCTTACCTTGGCTCTTCTTTCTAATCCTTTAACTATATCGTGAGTCCTTTTTCTTGCGGAAGTCGTTACTCTGTCGATTGGTCCTAGTTGTTTTTTTTCTTTGTTTCTGCCCCACAAAAGACTCCCACTCAATCAGTGGAACTCTAATATCACATCTGCAATCCGTTCGACTGATTTTTTTTATCGTAACAAGTACAAGTGCAAATATCAAACATTTCATCGAATGTCTCCACGTTCTGCTGAAAATTGTTGTTTCTTTGTTTTAATGGTACTTTATTTAGCTTTGCTGCATATTTTATCAATCGTTCAACTTTTATAGCTACTAGTACAGTTCCCGTCACTTCGCTGACGGTTAGACAGGCTAAACTACAAAAAAAGAACCCAGCCTTGAAAATTTTGAGCTTCACATTGTGTCAACATTTCTGAATCTGGTATCTCCCAAAACCTCCTCACCCCCATTCATACAACTTGGGGGCTAACCCCCTCCCCCATTACCCCCACCCCTCCCATTACCACACCATCCCCCATTACCCCCACGCCCACCCTTCCCCCCACCCCAACCCTTCCCCCCACCCTCACCCTTCCCCCATTGCTAAACTACAGAAAAGAACACAGTCATGAAAATCTTGAGCTTCACATTGCCGCCCGTAATACAATTTCTGAATTTTTTTTACAATTTCTGAATTTTTATTTTAACAATTTCTGAAAGTGTGACGGACGGACAGACAGACGGACAGACAGACGGACAGCTCTCTTATTATAGTATGGATTCCTTCAAATCCTATGTGTGGAAAGGAAAACTTCTCCCAAATGGCTTCCACATCTTTAGTAACAATTCTGTAACATTCTTTTGCTGTTCGAGAACCTTTCGAAATCAGTTCTTCTCGTTTTCTTACCAATAAATAATGCCTAAATACGTCAGCCTTTTAAGGAGTCATTGAAGGTGGAAATTCTGTAGGGTGACCAAATGTTGAATTGTGCGTTTTGATTCTTGTCACCATGATTTCACTTAATTAGGCCTAGTAGCATTAATAACAAGAAACTAATTGTTAAATTCTAGCAATTGAATCATTCAATCTGAATTTAATATAAACTCATTCGGAATTAAATCATAACTCATTCAATCATAAACAATCTGAAAATAACAATCTGAAACTAAACAAAAAACGTGACAATAACACCAGTACACATTTGAAAACTTGTCGATCGATTTTTACAAACTAGTTGGTGATTATATATAATTTGAGTGCACTGATCTCAAAAATATAGTTAGTTTTTCCCTATCACGTATGGTTTTCTTACTACAGGGTGTGTCATAAATCCCCCATTTATCCCCAAATGTGAACCATCTTATCGAGACCAACATTGGATTGCACATGCTAAACCATAAATTTTGTTGTTATAGACTACAGTAATGCTTACATAATAATGTAGGGTAAATATATATAGCAACCAGTCCCGTTCCCAGCAAAATACTCTCTCCCCTCCCATCAATGGGTGGTTAACATTTGGGGACAGATGAGGTATTACAACACCCCTTTTAGCACGAAATCTTTAGGTGATAGAGTAAAACCTAATTAAAGCAGAATTAAATAGCTCCTAGCTTTTGGACAAGCATATTGCTTGTTTATGAAAGAATAAAAAAATAACTGAAAGAAACAAAATATATTTACCTTCTTTTCCAAGCGAAGTATGTGTCGGATGCCAATAAATTGTTCTCCTGCAATCTAGACCCCAAAAGTTCTGCAGAGTCCTTAGGCAGATTCAAATCCCTGACTAAGTCATTTAGTTCGGCTTGGGTTAATGGTTTAGGATCTCGGTCAGCTGTTGGCTGTTCATAAACATCATCATTGTCTGGATTTGGAGCTGAATCAGAATCTGAATTGTATTGATCCAGACTCTCGGGTGGGCGGGGAATAGGAACTTCTGGACCATGGGGTACCGGCCTTATTGCAGATGGAAGACTTGGGTATTGAAGGCTCTCTTCATTCTTTGCATTATAACCTTTAACATTGCAAGAACAGAAGTAGCAGTCGTCGGTATGGTTTCTAGGCTCGCGTCATACCATAGGGATCCCAAATGGCAAACTTTTCTTTTTACCTTTGCTCCAATTCCTTAGTGCCGCAACACACGTAAGACAAACTTTGTGTGGAGCCCAACTTTTGTCTTGATCTCCTAATTTAATTCCAAAATAAGCATGATAAGCTCTCTTAATGAAGGTCGTTACATTTGTCCTTTGTTTTACAACAACATACCGACCACAAATATAACAAAATATGTCTGGACTATGGGTACATCCTCTAGAAGCCATTATTAAAATTTTAAAGACGTAATGTTAGAATTATCTATCTGAAAAATATGAAAAAACGAAATTAATTAAAGATAAAAAAGGTAAAAAATTACAAAACGCCCCAAAATTGTTTTGCTAATAACTTTAAAACTGTGGGTGATAGAACAAAAATGTAGCATTTTTGAATTCAGTGCAGCGAACTGCTTTAGAATCACAACTCAAAATAAAGAAATCGATTTTCATGCAGACCGGTGTAATTTATATAGGTAATTCATCTAATCTATCTAAATTAATCTATGTAATCTATTCAATCTATCTAAAACTCTATCTAAATAATCTATCCAAATTCATCTAATCTATTTAATAAGACTTAATATATAATGCATGATTGTCACATTTGGGGTTTATATCTGTGGAGAGAGTAAAATGGGAGGGATGCTATGGAAAGGGTAAGGGGGGTCGCATATACTCATATTTTTTACAAGATGTTGAGATCATCATTTCCAACTACGTGCATACTGTGGAATTGGAGAAACTCGATTTTTGATATGTTTCGACGCCCCCCCTAATGTATACATATATGTATAGATATATAGGTGGTACTGTGGTGTGTGTGTGTGTGTGTGTGTGCACACGCGTCAAACTCTACTCACTATTATATTATATATATATATATAAATATATATATATATATATATATATACATTAAACTGCAAACACGCAGTATAATTAACGTAAAGAACGACGCTTGTATAGGAGAATATTCCGCGCAAGATGAGAAGGAAGAACGAAACAAATGAAAAAATGAGGTAACCACCCGTAGGAAAATTACGGCATTTGTTCGAGTGAGGCCCATGGTGTAATGGTTATCATATCTGACCGGCAATCGGAAGATCCCGGGTTCGATTCCCGGGTGGTTACCTCATTTTTTCATTTGTTTCGTTCTTCCTCCTCATCTTGCGCGGAATATTCTCCTATACAAGCGTCGTTCTTTACATTAATTATACTGCGTGTTTGCAGTTAAAATGTATATAATGTACGGCATGCGGGAGGTGCCCCCTTGGGGCATTGGTTTCTGCGCGTATGTAGGAGAATTACGGCATTTGTTCGAGCGATGCCCATGGTGTAATGGTTATCATATCTGACCGGCAATCGGAAGATCCCGGGTTCGATTCCCGGGTGGTTACCTCATTTTTTCATTTGTTTAGTTCTTCCTCCTCATCTTGCGCGGATTTTCTCCTATACAAGCGGCGTTCTTTACGTTGATATATATATATATATATATAATATATATATATATATATACTGTAGAGAGAGAGAGAGAGAGAGAGAGAGAGAGAGGGAGAGGGAGAGAGAGAGAGAAAGACTGTATATCCTGCCCACTTCTTGGAAATCTATTCATCTCCTTTCAGTATACATATACAGTATATATTGTGTGTACACAAAGTCGTTTCTCGATTATAAAATTTAATTACATGAAATCCAATGAAGACAGTAATCAGTAAAGCTTTGTTTTGCATATTGTTGCATAACACATCAAGTTCTTTCTCTTATTTGCAGATCCTGTTGTGCCTGATTGGGAGCCATTGTTGATTCACAAAAACAAAATGGCAACTCAGCAGGAGAAAGCAAAATGTGTTGTTTGGTTTGCGAAGTCACAGTCCGTGACTGCTGTTCAACGGAACTACCGCCGTCATTGTGGCTAGAACGCTCCTTCCAGTCATAGCATTAGGAACTGGTACCACAAGTTTCTGGAGACATTCACTGTGATGGACAAGCCCAGTGTTTCAGACAAAACGGTTGCCAGTGTTCAATATGCTTTCCAACGAAGCCCTCGAAAGTTCGTCGCGCCTCACAGCAACTTGTAAAAGATTATGCGTACCATACTCTTGTTGCTGACATTGACACGCTTCGCACAAGGATTTGTAATGCCATCAACAATGTCACGGGAGATATGCTAGCGAACGTATGGCGTGAACTCGAATTTCGCTTGGATGTGAGTAGTATGGGTGCAAAAGGAGAGAGTGCAGTGCAATTCCAAATGTTGATCAACGTCGCAAAGGAAATGTTGCATAAGTTATGCAACAAAGGGGGAGGGGAATGTTGCAAGATGTTATGCAACAAAGGGGAAGGGGAAGTTGCAAGATGTCATGCAACAAAGGGGGAGAGGGGAATGATGCAAGAGCAACAAGGGGTTATGCAACTTGGAGGCGGAGTTATACCCTAAGAGAAAGAGAGAGGAGAAGGAGAGAGAGAAAGAGAGGTGTTCGCATGGCAGGAGCCAAGCGCATATTAAGACTTCAGCCGAGCGGGCGTTGTCCTAATATGTTCCTAATCAGTCAGTTGGCTTATCTGGCTGAGTTGCCAGTTTGCGCTATTTATTTAATTAAAGCATATATTCTGGCTTAATCCGCCAGTTTGCTTAGAAGGCTGAGCTGCCAGATTGCGCTATTTATTTAATTAAAGCATATATTCTGGCTTAACCCGCCAGATGACTTAGAAGGCGTAAATGGCTTGTTCAGGTGTACAGGTTGAGTTGCCAGATTGCGCTATTTATTCAACTAAAGCACATAATCTGACTTAAACAGCCAGTTGGTTTAGAAGGTGTAAACGGCTTGTTCAGGTGTACAGGTTGAGTTGCCAGATAGCGCTATATATTTAATTAATGCATATATTCTTTACAGTTGCTTTAGAAATTCGTTTTAGAAGCCAGCCAATTGATATAATTAAATGTCTTGTACAACCAAAAGAATTAAATAAAACCATTACATCATTCTTTTTATTTAGACGAATTAATGGAATCAGAAATATATAGAAAATAAATATACAATGGAATATATACAGGGTGTCCATAAATTATTCACCCCATTATAAGCCTTAATAAATTCGTTATTATAGGAGCTATCTTAAAACGGTTTGCGGCAATTAATAACACAACTCAAGAAATTTTTGTTTTAATTCAGTAAACCTCCACGTGAGCCCCATCGGTAGCACGTAGAACATCAAGGCGATAGATGATTTCGTTCCAAACATTAAGAAGCATGTCTTACGCGATGGAAGCTAATGTCTCTTCAATCCGGTGTCTTAATTCTGTGATGTTATTAACCTTCTTTGCATACACTCTGTCCTTTGTGTAGCCCCATAAAAAGAAATCCAGAGGCGTCATATCCGGAGAGCGAGGAGGCCATGGAATAAGGCCATCTCGCCCGATCCAACGAGAAGGGAACTTTTCATTGAGGAACCTCCGCACTTCTAATCCCCAGTGTGACGGTGCCCCATCTTGCTGAAAGAACAAACGGGGCTGCATATCCTCAAGCTGAGGTGCAGCATACCATTGGAGATTTGGTTTCCCACATCCACAGCACACACATTGCTTTCTCCTTCACTGTCGCCATTGTGCACCTAGTGGATGTTCTGCGAAATAAAGAAAAAAATTTCTTGAGTTGTGTTATTAATTGCCGCAAACTGTTTTAAGATAGTTCCTATAATAACGAATTTATTAAGGCTTATAATGGGGTGAATAATTTATGGACACCCTATATATGATCAAAAATAATAATAGCACAAGAAATACGAACGATGAATATATCAAAATATATATTCAATGGAATATATATGATGAAAAATAATAATAGCATAAGGAACACGGACGATGAATATATAATAAATATACAGTGGAATATATATGATCAAAAAATAATAATAGCATAAGAAATACGAATGAGAAATATAAGCACACCGGACAAAAAATTAGTCACCCCTAATAGCACCGATAGTAGGAAATTCAAGGTCACACAGAGGGCGCTGATGTAGCATTGGTAAGTGACAAGTAGCGGTGACGTAGCACACAGGATCAGATCTGTTTCGTGAGGTGGTGAAGAACAAAGTGTGTGTTGGATATAGTCTGCAAAACGGAAAACAATTCTCGACAATAGGGGCCGCCGCCATGTTTCTCGTCTAGTAACTGCAAATCGTTTTCAAACCAGAGAACAATTGCTCCAAGAAACCAATGAGGTTCTCCAGCGACCAATTTCCGAACGGACATTGCGACGAGAACTGCATGCGATGGACATCTGGAGCAGGTACCACGGAAGAGGCCGCTGTTAACAGCAAGTCACAAATTGGCACGTTATAAATGGGCTCAGAGGCACAAAAACCGGACTGCGGCAGATTGGAAACGTGAAATTTGGTCCGATAAGTCCCGTTTTTGTTTGTTCTCCAATGATGGGAGGCGACGAGTACATCGCAGGTCCAATGAAGCCTTTAATCCTGAATGCGTCGAAGGTGTTGTTCAGGCTGGAAACAGAAAGTGAAGCGCAGGAATAGACACCCACGGACTCTGGCGGAACTTCGGGACCGGCTGATGAACGAGTGGCAGCAAATCGATGTTCAGTACATGCACAACCTCATAGAGTCTCTGCCTCGCCGGATTCGTGCGGTTATCAAGGCCAGAGGCGCCGTCACACGTTATTAGGTACATTCTGAGAGGGGTGACTAATTTTTTGTCCGGTGTGCTTATAATCAATAATATAGAAAACGTATAACCATCAATATATTAGTACAGGAAAAATATATATACACAGTTATATTAAATAATTAAATATATTGAAAATAATAATATACGAAACGTATAATCAACTGCATATTAGTAGAGGAAACATATATATATATATATAATATATATATATATATACAATTAAATAAATAAATATACAATCAAATAAATAAATATACATCAAATTACTTTATGTTTCACGGTGCAAAACGCTAAACTTACACGTAATCGAGTCTACATTCACATCATTATTACTTTGCACTACACGGTAAAACCGTCGAAGCAACACTTCACCGTTTTACTTATACGGATGCCTATACTCGACATAAATGGCTTTCATATCGTTCAATACTATTTTTCTGCCCACTTTACATTCGGTTGGCAAGTTATCTTTAAACACGGCTAGAATACAATCAAAAACACGCACAAAGCGGTCATCGTTAACCACAACATCGTTATTAAATACAAGTTTATAAACAAGCCTTTCCAATCGAGGGTTTTTTCTTTCCGTCCCGAGCTTTTCAATCGTGAACTCTTCTTCACTTTGCATAGCGGCAATTGAAATAATCTTCCAAGTCGTAATGACAGCTATTCATTATATAGAGGTACAGCTCTTCAGGGTGAACAGTGTAGGTGAGCTCAGCCCTGTACCGCTCAAGTGTTTTGTACCAAAATTCAGGATATTTCGAAGAATCTAAACCTTTTAAATATGCATCCAGCTCTAGACCATTCTCACCTTGTTCATTCCTACATTCGATAAATCCTTCGAGCAAAGCGGTGTATACGTATTCAAGAAATGTGTCAACATAATTCATATCCGTAACACGAGCGTCTAATATAGGATTCAACTTGCGGAATCCGACGATTTCAAACATTCTGTCGAGGATGAAACGGTTTCGCGTAGGGACAAGAACGTTATTATCAGATGCATTCTTCTACATCAGTCGTATATCAATGCATAGCTGTTCGTTATTTATACACAACGTGCAAACAACGGCATATGAGGGGGCGTCACTAATCTGCTCTCTTCTTGTACCTAGACGTGCAGGTATTTTATAACGGTCCTCTCCCCACTTCTCAACTATCACGAAGACTCTATTCATTTCCTCAACACTTAAATAAGTAACATTACGTTTACCAGAGTTTGCTTGCCTGCAAGTCGTTTCAAGTACATAGTTAATGGTGCCGGTTTCACGCCTGAATGCGCGCAATGACTTCGTCACGGAGACATCGTACGAGGTGATGAGAATGCTTCTCAAAGGAAGTTCCATCGTATTCGCACGTCTAGTCGGTTCAAGCTCTGAGATGACTATAAGCCACAGGTGGACGGATCAGCTCGACGGGTGGAGTGAGTCACGCTGATGAAACGTGTACGGGTTTGTTCGAACACTTGTGCCCCTGGACAAACAGAATTTTCGGCTACATGAAGCAATATCGGCTTTAATGTTTTATCACTCACCAGACGTTCATTTCCACAAACTAAACATTTTCACAATCCGGTGCCGTATTTGAGAGAAACATATGCCCATATTTATTCTTTTTGTTTAACAAGCGATACTCGTCTCTAAAGTCTGTTAAAAACTCACACAACCCACTAGCCACAACTTCACTACAAACCTCGTCATGATATAAATTAATATAGTGGTAAAAATACTTTAGATTCTCCATAATGACAAGATTTACATTCTCAACCTTAGGGTACGACTAGTCGGTATGATGTAACATGACATAATATCGCTTGTCACACCACTCATCAACAAGACTCACTATCCATAACCATTGCTTATCTTCTGAACGTGTTGCTTCTTCTACTTCGCGGTATATGTGAGCTTTTATAAAGATCAGGTCTACAATATACTTCAATACATCGTTTGTACTACGAAATCCTACAATGCCCTTGCCAGAATACCCGTAGAGTATTTGAACATCTTGGTCCTTCGCACGGCTCAATGTAGCCTTAAAAGTATTAAAGGAGGGTGGAATAGGGAGTTGTTAGGTATCCACCAAATCTTGGCACTTTGCCGAATACCACGTCATAAATGTTGAACACGCAATATTAAAGGTAGCCATTACTATTTTTCTTCTACGCGGGAGAGTACACGTATGAACTCAAGGGTATGCAGAGGTCAACTGAGCACGCAGGGTTAGAGATATGCTCAGGTAGTGGCAGGAGTCTCGTTGCCGATCTTACAGTCTGCGAAGCTTAGCTTTTTACTGTAAACACACACGCACGCAACGGACGCATAGGAGAAAATGAAACCTTAATTGAAACAAATATACATGATAAATAAACATATCGTTAACAATACACATATATATATATAAATGCAATCAAGGATTAAGGTAACCAAAGGGTACGGTATCATAGGTACCAGGCACCTGGAAACGCTTCCTATACTTGTTACGGCATATCTTCGTGCCCCTAAACTCCTACACACACCCCAGTTTCTGCGCCCGAAAATTGTGCGTCCCCACAGTCAGTTGGAGTAGTTGGTCACCCTCATCTTCCAAGCACACTGGATCCTTCAACGAGTCAAAGTTAACGACTCGACGGTTCGCATGGTTAAGCGTGGTACCCTTAGCCTTCCCGATATACTTCGTATCATCCCCTACTCTCACCGTACCCATAGGTTTTGGCCTGTTGACACAAACGAGTCTGCGTATGCACCATCACCATACTCATCCTTGATCTCGTCAGTTAGCTCTCCGAGGAATTCCCCAATAGCGGGCATGTATTCACCTTCCCTCGCTGTGAATATCACACTATCTGTGTCAGCGTACAACACCCTCCTTCCAAGAGAGTGCAATAGGCCCCAAAGTTTGATGCAGGCGTAGGCCGTTGTGAAACTGGCTACAGGTATGTTCGTAACCCGTGTGGTATCTGTGGCCAGTTCGGTGATATTGTACTTTATTATATAAGTATTACCTACATTCACGATCTCCATAACCTCTTTATCGGGAGCGTTGGCATAATCCCAGACTTCACTATAACTTTGTGCCAAATGGACGTTCCCTTTGCCGGTATTCTGTGAAAATTCCCCCAAAGACTGTTTAGGCACAACTTTGCACTAAAGCGCTTGCCAGGATTCTTAACAATTTGGGATCGGTGAAGCTGTATACCTTCATGGGCACGGGAACGCTGAATATAAGCCGTTTTTTCATCTTCGGTATCAACCCCTCGCGGATATCCTGATGCCGCAACCTTATCCTTCAAAAAAGCGTTTATATATGGTGTGAAAAGGTTGGGTAGCTTCTGAAACCTCCACACCTCATGTATCTTCAATATTCTATACCCATGGCGAACGGCTAGGGCCAGCTCAGGACTTGTATATACACCTCTGATCTTAAGCTGGTGGGTTGTATGGTCACAATCACCGTTGTTCTCTTCTGCACACTTCATGAGCAGGGGAAACATGAGCTTGTGATCTATAATGACGGGTAAGATCGGCATCCATAAATCGCGAGGTGGGAGCACCTCTACGAAAGAGAGTCCAAAGTAGCGCTCATCAAGTTAGCTGAAAACTCCTCGATGGTTTGTACGGTGGGTCCCACCATTTTTTCAGATGCACCTACGGGGTACGGATTGTTCTTCATCACGTAGGAGTATAAAGAGCAGTAGTCGTAGGCGGAAAGTATAGCTTGAATGGGTTTGTGCGCCCTCCAAACAAGCTGTCACCGCATTTAAGGGGGTCCAACACCATTGAACGTTTGATGGCCCTTATTTCTTCACGGTACTGGGTATCTGTTTCCATCCTTGCCTCATACTCATGCTCCCACACGATTTTTTGAGTGAACTGGGAGCGTATAAGTTGGTCACGGTTACGGGTCCATGCGAGGCTGTCGGCGGGGGATCTTCCATAAAGGTCCCCTGTGACGGCACATTCAGCGCGCGGGCATCCATGCCACCAGCAGCCGTTAAAGGAATACACAGTCTTCTCACCAGTGGCTGGATCCTCACTTAGGCCGTCAACCCAAAAAACACGACCTTAACGGGTACTTCACCCGTGTTGCGGGCATGTTTTATGTATACCCCGGTCTGTTGCTGTAGGTGTATGACCCAGTAAATAACTGCGGGGGTTGCTTTTGTGAATGATTGCTAAGGTGTCTTTAGGCATGAATTGAATCTTGAACACTGTAAAATATAATGAGGCGATCGTGGTCGCGACTTGCAGCGGATCGCATTTGAAACGGGTTATGTACATCCTTCTAAAGGCTTGAAAGCATACTCTAAGTACACGTACGTCATTCACGCAATAACGGTCACATTCATCGGCTATATTGTATGGATTAGCTTCATTGAAACTGTTGTAGCAGCGGTCAAAATCTTCACGTTCACTATCACTCATGTTGGTTTAGTTAAAGTAATGTTTGGGTGGAGGTAGTCCTACGTAATTCAAAGTTTCGTTAGTGAGGAATGTGTAAGGGAAATACCCTTTTGAAACTTCAGGGGCTACGCCCATGACCTTAGGCAGCTTTGCTAATTTACAAGGTGTGAACAGCAGGGTGTCTTTAAACTGTACATTACCTCTTATCTGCATCTGTATTAGTGTGTTGCCTCTTTTCAAGGGATCACCTGTAAATATAGCAGACGACTCGTGTTCAAGCAGCTCCTTATAAAGGAACTGTGTGTCAAATGTGGAATGATCTCTTTGGTTTCAGCGTTCGTGTAAGTTTCTATGATATATCGTAGTACACCGTTATACAAGGGCTATTTTTAAGTTAAGCATCTTTCATACAACATACATGCTTCAATCTATCCGCCTTATATTTTTATGACATGTAGAACAGTGAATTTCATCGCATTTATGTTTGAGATTCCCCCAATTATCCATCATGCGAAACATACCTCACTTACAAATCCTCATTTTCCTGCAAGTGCCATTTGAGTTATGGAGTTCAAAGCATTTATTATTGAAAAATGTACGTCTACACACATTACATTCCCTCTTCTCGGTTTCAACTACACGACTTTCACATTTGGGGCTTTTACACTGTTCACATTCCATGTAGCAATCCTTACAATGTTTCACCATATCATCAGCAAACTCTAGACAGCCCTTACAAAATCATGATGCGTTCAATATTTTCGACTTTTATCATAACTGGCGTAGAGAGCCCTTATGTTACAGATGGGGAGAAACGATGTTCCTGACAATCCTAAAATAAGTAGAGGTTTTGTACGATCTCTCTCACTGCTTTTAAAAACATACACAGTCCTACGACGATCATCCATTCCAAATGCGACTATACGTGCATTCATTTCCTGCTCAGCCCTTCTCAGTTCTTCAGGACCCATATTACACTCAAACTGAAGCTTACAATCTGAAGCCAGTTTACGGACACGCTGCATAACCGTGGGCAACCAAGTTTTTTGCGTCCATGCATTTAGCACAGAGAACATATGAACTAAAATTATTGCTATAAAATCACAACCACGATCAACGTTTAAATGCTTTCTGTAAATAACCGGAGAATTGAAATTAAGAGTAAGGGGTTCCAAAAAACCTTAGCCCCCCCCATTTTCAGCTTACATGTTTACTCATATCGAAATAGTTTTTAGTGATTATAGAAATATATAAAATTCTTTATTTATTGCAGGTATTAAAATTACTCTAGCTGATAAAGTGATAATATAATGGCTTCTCAATTAATTGGTGATTCAGAGAGGCAACGTGTGATAGATCGCATACGAGCAATAACATTTCGGGAAGCTCGTGATGCTGGAGCCACCTTTATAACACGTTCATGGGTTGCCAAAAAGTTGCGAAGAAGTGAGGACTTCTTCAAAAGAAATTGGAATAAAACTTCGGATGAATGTGAAATGGATACAACCAAATCTGGCCGCCCAAATTTGCAACTCTCTCAGGAAACAAAGGACATCATTGAAAGCGGTACGCGTAAGCGGTAAAACAGCTGTGCTAAACTTTCTAGAGAGATCGAAGTGTTGAGAGGAAAGATCGTTAGTGGTGAGATCATTCGACTGTACCATCATAGGCAAGGTTTAAAGCCTTGGCATGAACTTCCAAAGCCAAGAAAAACAACTTAACATCGATGACAGAATGTGGTTTGCCCATTATCTTGAAGATTGGGATGTGGATGATTTCATGCATTTAGCTGTCTCCGATGAATTTTTTGTTTACGTAACACGTCGGCCTAACTACCAAAACGATCGAGTGTGGGCCACGACACCAGATGAAATCGATGACAATGAACATTATCGCGAATTAGTAAAAAGTCCAGACGGTGTTGGTGTGTTTGTTTTGTTCACTGCAAAGAACTCATGTGGGTGCTGAAGCCAAATGATCAGAGTTTGGATGGACAGTATTTTCGTGATATTATTCTATCCCAGCATGTCATTCCTTTTCTAAGAAACCCAAACAATGTTATGGATGTCGATCAGGTCACACTTCTGCACGATAAGGCCCCCTGCTTTAAGGCATTAGCCACTCAACAGTTGTTGCGGAACCATGAGATCGATTTCTTTGGAAATGAAGAATGGCCAGGAAATTCTCCTGATCTGAACGTCTGTGAACACATTGGATCAGTTATAAAAGACAAGGTTTAATGTCTCTTGTTTCAAGAACCTGCAGCAAATCGATTTTCGAAGGATACAATGACGCAACACATTGAAACTGTTTTAGCAAATTTGCGTAACGATCAAGATCTATTCACGTCACTTTTGGCAAGCTACCCAAAGCGAATTCAGGCTGTCTTGGAAGCCAATGGCGCTAACACCAAGTTTTAATTGTTTCTCATTAAATGCAGGATTAAATTCTCTTTTATAATGTATGTTTAGTTTTACTGTACCTCTAATGGTTTAGGCCATGGGCGGGGGGCTAATGTTTATTGGAGCCCCGTATAAGGTGTGGTGTATGACCCGCAACCCGGACTACTCTGTCAATATCTACCATGAAGTTGTCCATGGTGAAGGATGTACCACTTTGAGAGGCTTGCATTATATGCCCCAAGATATAGTCTATATCTACATCCGCCAAACGTCTGACCGGTATTACCACCCAAAAATCGTCCCCCTCATCTGACCCGATCCTGAAGGATAACCTCGTCCGGACTTCACGTTCTTCGCGGTTCTGAAGGGTAAACTCTACAATCCTTTCAACTACGCGCTGCAGTCCGTTGGTATACAAGGACCCATGGTCAAAAGAATAGAAAGCAAGTTGCTAGACCTATTAAACAGTGAAAAGTCACCTGATGAGGAGAGGATCTTGTACCAAGAGGCTTTGCAGAAATTTCTTCATGAGTACGAAGATTATAAGAATCCGACAGAGCTCCGTGGTTATTAAGCACAGCGCGAGCAACGACGAGAATGGCGACATAGGACCTGGGCCCGACGTTAGAGATGACCAACCAAAGAATAACGGAACACAACACATCGAGCATGTGTTAAAAACAGTCTCCCACATACATTTAGGAATAAAGGCTTAAGTCTTTATAATCTATTGAGTGAGGACCCCATCATACAGTGGGCCGAAACAGGCAAGGTCATTGTTGAAGGAACAAGGTACAAGGATAAAACATCGTTGATATTGTTCATGATCTGGAGAGAAAGTGGGACAGACCCTCACCTACAGGATGGAAGCATATTAAAGCAAGACTACAACAAATAAATGTCCCCAAAACATTGATAGGTAATCTGAATAGGTTAAAAGACCTGGATCAAGTCTCGCGTGTGTCACAACTGAGTACGCCATCGCCCCTAGCAGCAGCGTCTCTGAAGAAGAAAAAGAAGAGAAAAAATGGCCAACCTTATCCACGTGTCTCTAAAATATGCAAATGGCTAACATATTAAGAAAACGTTATTATGACATTTCTAACCCCGCCTCCAATGGTGGCATTAATAGACCGTACAGAGGTGTTTACAGAGTAAAGAAAAAAGATGCTGAGCGGTTTTTGCGGGAACAGGATGCTTATACACTTCATAAACCGGTGAGAAAAAGATTTAAAACGGCAAAGACAACAGCGGATTCGATTGACTCTATTTGGCAAGCGGATTTAACAGACATGCAAAGATATTCAGTGTATAATGAAGGATACCGCTACATCCTATTCATAATAGCTCTATTCTCTAGATATCTGTGGCCAATTCCTCTGAAAAATAAATCGCCTGAAACAGTTGCTAAAGCGACCAAAACGTTGATGTTAAAGGAAGAAAGGGTTCCTGGCTATTTTTGGACGGATATGGGGAAAGAATTTACAGGTCGCGCTTTTCAGAACATGCTGACAGAGTTTAATATCAGTTACTACACTAGCAGTTCTATACATAAGGTCTCTTTAGCTGAAAGAGTTCAACGTACCATAAAGGAACGCATGCATCGCTATTTTACACATAAAAACAAATACAGATATATAAACGTTCTCGGGTCATTGGCATCGTCATACAACCGTTCACACCACCGTACGATTGGCACAACACCTAACGAAGTTTTAGAAAGAGGTGCGCTGCCAGAGGTGAGAAGAGATGGAGCACCACCACCGCAGTCTACACATTTCAAAATCAATGATTATGTAAGGCTATCACGTTCTGGAAATAAATTCGCGAAGGGATTTGAGCAAGGATGGACACGTGAGATTTTTAAAGTTAGTGCTATGAGACCGAAAGGTGAGATAATGATGTATTACGTTGAAGATTTGAATGGGGAAGAGATCGCTGGAGGCTTTTACCACGAGGAGTTGCAGAAAGTGACATTTAATTTAGGAAAAACTGTTTAAAATTGAAAAAATTTTAGGCAACAAAGGTTCAGGAAAGAGAAAAATGTACCTGGTGAAATGGCTGGGTTACCCAGAAAGCTTCACTACCTATATAAAAGCTGCTGCAACAATGAAGCTTAATTAGTATGCAACATGGCGCCTAACCATTCTATGTCACACTCCCGTCCTCTTCTTCTCTGTCTGTACATCCTAACAACACCCTCGCCAACTTTGTGACAGAACTCCACGGACCCATCGAATTGGAGCGTGATTCGTATGAGGTGGGTTTATGTGAACTCCAGTTAGTCTCCAAATTTTTAACTCTTGAAAATGAGCAAATCATATTTTTGATACTTAGAAGAATCGATGAGTGCGAAAAATTAGGCATAACCTTAGACAATACGATGCGTTCAGTCCTGTTCGGTGAGGAACAGTACTATAGCACAAATGTATCGCTAGAAATCGGGCATTATGATACAGCCATGGACATTATGATGGGGTTAAACAGGAATCTTGAACGGTCGTACCTGACTTACGATTTACTTTTTGAAGTCGTAAACAGAGACACGCCTCCATGCACATTGAAGTTAAATTCAACGCTTAGTAGAAATATTAAAGATAAAGAGCTGTTCACAATTGTGGCTGAGGGCCGATATAGCGCAGCTCTCCAAAGAGATACCTTTCATGAGGCACAGCATGACTTGTCCAGCTTAATGTATCATTTGAGGATTGAGAAATTGGGTGAAAGCTCTCCACCACCAGACATGTGTTTTGCTCATTGTATCAGTTGTTCGGAGACACTAGTTTTGCACACTAGCATTGCACACATCCCCAACCATAGAGGGAAAAGTTTGAGCATTATATATGACAAGCCCCATTATGTGAATGTTGCGACTAATCTATTAAGCAACATCTCGATATATATAAGAACGATTGAGGGAAAAAATTTAGCATTCGGTGATGGAAGCTTAACAGTGAAACAACAGTTTCGCGGTTTATAATGACCCGAAGGCCATTCACAGTCTATCGAGGAGTGAGATACCAGCGTGTGAGTGGACTTGGATCCATTTTTTCATGCATACTACGCACCGCTGTCCCACTGTTGAAGAGGGGTGCCAGGTACCTAGGGCGGAAGGCGTCACGAACAGGTTTTAACGCGGCAGAAGACATAATGGGTGGAACTAAGCTAAAGAAGCTCTAAAAAAAATCATTTAAAACGTACACGGGACGAAATCATCAAAGATGCAAAGAGAAAAATGGGTGGTGGTGGAAAGAAAAGATCTGCCAGGAAGAAGGAGTTGCCATCACGTAGCGCTAACTGTAAAAGGAAATAAAAAAGGAAGTGCTCTAAGCGTATGAAACCTATGGCTGATCATTTTTTAACTGATATAAGCTGAGGACACTACTCTCTCGAATCATAGGCTGACTAATACTTGTCGAGAGAGGTGGCACTATTTCTGACTCGTCATGGCGCGTTTCATCCATCCGTGTAGTTCACAATGCCGTAAATCGGCACTGTCCCTCTTTGATATGCCCCCCACTCAGGTCTCTATTGTGCATACCGACTTTATTAAAACACTGGTATGCATATGAAATTTTTTTGTCTGCTGTGAGGGTTTTTTCAACTCATATTATATAATTCGACCATGCTGAATTCGAAAATGACATTGGTTTTCCTCAATCAGGTCAGGTTTTTTCTCTATTGGCCATTTATTATAAGTCCAATTTTATCCCCAAATTTATTGATTTTAGCTTAAACACTGTAGATACGAGTAATATTATAAGAACACTCGTGAAAAATGAAAACATTGTGTGAATAAATACTTTTATTCATACAATGAATATGGAAAAAAGTTTATTGAGGAAGGAATGAAGTTTTTTTGGCTTTCCGTCTGTGTTTTTCTTCGGGCACGTCTCGCTTCAAACACCAGCAATAGTCCGCCAGCATATTGATATCCCAGTTTCCCTGGTACCTCTCTTCCATTATTTTGATATCACGGTGAAATCGTTCACCCTGTTCCTCACTATAATCCCCGCAATTTTCAGGAAAATAGTCCAAGTAGGACCACAAAAAGTGCATTTTTATGGACATGCGCGACCCATGAGCTTTGAAAGCTTCCATCAAGTTTTCGACAACGGACTCGTATTCTGGACTTCTACGCTTGCCAAGAAAATCAGTGACAACTGATTTGAATGCCTGCCAGGCATTCTTCTCAGTTGGAGTCATTGCGTTTTCGAACTGAGTATCCTTGATCAAAGTTCGAATTTGAGGACCATCAAAAACCCCAGCATTTAGTTTAGCATCAGATATATGAGGAAATTTACTCTCGAGATATCGGAATGCTGAACCCTCCTTATTCATTGATTTGATGAAATTTTTCATCAAGCCCAGCTTAATATGAAGTGGTGGGAGCAAACTTTTTGTTGGTGGTACAAGGGGCACTGAAACGACATTATGCGACCCAGGTTCAAAATTCTCTCTGGATGCCCATTCACGCTGTGCATAGTGCTTCTCATCCGCTCGGCTATCCCATTTGCAGAGGAAACATGGGTATTTCGTGTATCCCCCTTGCATTCCCAATACAAATGCCACAATCTGAAAAAAAATGAAAATATTTAAAAATTTAGAGAATTTGTTCTATCAGATAAAAAAATCTATGCATTGGACTGTATCACTTCTGTGGGGAAGTTAAGTGTTCTTATACGCTCTCAAATAACCTTTGGAAAAACAACATAGTCAATAGCAATAGTTTACTTATGATATTAGTATTACCTTCAAATCTCCACAGATCCTACAGTTATGTTGGTCGTATACGAGAGCATCCAGTAAAATTTTCATGTTATCGTAGCTCTCAGTAAGTTGTACGGAATGTGCTACAGGGACTGATGCAACCATATTCCCAATGTTGAGAAGTACTGCTTTCAAACTTCGTTTAGACGAGTCTATAAATAGCCTCCATTCTGATGCGTTATATGGCAGGCCCAAGGATTCGATTAGCCCCTCAACATTGCAGCAGTACACTAAGGAAGAGGTATTTTCGTGCACTGCAAAAAACTTGCGGAATTCTTCCTCTCGTTTCCTATACCAGGAGAATGTTGTTCCCGGAGCCAGCAAGTTGTCCTCTCGAAGTCGTGAGCCCAAGATCTCGGCAGCTAATTTGGAAAGTCCTAAATCCCTGGTAAGATCATTAAGTTTGGCCTGGTTGAGAGGCCTCGGCTCATTTCAAGAGGTATTTTGAGGTATATACGACTGGGACTGGTCATTGGCATTGGTCATTGATTCATCATCAGAATCATCGAAGTCCAGGGTTTGAGGTGGGTCGGGTATTGGAATTCCAGGACCATGGGGTACAGGTCTCATAGCAGAAGGAATGTCAGGGTATACAACAATGTGTTTATTCTTCTTGTTAACTCCTGAAAATAGAAACACAGAAACATGGATATAAAACTTGCATATGAAATAGAAGAAGCATTCAGACAGTGGCGGCTCGTGAGGGAAGGCTGCGGTCTGTAAGATATGAAATCGGTCGATGGAGTCTGTATATTTTCTTTCTTTTTCATTCATATTGTCCCTTCGGGACAATATGAATGAAAAAGAAAGAAAATATACAATCATTGTATATGTAATGTAACTTGTATAACAATATGTATGTGTAAATGTATTTTCTATAACAATATGTATATGTAAATGTATGATTACCATTATGGTGAATATTATGCTATATATGGTGAATATTACATTATGGTGAATATTATGTCAAGTTTCATACGAGGATTTCAAAATATTTAAGAAAAATAAATTTATAAGCCCACCTTGGAGTTTGTCATGCAGAAATAGCAATCTGTCACGTGATCCTTTCCTTCTCTCCAAATCATGGGAATTCCGAAAGGCAAAGATTTCGCTCTGCCTTTGCTCCATCTTCTCAAATTTTCAATGCACGTCTTGCAGCACATATGAGGGGCGAAATTTTTGTCCTGGTCCCCTAGCTTAATTCCAAAGTATGCTCTATACATTGTCTTCACAAATTTAGTGATTTGGGACTGGTTATTTGGCATGGTAACCGTCCCACATATGTAGCAGAATCTATTGGGATCATTTTTACACGCTCTATTCATTATGAAATATTTTATCTATATGCCTGAAAAGTAAAAAAAGATATTATACAAGTGAAACAAGTGATGATAGATGTTACTGTTCCAATTCCGCTTTGACAAAATCACGAAAAATTCTATTTTACTTATGAGGCCATAGCCGGATAACCTGAGCTGATTGAGAAAAACGGATTGCAGATTCGAGATCAGCAGGAAAAACTCTATAAGAATCACTTACAAAACCCTTGACAGCAAAATTGATGCATACCAGTGTAATTAATCCATTAAACACAATTAGTCCGCCGAGTGCCCCTATAGAATTTGTGATACCCAGCTCAGGCCTTATCTTTTTTGACTCGAGCTGCATGCACATGTACGCTTAACTGCGTATAGCCGATTTTGATGGAACGGACTGCGATGATAGTTATTCTGCGTACCCTGAAACCAACTTTTTACACTCCATATTCAGCCAGTGTGAAGTGTATTTAAACCAGGTTAACATCTCGGCAGGAACGGGGTACTACCACCTACGAGCCTATCTGGAAAATGCCCTCAACTTTTGAAAAGAAGCGAAGGACACCTTTTTAACCGCCGAGGGATATTACCATGCTAAAGATGAAAATGGCATAAAGGATAAATTTAAAAATTCTAAAAAAAGATACAAGAATGTTTTTGACGTCTTCATACAGATTTCACATTCCAGGAGAAACTGCTTATGAACGGGGTGGATATGAAGTTCAAGCTTACCCGCACGATTCCTGAGATCTGCATAAATCTGGGGTCTCATCGAGAAGAGTGCGCGAAACCTGTTGTGATTCACATAATGGAGACGTATTTGCTATACTCTGAGTGAAATTAAGTTCTCCAAAACAAATAGAAATTGAGAAAGACTTAATACACGCCACAGAAAAATACCCAATTAACAGGGTACAGATCAAACTATCCACGGTGCTAGCCGGGTTGGCCTCGAAGCAACTAGAAAACGTGGCCCTTGGAGTTCCACCTAAAAGGATATTAATTGGAATGCAGGACCTAAAAGGATTTTAATTGGAATGCAGGACCACTCCTCAACGAATGGAAAATATAAAAAGAGTGCCTTTAATTTCTAGAATTTCGGCCTTAAAAATATTACTCTATACGTAAATGGCATCGCTTTGGGAGGGACTATGATTGTGGACTACTCATCAGACGCTGTGTTCCCGCTCTGCGCGAGAGCATATTTTAATCTGGCTCATAATGCAGGCGCCTGTGACGAACTTGGGTTTGGTGTAACGCAGAAAGAATTTGTCGAAGAATTTAACATTTATTCATTTGATATTACGCCTGATTTGTCTGCTGGCGTGAACACGCATTTCAGTCCACAACAGAATGGGAATATCTCAGTCAGGTTGGAATTTGCCAAGCCTATAGACGCGCCTATAAGTGTGCTAGTTTACCTCGAATCACAGGCACTAATAGAAGTTGATCTTTTCAGGAACGTGGTCACAGACTTTTAAAATGGATGCGAATATACTCCAGAGTAATGAAAAGTGACCGTTTCACACGCTCAAATTTATCGGTGTGTTTGCGGAGAATGAAATAGTGAAATCGCCAACTACAAGAAACTGGTACGGGATTATCGTTAACACCGATATTGTGGCGGGTGAGGGGATTCATTGGTTTGTAATCTATTTTAAAAATAGGGAAAGAATGTACTATTTTGACTCACTCGGCGCTCAGCCCTGGATTGATTCTGTGGTTGTGCAGTTTATCGAGCAATTACATGTACCTGAGATTGTGTGGAACCCGTATCGCTTTCAATGATATTATAGCGACACGTGCGGGATGTACGCCCTCTCATTTCTCATGCACATGTCACGTGGGAAGGGATTTACAAATTTTTAAAATTATTCGATTTGTGCGAAACGGAAATGAATGATAAAAATGTATGCAGACAGATATAGAAAAGGCTCCCATATGTTAGCACCCACTATATTGTGTAAAGGTGTATATCTATATTGTGTAGAGTTGTATATACATTTGTAACTGTAAAATGTACCCGTTAAGACGCTTTGTACATGTGTTCTGCCATTTAATAAATTAAATGAAAGTACAATGTGTTTTGTTCTTAACCCTAAAAAAAGACACATTAGTTCCTCGATGAGCTGGCACTCGCTGGACTGGATGTGAGCCAATACCTCGACTTCTGTGTTCAGATCGCTGGTTTGGTTGTGGGGTAAAGCATCCTTATCATTTATTCTCCTTTCATCAAAAGGAAAAGTAGCTATAACACGATCAAGTTCCGCATCGGTCCTATAAAGTTAAGTAAAAATAAAGAGCTACACTAAGAGAAAATGCCACAAATTTAAAAAATTCTAATCATAAAGTAGATAATTCTTAAAAGTTTTTGTAATTTAAAAATCCTACTACGGTGCTGTCTTTAAATATCGAGAAAAATATTATTAAAACTCCACCATATATATTACACACACACACATATATATATAATATATATTATATATATATATATATATATATATGCCGAAATAACCACGAAGGAAACAGATTAATTAAAAATATTCTTCAAAACGCGTTTATTGCGGCCTTTTATAAGTTAACACCGGTTGAAACATTATACTGTATATAGACCGAGAATAAACACAAACTATTTTTCAAAACAATTATTATGGAACTTATAAGATAATTAACACTGAATGAAACGATAGTAGGATATATTATGTCCGGTGAGGTTATATTACTATAAACGAGAAAGAGCCCTGGGCGATATATATATATATATATATGTGTATATATATATTATATATAATATATATATATATATATATATATATATATATATAATGTCCCGGTTAGGATATATTATTATAAACGATAGTAGGATATATTATGTCCCGTTAGGTTATATTACTATAAACGAGAAAGAGCGCGGAATATCTCCTATACAAGCGTCGTTCTTTACGTTATTTATACCCTTGGGGCATTGGTTTCTGCGAGTATGTAGAAGAATTACGGCATTTGGAAGAGTGAAGTCCATGGTGTAATGGTATCGCGTCTGACCGGCAATCGGAAGATCCCGGGTTCGATTCCCAGGTGGTTACTTCATTTTTTCATTTGTTCCGTTTTCTCTCTCTCGTCTTGCGCGGAATATCTCCTATACAAGCGTCGTTCTTTACGTTATTTATACTGCGTGTTCTTTGCAGTTGAATGTATATATATATATATATATATATATTATGTCCCGGTTAGGATATATTATTATAAACGATAGTAGGATATATTATGTCCCGGTTAGGTTATATTGTTATAAACAAGAAAGAGTCCTGGCCGATATATATATATTATGTTCCGGTTAGGTTATATTTATAAACGAGAAAGAGTCCTGGGTTTAATTTTTTCGTTGTAGGAAAACTCAGAACAAAGCTTGGTTAGGCACTTATAAGTTAACACTGAATGAACCGCAGAATATAATCACAAATTAATTAATCACATCTCTAAGGCGTTAGCGGGAAAATTGTACTCGCTGTGGCAATTTTCTCTAACAATCTGCGTAGATAAAAGTTCATTCCGATCTACAGCGTTGAAAATTAGGCGCGTTGCCGCAGCATAAAAATCTTAATCTTCAATCAATTCGGGGGAGGCGTACAGCTGGCTCATGGTTGGTATTTCAAAAACACTAAGCAAGAAAACGAATGAACTGAGGCTCTGAGATGAGCTGCTTCCTTTTATAAAGGGGGCTTGTGATCAACCCACAACACATGAAACGCTAGCTTCCTATTGGCTATCGGTGAATTTTGCGCAGGACTTGACGCGTAGGCCTGCAGAGCGGCCAAACATAGGTCCTTGGCTCTGCCCACAGGGCTGTGATTGGTTGCCCCGTGAGATCTGGGACGTGTCACATATTCCCATTCGTAGAGAGAGAGAAACGCTTTGTTTTTTTATCTTGTATTTGGCCGAGAGAGAGAGAGAGAGAGAGAGAGAGAGGAAGAGAGAGGAGAGAGAGAGAGAGCGAGAGAGAGAGGGTGAGAGAGAGAGGGAGAGAGAGAGAGAGAGAGAGAGCGAGTTGAGGATGGCTTGTGAAACGGTTTATGGTCCCTGAAATATAAAAGTGGAAGGTAATTTCAGATTCAATTATCCATGAAGAAACCGCTGTAAAAATTTTATTGTATCGCATAAGAATTCTACGACAAAATAAATAAATTTAAAAATAACAGATGCGTGCTGGTCGCGGGTCATTAGCCCAAAGTTTACGATCTCGAGCAGATCGCTGATTAGTATAAATATATATATATATATGATGAATAAAACCACGAAGGAAAGGAAACACAAAATGGTGCTCAAGCGCTTTCGTCTAATGACATCCTGAGGATGTCATTAGACGAAAGCGCTTGAGCACCATTTTGTGTTTCCTTTCCTTCGTGGTTTTATTCATCATAAATATTTTTCACGTGTTACTTTCGTGAAATAATTTTCATATATATATATATATATATATATATATATAGAGAGAGAGAGAGAGAGAGAGAGAGAGAGAGAGAGAGATTTGTACATATGTAGGGGGGTCACCTTAGCTTTCGGTACAATAAATAAATTTTAAAAAAATAACAAAGATGTGTGTGTGATGCGACTTTTCAGAGGAAATTGAAGAACGTGTGGTTAAAAAAAAAGCGAATTATGGTACCCTCTAAATTAACTTTGTAAAATTTATTATGCCCTGTAAATTAAAAAGTATGGAACTGGAAATGGTTTTTAAAAAAATATCACCAACTTTTCACAAAGACTCGTTTAATTATCGCTATTTAAAACTCGACCTTCTCATGGCTTGTATGCTGACCCGACGGTGGGTCGTACAATTTAATGATGCATGCCTTATCTCGAATCTTGGAAACTGGAAATAACTATTAATGTCACTTATCTGTGAAGGAAAAAGGAAAAATCATCACTGCGCGGAAAGGAAGCGATTTAGCGACATTCGAAGATATATTCGGAATTCGGGTACAAATCGCACATGTTTGAGAGAAACGCTAAACTGCGAGTCAAATGCGCGTGAAGTTTAATCTTTATGATGTCTATGATCTCGAAATAAACTCCTTCGGAAAGATGCTTATTTATTGGAATTTTAAATCGATATTATCTATCACTTCCGTCAAACTCCACAATTTTCAGTACGATGTTTAATATAATTATGTATATATATATATATATATATATTTTTTTTTTCCCATAAATATTTATGTCCTTCTATTGTTCAGCTACTTACATCGTTTAATTAGGAAATATTTAGGAAGGTGTTTGCTTATATCGCTTTCACCGTTCTTCTCTTCATTTCCCTCCTTTATCATATTTCCTTTCTATTTATTCATTTGTGCTGCACATTTTAATGCTACGTGTACCATTTGTCCTGTTTTAATTTGCAGAAGTCACAGATGAAAAAGACTGTAATATTTAATTCAAGTTAGTCGGAGAGTGAGTTAATTAATGCAATTTGACGACGTGATTACAATTTTGTGTACGCTTCTTGTACCAATTTTCAGAATTTTTTAGATGAACTTTTTTCCGGAACTGTACATATATAGGCTTTCTTTGGTTTCGATTAGTTCCCCCTGAATTGTTCATTCTGACGAATGTCAATCTTTTCGCCCATACCCTAGACCAGGGGTGGGGAACCTGCGGCCTTAAGGCCGCATGCGGCCTTCTGGGTCATCAAGTGCGGCCTTCTGCGGCTTATCGAGATAAATCTTAATTTATATAAAAACCATGAATTCCAAGCAGTTATAATAATATATAACAGAATATAACTCCTGAACTGATTTTGAAAAGCATGATATCACCCTGAAACTAGCTTTCCAACCTCACTTAGTTGATGTATCAAAGGCACCAGAAGAGTTACAAATGGAGCTTATTGAGTTGTCTGAAGATAATATCCTGAAATCTCTGTTTGATAGTAAGGAAGATCCCCTTGAAATTTGGAAAAAGGCGGTAGAATACCCTCGCCTTCGCGAACATGCTCGCCGATTGATTTCGTGCTTTTCTACGACATACCGTTGTGAATCCACATTCTCATACTTGACACAAATCAAGAATTCGTTGAGAACACAGATGACAGATGAGCATCTGGAGGACCAATTAAAACTTAAAACCTCCATGTTAGAACCCGATATCACAATGTTGTCTCACCAGAAGCAATCTCAAAGAAGTCATTAAATTATTAAAAAGGTAAGTGAATAAATTATTCGTCTTAAAATGCATGTATACTCCCTGCTAGCTATTAATTTAAATAATATTAACAAAAGGTTTAAATTTACTGTAAAAAATAGTCACATTTATTGACTGCGGCAAATTTCAATGTGGCCTTCACACATAAAAAGGTTCCCCACCCCTGCCCTAGACCTACTTTTTAACGGGGATGTGTATATATATATATATATATATATATATATATATATATATATACATAAAGAACGACGCTTGTATAGAACGTTCCGCGCAAGATGAGGAGGGAGAACGAACAAATGAAAAACTGTGGTAACCACCTGGGAATCGAACCCGGGATCTTCCGATTGCCGGTCAGATATGATAACCACTACACCATGGGCCTCACTCAATCAGAAGTCGTAATTCTCCTACATACGCGCAGAAACCAATGCCCTGAGGGGGCACCTCCCGCATGCCGCACATATATACATTTCAACTGCAAACAACACACAGTATAATTAACGTAAAGAACGACGCTTGTATAGAAGAACGTACCGCGCAAGATGAAGAGGGAGAACGAACAAATGAAAAACTGAGGTAACCACCCGGGAATCGAACCCGGGATCTTCCGATTGCCGGTCAGATATGATAACCACTACACCATGGGCCTCACTCAATCAGAAGTCGTAATTCTCCTACATACGCGCAGAAACCAATGCCCTGAGGGGGCATCTCCCGCATGCCGCACATATACACATTTCAACTGCAAACAACACACAGTATAATTTTTTCATTTGTTCGTTCTCCCTCCTCATCTTGCGCGGAACGTTCTTCTATACAAGCGTCGTTCTTTACGTTAATTATACTGTGTGTTGTTTGCAGTTGAAATGTATATATGTGCGGCATGCGGGAGGTGCCACCTCAGGGCATTGGTTTCTGCGCGTATGTAGGAGAATTACGACTTCTGATTGAGTGAGGCCCATGGTGTAGTGGTTATCATATCTGACCGGCAATCGGAAGATCCCGGGTTTGATTCCCGGGTGGTTACCTCAGTTTTTCATTTGTTCGTTCTCCCTCTTCATCTTGCGCGGAACGTTCTTCTATACAAGCGTCGTTCTTTACGTTAATTATACTGTGTGTTGTTTGCAGTTGAAATATATATATATATATATATATATATATATATATATATATATATAAAAGAGAGCGCGCGAGAGGTAGAGAGAGAGGAGAGAGAGAGCGCAAGAGAGAGAGAGAGAGCGAGGAGGGAGGCTGGTTACCCATTTTATCTACCATTCGTGAAAGGATGTTTACACTCCACCTTAGGCCTACAGTTTAATACGATCATTAGGTCACCCTGGCTACCATTCGTGAAAGGATGTTTACACTCCACCTTAGACCTACAGTTTAACACGGATCATTAGGTCACCCTGGCTACTAACCTCGGAAGGACGCGCCGTCGCCGGGTATCGACCCCGACGCATATAATCGTGTGTACGTAATATTTTATGAGCGTATAGACGGGTGTGTACGTGCCAAAACGAAGTATACACTGTGCCAACTGGCTGGTAATGCCTGGAGGCACTGGCTGATTAATCCGACTGGCTCATTAGGGGCCTATAAGACAACAGCCGCCTCGGCTGAAGTCTTAATATGCGCTTGGCTCCTGTCAAGCGAACAGTTCTCCTCCTCTCTCTCTCCTTCTTCTTCTCTCTTTTAGGTTAGGTATACCCCTTTGGGAGGTGAGGCCGTCCCAACTTCTCCCCCAAAGAGGTCTCCCCCAGCGGGAGTTCATTGCAACTTGAGGGATAACTCCGCCTCCAAGTTGCATAACCCCTTGTTGTTCTTGCAGCAACCCCCTCCCCCCTTAGGGGGTGCCTTGCAACAAGGAGGTGGCACTCTTGCAACTTTGATCGACATTTGCAATTGCATTGCACTCTCTCCTTTTGCGCCCATGCTACTGATGTGCTTCGTGTACCTAACGGCGCACATGTTGAGATTTAATAAGAAACAATAAACTTGATGTGTTATGCAACAACATGCAAAACAGAGCATTACTGTGTCTTCTTTGGATTTCATCTAATTAATTAAAGTTTATAATCGGGAAAGGACTTTGTGTACATCCTGTCTTTTAAGTTCTCACAGTACTTTTCTCAGCCAATATTAATTACAAGGAAGAAACCGGAGCAATATAACCAATATTCACGATATATAAACTTTGATGCATTAGATTGCCAACTGAACTATAAGAATGAAATAAAAAGGGCCAGTAATTTTAATACAGATACATGAAACCAGTATATGGATCGGTGATCACGATCTTGATTGTAGGACTTGTAACAAAGTTGATGATATGCAGCAGTGTAATGTGTTGCGCTATAACCTGCACCCGATACCAATGAACCGGTCAACTTCCTACCAGCAATCGAGACTAACCCCATATATATATATACTGCTTTAAATAACCGACTGGTTTGTATCTTTATTTCACTCAACCTTTAATTGTTCTATAGACTCCTTTACTGTACAATTTACTAATTTACCTTCAGTTCATGCATGTTCATTTAGTCCATAAACTCGCCTGTGTCTTGAAACGTTTATTTTATAAAGTCTTTTAAATTGTAAACACTGTTTTTAAGCAGAAAACATGACAAAGAAAAAACAATACAATACAATAAAATACAATACAAAATACAATACAATACAAAACAATACAAGAATTTTAAATTTTAAATTTTCCAAAATCTACAACTTTAACGTATATGCCAACCAAGTAACCAACTACCCCTACCCTACCATTCACAAAATGGCCTGTGCCTACGATACCCTCGCCAGGAATGACGAATGTCGTAGATGATGTTAAATATTATTAACATACAAGATACTCACTTACACCAGAACGGTCACAAAACCCCAGACAGAAAAATGTTTCCATTAAATACATTCCTGATTATTTAACCAAATCCATCACAAAAATTACAGATGATTGCATACATGGTACTTGTAGGTTATCTCCCCCCCAACCAATTTTGACAGAATATTTTCGTTAAAACTAATGAAAATATCACTACTTAACCTAACCAATTATCAAGGGCGTACGCCGTACAGTTGATCTATTGGTAAATAGTAAATACTATTCCAGAAACAAACAATGTTATAATTAATAATAGATCAACTGTAAGAAGCCCTTAATAATCGGTTAGGTTAAGTCGTGGTATTTTCGTTAGTTTTAACGAAAATATTCTGTCAAAATTGGTGGGGGGGAGATAACCTACAAGTATCCCATACACGATTGGATTGCATTCCTTCCAATGGGCATGACACCCCGCAAGATGAAACCTCTAGCATTTATTACTTCGTAATTTGTTTAACCACTCACTTAATAATTTCAATGGATGCTCAACGGAACTGCGTTAACCATCGAAAATTATTTTCTCTATATAATTAAGTTCGATGTACCGATTAAAACGAAATTTATAAAAGCCAAACTTCACTCTGCAGTATGCTTTACGGATCTAGACAAGTTTTTACATTCGCAGTATACTGCAAACGTTTAAGTCCACTTGGTATTCACTGTAAGATTTTTGTTCTTCGTTTCATCAATAATTCTCTTCTTGCTTCCGAAGGAAAGGTTCCACTTTAAATTGACTTAAAGTTCCATAATTAATTTAAAACTATTTACTTATTGTTTTCATAAGTTACTCCCTTATTTTTTAAACATACAATTATAATGTCAGTCGATACTAAAGAAGAAAAAATTATTCATCTTTTGCCACCATAAAATAAACACACTAAAATCAAATAAATCAATGCAAAGGGAATGAATTTCAACAAAAGACATAAGTTACACGTTAAAGTAGTGACTTTTTGTTGATATTAATGACTAGAAATAAACACATCCTTAATTCCTTGATAACAACCAATTCTGACATCGTAACTACAGTTTTCTTAGTGGTTATTTTGTCCTCTCTTCCTTTCAATAAATTCAGTTGCCGTATCCGAATATAATAATTAACATTTACAAACAACGAGAAGTAATTTTGAAAACAATAAAAACATTAAAAAAATAACAACAAACAAATTAATATACAACATCGAGGTAAACTGTTTAGGGCAAACTATTTTCTCAATTTTACTCCTTTTTAACCTTCTTAACAACTAACACTTAAGTGTTCTCTTCTGCACAAAGCTTTCCTGCCACCGGACCCATAAAACTCTCCATGCATACTCTAGAAACTTCTGTTCTCCAATGAAATTACTTCAACTTCTTTCATAAAAGCACCTCAAGTGAGAGACATTCGTCCTATGTTAAACCAACCAATCTCTTCACTTCTCTTTCCTTCCATTTTCACTATGCCAAGCTTATGAGTATTTCCATACTTAAACTACTTTCTACACCCTCTGTAACGCCATCTCTAACAAGATATTCATTCATTTGATCTCCACTGACGTTCCTATCCAAACATCGTTTCTTTCTTTGAAATAGTCACCCTCATTTTATACCAAACTGTAATAAACAGCATTCATTCCCAAGTCCGCCGCCTCACTTGCAGTTCCTCTTCGGTCAGAAAAATGTCGAATAATTTGAATAGTTCCAGTCTTGTAGTATTTGTGGCTACAGTTTTGTAAGCGAGTATATTATCACAAATACTTGCTTCGATACAATAGTGAATGTATTGGGTGATTTTTAAACATCTAACACTTTAAAAGGTTTGTAATTTTTTTATTAACTGAAATAAAAGCAAGAAATTTTTTATTGTACTTTCTCTACACATGGAGAATTAGTCACTTAGTGCAAAACATGTATGTGATGTCCTCTCAGCTCAAGATACAGTACTTACGCGATACTTTCGCCGGAAGAGTCCTGTCCAACAGATTTCCTGGGGTTTACGATAAAGGAAAAACATGGCCACCAACATCACCATATCTAAAACCCTGTTTAAACAGAATCCACACACAATAGAACAATTGAAAGCATCAGTTGAGTAAGAAATTTCTCAGATTTCAACAGATACTCTGCACAGAGTAGTGCAAAATTTTGTTGTTCGTGTACAAAAAGTTAATGAGCTGAGACGACATCACATACAACATTTTTTTGTACTAGGGTAATAATTCCCCATGTGTAGAGAAGGTCCAGTAAAAATTTCATGTATTATAATATAACATAACACCTTAATGTTATAAACTTCTAGCAGAGAAAGTTTTTGAAGACATTTCAACGAAATATGTTTAGTCGTAGGCTGACATTTGCGAACTTGAGTTGAGGCGCAACCAATAGAGTCGAGTCAGCAATTCCTTCAATGACCAGAGTTGTAAGCATGTACAATTCAGGGTCTCATTTTTGACCAACTTCTTTTTTTTCTGGGTCCAACCATCTAATATCATTATGCCTGTCGCTCTAAGTAAGAAAATAGGAATTATTTTCCATTTGATGAAAATTTGCTATCTAATTTATTTGTTACGCCATTGTGTTGTGTGAATTCGGAGTTACTTTAGTGGCACTAACAACTTTACTGTCCAACATATTTTGCTCTATAATCAGGCTCCCTGGAATGATTAACGTCTCAGTAGCTGCATGTGACGCTTAAGCCTTGGCTTTCCCGTACCACTTAAAAAGCTCTTCTACCTACCCCCCTGTTGTACTCCTACCACCGGTTGAAAAGCTCTGTGCCAGAGAGCTCAACGTATCCAGCCACTGCAGGAGCGGTGCGGCTGCAGCTCTACGGTTTAGGGCACTGGTTCCCAACCGGTGGGCCATGGAGGTTGGTCATAGCATACCTTCTAAAAATCAAATTCAAATTTAGAAGTAGAATAATTTTAGTCATTTTATAAAATTATTGGCATAATAATTATTTACATTATTTTTTCCATGAGATATTCGAATCAGTTCAAGTGGACCATCGCTTCAAAAAGGTTGGCAAACACTGGTTTAGGGGTCAAAACTTCCTTTAGTGCAGTTCACATAATTTAGGATCAATGAAAGAAAGCCACCCCCAGCCTTCTTTAGTTAGCTTTAGAAGGCTAATTGACGAAAATATAACGACCTAACCTAACCAATCGTCAGCGGCGTACAGTTGACCTAACAATTGGTTAGGTTTGATATTTTCGTTAGTTAGCCTTATAAAGCTAACGAAACAAGGCTGGGGGTGGCTTTCTTCAGTGATCCATAATTTATTCTGAAGCAAATATTATTTTGCACACGCTCAGATGTTTTGCTCGAAAAATAAATTATTATTATTATTAATATTATTATTATTATTATTCCATTTCACTTCCCTCGAATAATAAATGAACGGAATCCCATCGATTCTGCCTAAAACGCTTCCATGCTTCATAACGGCATATTCAGATAAGAATACTAATATATTAATGTCATAAGATATGCAGATATCTGCATGTCATAGACAGGATAAAAAGTTACGAGTATTTCTCCGTTTGAAGATATTGTAAAGCTTTATCCTAAATTGTATTCCTTTTTCTAAATACAGGTTTTGAATTTTGAATTTTTTGAATGAATATTAATATTAATATTAATATCTTGCAATTACAGTTCCCATAAACAATAAATTTTGTTTTGAAGAAAAGAAGATGTGTAAATTACAACGAACAATCGAACAGGTGTGTTCCATGGAATAAAAATACATTCAAAATTAAACTTACGTTTCATAGACTCCACAGTAAAAATTAAGGAAAACGCACATATTCATGAGGTGTATTTTTTGTACTTTAATAAATTAAAGAATAACTTTTAAATGAGAGAGAGAGAGAGATAGAGAGAGAGAGAGAGAGGAAGAGAGAGCGCTACAGGGCCAAGAGGAAGCCTCAAAGACCTTTCTGTCCACTCGTGGAGGTTCCTGTTATTAAATTAATCCATTTTTATCTATTCTAGGAGTGATAGAAGACTGGATAGAGAAGCATAATGCTTTTTCCTGACCTTCCGCTCCCTCCCCGTCAGAGGCGGGTACGGAAAAAGGTTGAAGAAAATACCTTGGTCCTGGAAAGTAACCAAGGAAATTTTACAGGAAAGAGGAGAGTACATAAACTAGCTCTTCAATTACGCTATGTACATATAATTAAGGATTAAGAGGACAGGATTAAGAAAGAGATAAAGGTTAAACGCTCCATGTCTATACCCATGAACGCACAAAGCCATGACGCCGGCAAAGTGACGAAATGCTTCCACAAGAAAGGGGTTAAAGCAGGAGTTGAGAACAGAAATCAGATTTTCAACACCATGCTCTCACCAGTCACGCGCATCTAGCAACACAAGAGAAAGAAGAGAAAAAAGAAATCGCAAATGCAGAAACGCAACTCCAGAGAGAGAGAGAGATATGTAAATAAAAAAGCAAGATATGGGCTTAGCTGTGAAGGTTTGCTCTCCAAATCTCGTTACTGAAGATATTTTCTTTTGATAAATAATATTCTGGAATTTAATATTTTCCCATTTGAATGCCAAATAATAATATCACAAACACACGATAACCAAACGATCTAAAAGAGGAAATGATCACTAATATAAATCGTTTGTAACACAAAAACAAAAAGAATCTTTTCCAGTTACGACCTCTTCCACACAACCTGAAAAAGAGGAGGTGCAAACGACACCTATACTTTTATATTTGTAAAGAGAAGCAATTGACGTTTGAGGAGGGGAAATGGCAGTAAAAAATAAATCCATTGGATTTAGAGGCTTTTATTGCTTCTTTTCCGATCCAATATCTGTGTCTTTTCACCTGTTCGAGATCGATACGAGGTCAGACAACCGCGTCGCTGGACGTAACTTATTTTTTACGACTGTCCTGTGTAATGTTTTGCTGTTTTAGTGTCACATACGTGTAGCATATATATATATATATATATATATATATATATATATATACACACATAAGGACACCAAGACTAGTCGGTATGCAAAGCTTTTGGCATTTTCTAATGTCATCTTCATTGTATCGCGCGTACAAAGGCCACTTCCCGCACGCGACTTTTATAAGAGATGCACTGTTGGACGGTCTGACGTGAGGTGGTCCTCGAAGGCGAGCTCGGCCTAAGCCGTGGAATATCCAAGTTGCTGAAATAGTTTAAGAAAAAATGGGGGGACACTCAAAATACACTGAGGAGCTAAAGTGAAACACAGCTGTTTCTCCTTTTTGAGTATTACTTCACTCTCCGGGATATTTATTGAACGATTTTCTCTAGCGAGAGGCACAGAAGGGGAAGACAAAATTTACATCCTCTTAGACTTAGAGTTACCGCTGATGGTCAGGAATTGAAAGGGGAAGAGGTTCGATCTTTTTCGACAATGGTTCAAGGCAGGAATTTTTCAAAGGTCTTTATCACTTGAAGGCTGAGGCAGGAAGGAATTTGCTTCATAAATTATTAATTAAATTTAAAAATGATTTGGGGGACTAGATTTGAAGTTTAAGTCTCCCCCTCAGCTGGAGAACTAAAGAACCTTAGTGGTAAGCTAAACTCATTCAAAACAATAGAATTTCAAATTAAAAAATAATTACATAAAAAAAGAATGATTTTGCAAAGTGTACATTTTTTTGTGGCGATCTAATGTCAGGTTGTAAGTTCATCCTAAGTATATACATTATTAAGTATATTATAATTTTGGTGTACTATAATTACGATTATAATTACCTCTTAACTAACTAAGTCATGAGAGTTAATTACTCTTTAAATAAATTAGAGTCACTTAGTTAATTACAGTTTTATCAAATTGTTAATAATATATCTGATACTTAAGTAAGCTACAGAAGTTATACAATTTATATAATGTAGGAGAGATATTCGTTATTTATAATTTAAAGGAAATTAATAACAATGCTATATGTATATTTATAGTTAACTATGATTACTATAATTTGTATGTATAAGACCCAACGGTGACAAATATCAGAAAATGGCTAGTTATCATAGTTGAAAGCCTACTGTAAGTAACCAGTGACGAAGTAAATGGAGGAAGGATACGATGTGCTGTACTTTCCATTGAGATTACAAGGACATTTATGATGACGTAACACATAAGTAACAGAATTCGAATGGCAGTGGGGTAGAAATAATAAGTGCAGTTAATGAGAATAGGGATAACTATGTGACGTAAACATATAACGAACCAGTGACATAACAGGATAACAATGTATTATAATATAACATAACACCTTAATGTTATAAACTTCTAGCAGAAGCAAGAGAACGTTTTTGAAGACATTTCAACGAAATATGTTTAGTCGTAGGCTGACATTTGCGAACTTGAGTTGAGGCGCAACCAATAGAGTCGAGTCAGCAATTCCTTCAGTGGCCAGAGTTGTAAGCATGTACAATTTAGGGTGTCCCATTTTTGACCAACTTCTTTTTTTTTCCTGGGTCCAACCCTCTAATATCATTATGCCTGTCGGTCTAAGTAAGAAAATAGCAATTATTTTCCATTTGATGAAACGTTTGGACCCCCTAGGCCTTACAAAACCAATTTTCCCCTTTTCTTTATCAAAAATTGTCGATTTTCGGAAGTCTTTCGGTTATAAATTTCTTGCATTTTATTATAACTTCAGACTATGTACATTTTTTGATAGGAAATTAAAATAGCTATCGATTGATACCTAATTTACTATGCTTTGGTACTAAAATAGAAAATTAAAAGGCAAAAGTGTTAATTTTTAACATTTTCTTCTCCATTTCTGACCCTAAAGCCGTATAAAAACCATATATATATATATATATGTGTGTGTGTGTGTGTGTGTGTGTGTGTGTGTGTGTGTGTGTGTGTACTAACTGTACTTCTATTTATTTTCAGATTTATGATGATGATGTGATTTATGATATGATTATGATACAAATTTCAGATTAGATTAGTTAGACTAAAATGGCTTGTGCAAAAGTTGAAACTCGTACCACGGATAAGCCAGAAGATTGGCTTCTCATAAACTATCATAATTCACAATTTGGAACCTTAGAAAGGGTTTCTTTTGCCATCTAATGGTGACGTCTTACGTCCCTATCTATTTTTATCAAGAGAGGAACCTATGGAAAAGAAATCACAGTCATATGTTATCCAAGAAGTACTAAGAAAAGTTAAAAAATTTTGGGATTTGGCCGGTATCACATGCCAAGATACTTCAGAAAGCCGCCATCCGAGGAAAAAAGTAGAACAATTGATAAAGCAATATGAATACTTCTCGAAATACAAAACAGGAAAAAAGAATAAATAAGAAGAGACCATCTTTCCTGAAGGAATTAAAGGAGTTATTTCATATTTGTTCTCAAAATGCCATAGAAATAATAAAAAAAAGATCCATCAAGAACTTTGGTAACAAAGCAGCAAGATATAGAGTTTCTAATATACCAAAGAGGACCCCAAAAGCTTTGCTTAGGATCAATAGATAAAAGCTAACAAAACAAGTTTGAGAGTTAGGTGAAAGGAGTGGAGCGTGAAAAATTACTTAAAGAGAAGGAACTGGAGAATGTAGGGTGTCCCACTTATGACCTTTTTCTTCAGATTCATTGAACATACCTTTTTTCCTGTTAGAAATGGTTCACTTTTACTAAATATATCAAAAAAAGATTCAATTTAACAATTTTGGGGTCCCCGACCCACCCCAGAAAATGGGCCCCCCCCCCTGAAAATGCTAGAAATACCCATTTTTTGTATTGTGATCAACCTAAATGAACAAGATTTTTGTCAAATATCAACATATTTCATATCAAAAGAAAGGTAATTCGAAGCTTTATTCAGTAAGGTACAAGAAACAGCAGTAGGGTGTTACCGCCCCCCTTAGAGCATCATCCCAATGCAGCTCTGCGGCGATGGGCCTCGAAAGGATAAGACAAGTAAGAACTTTATTCATCTTATCGAATCGAAGTGGGAACAACTTGGTTAACATAAGGTTAAAATTATATAAATTAAAATACTTTAAGCTTTTGACAATGTTAACAAAGCTCCATCGTTTTTTAATTTATTCTCAAAAATAACACAAAAAAGATCTTTACCAATAACATAAGGAAATAAAAGTTAAAACAAAAGAAAGTAGTCTTAGGAACCTTTTCTACTTAAAGCAATGAACAAACTTTTATTCGCTTGAAACAAAGCTTAAAATAAAAAACAAAAACAAATAATCTTAGTTACATTTTAACCTCAGAGCAGTGACCAAATTTTTCTTCGTCATGTTTGGGATTGCATGTCTATTTCGTTCAACGACCTGCAAAAGTTGTTGAAACTCACTTTCATCCTTACAATGCCCATGAAAATTTTGCATGAGCTTGACGCCACACTCTGCCGTGTCGTTCACTACTTTGGCAGACGAAATAAGGCCTCCTCATTCTTTTAAAATCGTCATCCTCTTCCCATAATGATATGGGTTTTTTAATTCATTCCCTAGATGAGTTGAGAAGTCTGAATAGGTACCAAGATCTTGGACCGATGAGGCGATGAAGTCTGACACCCTGCTTCAGAATAGGGAAGATAGGCTGACCTGGTGTGAACTCTTGAGGAGGATCATATTTTGTTAATTCTTTGGCCACCTTAAACTTTTCTTCATTATTAACAGAGCCAACCAAAGCCATAAAAACGAGCTCATCAGTCAAATACCAATAATGACCTCGAAAAATGGCTAGGGCAGATTCGGCAACCTCACTGTCTACTTTTTGTATTTTATCAATTCATTGTAGAATCTAAGATCATTTACAGGAGCGTCGGATGATTTAGTACAGGACAACCAATATTTTCCATAAAAAAGGGATGTAAACTGACAAAATCTTTCAAGTTTTTGAATAGTGACATCATCGTAGCCAGCTTGGTGAGAGAAGGCATACATTTTATTGGTGTAAAGGATTGAAGCCATCCATCTTGCATGATGGAAGGCTTCTGGCTTAATCCAATGAACTCCTCTGGAAGGCACTTCATTCAGAATGAGGAGAATTGTCTCTGCTAATTCTTTAGTCATCGCGAGGAAGGGAACTCTTTTGGTTAAGAATATCATTCATGAAAGTGATGCTGGATTCTCTCATATCTCTTAAATACCTATCTTTTATTTCAAGGTGTCTGTGAGGCAGTTTAGTGTCAATATTTTTCAAAACACTTTCTCTAAAGTTCTTGAAGGCTTCATTTTCAGGCGAATTAGTTTTGCCAAATATTCTGATGTGAGAGTAGCCAAAATCCTCTCAGAAATATGATGACGGCATGCCATCCACAGTAATTTTTTTCCAATAAGTTCTTCCACCTTTTGGCATGCACCTTTTTTCCATCCGATGTTTGAGGCATTTGTATCAAATACCAGCCCATACACATTGTCTTCTAACTTCAATTCTGAGATGGTTTCAAACACGCTTGTTGCTTGAGCTGATCCGGTACTGTCTTTGATTTTTGCTACGGAGAGTAATTTCTCATAATCATTTTCCCCAGTAACTAGTATTGCCAATCTTTCCTCCTTCCCACCTGATAAATTACAGATCATTTTGCTATCCCAATGGATCAGAACATACTGGGGAGAACGAAATCACCATGGATGTTCTGCCACGTTCTTTTTCTTGATATTGTAGCTGCTCGAGCTGAAGTAGTTTTGGATATGCTCATTTCTTCTATGTTTTTGCCACACTCTGTGGCGACAACTGATGCAAAGATTGTACGTTACCTTATGGAGAGTCGAAGACGATCTGCTCTGTTGATTGAAGCAAACTACTTGGTCTTGTTCTTGATGGGCCTGGCTGGGGTTCTGGAGAATATTCTTCACCCGAATAATTATCTGTGTCATCACTTTCACTGATGGTTGGATTGACTGATCTCTTTTCCAATGCTTTTCGTTCAGCTTCTTTCATTTGTCGCTTCCTTTCTTCATCGAATCTTACTTCTTTCCTTTGCACTTTTGACACATAAGCTTTATCTAAAGGGCCAAGACACATCTTCCTCTCCTCTCTTTGGTCTTCTAGGAAATTTATGCCCTCTTTAATTTGTTCCTGAGTTCTTAGGGAATCCGTTTTTATCTCATGAAATATGTTTTGTGTAGAAATATCAAACAGATCATTCAACTGACCGAAGTAACTTTGCTTTTTGGTTTCATAACATTTAGCTTTTTGCTCTCTCTTTATTACTGTTTCATGTAATTTTATCAAGTTTAGTAGCATGGTTCGTGGGGTTTTATATCTTACGAATCTTTTGATGGAATGCCTGCCTTTTCCCAAATTGTTTGAACTTTTTTCAAAACATTCAAAATGTTTTCCTCTTTGGAAATATTAGGGCCTTGCATTTGTTTTCTTCTGAGGTAGAAAAATGCTTCAAAACGTCTCCTTTTGATGGCAGCATGCATCCCTCTTGACCACTTAGATCATCCTTTAAGCACCAAGCTTTATTTTTATTCATTCTTACAATATTTCATAATTAAACATATCTTATTATCTAAATACCTAAAAAAAATCACAAAATGGTTAATTCCACAATAAACTCTTGCTATTGCACCTTTCTTAGCTAAAATAAAAAAAGCCCCTTTCTTAGTTGAGAATTTGAGCCCCACTAACCTGATCAAATGCCTTTTACTGTACCTTAACCCATAACATATTGAAATTGAATCCTTTCTGATATATTTAGTATAAGTGAACCATTTCTAATAGGAAAAAAGCTATGTTCAATAAAGCTGAAAAAAAAGCCATCAGATGATCAGTGGGACATAATAGGTCGATTACAATACAAAAAAAATGAGTATTTCTAGCATTTTGAGGGGGGCCCATTTTCGGGGGTGGGTCGGGGAGCCCAAAATTTTTAAATTGAATCTTTTTTTGATATATTTAGTAAAAGTGAACCATTTCTAACAGAAAAAAGGTATTTTTAATGGATCTAAAAATAAAAGGTCATAAGTGGGACACCTTACTGGAGAGACATGAAAAACTCAGTATGACCTTGAAAACAGATATTAAAGGAGAAATAGTGATTCCTAATGAACCAAATCCTATTCCAAGTACATCATATGCTAGGGATGAGGATTATACACCTCCTCCATCAAAATCCTCATGCAAAAGAAAAAATATTGTACAGAATCCTATTGTTTTAAATATGGCAGATCGTCTTAACCTTTCTGTTCGCCAAAGAACAGGGTTTGCTGCTGTTATTGCAAGTCAGTGCGATAAAGACCTGAGCGATATCACTTTATCAAAATCAACGATGCACAGACAAGGGATAAAAAGCAGAATTGAAACAGCCAAATTGGTCAAAGAAAAGTTGGATCATGTCAAGAATAGCGAACCCAACACCTGCAGGGTTCGCTATTCTTGACAAGGGAATTTTTGGGTTCGCTATTCTTGACATGGTAAAATTGAGTTCGCTATTCTTGACATGGGAAGTCCTCAAGGACGTTTTCATAACTTCAGACGGTAGGTTTATGTTTCCCAATTTTAAGTAATTAGTTAAGGACGTATTAAATGCTTTTATATTACTTTTTTTATTTAACCAAACTAGCACGACTTAACCTAACCAATCGTCAATGCCGTACAGTATAAAGAATCCTCTTCTCTTAATATATAAAAATAAATAAATAAAAAAAAAATTATTGTTTTTTATTTATTTTTTTAGGTTAATTGTACGCCCTTGAAGATTGGTTAGGTTAAGTCGTGATAGTTTGGTTAATTTTTGCTACCCGCGACCCGCACGAAGGGCATAAGGCTAAAATTAACAACATGCGAGGATGCAAACGCGAATTTCTTCCAGGTTATTTACAACAGTTCATGTGGATGGAAAGAAATAAAGTAAACAGGTTAATTAATTTCTGTAACGCAATTGCCACTCAATTTCCTTTTTAATAAATTAGTATACGGTTCATTTTCATTTCAGTAAATTGTTTTATTTATTCTTTCATCAATAAAGTGAAGATTACATATGTTTAACTTTTTCCTTTACATGATATTTATATTGGGTTTGCTATTCTTGACATGGGAACTTTTGGGTTCGCTATTCTTGACAAGGGAATTTTTGGGTTCGCTATTCTTGACATGGTAAAATTGGGTTCGCTATTCTTGACATGATCCGAAAAGTTTATACCACCTGAACATTGTGCTCTACACTAGGATGGGAAGCTCATTTCTGATAACAGTGGGGAAACGGGAGAAAGGCTAGTAATAATTGCGTCAGGGATCCCTTCAACATCTGAAGGAAAAGTTCTTGCTATACCAACTATTCCGGATTCCTCTGGTAAAATGCAAGCAAATGCCGCATTTAATGCTGCAAAAGATTGGAACTTGGACCAAAACATTTGTGTACTGATTTTTGATACAACAGCGTCTAATACAGGTTGAATAAGTGGAGCCTGCATCATCTTAGAAAAGCTTCTAGAAAGGAAGGTAATGTGGCTTGCATGTAGGCATGATATTTACGAAAGTCTTGGCCGCTGCATTTACTCAAATATTTGGCACTACCACAGGCCCAGGAAATGTGTTATTTAAACAGTTTCGAGATAAATGGAAGACATTAGACGTCATAAAACCGTACACAATTTTGAAAATTACAAATAGACAGATGAAATCAAAGATACAACGAGTAACCCAAGTTTTGAAGGAGATGTTAAGCGACACAGATATCGGAAACATAATTCTCAGGAATGATTATAGAGAATGCGCAGAAGTTGTTCTCCAAACTCTTGGACATACTATATACCACCTAACGGAGTTCGTTGGCTCCGTCCGGAAGCAATTCATAATGCTCGCTGGATGGCAACTATTCTCTATTCTGCTAAAATGCTGGCATTCAGCAAATAAATTGATTTTTCTGAAGAATATGTGAAACACTGAGAGGAATTATGCTTATTCACTGCTTTATATATCCAACCATGGCTCAAAGCACCAAAAGCGTTCGATGCAGCAATCAATGATTTGACTTTCTATAGTGATCTTCATATATATGGTGACACAGTGGACAGAAATGTAGCTCATCGTACAATCAAGATATTCGAAGGCCATTGTTGGTACCTAACTGAAGAGCTAATTCCATTCTCATTATTTTCTTTACGTATATCTAATGAAGAGAAAAGAAACATTGCTACACAAATTATTAGATCACAGAGAAATGATAAAAACAGCTCGTATGTCCAAAGTGGCAAACCAGTATTTCCTTTGATCAATAAATCAACCAAACTAGCTTCCCTAGCTGGACCAAAATCTTGGTTTTTCTTTGATGTTCTACATAGCAATGGAAAATGGTTAAATAAACCTGTTAAAACATGGAAAGAGGACAGAGATTTTATTCAAATCTCCAATTTTGTACACAGTGTTTTGTTAGTGATGCGGCCGAGCGTGGAGTACAATTAATTGAAGATTTCGCAAATTGCATCACAACATATGAAGAACAAAGACAACTCCTGCAAGTTGTGGAATACTTAATTTAACTTACTTACTTATGTTGTTTCGTGCGTTGGTCTCTCTTCACACGGAGGTCAAGCTGGTGGCCCCCGCCTCTAGGTCTGGCCTGGTGGAGGAGCGAGTTGCTTTCTTGCGCTCTCCACCGTACATAGCCAGGCAAGCCCGGCTCATCTGGTACTGTCCTGAGCCAGGCATCCAGTCTTTTCTTGAAGACTTCAACTTTGACCCCGTTACGTTTCTGAGGTCCTTAGGAAGCTGGGTGAAAAGTCTTGGCCCCCTGACAACCAAGTTATTTTCCTTCAGGGTTGAGGAGGTCCCTTGTCGCGCCTTTAATTTGGGAACACTACACATTCTGCCTTTCCTATTTTCCAGTGTTGTTTGAATGGTAATTGGGTTTAGTTTTAGGTTTGGTACCAGTTTTTCGATCATTTTCCATATGTAAATTATGATGTACCTCTCTCTTCTTCTTTCCAGTGAGTACAGATTTAGTTTACGTACTCTTTCCCAGTAGTTGAGTTCTTTGCAGCCATCAATCTTGGCTGTGAAATGCCTTTGCGTTTCTTCTAGTTTATTAGTTTCTTCCTTTTTATATGGGGACGTCAAAACTGAGCAGTATTCAAGTTTTGGTATAATCAGTGTTTTTAGCAGGGGAATCATTACTCTCCTGTCCCTTCTCTTGAACGTTCTTAGTACCTGTCCCGCGACTCTTTTTGCTTTATTTATCGCTATCTGATTTTGTGTTTCGAATTTCGCATCATCTGTCATTATTATCCCGAGATCAATCGCTTTCGTGCTTCTCTGAATTTCTTGTCTATCTGGAGCATAATATGCAGTCTGTTTAAGTTCCTCTTTTCTACCATATCTCAAGAGCTGAAATTTCTCGGCGTTGAATGACATGTTGTTGTCTTCTGACCATTTGTATATTTTGTTCGTGTCCCTCTGCAAGGCCTCCATGTCATGTACATCGCTGATTTTTCTGCTGATCTTTGTATCGTCTGCAAAGGATGTTACTATACTGTTGCTGTTTACTCCGCTGTCTATGTCTGTTAGCATGATAATGAACAGGAGTGGGGCCAGTACTGTCCCTTGTGGTACTGAGCTGCGTACTTCCGATTCTGATGATGATATACCTTGAATTTTGACAACCTGCAGACGATCTGTAAGGAAGTTGTAGATCCATTTTCCCACTTTGCCTGTTATTCCCATATATTTAATTTTATGTGCTATTATACCATGGTCACATTTATCGAAAGCTTTAGCAAAATCTGTGTATATAACATCGTAGTTGTCATTGCCTTCCAATGCATCTAGGATATTGTTGTAGTGTTCTATTAGTTGTGATAGGCATGATCTACCTTATCGGAATCCATGCTGATTTTCGTTGAATCTTTCCCGTGTCTCCAGGAAATCATAAATTTTTTCTCTAACTATTCTTTCAAATACTTTGGTGAGGTGGGACGTCAATGACACTGGTCGTCTATAGTTCTTTGCTTGAGATCTGTCCCCTCCTTTATATATAGGGACAATGTTTGCTCTTTTCAAGATGCCCGGTATTTCCCCAGTGTCTAGGGATCTTCTCCATAACCAGTATAAAGGTGTAGCTATTTCATTTTTACAGTTTTTAATCAATAATGCGTTCCAATTGTCCAGACCTGCCGCTGAATGTCGAAGTTTATTGCCATCTTTTAAAAAGAGTTCCTTAGTTCAACTGCTAGAATAGCTTCAATCATTATCGGTATTCACATTTTATTTCATACATTCATTTGCTTTACTAAGTAATTTTTCTGCTCAAGGTATTGTATGTTTGTTGAATAAAAAAACGATGGGGCTCAAGAGCTGGCATGAAATGTTCAATCTCTTGAGTTTTCTCACCTTTGAAATATTGTGAGTCTCAAATATATTCCAAGGCCCATTGCCACGAAACTGCATTGGGATGATGCTTCAGAGGTGGCGGTAACACCTATTCTCTAAATCCCATTCAAGACAAAATGCAGAAAATGTTAAAAAATAGACATTTTTGCCTTTTAATTTTCTATTTTGCTAAAAAAGCATTGTATATTAGGTATCAATCGATAGCTATTTTAATTTTCTATCCAAAAATGTACATGGAATGAGGTTATAAAAAAATGCAAGAAATATATAACCGAAAGTCTTCCGAAAATCGACAATTTTTTATAAAGAAAAAGGGGAAAATTGGTTTTGTAGGCCTTGGGGGTCCAAAATTTTCATCAAATGGAAAACAATTGCTAATTTCTTACTTAGAGCGACAGGCATAATGATATTAGGAGGTTGGACCCGGGAAAAAAAGAAGTTCGTAAAAAATGGGACACCCTAATGTACTGTACATAATTGCATGTAAGTGCAGCTATGTACGTAGTCATGAACAATAGACATGTATGAATGCATAAAGTGCACATACGTCACACAATAAGTTATGTACGTAACAGAGGACACATGGACTGATAGCTTGATAGAGCATAGGTATATGAATGCATAAATAAATTTGAAATTAATTCAAGATACTTTAAAGGGTAATTTACATTGTGGCTAAAATCACTAAAAGATAACGGTGAAGAGAAAGATACTAATTTAACATAATTCCATTCAAGAAGGGACATGGACGTGTGAATCAACAAAGCCGATAACATTTATACGAGGGCCCTGCGAAGCTTCGAGATTCGATTTGATTTCGAATCGGGAGAGAGGATTCGATGTGATTCGTTAGCTTGGGCTCCGATTCGATATTTTCGAATCTCCATTAAGTCCGATAAACAACATCAGTGATGTTGTTTTGAAGAACATTTTCGTAAATAAACACTTTTCTTTTTACTTAGATTATAATTCAATTTATATACTGAGACCAATCTCTTGTGCAATAACACTTTTATCATACTTTAATACCATTGTTCCTCCTCATGATCAAATACTTAATACATTTTTTTAGGATTTACTTTGTCCTTTTGTTCTCAAGAAGATTTAATTAATTTTATGCTTAATACTAATTGTGTGTAGAAACACTCTAATCTAAATGCGTACAGTTAATTCGATTCGAGATTCTATTCGATTTGAATTGTGATTCGCATTGCCCTAATTTATATTGTATTACATTAGACAAACCACAACATATAATAATAACTTATATATTATAAACTATGGGGAAGTTATCATACAGTGAATACTAAAGATGTCAATTTGAAAATTTAGTATTCAAGGTATGACAAATGCGAGAGAAATTAATTTACTTACTTTATGACGCCATAATCCAATATCATATACAATACAAATTAATTCATAATTAATACTTTATATTTATTTAATTCGGATGTATAAGTCATTATAGGGAGAAATAAAGGTAATGAAGGGTTTACAGCCTTGGCACAAGAGTGAGTGAAATTATAAATTATATACACTTATACACGGTAATAATAAAACAGGCCTGCGATGATTTTGTTGTCCAAAATATTTTATCACTTATATAGTAATTTTTGCACGGTGATTCCGAAAATAATATTCATTTTTCGCCATCACGTACAGATTTTTTACAAAATATCATATTTCATATTACATTTGTAAGTAATTTTCATTAAAATTGACTCAATTAAATTTTGATTAAAAACTACTGCCAATAAATGCTTCCAGATCAGAAGTGACGTCATAGCGTCTTCTAGAACATTCGAGAAACGCACCGATTGTGTATAAGTGATTGACAAGCCACGAGATGAGTCAGTCTGTCTAGTGCGTGCGAGGTTATAGTTCTTTATTATTCAAAGGTGCGCGGTGACTAAGTTCTCTTTTGAAATTTGTTTATTTGTCGCTATGGCAACCAGAGGGTGTGTAAATAGCCCAAACATTTTCTGTTATATTTGTGGAAAATTTACTGTGAAAAAAACAAAGGCGAGATATTACAGACTTCGTCAAGAAAGCATACTATGCGTACTTCGGAATGAAACTTGTGGATCAAGACAAATCATGGGCTCCACATAAAGTTTGCAGTGTTTGTGTTGAACAGCTTAGACTGTGAATTAACGGTAAAAAGATTCTTTACCTTTTGGGATTCCAATGGTCTGGTGTGAGCCTAGAAATCACAGCAATGACTACTATTTTTGTTCATGTAACCTAAAAGGCTACAATACTAAAAATAAAAAGGAAATTTCTTATCCAAATTTTCACTCTGCTATAAGACCTGTTGCTCATGGACCTGTTATACTTGTACCTACTAAACCAAATACTCCTAATATAACTTCATCTGATTCGGTGTCTGATGACGATGGAGACGATGATATTGATTGTTTTCAAACCGAAACATCTGGTGAGCCCCAATTGTTTATACAAAGTGAACTTAATGATTTAGTAAGAGATTTGTGTCTCCCGAAAGATTCTTCAAAGATTTTGGGAGCCAGACTTCGTGCAAAGAACTTGCTTTCTCCCAGAATGTCATTTTACTGGTACAGAAATCGAGAAAAAGAATTCATCCAATATTTTTCTCAAGAAAATTCACTGATATATTGCAACAATGTTTCGGAATTAATACTTAAACTAGGCGCCGCAGTCTATAATCCAAATGAGTGGAGACTTTTAATTGATTCCTCCAAAATAAGTCTAAAAGGCGTCCTCCTTCACAACGGTAACTTGTATGCATCCGTTCCTGTGGCTCATTCGGTTCACTTGAAGGAAACGTACGAAAATCTTGAGCTTCTTCTAGCTAAGGTTAAATACAAAGAAAACGGTTGGCTACTTTGTGGAGACTTAAAAGTGATTTGTATGTTGTTAGGTCAGCAACCAGGTTATATGAAGTTTCCATGTTTTATGTGTGAATGGGATAGCCAAGCAAGAACTCAGCAGTGGATAAAAATGGAATGGCCACGCAGAGTCAACCTAACACCTGGTTCTAAAAACATCCACCGTGAAAGTTTGGTTGACACGAAGAAAGTCCTTTTACCTCCGCTTCACATAAAATTGGGCTTGATGAAGCAATTTGTTAAGGCCTTGGACGAAGATGGAGATTGTTTTAAGTATCTCTTTGGTAAATTCCCAACTCTTTCGGAAGCAAAATTAAAAGAAGGAATTTTTGTTGGTCCTTAGATTAAAAAGTGACTTTGGATGAACACTTTGAAAGAACAATGAACAATCTTGAAAAAGAAGTGTGGATTGCTTTTAATGATGTTATCAGTAAATTTTTGGGGAACAACAAGGACCCAAATTACCAAAACAATGTGAACAACATGCTAAATAAGTTCAAAGAGTTGGGTTGTAATGTGAGTTTAAAATTACATTTCTCACATTCACACTTGGATTACTTCCTGAGATTCTCGTAGCACTCAGCGAAGAACAAGAACAGTTTCACCAAGACATCAAAGAAATGGAGGAGAGATATTAGGGAAGGTGGGACATTAGCATGATGGTTGATTACTGCTGGATGTTGAAACGGGATATTCCAGAATTATTATACAAAAGAAAAGGAACACCGCGTACATTGAAGACTAAAAGGCACAGATCTCACAAGGAAACTCAGGACAAATACAGATGAATATGTAATTGACGTTAGTAGTCGTCTTTCTTTTTAAAGTTGTTTGCATTTGAAATTAATATAAATTTATTTATGTTGTTTTTTTCCCTTCCAGTTTCCATAAAATCTTTACGTGATAGAAAAAAATGGACACCTTATTCGAAATCAGTGAGTTGAATTATATAAAATCACTTATTAGTAAGAAAACAACTCTTACAAAATTCTCATTCGCAGGCCTGTGTATAATTAATGAATTAGGAGCATTTTAGGATGAACTAGGTAAATGAGAAAGGAAGTACAAACAAGGGTTGAAACCATGCAATATATATATATATATATATATATATATATATGCGTCTCGGTGGTGTAGTGGTTAGTGTCGCTGACTACGAATCCATCGGCCCCGGGTTCGAGACCCGACGGCAGCCAGCGCGCAGCAAAACCCAGCTGTTCATCCTTCCACACAATAAAGAAAGTGGTTGGTAGATAAATGGGTACCCTAGGTGGCCTATTGGTTAAGACGCTGGGCTGGGCTACTGATGGGGCGTTGTTTGGATTCCACGTTAAACTGTAGGTCGAAGGTGGAGTGAAAAGCTTGACCTTCGTCAGAATGAACAATTCGGGCGGAAGCTAACCAAAGGTTAAAAGGTTAACGAAAGGTTAAAGGTTATATATATATATATATATATATATACACACACAGTGTATATAATTTATACACTTCACTACATATATATTAGGGTGGATCCGTTTTCACTTTTTAAAAAAAATTATAGCTGGTCAAAGTTTTTCCCATGACTTGGTTCAGTGGAAGTACACTGACACCATCTTTACCAAAATCGATCAATATTTAGGGGTCGCGCATCGACCTTGAAAATTTCAATTTTGGAAATTTGGACAAATTGACAATTTTTTACTGAATAAGATAAATCATCAAATGACCATATTTTCTGAATCCTCTCAGTGAAAGAAATCCTCTCAGATACTTACCAAGTTGATCGGACAAGTGGTTTAGAAGTTACACTCACCTAGAAATAACATTAAAATTTAAAATACCGTATTTGTCCCTCGTCATGGACGTAATCATAGCATCAGTAGCTAGCGCATCCTAAAATCCCAATTACACACACACGCTATGTCTATGACCAATATTTTTACTAATCACAGTTTGTTTTTTACAGATCAACTGTGTCAATTGATTCTTGTTTGATAAGTCTAGACTTTAGTACAATGGATAAACTGTTAACAACCAGGAGTGGGAAGACTCTGAAAGTTACTTATTCTGGAAAAGAGAAAGCAGCAACAACAGCACCACCTTCTCTAAGGTCAGCCACGGACGTCTTCTTAATTGGTCAGCCATCTTCCTCGATCGGTGGTGCCAAATTGCCAGTCACCCATCAAGTTCTCCAGTACTTCTTCTATGCCAAGCAGGAAACTACTGACAGGAAGGCCGCCGTAAAAGACACGGTGGGCAATGTTCTGGCATTTTGGAACATGGCACGTATAAAGACGATCACGAGGCGTAACTGCGAAAGAAAACTGGAGTTACTGTGGGAAGAGTGGCGCTCGCTGCAGGAGAGCAAGATGAGAGACAGTGACGCGGGAAAAGGCAGGGAGAAGTTTTCAGAAAATCTGAACAAGCTCTGGGACATCGGAGCTCCCGATGCTATTGAAGAGATACAGAAAAGTCGACTGCTCTCAGACAACAATAAACAAGAAGATATTAAATTTTATGAGGATCAACGGGGCCTGCGCCAGGCAACAATGAGTGGGAATGATAAAGTGTTCGTTGTCAAGAGAAAACGGCAACTCTCAAGACAACAATCTCGTGATGTGCCAGGCACCTCAAAAACGAAATTAGGAACCGAAGCTGAGAGCGACGATGAATCTATAGAAAGCAGATCATCGAGCAACTCCGAATTACAGCTAGAACCACCATACCGACAGCCGAGAGAATCAACTGTATCAATCAGCCTTACTCACCGCATCATCAATGCACCGGCTGTTATTGAAGTGGCTGATCGCTTCCGGATGTCCAATAATCAGGTGTGTATATATCAGTAATGATCTTTCCTTGACAAAGATATAATAGACGTAACGACGGAAAATTTAGTGATTATTTTGTCACATAAAAACCATACGCATCCTTGTCAATTTCCTTTCAATTTCGCACATAGTTGGCAAGTGTCGTGGCGGCAGTCCTACGTTCGGCAGATCCGCCCGCAGACCTGGACAAATTCAGTATCTCGAAGGACACGTCTCGCCGTGGAAGAGTGGCACATCGTTGTGAAGTGTCGACAGCTGTGCAGAAATCCTTCGTATCTCCGAGGCATGCTGTCGTCCACTGGGACGGTAAAGTAATCAAGGTCAGTTTTGCCCACACCGTGGACGACAGTGAATTAACATGTTCCAGTGACGACAGTAGATTGACATATTCCAGTGGACGATAATGGATTGGCATGTATGACATACGTTTCAGGACTCTCTTGGATCATTGGAGCACCGCCAGGCGATTCTCATCTCCGGAGCTCCCCAATGCGCAGAAGGAAAGTTGCTCGCCGTTCCGACTGTTGCTGACGGCACCGGTCTGTCCCAGGCCCAGGCGACCTTTCGTGCTCTCAAAGACTGGAGATGCGAGAACAACGTGATTGGACTGTGCTTCGACACAACTTCCTCCAATACGGAGAGGGTGCAGGGTGCGGTGGTCCGGCTGGAGAACATGCTTGGTAAACCGCTCTTCCAGCTGGGCTGTCGCCATCACGTTATGGAGCTCATCGTGGCGGCAGTGGTCATCACCGCGTTTGGAAGAACCACAGCACTAACTGAACCTTTGTTCCAGTATCTGAGGAGAAGGTGAATTTCAAGTCTAAGGCGCATTTGTTTTCTCCAATGATTTTTTGCCTTCAGAGCAATTGAGATATCAGCGTCCTTCTGCTAATGATGTTAATAACAGTCGAAAAGGGAAACTTCAGTCGTTTTCATGCAATATTTTCATAATTCCCCTTTCAGGTGGGACAAGCTCGACCTCTCGAGTTAAATATTGTATTGCCTTCTGGAAAAAGCCATTTGAAGTCCCTACCAGAAACAAATAAGATAAATAATTTACAATTAAACAAACTTATATGGAGTGGTATCGGTATTTATACATCACAGTGCGTATTCGTTTCAGATCATCTACTACACGAAGCTCCTGATGTTCAGCGGTCAGCTGGAGTTCGACGACGAGCTGGTACAGAAACTTCAGAGAGTGGTACTATTTACTGCACTCCTCTACGCACCTGCCTGGCTGGCGGCTCCTGTCGCAGCTGATGCCCCGCTGAATGACCTTGTGTTGTACCAGCGTCTTCTGCAGTACAGGGCTGTGGATCGCGAGATTGCAGAGGCTTCACTGGCAGTGATCAGGCGGCACTTGTGGTATCTGAGGCCTCAGACCATCGTTTTCGCCCTCTGCAGTGACAAAGTGGAAGACACTGTGAAGCACGAGATGGCAAAGAAGCTGTGCCGCCTCACTGTGCCCGAGGACTTCACGTTTGACAAAGTCTCGGTTGATGACACGACGCGCCTTCCGGACCTGATCGATGATTCATCGTGGTTCGTGTTCACAGGCCTGCAGGTGTACGCGTCTAAGTGGCTCACTCTGCCGGTGAATAAGTGGGATCAAGATAAGAACTACTGTGATCTGAAGAATGTCATCTCGCATCTGAAAGTTACCAACGACGTTGCAGAGAGAGGGATAAAACTGATAGAAGATTACGCGAACACTGTCACAAAAGACGAGTCACAGCTGCAGGGTCTTCTTCAGCTCGTGGAAAAGAGCCGGAAAGAACTCGGTGACTTCAAGAAGTCGTCACTTGCCAAGATGACGTAGCGCAGAGGGAAAGGGAGTTAGCAGAGAGAGTACATGGCGCACGCCTTAAGATGACGTGTGTTCTAACCACGATTCATACAGTTTTTGAACCTAGTTAGGGGCACCGGAGTAAGTGCCTTTAGTGATATCGGTAAACCGTTTTAATACAAAATACATTTGATCTTTCCTTATTCGTTTTATCTTATCCTAAAAAGCAGACAATGGCAGACAGCATATGGAGGTACGGGGACAAATACGGTATTTTAAATTTTAATGCTATCTCAAGGTGAGTATAACTTCTAAACCACTTGTCCTATCAACTTGGTAAGTATCTGAGAGGATTTGTTTCACTGAGAGGATTCAGAAAATATGGTCATTTGATGATTTATCTTTATTCAGTTAAAAAATTGTCAATTTGGCCAAATTTCCAAAATTGAAATTTTCAAGGTCGATGCGCGACCCTAAATATTGATCGATTTTGGTAAAAATGGTGTCAGTGTACTTCCACTGAACCAAATCATGGGAAAAACTTTGACCAGCTATAATTTTTAAAAAAAGTGAAAAGTGATCCACCCTAATATAATGCATCTTACACATTGTATAGTCTTTTCAAAATTTAAAAAAAATAATGACAACAACTTCAAGAGCTTCGGAGTCCCCTGGGAAGAGGACCATAACTGTCCCGACTTCTTGCTCGCCCGCTGCCGACACCTGGAATGCAGACCCTGGTAGGGGGCTGGACCTGCTACCGCCTACTGGAGATGTTCTGGGAGTCTGCCTAATTCAATTTTATAAACTTCAGCAACATTCATGCCCTTTTCTCAAATTTTCAATCTGTTCAACACCACCTCTCCTCCTCTAAACCTCATCTTCTTTTCCTCACTGAAACTCAGGTGTCTCGGACGACTGACAGCAACCCCTTTTCTTTACCCTCTTACTTTGTCTGTACTCAATTTCACTCCAAAAGTGGATATTGCGTATACTGTATGTACGCAATGACCTAACTTGTTCCCGTATTCCCAAACTCGAATCTTCCGAATTCTATTGCCTCTGGCTTCGGCTTACATACCAATCTCAAATTAAATACAGCTGCGCTGTTTACCTTTTTCCTAATTCTACTGACTATCTAAAATTCTTTGAATTCCTTACTTCCAAAGTGGAATACATTCTATCCCGCTCTTCCTTTGCTGAAATCTCCATTTTAGGAAATTTCAATGTTCACCACCACCTTTGGCTTTCCTCCCATTTCACTAACATCCCTGGTGAAGTAACTTGCAACTTTTCTATCCTAAATGACCTAGAGCAGATTTTACAGCACCCTACTCGTATCCCCGATCGCACTAGAAATAGGCCCAACATTCTGGATTTATTTCTTACCTCTCATCCTTCTTCTTACTCTGTGAAACTTTTTTCTCCGTTGGGCTCCTTCGACCACAATCTTAATCGCTACCATCAATCTCTACCATCAGTCAGTCCCTACCATCGAGATTAAGACGCCAACAAGGTGGAGGTGGTGTCATGTTTTGGGCAGGATTGATAGGCAATGAGGTTGTTGGCCCATACACAGTGCATGATGGTGTAAAAATGAATGCCCAGTCTTACACAAACTTTCTAAAAAAAAACTCATTCCGTGGTAGAGATTGACCCTTTGCAAACCATCCTCTTGACCAACCATCACGTCTATCAAGGGTTGCTCTGCATTCATCAGTGAACAATACAGTTGTAAAATCTGTTTTCACTTACTGACGCCCCCATTCAACACGCTGCTTCTTGTGCATGGGTGTTAATGGTGGTTGAATTGTAGGTTTACACGTCTTGCCAATCGTTTGGAGGATTCTACCTCGAGATGTTCTTGGTACATTATGTAGGCCAGCCTGCTCAAAAACATCTTTACTTGAGGTCAATGGATGCTTTGCAACTTTGCACTTGATTACAGATATCACTTTGTCACTTCGCTGCCTCAGTTCGGTGCCTTGCGTTACAAACTTCTTTACAGTGCGATGATCCCTGCCTAGCTGCTTCGCAATTTCAATAGATTTGATATTTTCAGAGAGTAGCTTGACTATTTTTCTTTTCTCAGTTGGGGTCAAATCCTTCTTCTTACCCATTTTCACCATTTAGATCTGTAAATAGAATACTTGCTTAATAATTTGGAACACAATACTTCATACTTCATACTTCAGCTCCCAGGTAGGCTAGTTAGCCTGTCAGTGGAGCCAGCCTCCTTCGCCACTCCGCCCTGTCCAGCAGCACTCCCGTTTCCCCGAGCTCTTGCATGCTGGGCAAGTCGTATCTTCGCAAGCTCTCCTCCACTTCGTCCTTCCATCCTTCTCGCTCTCCCCCGCGGTCTTCTGCTATTCCCTGGTCTCCACTCCCAGCACCTCCTCGCAGTTCTCCCCTCCTCTATTCTCTCCAAGTAGCCCAACCATCTCAATTTGGCTGCGTCGATTTTTCTCAAAATCGGCGTTACTCCCACATTGGCTCTTATTTCTTCATTTCTTATCCTATCTCTTCGCGTCTTTCTCAGAATAGTTCTCAGCGGTCTCATTTCTGCCGCCTGAATTCTACTTCGATCCGCCATGCGCATTTTCCAGTGCTCCGACCCATAAATCAGTATTGGTGTTAAAACTGTTTCGAAGATTATTTTCTTAGTCCCAAGGGGCATATGTTCATCTCTCAGTAGTGGGTATAACATTCCGACATTTTTGCTAAACTTTGCAATTCTTTCAGTTATTTCTTGCATATTACCACTTTCTTTAGTAAGCATACTCCCTAAATATTTAAATCTTTCAACATTTCTTATTTCCTTATCTCCTATTTGAACTCCAACTTCTCCTTATTCTCTTCGACATACACTTAATATTTCTGTCTTTTCTGCATTCATTTCCATACCCGACTCCTTCAAACATTCATTCCAATCAATTAAAGCTTGTTCTATACCTTCTCTCTCTGTCGTCCAGAATGCTATGTCATCCGCATATGCCATTATTCCATTATTATTATTATTCATTTCATGACGTCGCTTGAAAACTTGCAATGACTGTGTCCATGTAGGCTATAAACAGAGTGGTGATATAACACTGCCCTGCTTCACCCCTGTTCTAACTTCAAACCACTCATCATTTTTGTGTTCAGTCCTTACTTTCCATTCGCTAACTTGATACAAACTCAAAGCCCTAAGAAGTGTCCCCCTTACCCCATAAATCTCCTCCAAACATCTCCACATTCTTCATCTGGGCACTGTATCGAATGGTTTTTTAAGATCTATGAATATTACATAGATGTTAGCATTAAATTCCCATGTCTTTTCTATAACAGAACTGAGGCCAAAAATAAGATCTACCTTACTTCTATCTTTTCGATAACCATGCTGTTCCTCTCCCAACCTTGCTTCAATTATTTGTCTTGCTCTTTTTTCTATTATTCTTTCTTAAAGTTTTGTTATATAATTAATAAGCGATATTCCCCTATAATTCTCACATCTACCTGAGTCACCCATTCCTTTATATATTGGAACGATGATTGTTTTTCCCCAATCACCGGGGACTTGACCTTCTCTCCAATATTTATTCAACAGGTTTCGAATTAAGTCTTTCATGGCTTCGCTTCCCTCCTTTATAAGTTCAATCGGAAACTCACCCATTCCCGTTGACTTTCAATTCTTCATTTTATTAACAGTCTCTTCCATTTCTTCTCTAGTAATAATTACCTGTTCTGCTAATTCCTGATATATTCTATCCGCTTTCTCCACTTCTTCTGGATCTCCATTCAATAGATCTTTAAAATACTCTGACCATCGTCTATTAATTGCTCCAGGTTCCACTATCACATTTCCCGCTTCATTTTTAATACTGTATACTTTTTTTCTTTTCCTTCCTATTAGATTTTGTAAGGCTATAAATCAGTTTTTTTGTTTCCTTTCTCATCCTCTCTCAACTTTTCTCACAATTCCCTCATTGCCATTTGTTTTGCCTTTTTATTCTCCCTCTCGGCTTCATTTCTTGCTTGCACATATTCCCGTCTTGATTCCTGTGTACGTTGCCTCAACCACTTCCAATGTTTTATAGTTTTCTGTTTTACTGCGCCTCTCACTATATCTGTCCACCATGGTGTATGTCTTCTTCTTCCTCCCCCCACCCACTCAGTTCCTAAAATCTCCTCCGCCAACCCTCTTAGTATAATCTCTCACGGTTTCCCATTCATTGTTTTCCTCCATCTCAGCTATATTTCTTTGAAGTTCTTCTCTGAATCTGACTCTAATGTTCTCATCCTGCAGTTTCTTTGTCTTAATTACCTTCCTCTTCTCCTCTTTTGTTGCTACTGTTTTCTGCATTTTCAAATCTGCTAGCAGTAATCTGTGGTCGGAGTCTAACGTAACCCCAGGTATCACCTTGACGTTTCCAACAATTCTCTTATCAGAGCATATAAAGTAATCCATGATGGATTTTTGGTCAAAGTTTCCTGTCACTTGGTTCCACCTGTATCTCTTAAACTTATGGGTCTCCTGGTGTTTGAAAAATCCGTTCATGATCTTTAGTTTGTTCCTTACGCAGAAGATCTATTAGTTTCTCTCCCTCTGCATTTCGGTTCTGTTCTCCGAAAGGTCCAATTACCTGCTCCACTCCCTCCCTCTCTATTCCCAATCTACCATTGAAATCTCCCATAAGCAGTCTCACTTCCTCTCCTCCCACGTCATAATTGTCATCTAATAGTTCCATGAAGTTGGTCTTCTCCTCTTCAATATGCCTCTGTTGTGGCGCATAAACCTGGTGGAGAATATATGTTTTATTTCTAATTCTCAACTTACATTTCATTAGTCTTTCGCTTATTAATTCTACAGTCTGTATGTTTGGGGACAATCTCGGTCCAATAATCATTGCCACTCCGTGCATCCTCCTCCAACCCTCCTCCACTCCTCTGTACATGGGCACATATCCATCCCCGAAGTCCCTTCCCAGTTCTCCACCCATATGCCTTGTTTCTACCATTCCCAAGATGTCGATTTCCCTTTCTCTCATAATGTCCAAAATTTCATCTTTCCCGCTATAAGTTGCTATGTTAATCGTTCCGCATCTAATCCTGAGTGTGTCCATTTTTCGTGTCCAGTTTCGTTTTCTTGTCCGTGATCTGTTTATCAATCCTGATTCCGAGGCTGGTTCTTGAGTTTCTCGAGCAATAAGGTTTTTACACCACCGGCTTGCTAGGCCTGTCGTGGCAACCCTCCTCTTTTATCTGGGCTTGGGACCGGCATGGGATTCCAGATGTCATTCCCCATAGCAGAGTTTCACACTGTTGGAACACTATATTTTACATATTTTTCAATAAAAAGAGATAATTATTTTAATTATGAAAATATTTTATCGAAATAAATACCATCAATGCTGCTAAGTATAGTGATTATTTGTTATAAATTTCATTGAAATCGGTGAAAAACCTTTGAAAACATTGGAGAAACTGTAATCTGCTTAATAACACTGGATGACAAAATATAACTTTTTTTTGTCAAATGAACAAAAATGGATGGATCGTATAGGTTTTTTAGCGCTGACTTCAAAAATGACCTCAAAATTTGTCTATTACCCACCAATATTGAGTGAATCGAAAACGAAATTTGGACTAATTTATAGACGATTATAATAGTAATATCAAAGTAGAAAATGCATATTGAACTCACTTAAAATGTAGCTTAGGGTGTCCCATTTTTGACCAACTTAGCTATCGAACACGATTGATACCTAATTTACTATGCTTTTGTACCAAAATAGAAAATTAAAAGGCAAAAATGTCCATTGGAACTGAAGGGGATTTATTTCCATTATGGAGTAACACAGGTTTCAAACTCAGCTGCGAGGAATCACTAAATAGGCACCATTCGTTTGGATCATGTTGTTGGCCAAGGGTTTCCATAAGAGAGTCCACATTATTATAGTATACTAAATTGCCTTCCTGAGAAAAAAAGAGTAGAAAGTCTCTTTGACGCTTGTGGTAAAAAGATATCTTAGTGCCTTTTTCATGAAGATTCCAACCTTTCAATCTGGAAGCCAAAAAGTTCAGATTGATCTTTTGACAATTTCAGTTCACGACAAGATCGCTCAGGTCTGCTGGAGATATTAAGTGAGGCTCTGTCGATGAACAACATGGTTCAAACATTGGATCAACATCGTCCGTCAGTAAACCATGTTGAGCTTGGTCATTAGATTGTACATCAATTTCATTTTCATCATCTAAACTCCACGTTTCCGGTGGCCTTGGTACTAACAAATGTTCATTATGTAAAACAGGCCTTATGGCTGATGGTAAATTTGGGTATTGTACCGTATGTTTAGATTTTGCAGTAATGCCTAGTATATTTGTTAAGCAGAAATAACAATCTGTTAAATGATCTTTCGGCTCTCTCCATATCATCGGAACAGCAAACGGTATTTTGCGAGACCCATTTAGCCAGCCTGTCAGAAGTCTTAAACACGTAATAGATCATATATGAGGTGCCCACGTCTTGTCCTGATCCCTTACCTTGCAACCAAAATAAAGTTCGTATGCTTTTCTGATGAGAGGGGTGAAATTTCGCCTTTGAGATTTAAAACTTAACTCTCCGCACACATAACAGGAACAGTTTGGATGGTTGACACACTTAAGTGGCATTCTGTCATGAAACAATACGAACGCACTGACACAAAAAATGATTAAGGAAAACCACGAATAAAATGCACGATGTTCACTGAACGAAATGAAGAGAGTAGCTGACAAATAAAAGTCAACAGTGACGTGCAGCAACTTATAAGCAGAGGAGGAGCAAGGGGCAGACCCCGCCCCTTCCTCTTCTGACTCAAATCCTAAGTAATGTAAATTTGTGTCACTCTAAAACTGCGGGTGATAGAAAAATTCTGTTTTCATTTTTTTAATCAACGTAAAAAATTACATATAGTTCAAGTAAAAATATCTCTGTGACAAAAACTTTGAAAATAAAAATAAAAGCCCACTCTAATAGACAGAGTTTATTTCCACGACAGTTTCGACGCCCACTGGCATCCTCCTCGGGTGGATACAGAAACACGAATGAACCAAAACAAGAGGGAAAAACAGTCCAGGGACCGACCGTTAAGAAATTCGCACCTAGGTTAGATCCCATTCTCCCGACACCGGAAGGGCATTTTCATTAAGCATTCGCGCAAATTTAAAACTATCTTCCTGTTCTAAACATACAGATTCTATTATATTTTTCTTACATAATTATTGAATTTATTATTAATTTTATTACATTTAATATTGCATAATTATTTATTACAGAAATTATAAATTTATTATTACATTGGTTATTACATTATTGTTTATTATACAGAACTTATAAACCGAAAAACGAATGAAAAAAGCCGATTGGGAAACAATCCAGAGAAATTCGCACCTAGGTTAGATACCGTTCTCCCGACACTGGAAGGGCATTTTATTACAGGGTCCGCTTATAAGTACATTCCCACAAATTAAAACTATCTTCTTGTTCTATACATACAGATTCTAATATTTTGACATAATTACTGCATAATTACTGTTCGAACCTAAGTGTGAATTTCTTAAATGTCTCTGGATTGGAATGTTTCCTTACTCGCCTTTAGTAAATGTAATAATGGAAGTGATAAATGTGGAAATAAATATAAATGCAACAGATGTAATATAAAGGTAATATTATAAATTTAATAATTAAGGTAAAGGTAATAATAATAAATGTTAAAAAAATGTAAATGTAATAATAAATGCAGTAATTATGTCAAAATATTAGAATCTGTATGTATAGAACAAGAAGATAGTTTTAATTTGTGGGAATGTACTTATAAGCGGACCCTGTAATAAAATGCCCTTCCAGTGTCGGGAGAACGGTATCTAACCTAGGTGCGAATTTCTCTGGATTGTTTCCCAATCGGCTTTTTTCATTCGTTTTTCGGTTTATAAGTTCTGTATAATAAACAATAATGTAATAACCAATGTAATAATAAATTTATAATTTCTGTAATAAATAATTATGCAATATTAAATGTAATAAAATTAATAATAAATTCAATAATTATGTAAGAAAAATATAATAGAATCTGTATGTTTAGAACAGGAAGATAGTTTTAAATTTGCGCGAATGTACTTAATGAAAATGCCCTTCCGGTGTCGGGAGAATGGGATCTAACCTAGGTGCGAATTTCTTAACGGTCGGTCCCTGGACTGTTTTTCCCTCTTGTTTTGGTCATTCGTGTTTCTGTATCCACCCGAGGAGGATGCCAGTGGGCGTCGAAACTGTCGTGGAAATAAACTCTGTCTATTAGAGTGGGTTTTTATTTTTATTTTCATATTTTGACCTTCACGTAGAAAAAAAGTGAAGTTTTTTGCATTTATGACAAAAACTTTGTTGACCAGTGTATAATTTGTAGCGTAATGTATTATTTAGTTTATTAATTTTCCATTTTAATGCAAGACTTTCAGGTCTACAATAAGGAAGTTTAAAACATACAATTTTCTTCTGTACTACAGATACAACGGTTTTAGTTTTGTTAAAATTTTAAGTAGATGAATACTTTTATTGCACTATTAAAGCGTCATTCTCAACAGTTACTTCATGCTTCGCATGAGACGGCTATGGCCCTTGACCTCTGATCTTTCTACTCTCTCTAATTGGAGCAGAGTAAACCTCGTGGTTTTCAGTACCTCAAAAACTCAGTTCTTTCATTTGACTACTCGTCACCACCTTCCACACGACCATCCCCTTATCTTCAACAATGCACAACTCAATCCTTCCTCTTATCTTAACAGTCTTGGTGTTTCCTTTTCTCGTGATCTTTCTAAAACAGCTTCGAAATGGTTAGATGTGCTGTGCCGGCTCCACAGTTGCTTCACCCAAACTGTGTTGCTAGCTTTTTACAGCCGTGTTGTACAGTGTTGTATGGCATACCTTCTTCAGTCTATCTTTCCTCCTGCCTGTGACTGCCAATCTTTCAAACGCAGAGTGTCCAGGCATCTCGAAGTCTTTCCATCTTCATTTCTGCTCTCTCCTTCTCGTTTTATGGTGTGAGGGGAACTTCTTTTGTGAGGATCGCTTTTGGCTCTTCTTTCCTGCATAATATATATATATATATATATATATATATATATATATATATATATATATATGTATATATATATATATATATATGATATACAGGGTGTCCCATAAGTCCGGCATCATAGGAAAAATAATTAAAAAAGGCAAAACAAAAGCTTTTATTACAGAACGTGCTCAATATGTCCACCATTGTTTTCAATACACAAATTCAGATGTGATACCAAGTCAGCAAGCACACGGTGAATGATATCAGGAGTAATGGTGTTACATGCCCCAATAATGCGCTGCCGCAAATGTTCAACACTCCTAATTTTCTCTGCGTATACCAGCGCTTTCAAATGGCCCCAGAGATAAAAATCTAGTGGTGTGAGATCCGGGCTTCTAGCTGGCCATTCTACAGGCCCACGACGTCCTATCCAATGACCAGGGAATTGTTGTTACAGGTATTCCCTTACTTGGGTGCTGTAATGTGCAGGAGCGGGGTCTTGCTGGAACCATGTTTGGAAATTTCCTTCTTCGTTCAAGACACTGGGAAATGCTTCTTCCTTGAGCATACCTAGGTAGGTGCCTCCAGTGACATGTTCATCGAAAAAGAGGGGGCCTATGATGCGATCCTTCCAAATGCCACACCATACCATCACCCGAGATGCACCTTGTTCCTTTGAAGAGGTATACCAGTGAGGGTTGTTTTGAGACCAGTAGCGGGTGTTCTGTCGATTTACCTCACCATTTCCATAAAAAACAGCCTCGTCACTGAACAGAATGGTGGACGGGAAATTGGCATCCCGAGCATATTGTCCGTAGCCCATTCACAAAATTCCATCCGCCAGTCGGGATCATCTTCGCTTAATTTCTGTAGGATATGAAGTTTATATGGATGCCATTTGTGAGCCTGAAGAATGCGATGGATGCTACTTTTCGACACTCCTGTCTCGGCGGACAATCGCCGAACAGACTTATTGGGACTTCTGTTAAAATGAGCCAGGATAGCAGTCGCTGTATCATCGTCAGTGGACCTCCTTGAAGGTCCACTGTGTGGTTTATCTTCTATGGATCCTGTTTCCTTAAACTTTGCAACAAGTCTGCTAACACAACTCTGTGCAATTGGCTCGCGGTCAGGATGCAGTCTGTTAAATTCAGCAGCGGCCTCTCTTTGACTCCGATTTCCTATGAGTAGAATTATCTGGATTCGTTCTTCCTTGCTCACAGACATTATGGCCTGTAGAAAGAGAAAACTATGAAATATGGTTTGTAGAAATAGAAAAATATGAATTTCTCCTATGATGCCGGACTTATGGGACACCCTGTATATTAGGGTGGCCCTTATTTTTCGAAATTGCAAATTTCACCGTCTCACCCCCTCAATATATTCCATTTGACAAAAAAACAAAATACGCAAAATCTCAAGTAATTATAAATATTCTTATTGGTCCCGCACAAGGACTCAAATTTAGTTAATTTATTGAAACATAAATACAGTACACGAATTTTTTATTAGCGTTCCATTATAAGGGCAAATAACAGCAGTTAAAGAGCAGCATAAACTAAAATAGACATTGAATACTGATTAATTAGAAACTGAATTGAACTAAACAGTTTAGGACTGAAAGCAGAGTAAATTTGGCCTAGTAGGGATGGTTGCTTATGAGGCCCCCTTAAATATTAATTGATTTAATAAAACTTCTTTGGTACACGTTTTATATTAATAGGAAAAAAATGCGGGAGTGAGACCTCAAAATTTTGGTTGATTCGGTGGTTCTTATATGTATAACATATATGTATAACTTCTTTGGTACAGGTTTTATATTAATAGGAAAAAAATGTGGGGTGAGACCCCCAAATTTTGGTTGATTGGGTGGTTCTTATATGTATATGTGGACAAGGATACGATAATGGTACGAACATGGAGGGACACTCATCAGGCGTTCAAGCGCGACTTCTGGAAATGAAAGAGCATTCTTCACTCCATGCGCATGCCACAACTACAATTTGCTACTTGGGGACATGGCAAAAACATGTTTTCAAGCTATCTCATTTTTCAGGGTTATTCAACGCCTGTATGTCTTCTTCTCAGCCTCAACCCATCGATGGTCAGTCTTCTGCAAGTACGTGAAAGAGTTCTCAGTGAAGCCCTTGAGCGAGACAAGATGGGAATGCCGTGTGCAAAGTGTCAAAGCGCTGTACGATATCAAGCTGTCGAGATCTATGATGCGCTTGTCGAAATTGATGAAAAAGCAAAAGATCCTCAAGGAAGGAGCGAAGCAGAATCACTTTGCAAAGAGATGAAGAATTTTAAATTCATTGTTGCTGTCATATTCTGGTATGACCTCCTGTTTCAAGTCAACTACGTGAGTAAAGATCTTCAGAGTGATTCAGAGTATCTGGCAAGTACCATCGAGAGTTTGGAAAGAACATGTAAGTGGATGAAAGAATATCGGGAGAGCAGATTTCAAAGTGCTATAACAGATGCCAAAGAGATTGCAGAGCAGCTTGAAATCGATCCAGAATTCAAGAAAACACAGATCAGACGAAAGATGTTTTCCTATGAAGGTCAAGACCAGCCAATTGAAGATGCTGAAGATTTAACGCAATTTTAGACACTGCCATATCCTCCCTGGAACGACGATTCGAACAACTGAGAGAACATCACTCAAAGTTTGGCTTCATGTACGTGTTCACAAAGATGTCCAAGACAGACCTACGTAAGCACAGCAAAGATCTCGAACTTGAACTGACTGATTGAGAAGACCGCGACATTGATGGATTCATGCTTGCTGAGGAAATGGAAGCCTTGAAACCAATTCTTCCAGAAGATATACAAAGTGATCCACTGAAGATACTGGGCTTCATCACTTTCAACAATCGTTCTGTGGATTTCCCGAATTACACGACTGCATTGCGAATACTTCTGACTATTCCAGTTACTGTTGCATCTGGGGAAAGAAGTTTCTCAACGTTGAAATTAATAAAAACGTATTTACGGTCGACGATGCTGCAGGATCGACTCAGTAATCTGGCGATCCTCTCCATTGAAAATGACATTGCGAGAAACTGTAACTATACAGACCTCATTGCCGAATTTGCCACTATGAAAGCCAGAAAGGTTTTCTTGTGATCAAATCCAAAATAAATGATATTTGTTGTTGAATCATTGTTATTTTCTTTCAGTAAGCATGCACCCACTATGGGTAGGTAACTTTAACCTTAGGGCCCCACTTTAAAAATCTCGAATTGGGCCTCGCATTTGCTAGGGCCGGCCCTGTCAAGAAGTACCTCTTTTCCACCAACGAGGAAAAATTGTGCACCACTAAGACAAGCGAGGACAATATTTTTTCTCACCGAAATTATCATACAGTTCCCAGAATGGCCGTTTTTCACATATGTGAACATTTCGTAAGAGTACTTGAAAATACAAAAAAATAACCTAACCGGTAACTCAGCCACAACTATTTCGATTACTTGCAATTTTTATTTTTACTTCGTTTTTTACTTCTTTTTACTTGCTGTATTGAAGGAGTTATTTTTTCTTCTTGCAATAAACTTTTTCATTTTCATTTTCATTATCATTTTCAGAGTCAAATACGATTTAAAGAACCACGGTTAGGACTGGGATTCTTATATTCAGATGATTCTTATAATCAGTAACTCGAAATAGGTTTGACTCGGATCGGGAATACTAAAAATTATACCTAAACGGCTTATTCTTATATGCGACTTTGAATAAACAAATAAACAAAAAAAATATATATATGGGATGAATTTCACAATAAAACACGTGAAATGAATGAATGCTGCAAACCCACAAGGAAAAAGGAAAACGATTCCAAGGCCTTTCGTGTATTCCCTGACGAGGTGTAGCTTTGAATACACGAAAGGCCTTGGAATCGTTTTTCTTTTTCCTTGTGGGTTTGCAGCATATATATATATATATACCACTTCCTTTACAGAATCATAACATTAAAACTGTTTCCATTTTTCATTTCAACTTGATAGAGGTATTAAAAACTAAATTTGAACTGCTTGTTTTCGAAACTTTTATTTCAACTTTGTATAAGGGCAATTAACGCTATCTGCAACCTCCGAACAACGAATGGAATAAAGGAAACTTTTCTCTTTTCATCAAAAAGTAAAACAATAAAAAATATACTGAAAATTATTTTCATCATAAAAAATTTTCACTGACCTTTTTTTGTTTATCTGTAAAATATACCAATCGAGATACGAGCTTTGAAAAAAGTACCGTTATACCAATATGAAGAAATGAAGAATTAAAATAGAACTCCCAATAACGGTGCTTAGTTTTTCCATCAGTCTGTCCGATACGACATTAATCCCAAATGTTTTTAAATATAAATCCTGTAAATTGTGTATACACACACACACACACACACACACACACACACATAATATATATATATATGATAAAAATAACCACGAAGGAAAAAGGAAACACAGAATGGTGCTCAAGCACTTGCGTCAAATGACATCCTCGGGAACACGGTGTTCCTGAGGATGTCATTAGACGAAAGCGCTTGAGCACCATTCTGTTTCCTTTTTCCTTCGTCGTTATTTTCATCATAAATATTATTCACGTGTTACTTTCGTGAAATAATTTTCACAAACATATATATATATATATATATATATATATATATATATATATATATATATACACAGTGTGTGTATATAATGTTGTTGTTGTGTTCCATTAGTTGTGATAGGCATGATCTGCCTGACCGAAACCCGTGTTGGTTATCACTGAATTTTTTCTGAGTTTCCAAAACAATAAATACAACAACATTATTGATTCACTTGAAAGTAATGAAAACTATGATGTACTATACACAGACTTTGCTAAAACGTTCGACAAATGTGACCATGGAATCATAATACATAAACTGAAATATATGGGAATAACAGGAAAAGTAGGGAAATGGATATATAATTTCCCTAGTGAGCGGCGGCAAGTTGTTACAGTACAAGGAGTATCTTCATCAGAATCAGAGGTCCTCAGCTCAGTACCACAAGGAACAGTATTTGCTCCACTACCCTTCGTAATCATGCTAACTGACATAGATGAGGACGTTACCAGAAACAGCACAGTAACATCCTTTGCGGATGACACAAAGATCAGTAGAAAAATAAGAAACCCAGAAGACATAGGATCTCTACAAACCGACATAAACAGAATCTACAAGTAGAAGAAAGACAGCAATATGACGTTTAACATCGAGAAATTTCAGCTATTACGGTACGGAAAAAGAGAAGACCTAAAATCCATGGAATATTATACCCCAAATGGACAGGAAATTCAGAGAAATTCCAGAGCAAAAGATTTAGGGGTTGTAATGACAGATGATGCGAAATTTTAAACACAAAATAAGATAGCAGTAAACAGAGCAAAGAGAATAACGGGTCAGATATTGAGAACCTTTAAACGAAGGGATAGGAATGTAATGATTCCTCTACTGGAAACCCTGATAATACCCAAATTGGATATTGCTCGGTCCTAACATCCCCATATAAAAAAGAAGACATTAGACAGCTGGAAGGGATCCAGAGAAGCTTCACAGCCAAGATCAGTAGGTGCAAAGAACTAAATTACTGGGAAAGGTTACGCGAACTAGACCTATATTCAATGGAAAGGAGAAGAGAGAGATACACCATTATTTACACTTGGAAAATAATGGAGAAACTAGTCCCTAATCTTACTCTGAACCCTATAACTCCCCAAACAATGGTGGAAAGTAGAAACGGTAGACTGTGCCGTATTCCCAAATTGAAGGCGAGAGAGGAACATCCTTAACCCTGAAAGAAAATAGTTTTGTAGTGAGAGGACCAAAACTGTTTAATCAGTTACCCAAAGACCTAAGAAACACGAAGGGAGTTGCAGTGGAAATCTTCAAAAGAAGACTAGACGCCTGGCTCAGAACAATCCCCGATGAGCCGGGCGTACCTGGCTATGTGAGTTGGAGAGCGCAAGAATCTAACTCACTACTTCACCAGGCCAACTCGAAAGGAGGGGCGACAAGCTTGACCTTCGCGAAATGAGAAATCATCGCGCGGAACCTTTGTAAGGTTGTAAGGTATATATATGTTACGGCCTTTTTGAAAAACGGCCGGCCCATTTGAAAAAAGGCCAATATGATGGCCTTTTTGAAAATGGGCATTACAATGCCGGCCACTTTGGAAAAAGCTCAGCATATTGACCATTTTTGCAAAATTACTGGTAATCCTGCCGGCAATTTTGCGTATACCCTTCGAAGCTGTGTCGAACTGGTCATTGAATGCTCTGTTAGGTCAAGTGAATGCCCAGTTAGGTCAAATGTCCGCCCTTCACGATTGGTTAGGTTAAGTCGTGATATTTTTGTTGCTTAACGAAAATATCACACCTCAACCTAACCAATCGTCAAGAGCGGACAGTTGACCTAACCGGGCATTCAGTTAACCTAACCGGGCAGTCAATAATTTAAATTTCAATAATTTCAATAATTTCAATCGAACTGGATTGAATTTCTTAACTGAAGTTCAGCCTTTTCGCAAAATGACCGGCTGGATAACCAGCCATTTTGCAAAATGGCCAATATGCCGGCCTGTTTGCAAAGTGGCCTGGCATTTAATGCCACTATGCAAAAAGGCCGGCTTTTTGGTTCTTTTGCAAAAAGGCCGGCTTTTTGGTTCTTTTGCAAAAAGGCCGGCTTTTTGGTTCTTTTGCAAAAGGCCGATCTTTTTGCAAAATGGCCAAATTCGCAAACATATATATATATATACACACACACGAGTTAATATCATGTGGTCAAAGCTTGTTCAGAGCAGAAATATCGAAGTTATATGGAGCAATAAAAGACATTTTCACTATTTCGACTTTAATTTTAAAGACTGACTCTTTTGGAGCTCATTAGAAATGTTCGAAGCATTGTTGATGGTTCATTTTTATGTCGTAAATGAGTTTTGCGAACAAAGAAATAGAGTTAATTAAGGATATGAGGACTTGTGCATAATAACGAAGGTTTAAATAAATCTCCGATTATTTCTCTCTTATTGCAAGAAATTCTAATTAAAAGGGCTACAGTTACTCTTATGAAAAGTCTTAGATGAAAAGAATACTTTAATTCTGTAATTCAATTAATAATAATTCAATTCTGTAAATGAAATTATTGAATCTGAAAACATCGCCAACTCCGATTATATCTCAGTAGACAACTTCTCGTACAAGAAATACAACAATGGCAAATTGTCTTTCCTAAACTTAAACATTCGCAGTCTCCATGCCAGCGTTCCTCAACCTTTTTTGTACTGCGAACCCCCTTATCAAAATCTTGATATTTTTGGGACCCCCTCCCCAAAAATTATCTTTTGCATTATGATTAAGTAGCATATAGACAAATTGAGGTATCCAGATTAGTATAGTTTTTTAGTAGTCTTGATTTATACTTCAAAGTCGGAGTAAAAATGTAATAATATTATTCTAATCAAACCAACAAAACCATTGAGCAACCTAAACTCTAAAACATATCTCACAAACCTATTTAAATAATTTCAATCGAACGACTGAGAAACACGTGGAAAAGGCGATAAAAGACTCATGAAAACACGATAAAAATCGTTTCGAAACGTTTGTTTGTTAAAGTTTCAAGTAACCGAAAATGTTATCGGTTAGAGGTCAAAATTAGCCACCACAAAAAAAGGGAAAAAAAATTGTTTTACTGAATATAATCTAGTCAACTCACGGACCCCTTAAACACAACTCACGGACCCCTAGGGGTCCGCGGACACTCTGTTGAGAACCGCTGTCCTATGCCACTTTAACGAATTGACAGCTAACCTAAAATTATTACAACATAAATTCACGTGCATTATATTAACTGAAACGTGATTAAATGAAAATAATAATAACTTTTTTAACATTCCAAGAAGTGATGTACCTATTCCAAAAATTTAGCCGATGCCGATTCTTTGCCTAGATTTTGAAAAATTAATTCCATTCATAAATTTTACAACTCTAATATGAAAAGAATAATTTAATAGCGAATTAACGTTCAATTTTCATATTTTAACATTTAAAATTTGTTTAAATGCTTTTCTTAGCTCACTCCACAATATGCAGTATCATAATTTGTTACTCATATACCGAAGCTAAAATGATGTGAAGTAGTTTCATTACTCAGTAAAGTTACAAACTAATTTTATTTTAGTTTCATAAATTGAATACCAATATTTAAAGTAACTGGTTTTCCTTATGTTGACGGTATTTTCTTTCTTCAACAGTGTAAACAGAAGAAGATTTTTCATTAAAATTTGAAGTTCCTGGTGGCCAACTTGAATAAAAAAAAATGGATGTATAATTTGGATTTATAAAATTAAAATAGTTAAAATAAAGTGAACATAATAAGATGGTTTTATATATAAATTATAAAGTAGAACTTATTATAGAATTATTATTAATATAGAGTAGGAGATTATAATAGTTTATAATATTTAGAGTTTAGCTAGTTAGAGAAAATGTAAATTTATGGGCAACTTAACTCATTAAGCTTTGCCTTTTTCGTGAATGTAAAATATTTTTATATATATACTTACACTTTGAAATGAGTATAAATTAGCATGGTGTTTTTTTGTCTGTTCAGTTTTCTATAGATTTTGTTTTGTAATAAAAATTTTAAATTTAAAATAATCGGTAAGAGAATCGGCTAAATTTGGCCGATACCAATGCCAATGCCCAAAAAATTACGATTCTGCCAATGCCGATTAATCGGTACACCACTAATTCCAGGGTACGTAAGCTACCATGTATGTAGGGCAGACAATAGGAGAGGAAGTGTAAGTATCATATATTTGCAGACTCAAACTACAAGAATAAAATTATCAAAGGACTGACAAGCATAAACAATACTTCAGAAACACTTGCAATTGAAATGTTTATTCATAACACCCAGTATTCAATTTTAGGCATGTACCGACCACCAACTGGTAACGTACCAACTTTTATTACAGATATCGATAGAATTCTAACCTCCAATTATATTGGTAACAATTGTGTTATTGCAGGACATTTAAATATTGATCTTACAAAAGAACATTCAAATAATAACGCAAGCTTCCTTCACAACATTATGACTGCAAGTGATTTTAAATTAGTTATTACAAGGCCAACTAGACTTCACAATGACATTAGAAATTCGACTCTGCTAGATCAGATTTGGATGCGGTTCCCGCTTGATTGCATCTCGGGTATAATTATATTAACTCGGGTATAATTATATTAATTATATCAAATATCGGCTGCAATACTGCAGCCTCGATCCCAGTTACAGACACTCACTACCGACAATACATGTCACAACCAAATCCAAACTCATTTTTCTTTGATCCAGTCCTACCATCCGATATCTTACTGGCAATGAAAAATCTAAAATATGAAGATTCTGACATCAATACGATCCCGGTAAAAATATACAAATTAGTATCCGATGAAATTGCAATACCACTCAGTGTACAGCTAATGAATGAATCAGTAACGCTAGGTATATTCCCTGGCAGTCTAAAGGAAGCCACAGTATGCCTGTATTTAAGTCAGGAAACTCAAACACTCTATCCAGCTATCGCTCCATTTCCGTATTACTAACTTTCAGTGAAGTTTTGAAAAAATCGTGTACAAAAAACTTAGTAAACTTTTACTGAATACGCTATTTCAATTAAAATACAATTTGAGCTTAGAATTGGACACGCAACGGAAGATGCCATAAATAGTCTATTAAAGAATGTGTATTAGAACTTAAACAGCAAAAAACACACTGACTTGGTCTTCCTCGACTTGCCAAAACATTTCATACACTTTCGCATGAAATCTTATTGAATAAACTTCACATATATGGAGTAAGAGGAAATATCCTTGACTGGTTTAAATATCTGTCAAATCGCTATCAGTACATCAGATTAAAAGACAGTTTATCCAACAAAGCGGTGGTAATTAGTGGGTCCCACAAGGATCTATTTTTGGGCCATTACTATTTCTAATTCACGTCAACAATTTTCATCTTTCTACCACATTAAATTGTGTACACTACACAGATGACATTACATTTACTTCTTCCCATCACAACGTAGATTTTATGATTAATGAAACAAACAGGCAATTAAAAAATGTTTATAAATGGATGTGTGCTAATAAACTTTTATTGAACCTCACAAAGTCATCTTGTATGATTATTACCACAAAACATATTAATACAAACTGTCAAATAAAAATTGGGAATACTTCTCATGCAAGAGTGAATGAAGTGAAAGTACTTGGCATTAATTTAGACGAAAAAGTAAATTTCACAAGTCATGTACAACATATCAAATCCAAAATATCAAAATTTCGTTTCATATTATTTATACTAAAAAAAGACACTTCCTCAAAACGCACTTTTTATCCTATATTATTCCTTCTCGAATAATGACAACAAAGTTACACTTCCCCAATGTTTAAAATAACTAAATATATTAAAACTAAATTTTTTAGAATTTTTAATGCAGAAAGGAGGGGCCAAGGGCAAATGCCCGCAAAAGCCCACTCCCCCATAGAAGAAGAAGATAGCCGAAATCAAGATCCAGGGTTCAGGAGATGCCGAGACACTCTGCGTTTGAAAGATGCGAGGTCACAGACAGGGGGAAAGATAGATTGAAGAAGATTGTTCCAGAATTGATCGGTTGAGTAGATGAAAGACTGAAAATACCGATTAACCCTTGCATTAGATAGTTGGACAGAAAAGGAATGAGAAAGTGTCGAAAGTTTGGTGCTGCGTGCTCTCCTTAAAGGAGGAGACATGCAGTTAGAGAGTTCGGAAGAGCAGTGCCTGTTATAATAGCAATATTAAAGAGAGAGTGAGGCAACATTGCGGTGAAAAGAGAGGTATTGAAGACAGTGAGTAAGAGGCAAAGAATTGATGAGACGAAAAGCTTTTGACTCCACACGGCCAAGTTGGGCTGTGTGGGTTGAGCCACCCCATACATGAGAATCATACTTCATAGAGGGGCGGACAAGACTCCTGTACAGAGATAACAACTGAGCAGGGTTGAAGAAACTGCGGAGGCGCTACAGCACACTTAACCTCTAAGAAGATGTTTTGGAAAGAGAATACATGTGGTGTTTGGAGGAAAGATCACGAGAAAAGGAAAGGGGAAAGGTAAGGAGATAGTCGTGTGGAAGATTGTGACGAGTAGACAGATGGAGGAACTGAGTTTTTGAGGCATTGAAAGCAACAAGGTTTCCTCTGCCCCAATCAGAAATAACAGAAAGATCAGAGGTCAGGTGCTCCATAGCTGTCATGCGCGAATCATGGAGTGACTATTGAGATGGACGCTTTGGGAAGTGGATGGAGAAGTGAAGAGTGGAATCATCGACATCGGAGTGAATAGGACAGGAAGTGCGAATTAAAAGATCATTAATAAATAAAAGGAAAAAGAGTGGTGACAGGACAGGACTCCAAAGAATACCACTGTTGATAGCTTTTGGAGAAGAATAGTGGCCATCTACAACCGCAGCTATAGATCGGCCAGAAAGGAAATTAGAGATGCACAGATAGAAGGATATAAACCGAAGGGAGGCAGTTTCGAAATTAAAGATTTGTGCCAGATTCTATCAAAAGTTTTTGATATGTCTAGCACAATAGCAAACGTTTAACCGAAATCCAGAAAACAGGATGACCAAAGTCAGAGAGATACGCAAGAAGATCGCCAGTTGAATGTCCCTTGTGAAACCCATACTGACGATCTGAAAGATTGTGAGAAGAAAGGTGTTTAAGAATCTTTCCATTTAGGATAGATTCAAAAACTTTAGAAAGGCAAGAATTCAAAGCAATTGGACGATAGTTGGAGGGTTGAGAGCGGTCACCTTTCTTTGGGACAGGCTGAATGAAAGCAAACTTCCGGCAGGAAAGAAAAGTACCAGATGAGAGACAAAGACGAAAGAGTTTGGCTTGGCATGGTGTCAGCACTGAAACACAGTTCTTAAGAACAACAGGAGGAACACCATCAGGACCATACGCCTTCCTAGAGTTGAGCCCAGATAGGACAGAAGGAACATCTTTAGAAGAGAATCTAATTTCAGACATAATGAAGTGAGAGGGAGGAACAGCACTGGAATCGTCCAGGGTTGAATTGTAAGCGAAAGTGTGAGTGATGAGTTCAGCTTTATCAGGAGAAGAGACGGCAACTGAGCTGTCGGAATGAAGGGTGAAGGAATTTTTGGAGAGTCGAAGAATAGATTTTGCATGATTCCGGACAGAAATATAAGCTGAGTGAGAGTCAGGAGTTGGATGGCTACGGTACCTTCTGAAAGACAAAAATCGATATACATCACCCATTCAAAGAGCAATCACACCCCATCAAATATACCATCGTTATAACACCAGACTGCCCAGTGATTTTATACACAAATTTAACTATACACTAGAAACTGCAGGAAATGTACTCTCTTTCAATGGAACAGATGTATGGAATGCAATTCCATGCATTTCAGGCATGATTCAATCACTAAAAATCAACTGTTTTGCGAATCAACTATCTAAAATATACTCATTTCTTTAAGCACCTTTAATTTCCAGTTTCATAATTATTTGTGTTTTTAAATTGTAAAACTACTCTATTTATTTTATGAATATAGGTTATTCAGTGTTCAATATTTATTATTACTTTTTTTTTGTCACTATTACTTTTAATTGCCACTTTCATTATTTTATGTAATATTTTCTACTGAATATACAATAAATCATTTAATTTAAAATCATCTAACATATTTTAAACTTTATATTGTTTTTGGTATTTTTATTATTATTATTATTATTATTATTATTATTTTTTGTTGTCTCTGTTACTTTTACTTGCCACTTTCACTATTTTTATGTAATAAATAAACTAAATGACATTAATTTTGCCTGAAAAGCCTCCATACTTACAAGGGCATATTCAGATGAGAGTACTGTGAATAGATTACTGTTATAACAAATATCTAAAAATTGTTAAACTTTGTCACTTGTATTCTTTTCAGAATCAAGTTTGAATTTGAGTTTGCATAAGATGGGCTGGGATCACCGCGCATAGGTTGGAACTATTTACATTGTGTATCTAAAGCTGTTGAAAACCATTCAAAGGAAGATGTACTGTAACATTTAAAGTTACAAATCTAAGATCTTGAAATTCAAGCAAGATGCTGATGTACTATTTGATATCGCAGCCTGTAAGTGCAGTAACTTCTCTCAATGCACTTGTGATAAACTGCGAAAGGTGCTGATTAGCGAAAGAGAATTTTTGGTTGACCAAAGAACGTTATGATTGCCAATATTAATGTTTATCAAACAACAACAACAAAAAAGAAAAGACTGCGAGAGGGAAAAACGAAAACAAAGAGAAGAAAACCGAATGGCTAAGGCTGCCAGAACACATGTCTTACAGAGACTGGTTCTAGAGAGCTCAGACAAAGTTTCAGTTTGGTGTTGTTATAATGAAGAGATTATAACAACACCAAGTTCATCCCGCTCGAATGAGGATATACAAGATAGAAGTAGCACAAACGTTGTTATAACGCCAAGTTCCTCTCTATCTATCAAAGCGTAGCATGCTCAGATGAGAATTCAGCTGCCAACATGGGAATGTGACAGATGGAGACTATCCCATCGCTCTGCGGCAGCAATTGCTTCAGCTGTAATTGCAAGATGGTAGAATAATTAGTGAAGAGGATTCATCTGCCGTGATTGATCCACAAAAAATCCACTGAGAAAGGAGAAAACACAGGAAACAACTGGAAATAAAAACAGAGTATGAGCTAACCCTCAAAGGATTATACTTTGATGGACGAAGAGCTAACACTATGAAGCAAGTAAAGAAAAGGGCTCAAGTACCATCCCATTACAGTTCTAGAAGTGCATCTTGTGCTTGTGATGAAACCAGGCTCAGAATATCTGGGACATGTAGCAGATGATTAAAGGAATCATAGACTTTCTGGAAGGCAAAAATATCTCTACTGAACAGCCGATAACTCTAGGATGCGATGGCGCAAATGTCAACACAGGAAAAAGAAATGGCGTGATACGGCTATTAGAGGAGTATTGCAAGAAACCATTGTAATGGTTAGTCTGTATGCTCCATGTCAATGAATTGCCCCTCATACATTTATTTCAATACCTTGACGGTGCAACGAAGATCCTAATAAATTTTCTATGCCCAATGGTAAAGAAATCAAAACCAGCATGCGGTCAATGATCAAGTTTGATAAGATTGATGGAAATGAACTGCCAAATGTTGATTTAATAGATCTCAGCGGAGATGAACAATATCTACAGTATATGAAATATCAGAAGCTGTCATATCTGGACTATGTTCAAAGAATTTAGCTGAACGTCAGCCAGAACCAATTGTACACTCATTTCTACAACAGCCAGTAGAGTCATTCGCTTATATGTTGCCACTGAGTCTCCATCAGGTCAAGTTCATCATGCGCTACAGGCGTTCAACGTCTTTGAAAAATGGTTTCATATAGCCGATATCTGGGTACTTCCCTCATGAAGACTGTTGACAAAGCGATCCAGAGTAATGGATTTTCGCTCACCCAGAAAACCTGTTGAGAGCAATGATGGCAGATGATAGGATGACATCCGAGAACTGGCTTTTCGACAGGTGAGTGCTGCTAGAACCAAGAAAAACACTGGATTAAGAATATTCAAGGTTCTACAATTGAACTTTGAGGCCAAGGAATACAATGACTTAATTTATTGGCCTTCTTATGATAGGGTTGAGCCACCACTCATCAAAAATATTGATAACGAACAGCTATGCCAGTTTGTCAGTTCAGCGGAGACAGCACCATAGTTGGACTTTCCAAATTTTCCATGCCACACACACAGGCAGTGAAGGGATGGGCATGGATGGAGGTCGAAATACAACCACCTCTTCAGGTGACCCCTGGGTAATTTGAGCCAAATATATAAGCCAAATTAGCGAAGAGCTGCAGAATTAACAAGCTACGTCTACATAGCTGTCAGATTTATTATGTAGAAATTCAGTAAGTTCTTCAAGGTCACTGGGGCACGTCAAGATGACGTAATAAAACAACAAAATTATAACACCGTTGTACATGTCAAATGGTAACTTTTCCATATCGACAGGAATTGAAAAAATAAAAATAATAATTTCATTGTACAGTTTACTGCACTCTAATATATGTATATATATATATATATATATATATATATATATATATATATATATATATATATATATATATATATATATATATTATATATATATATATCAGTGGCGACTCCAGCTCTTCAAGACTACTCGGGCTCTTTAAATTTTCAAGTCTACATATGAGCCGACATTTAAATGCATGACAATAACTTAAGATTATCCATAAAAAAATAAATACATACCTCGGTAAAAAAAATTATTTGAATTTTGTTTACTTGAACATAAAGTCCAAGCGTCTTGGTTTTAAAGCAAATTCCTTTAATATTCGGTCATGTAATTCCTTTTTGCTTTCTAAATCAATAAGTATTTCTTTTTCAATTGAAATCCTTGCCAGGGACGAGAGCCGTTCTTGAGCCATTGTGTTTCTTAAATATGGTCTAATTCGATCAAGAACAGAGAAACTTCTTTCATTTGAAACAGAAGTTACAGGTATGGTAAGGAGGAGCTGAATCAGCTTTGTGGTTTCCGACATCGCAAGCAATAATCCTAGTTCGTGAAAGACTTCGAAAATTTCATTTGCAGATTTGCATTTTCTGAAGTCACTGCCACGATAAAGATATTTCAATTTGTTAACTAAGGATTTGGAGTCAATCACATTTGGATATTTAGTTTGCAAAGCATTAAGATGCATTGGAAAATTTTCAGCAAATTCTGGAAATTTGGTCACATCAATCAACTCAAAGAACGCAAACTCCTGAATGCAATCCAATCTTCCCTCATTGACATTAGTATAATGTCAATTATTTCATTTGTTTGCCTCTAGCTCTTTTTCTTGGGGGAGAAGGTAGGTCTTCGGATTGTTCGAAGTCTGCCATTGTTTCTTGAAAAACTTTATTATATGCTTTATCAGTACGAGCGCACTCAATAAATTCAATAAAGTCATTTACTTTCTGTTGTGCAAACTTCATGTCAAGCTGCTTGCATTGCAGATCAATAGTTTTTCGGCTTGTGACAATATATTTTCAAAGCAGTTAATAAAAAACAAAAGTGAAAGCATGCAATTTTATAAGTAGATTATCGGTTGGCAGTTGAAGGCACGCTTATCGAAATGTAAAAGGTTATCATGTATCGCCAGAATTTAAAATTGTGCCTCTACAAGGCCGAAGGATATAAGCCCGAGTTGAAATGTTTTTTCATTATAAAAAAAATTAATAGGAGGAAAAACGTATTTTATTTAATGAGAATTGGAAGAAGGACTATTATGTAACCATATGCAAGCAAATATTTATTCATTAAAAGAACTTTAAATATATGATATTACTTATACTTTCTCGGGCGTAATGTCTTGCGCCCGAGTAAAGGATCTTGAAAGATCACATGAAAACTTAATGTGTCAATATTGTTTTTTTATAGGTAGTAAGGGTATCTAAATGCTAAATGCGCTCCAAATTTGCTTGCGTGACGAAGGCTAGACAGAAAAATAGCAACATACTACCAGCCAAAAACCATTTTTACAATTTGCATTTAAAATTTTTTTTGAAAACTTAAATCTATAAATACACAATTTTATCTCTCATGCTTCTCCTTGCCCATTGCCTCTCGGGCTCAGCCCGAGAAGCCCGAGTGCAGGAGTCGCCACTGATATATATATATATATATATATGGGATTGAACTCAGAATGGTCCCCTGAGGCTCTTTCAAGATACATACAGACCGTGCATGGAACAAGGAACTATTCTGGGAAAATTAAATCCACTATGGTCCGAATAAGTAATGGTAAATGACAAACACCATAGTTTTTTCTTTTTCATGATGTTAGCCCGACGTAGGTAAAGGGTCACTCGCAAGGAGCCCCCAAAAATATAGCTTCCCTCACCAGCTATCTGCAAAGTAGATAGGATCCAGGATCCAGCAAATTAAAACCCCTAGGAGTTTTGGGGCCTCTTTGCGAGTGACCCATTGCCCACGTCGGGCTAACATCATGAAAAAGAAAAACTATAGTGCTTGTCATTTACCATTACTTATTCCGACTATAGTGGAATTAATTTTCCCAGAAGAGTTCCTTGTTCTATGCACGGTCTGTGTGTATCGTATATATATATATATATATATTTTATTGGGGTTATTTAACCTCCTTCGCAACATCTAAGGTCATATGACGGAGGGGACCTACAGCTTTACGTAGGATCCGAACCACGGGTCGCTACATAATCTGGGCGCGGAGGACGGTCTCCCATCCAACTACTACCCAGACCCAATATCGCTTAACTTCGCTGATCTCCGGGAAGCGGTGTTACGACATTGGACACGACGTAGCCCATATATAATATATATATATATATATATATATATATATATATATATATATATGATGAATAAAACCACGAAGGAAAGGAAACACAAAATGGTGCTCAAGCGCTTTCGTCTAATGACATCCTCAGGAACACTTTCATTCATCATAAATATTTTTCACGTGTTACCTTCGTGAAATAATTTTCATATATATATATATATATATATATATATATATATATATATATATATAGCATAATAATATGTCTCTTTGTCAGCATTGCCCTCTGGATCACATGAAATGGTTCTGTAATATAAAAGAAAGAACGGAATAAAAATAACAATAACACTCTTCGAACCTCTGGCATAATTGAAGGAGCCTATCAGCATCGTCGAGCAGTAGTTCATGTACTTGGTGTAGCTTATACGGATGAAATCGATACCTTTTGAGAATGCGCTCCACAGCTGTTTGAGAAAGTCCTGTTTCCTGTGCTACTTTTCTGGCTGAACGCTGTGAATTACAAGTTATTTTAGCTAGTACATCGACACACGACACTTCATCTGTACTTGTACGAGGCCATCCACTGCGTGGTCGGTCATGAACATTGCCTGTCTCCTTCAAGACTTCAAGTGTTCGCTCCATCATACGATGACTCGGTTTTGGCTTCATAGGGTGCCAGCGATGGAATTCTTCGCATGCCTCTGTTTCACTTATTCCAGCAACGTCCAGGAGCACAAATTCCACTTTTTCTGATAGGGTACACTTCATGGGGTCAGCCATCTCTAGTAGTTATCTGAAACATAAACATAAAATGAACTACAGATAAAAACTCCTATTCGATATGACTTATGACTCACCCTGTATATATATATATATACATATCTCGGGTGGGGAAAAAAAAGGGAGACCTCGAACTTTGGCTGTAAAATCAAAAGTTATGGTCAGATTTCAATATTTTTTCACACCCCACAACGAAGTAAATTTCCTATTCGGTGAGTGGATTTGAAAGAAAACTAATGAAAATTACGGATTTGTTGGACATTTCTTTATGCCACTGGAAATTCTCCATTTACACTACTACTGCATTGTATGTGCCGATAAAAAGTTACAAAATACTCACATATGGTGCTACCTTGATGTTAAAAAAACTACTCGATATGTTTACCACGAACTTCTACAGCCGCCTTTTTCAGTCTAGGACGGAACTCACCTATGTATGGCTTTATTGATTTGTTCTTGTGGTAGCTCATCCCATTTTTCCAGAAGTTGTCGTAAATGAGCGACATTTCTTACTTTGACCCGATAAATTCTCTGACAAATTTTCCCAAAGGCCGTAATCGACAGGATTTAAAGCAGGACTGTTTGGTGGCCAAATTTAATACCGCTACCTTGTATTCTTTTGATATCTCCTGTTTTATCGATTTTCTTGAGAAGCTTGTACATATCTCCTGCAGTTGGCTTACGTTAATTAAAATCGCTTTAATTATCAACTTGAACCTATGATTAGCAAGATTTTTCTGGAATATTCGCCATAAATCCAATTTCTCAGCTAAAATGATAAAAGATGGCATACAAACTACAAAATTACGTAGTACTAACATACTAAAATTTCGTGGTTTTATGTACCGTATTGGCCGAGATATGAAGGATTTAAAAGGTCTCCCTTTTTTTTTTGCCGACCGACAATGCAGTAGTAGTGTAAATGAGAATTTTCAGTGGCATTAAGAAATGTTCAATAAATCCGTAATTTTCATTAGTTTTCTTTGAAATCCGCTCACCGTATAGAAAATTTACTTAGTTGTGGGGTGTGAAAAAAATATTGAAATCTGGCCATAACTTTGGATTTTACAGCCAAAGTTCAAGGTCTCCCTTTTTTTTTGCCACCGATATATATATATATATATATTATATATATATATATATATATATATATATATATAATGAATAAAACCACGAAGGAAAGAAAACAGAGTGGTGCTCAAGCGCTTTCGTCTAATGACATCCTTAGGAACACTCAGTGTTCCTGAGGATGTCATTAGACGAAAGCGCTTGAGCACCACTCTGTGTTTCCTTTCCTTCGTGGTTTATTCATCAGAAATTTTTTTCGCGTGAAATAATTTTCACAATATATATATATAATATATATATATATATATATAGAATATATATACATACAGGGGTTGGACAAAATAATATGAACACCTTGATAAATGGCGGTTTTATTCTTAATATGGAGTTGGTCCTCCTTTAGCGGCAATAACAGCTGCAATGCGTCGGGGAATTGATTCATACAGCTTTTGGACAGTGGCTAGAGGAATCCTGAGCCATTCTTCGAGCAAACCCTGCTCCAGTTCCTCCAAAGACGCCGGCGGTGGGAATCGGCTTCTGACCTGCTGCTCCAACTGACACCACAGATGCTCGATAATGTTAAGATCCGGGGATTGTGGAGGCCAATCCAAGCGTTCTACTTCACTAACATGCTCTTCAAACCAGTTTTTAAAGACCCCAGCGGTGTGGATTGGTGCATTATCATCCTGGAAGACGGCGCTGCCATTGGGAAACAGCGTTTGGACCATGAGATAGGCCTGGTCAGCCAATATTGACAGATAGACCTGGGCGTTAACCCTACCATGCAGTACTACAGCTGGGCCAAGAGTATTCCACGATATTGCTGCCCAAACCATCACAGATCCGCCTCCATGCTTAACGGTTGGGGTCAGGCATTCGGGGTCATAAGCATCTTTAGGCTGTCTCCAGACGTAAACTCGACCGGAACATGGAAATAGCGTAAAGGAGGATTCGTCGGAGTAGACTACATTCTTCCACCGGTCCATTGACCAATTCTTTTGGTCATTACACCATTTTCTGCGCCGCTCAATGTTGATGTGCGAAAGGAAGGGTTTGGCAATTGCAGCCCTCCCATGGTATCCAGCTCCATGGAGCTCGCGACGTACAGTTCTGGTCGATACCGGGCTTGCAAGATGCTGGTTAAGCTCTGCAGTCATTTTGGAGCTGTGGTCTTATGGTTCTTTGTCACAATGCGCTTTAGCACCCGGCGGTCTCGATCACACAGCTTCTTCTTGCGTCCACTATTGCATTTGTCGGTGCTTGTCTTTCCATGGTTTTGGTATGCAGACATGACCATAGAGACATTTCCTCTAGATACATTGAACATCTGAGCGGTTTTCGTCACCGATGCACCAGCCATCCGCGCTCCGACAATTTGCCCTCTTTGGAAGTCTGACAGGTCTTTCATAACTGCTAATTCATAATTCACTCAGATCTGTAAAAACAACGTGAGGGTTATAACATGACGTATACACTCTCTGTTACGCATTTAAATAGGTTTGCCAGTCATTTCACCGTTTACTTTGTGTCTGAGCAGTCCGTAAAGATAACCGGTGAAATCGGCGGGTGTTCATATTATTTGTCTAACTCCTGTATATATATATATATATATATATAATATATATATATATATATATATATATATATATATATATATATATATATATATATATATACATATATATATATATATATATTAGAATCTCCCTGATTCACTTTTCATTAATTTCTGCAACATTCGTGTTCGTGGCCTTTTCTCAAATTTTCAATTTGTTGAGCACCAACTCTCCGGTTCTAAACCACATCTTTTCTTCACTGAAACTCTGTTGCCAGGGACGACTAAAAGCAGACCCTTTTCTGTACACTCTTACTTTCTCTATATTCAATTTCACTCCAACGGTGGATATTCAGTATATGTACGCAATGACCTAACTTGTTCTCGTATTCCCGAACTCGAATCTTCCGAATTCTACAGCCTCTGGCTGCGGCTTACATTCCAATCTCAAAGTAAATACATCTGTGCTGTCCGCCTTTCTCCTAATTCTACTGACCATCCAAAATTCTTTGAATACCTCACTTCGAAAGTGGAATATATTTCATCCCACGTTCCCTTTGCTGAAATCTCCATTTTAGGAAATTCCAACTTTCACCACCAACTTTGGCTTTCCTCGCATTTCACTAACATCCCTAGTGAACAACCCAGAAATTTTCTATCCTAAATGAACTAGAGCAGATTGTACATCACCCTACTCGTATCCCCGATCGCCTTGGAAATAGGCCAAACATTCTGAGTTAATTTCTCACCACTAATCCTTCTTCTTACTCTGTCAAACATTTTCTCCGTTGGGCTCCTCCGACCACCGTCTTGTATCTTTTTCCTGTCCTATCGCTACAATTCGATCATTGGATCCTTCCAAGAGGTGGCGCCTTTGACACTTCGTCGCTGCTGATTGGAAAGCCCTTTGGCAGTACTTCTCTCATTAACAATAGAATGATTACTACTTCCGTGACTGGGGCCCTTCCGAGTGTGCTGAGCATATCACTGAGGCGATTCTCTCGGGCAGAGAGGTGTACTAATACAAAAACCCTGGTTTAACTTTACTTGTTCTAATTCTATCCGAAAAAGAGGGGGTTTTCAGAAGATACCGTCGTCATCCAACTCTTGATTCTCACTCAACTTTGGAGGAGATTGTAGACACCAATCGACCAGGGAAGTACTCCAGGGGAGACGTTAAACAGAAGATAGGGAATGTGGAACTCCCATTTCTCCTGTCACTGTCCTCCTTAGCTGATCTTTTTCCATGTCTCATCTACCCTATGAGCAGTCCAACATGCACTCAAACATACTTCTCTCCTTATTCCTCATTAGATACGCATGCATCTTACACACTAGATCAGGGGTGCTCACACCCGTGCCCGCGGGCACACGTGTGCCCGCCATGGATTTGAATGTGCCCGCTCGTTTATTTTGGAATAGCCGGCCTAAATGAAATCTTAACTGGCAATATAAAAATTACTGGAAATGAATTTTTACATGCGAGCAGAGCGCTCACATACATGTTTAAAACCTGTCTGAAACCATTGCTTTGCTCCGCCAATTTCTGTGTCGCTTAAAGCGACGATTCTATTTCAACGGATATAATGAATCGAGTTGGCTGATTGGGTGTTTCGTGAAAATACAACCAATCAGAAGGCATTTTAGAAACGACTCGCTAGGCTTTCTGTGTCTTTTCGAATTTTTATTGATTTTATAAAGATGAGTGGGCGGATCGATATTTAGTTCCGCGTTTGACCTGTCCGCGTGACCTTGTGTGTGATGCGAACATGAAATGTGTCTATTTTTTAGTCGTTTATTACGTAATTTGACGTTTTCACATTTAGTATTAAAAGTTTAGCATCATGTCGACCGTTCACCCGTTCGTGTCATCTTGTGAGTGGATGCGAATTTGAAATTTGTCTATTTTAAGTCGTTTTTTACGTAATTTGACGTTTTCACATTTAGTATTAAAAGTTTAGCATTATTTCGACCGGCATCGTGTCCGATTTTGAAGTTTCAAGTGGTAAAAGTTCAGCCTCTGATATTAGTGGCTAGATCGCAAAATATTTTTTTTAAAAATTACATTATTTAATTTTATTTTATTGACAGGGCTTCATAATGGCGACACGAACCAGTGATAAGACTATAAGGACGTATAATTTTCAAAGTGAATGGGAAGATATTTACTTTTTCTCAAACATAAATTCTAAATGTATATGCTTAATATGCCAATCTACTCTAGCTGTTGCCAAAAATATAATGTTGAAAGGCATTTTAAAGCTAATCATAATCATTATAAAACAAGATACCCAGTTAATAGTGAACTACGCAGGGCAAAAATAAGAGAATTGAAATCCCAACTTACCAGCCAACAATTGGTTTTTACAAAGAAAATTGAGTAATCAAAGGCAGCTACCATTGCATCTTTCCGAGTGTGTCACAGTTTAACGAAGCACATGAAACCTTTTGATGATGGTGCATTTGTAAAAGAAGCATTTTTGGATGCAGCAGACTCGTTGTTTGATCAGTTTAAAAACAAATCTGAAATAATCTCCGCTATTAAAGACATGCAACTTTCCAGACCCACTGTTACACGACGAACAGAAGAGATGGGTAAAGATTTAAAAATGCAGTTAAAGAGAGACATAGATGAGTGTATTTCCTTTTCGCTTCAATTCGATGAATCAACAGATGCTACTGATACTGCGCAATTATGTATTTTCATAAGAATGGTTTTAAAAACATGACTGCTAAGGAGGAGTTGCTCAATATCATACCATTGAAGGGGAAGACTCGGGGACAAGACATCTTCAAAGTATTTAAAGAGTTTACTATTGAGAATAAAATCCCCATTGAAAAACTTGTAGCCATTACCACGGATGGAGCTCCGTCAATGATTGGTTGCAATTTAGGGTTCGTTAGTCTTTGTAAGAATGACAGAGATTTTCCAAACTTCCTTAATTTTCATTGCATAATTCACCAAGAGGCACTCTGTAGTAAAAGCTTGAACATGGAAGACGTTATGGATATTGCATATAAAATTGTAAATTCTATCCGTGCTAAAAGTTTACAAAGACGTCTCTTTAAGAATCAATTAGAAGAAAGCAATTCTGAACATACAGATCTTTTATTGCACACTAATGTAAGATGGCTCAGCAGGGGCTTATTTTTACAACGATTTAGGGATTTACTGACTGAAATCAAAGAGTTTCTGGCTGTAAGAGGTGATAATTATAATCAGTTGGAAAATAAAGTTTGGTTACTTGATTTAGCTTTCTTAACTGATATTACTGCTAAATTGAGAGACCTCAATGTTGAACTCCAAGGCAAAGATAAAAACATTGCTCAAATGATTAGTGCTATAAATGCTTTCCAGCATTCTCTAAAACTCTATTTGTCACAACTGCAACGTTCGGAACTGAAACACTTCCCTAATATGTTGACAGAGCTACTTAACCAAGAAAATAATTTTGAGAATTTTAACAAAGACCGTTATGCAAAAGAGATAGGGAATCTCATTCAACAATTTGAGCAACGTTTCATAGACTTTGAAAAATTAAAACCTATTGTGGAATTTATGTGGTTTCCATTTGAAGAAAAAGTTGATATTGAGGAAATCGCAACAAAAATATCAGCATTATTTAAATTGGATATAGCTAACCTAGAACGAGAAGTTTTATTCCTTCAAAATGATCTGGAAATTAAAACAAGGGCCTTCAGTACCAATTTTTGGAGCTTATTTGCTGAAGAAAAATATCCTCTGCTGAGAAAATGTGCTATGTACTTGACCTCAATTTTTGCCTCCACATACCTTTGTGAATCAGCATTTTCCAAGATGAAATGCTTAAATCAAAGTACCGGACTGTTTTGACAGATGAGCACCTTGATGACTGTTTAAGACTAACAGTACCAATTACACGCCAAATTTCAAAGCCCTTGCTGAATTAAAGCAGTGTAAGCCATCAACTAGCAATTAAATGAGTATTATCTTCTATTCACTTTTATTTATTTTAGTTCATAAATTAGGGGAAAATTTTGGTGTTTGTGCCCGCCAAAGATAATAGTTAGCAAATTTTGCCCTAAGGTCTCCGAAGTCTGAGCACCCCTGCACTAGATAATCTTTTCAAAATTAAAAAAGAAGAAAGTGACATCAACTTCCAGAGCATCGGAGTCCATAAATGTCCATAAAAGTCCCCACTTCTGGCTTCCCCCCCGCCGATACCGGGAACGCAGACCCGGGCAGCGGGGCTGGATCTGCTACCGCTCATTCGAGATGTTCTGAACCTCTGTCTGATTCATTTTTCTTAAACTTCTGCAACATTCGTGGCCGTTTCTCAAATTTTCAATCTGATGAACACCACCCCTCCTTCTCTAAACCTCATCTTCTTTTCCTCACTGAAACTCAGGTGTCTGGGACGACTGACAGCAACCCCTTTTCTTTGCCCTCTTACTTTCTCTATACTCAATTTCACTCCAAAGGTGGATGTTGCGTATATGTACGCAATGACCTAACTTGTTCTCGTATTCCCGAACTCGAATCTTCCGAATTCTATACCCTCTGGCTACGGCTTACATGCTAATCTCAAACTAAATACATCTCCTAATTCTACTGACTATCGAAAATTCTTTGACTACCTCATTCCAAAGTGGAATACATTCTTTCCCGCTCTGCCTTTGCTAAAAATCTCCATTTTAGGATATTTCAATGTTCACCACCACCTTTGGCTTTCCTCCCATTTCACTGACATCCCTGGTGAACTAGCTTACAACATTTCTATGCTAAATGACCTAGAGCAGATTGTGCAGCACCCTACTCGTATCCCCAATCGCCTTGGAGATAGGCCCAACATTCTGGGTTTATTTCTCACCTCCCTTCCTTTTACTCCGTGAAATTTTTTCTCCGTTGGGTTCCTCCAACCACAATCTTATATCTGTTTCCTGTCCTATCGCTCCAATTCGCCCTTTGGATCCTCCCAAGAGGAGGCACCTTTGGCACTTCGGCGCCGCTGTTTGGGAGGCTCTTAGGCAGTACTTCTGTGATTTCTCATAGAATGATGACTGTTCCCGTGGCCGGGGCCCTTCTGGGTGTGCTGAGCGCATAACAGAGATGATTCTCTCGAGCATGGAGGCGTACATTCCATATTCTATTCCTACAATTAAATGCAAAAAAAACGTTGGTTTAACTTTACTTGTTCTAATGCTATCCGCAACAGAGAGGAGGCTTTTAGAGGTACCGTCGCCATCCAACTCCTGACTCTCACTCAGCTTATTTTTCTGCCCAGAATCATGCAAAATCTGTTCTTCAAATCGCCAAAAATTCCTTCACCCGCCAAAAATGTGAAAACCTATCCAATTCTAATTCTTCTCGCTCTTTCTGGCATCTAGCTAAGAACCTATTCAACAGCTTTACTTCCTCTTCTTTCCCTCCTCTTTTCCATTCCTACGACACAGTTGACGTTTCTTCTCCTGATAAAGCTGAACTATTCGCTCAAACTTTCCTTTACAATTCAACCTTGGACGATTCTGGTGCTGTTCCTCCTTCTCCTCCCACCTCTGATTTTATTATGCCTGAAATTAGAATCTCTTCTAAAGACGTTTTTCCTGCCCTATCTGGGCTCAACTATAGGAAGGCGTATGTTCCTGATGATGTTCCTCCTGATATTCTTAAGAACTGCGCTTCTGTGCTGACACCTTGCCTAGGCAAACTCTTTCGTCTTTGTCTCTCATCTGATACTTTTCCTTTTTGCTGGAAGTTCGCTTTCATTCAGCCTGTCCCAAAGAAAGGTGACCGCCTCAATCCTCCAACTATCGTCCAATTGCTTTGAATTCTTGCCTTTCTAAATTTTTTTAAGCTATCCTTAATAGGATGATTCTTAAATACCTCTTCTCACAGTCTTCTTTCAGATCGTCAGCATGGGTTCCGCAAGGGACGTCGACTGGTGATCTTCTTGCATATCTCTGACTCTTGTTCATCCTCCTTTTGGGATTTCGTTGAATCTTTTTCTACTGCGCTAGACATATCAAAAGCTTTTGTTAGTCTGGCACAAATCTTTAATTTCCAAACTGCCCTCCTTCTATCTGTGTCTTCATCTCTAATTTTTTTTTCTGGACCATCTATAGCTGGGGTTGTAGATGGCCACTGTTCTTCTCCAGAGGCTATAAACAGTGGTGTTCCTCTCGGTTTTCTCCTGTCACCTACTCTTTTTCTTTTATTTATTAATAATCTATGAAGTCGTGTTTCCTGCCCTATCAATTCCTATGCCGATGATTCCATTCTTCACTTCTCCACCCACTTCCCAAAGTGTCCCACTCAACAGTCAGTCCATGATTCGCGTAGGACGGCTATGGGACACCTGGACTCTGATCTCTCTGCTCTCTCTGATTGGGGTAGAGCAATCCTTGTGGCTTTCAATGCCTCAAAAACTCAGTTCTTCCACCTGTCTACTCTTCACAATCTTTCACATGACTATCCCCTTACCTTTAACAACACAGCTCAATCTTTCCTCTTCTCTTAATATTCTTGGCGTTTTCCCTTTCTTGATCTTTCCTCCAAACATCACATATACTCTCTTTCCAAAACATCTTCTAAGAGGTTACGTGTGCTGTACCGCCTCCGCAATTTCTTCACCCCCGCTTAGTTCCTGTTTCTGTATAGTGGACTTGTCCGTCCCTGTATGGGGGTATGCTTCTCATGTATGTGGTGGCTCAACCCATACATCCCTACTTGACCGTGTGGAATCAAAGACTTTTCGTCTCATCACTTCCCCGCTTCTTACTGACTGTTTTTAGTCCCTCCCTCTTCACCGAAATGTTGCCTCGCTCTCTCTTTACTATCCGTATTATAACGGACAATGCTCTTCTGAACTCTTTAACTGCATGCCTCCTCCTTTAATTAAGGAGAACACACAGCACCAGACTTTCTACACTTTCTCATTCCTTTTCTGCCCAACTCTCTAACGCAAGGGTTAATCGGTATTTTTTATCTTTCATCTCCTCAACCGGTCAACTCTGGAACAATCTTCCTCAATCCATCTTTTCCACTGTCTATGACCTCCAATCTTTCAAACGCAGTGTGTCTAGGCATCTCGAGAAACCTGGACCTTGATTTTGGTTCTCTTCTTCTTCTTCTATGGGGGTGCGCTTTTGTGGGCAATTGCCCTTTTCCCTTCCTTCCTTTATGAAAAAAATATTTTACACACAGACTGTACATGGAAAAAGGAATGCTTCTACGAAAATTAAATTCATTATAGACCGAAAAACTAATGGCAAATGAAAAATACTCTCGTTTGTAGCATGAAAGTTTCTCAGGGAACCATTTTGAGCTGTAAAAAAAAAATATATATATATATATATATAAAATCATCCAAAGGTTTGCTTCTGAGAAGTTTAATTTTCAGAAAGAAAAGGAGCAAAAAGGTCATCATATTATGCAATATTAAAATTTTAAAATTTTAGCTCAAACGAAAGATAAGAAATCCCTTAAAATTCTAGTATTACTTTTCACAAAATATGCTGCTCCTTCCCTCAACACCACTTTGTAAATTGCATAATACTCAACCAACAAACTAATATCGTAAAATTGTTAAATTTTAAAAGATTCAGAAAAAATTAAAGTTCTACAAGCCCAAATAAATCCCCAGAGAAATGTATGAAATTCAAACGAAAAACAAATTTTGTAAAGTTACAAAAACTCTTTAGAACCAGCGTATTAAGAAAGGAGTTAGTTTCCGGAGCTACTTTCTGCATAGAATCGAAGTAAAAACAAATTTGGTCGACTTTTCCATGTAGCTAATTTGCAAGCAATATTTCTGAATTTGGCAGTTTTGGTGAAGGAAATACAGTGGTTTGTGAGTTTATGAGAAGAGTACAGCTTCATATAAAAAAATAGTTGAGTAGGAAAAAAGGTGAGTTTAATAATTTGCATATAATTATGGACTTATCTTCGGTTCTAACTGAAAGGCTGAATCAACAGTTTGTATCAGGCATAGGGCAATTACGAGTACTTGATCAATGTAATTAATTAGTTACAATTACTTGATATATTCTCACAGTTACAATTACTTGACATATTCTCACAGTTACAATTACTTGACATATTCTCACAGTTACAATTACTTGACATTCTCACAGTTACAATTATTTGACATAGAATGATTAGAATGATTCTCACAGTTACAATTACTTGACATATTCTCACAGTTACAATTACTTGACATATTCTCACAGTTACAATTACTTGACATATTCTCGCAGTTACAACTACTTGACATATTCTCACAGTTCCAATTACTTGACGTTCTCACAGTTACAATTACTTGACATATTCTCACAGTTACAATTACTTGACATATTCTCACAGTTACAATTATTTGTCATATTCTCAATCACAATTACAATTTCAATTACTGTAGATAGTGAAGTACTTAATTAGGATCACCTGAAGATCAGGGCCCCCCAGCCTTCTTTAGTTAGCCTTATAAGGCTAACTAACGAAAATATCACGACTTAACCTAACCAATCGTTAGGTCAACTATACACCCTTGACGATTGGTTAGGTTAAGTGGTGATATTTTCGTTGGTTAGCCTTATAAGGCTAACTAAAGAAGGCTGGGAGGGGCCTGATCTTCAGGTGACCCTGAATTATAATTATTGTAGACAGCTAAGTATTAATTACAATTACTATAAATAGCTAAGTAATTAATTACAATTACTGTAGATATTGAATTACTTAATTACAATTACAATTACTGTAGATATTGAATTACTTAATTACAATTACAATTACAGGGTAAAGTAATTAATTACAGTTATAATTACATTTACAAAGAATTGCATTTTTTCATAAATACACACTATTTGATTTATGTCATGCTTTTCTGCCTAGGTATTTCAAATCCATTTTCAGTTTTGGCCATCATCTTGAATGAAAAGTAGATGATATTAAGTCAATAAAATTTACTTTTTTTTTTAACATTACACGGAACCGTATTTTTCATCAAGCAGTTCTTGCTATGGACAATTGAACACTGAATATATGTATGTGATATGGTCTAATGAAACCAAAGATAAGGTACCCAAAAAATACTAATATAAAACAAAAGAACTGGCATTTATTTTATCAAAATAAGAGGGGCAAAAAACTGGTACTTTAGTTAGGAACACTTGAAATAAATGGAACATTTTATTTCAAATAAAAAGAATAACATTTTATTTCGAAAGAAAGCTCGTGAGACATGATGAGCAAATAGTTTAAACTATAAGTATGACCCATTAACTTTAATATTTATGTAATTAAAATTAATTGACTGTAACTGTATCAGTTACCTTGGTTTCATAATGTAATTAATTACATTTATAATAACATTTTAGCTAGTCAATTGCAATTACTTGCCAATTACATAAAAAATGTAATTAATTACAATCAATTACAATTACAAATTACAATCACCCTATGCCTGGTTTGAATAACATATAACTCGAGATAGTAACTGATAATTTTGTGATCGTGAAATTGATAAAAGTTTAATATAATCCAGTATTCTTAAATCTTGAATTTGGTCTTTTTTCTCCATTTTATTCTGAAAATGAGAATATATACATATAAATAAATGCAAAGCTGAAATGCAATTTTTATATAAAACATCATAAAAATAAAACGAGAATTTAAAATTTTTTCAGGAGTATGACTTCATCAAAAAGTTGGAATGTAATTACATAATATAATATATATATATATATATATATATATATATATATAATTAATGAAAAGTTTTGACCTTATATTTTTTCTTAACTTTTTTCTAAAAAAAATTTTTATCCAGGATGGATATTTTTGCCCATTGCAGTCAGTTTTTTATGGTTTCCTCTCTTAGGATATTTTTTAAATGGGAAATTGGCATCACATTAGTAGTATAGATGCATCGAGTATGAGTGGTTACCAGGGAAACGAGGGGGAAAGAGGGGTAGGGGAGCGGGAGTGCCAAGAGAGAAAACAAGGGAAAGGGGGAGAGAGGAAAAAGGGAAAAAAGCAAAGTTATAATTACAGCTGTGTAAACATTGAGTTTAATAAGGGGGAGTGGTGTAAGATAAGGAGGATGGTCATAAGAGAGAAGGGTTGAGGGTAATGGAGAGTTGGGGATGGTTCTGTTTAAAGAAGATAAGAATAAACATAAAATTAAAAATATAAATAAAAATAAAACATCTGTACGCATTATAAACACTTATAACGTTCATAAAAAGTTAAATTATAAATTATTTTTGGATTGTTACAGTGTTAATTTGCCTCTTTCTAAAAAGCTGGTATTATTTAAATTTTAAACTATGAAAAATCATAGGATGAAGTAAAGGGTGATCCAGAGAAATGGGACCCAAAAGAAACCCCTGTAACTCTTAAAGTATAAGTCCTTTTATAAAATCATACGCATCAATCGAAAGAGGATAGTTACAATTACAAGTTTGTACAGGATTGTATAGGTTTTGACAATACAAGACAAGATAAGATACAAAACAAAATAAAAGTGTTAGTTAAAACTAACCCTTCAAGATGACTGCATGGACTGTGGAACAGCTGCGTTTCATAACTGAGCAATATTATGAGCATGGAAGAAGTGTAGTTTCAGCTCAAAGATTTTTCAAGACAAATTTTCAGATGTCAAAATCACCTTCTAAGAAAGTAATCCGTCGGTGTGTCAGAAATTTTTCCCTAACTGGCAGCATTGGAAAAAGAAAACCAACTGGAAGAGTGCGCACAGCAAGGATAGACGAGATTATTAACAGAACTCATGAAATTGTACAGGATAATCATAACATAAGCATCAGACGTGCTTCTCAGCTGAGGAGTTGGATATGGAACAACACACCGTATATTCAAGCAAAATTTAATGCTCTTTCCATATAAAATTCAAACAGTGCAACAACTAAACGATGGAGATTTCGCACGAAGACGACAATTCTGTCAATGGATCCAACAGAAGGTAAATGACATCACCAATTTTCTAGCAACTTTGATTATGTCAGACGAAGCCCATTTTCACTTGAATGGAACTGTAAACAAACAAAATTGTCGTTTCTGGGCAACAGAAAATCCATTGAATATTACCGAAGTCCCGTTGCATAGTCAGCGTGTAACTGTTTGGTGTGGTCTTACTGCATCTCAGATCATAGGGCCGTACTTTTTCGAGGATTCCACCGGAAACACGGTCACTGTAAATGGTGATCGCTACGAAAAAATGTTGACCGATTTCCTTATTCCTAAATTAAGAGATCTTTGTCTAGAATACCACTGGTTCCAACAAGACGGAGCTACCTGCCATACCACGAGGAACTGCATGGCAGTTTTGCGTCAAACGTTTCCAGGCGAGTTAATCTCAAGATTTGGAGACGTTGAATGGCCCGCAAGGTCTCCGGATTTTTCTCCCTTAGATTATTATCTCTGGGGATATTTAAAGAGTAGGGTTTACAGAAATAACCCAACGACCTTGCAAGAATTGAAGGCCGCCATCACAAATGAGATACAGGCCATACCACCGCACACTCTTGCAAAAGTGATGCAGAACTTACAAGCGAGAACACTGGAATGCTTGGCAACTAATGGAGCACATTTGAAAGGAGTAATTTTTAAAAAATAAATATTTCATAATAAACTTGTAACTCTACTCTTTCGAATGATATATAGTTTTTATGAAAGGAATTAAATATTAAGAATATTTGGCTTTTTTTTATGGGTCCCATTTATCTGGATCACCCAGTATATTTAGAAAAATTAATAAAGGGTTTACGTCTGGCAGAGTATGACGTCATAAGCCGAATGAATATCGTACATTCAACTGAATTAGATTAATGCAGGAAAACAAAAAAATGTTGAATCAAAATAACCCTTAAAAAATTCAGAATAATTTGGTATAAAATTCACGCTAGTTAGAAACAGGGTTAACGTATCTATTAGAAATGTAAAACATCTTTTGAAAAAATAAAAGGCAGCAGAACCAGGCTATCAGTAACTCCTCAGTGCATTTCGAAGGCGTGGCTGTAAAACGTTTCGCTTAAGACTGTGTCGAACGAACGAAAACAAATAAAAATGCATTAATCCGTCCTAAATGGTAACAAAGCAAATCTGAAAGAAAATTTGATTTGTGTGGCTCAAATAAAGACTTAGTCTCCCCTAACATAAACTATAGAAAACGTAACCCGCTTTTTTGTTGTCATTCTTCCTATACGTGTATATAAATATATACAGTGTAAAAATTGAAAATAAAAATAAAACATTAAACATAAAAAATATATCAATTATAAAAGATTAAATCTCGTCCAGAAAAGATGTACCAATGTCAATAAGATAAGTAACCAAAATTGTAACTAGGAATGTTCTAATAATTCTATCTTAATTGATTGTTAAGTCTGGTATTTACAAATTCATAAAGTTAAAAAATCAGTCTCAAAAAACCATTGTCATTTCTAAAAAATTCCATTGATGTTCAATTTTCCTCTTTTCATTGTATTTGGATTTACTTGTATTAGTGTTAAAACGATTGAAGTAAAAAACTATTTTTGTAATAAGTCTTTTATTCCTCTCTAATAGAGATGTTACGAAGAAACCTGATTAACGTTGTGTTCTTCGCTCATTAAGTGACACAAACAAGCATAATATATATATATATATATATATATATATATATATACATTTTTAACTGCAAACACGCAGTATAATTAACGTAAAGAACGACGCTTGTATAGGAGAATATTCCGCGCAATACGAGACAGAAATCAATGCCCCAAAGGGGCACCTCCCGCATGCCGTAACATTATACACATTTTTAACTGCAAACACGCAGTATAATTAACGTAAAGAACGACGCTTGTATAGGAGAATATTCCGCGCAATACGAGATAGAAAGAACGAAACAAATGAAAAAATGAGGTAACCGCTCGGGAATCGAACCCGGGGTCTTCCGATTGCCGGTCAGATATGATACCACTACACCACGGGCCTCACCCAAACAAATGTCGTAATTCTTCTACATACGAGCAGAAACCAATGCCCCAAAGGGGCACCTCCCGCATGCCGTAACATATACATTTTTAACTGCAAACACGCAGTATAATTAACGTAAAGAACGATGCTTGTATAGGAGAATATTCCGCGCAAAACGAGATGGAAAGAACGAAACAAATGAAAAAAATGAGGTAACCGCTCGGGAATCGAACCCGGGGTCTTCCGATTGCCGGTCAGATATGATACCACTACACCACGGGCCTCACCCAAACAAATGTCGTAATTCTTCTACATACGAGCAGAAACCAATGCCCCAAAGGGGCACCTCCCGCATGCCGTAACATTATATACATTTTTAACTGCAAACACGTAGTATAATTAACGTAAAGAACGACGCTTGTATAGGAGAATATTCCGCGCAATACGAGATAGAAAAAACGAAACAAATGAAAAAATGAGGTAACCGCTCGGGAATCGAACCCGGGGTCTTCCGATTGCCGGTCAGATATGATACCACTACACCACGGGCCTCACCCAAACAAATGTCGTAATTCTTCTACATACGAGCAGAAACCAATGCCCCAAAGGGGCACCTCCCGCATGCCGTAACATTATATACATTTTTAACTGCAAACACGCAGTATAATTAACGTAAAAATGTATATAATGTTACGGCATGCGGGAGGTGCCCCTTTGGGGCATTGGTTTCTGCTCGTATGTAGAAGAATTACGACATTTGTTTGGGTGAGGCCCGTGGTGTAGTGGTATCATATCTGACCGGCAATCGGAAGACCCCGGGTTCGATTCCCGAGCGGTTACCTCATTTTTTCATTTGTTTCGTTCTTTCTATCTCGTATTGCGCGGAATATTCTCCTATACAAGCGTCGTTCTTTACGTTAATTATATTGCGTGTTTGCAGTTAAAAATGTATATAATGTTACGGCATGCGGGAGGTGCCCCTTTGGGGCATTGGTGTCGTGATCACTTTTATTATTTTATTTTCTTCATTATTTACTCTACTTTCTGCTCTCTATTGCATTTATCTTTACACTCTCTTTACTATTTCCACAATAATTTATTACTTCATGGTAGCCACGCCGAGCCTATGAAAGCCGTTACAACACAAAGGGGGAAGGGGGGTTCATTAACACTATTTAAACGTTTGTTAACACTTTATTTAATTCCGAAAATGGTTTAGTTAATTTAGGGGGATGCGAGTAGGGAATTTTACTATAATATTTTACGTCGGAGAGGGGCACAAACAATTAATTTAATTTTAGGTTACATGGCCCCAACTTTACGCTTATCGCGCTACCAAATGACTGACTCTCTTTGGGGGTAGTCCGCTCTGTCGGCCTCTGTTCAGGATTGCCAACTCTTCCCATTTTAAACAATTTCAAACAAACATACTTTTTCGTAATTTCACAATTATTAGTAAATGATTTATATTAAACATTATAATCTTAATTAAACAAAAATTAATATTCTTAACTAGGCATTACTACACTCGCATCACCCCCTTGAAAATAAGTTTTTCATTAGGAAAACTTATTAATATCGTTTAACAAATTTAATAAATTTATTCAACAAATTTATATATTTTGCAATTTTTTTTTTTTTTTTTCTTTAACAAATTCAAAGTTGATAGACAAGAAATAATTAGAATGACAAATTCCACACATATATTTTGTATCATATATAAAAACCGAAAACTTTATAATTTTCACATTTGCATAAAATAACATTTCACACTAATAATTAAATTACAACCTGTAACTAATCTATACATGCCAAAAAAAAAAAACGGAAAATTTTCTTACATTGGTTACACAAATTTCAAGTTCACAATCTATTCCAGCGATTTCTCATCAAAGATCGCTTTACATTTGAAACAATTATTTGTATAGTTATACAGTTACTATCAGGGCAACATAGAAAAAAAATAAGAAAAAGTTTACATAAAATACTGACCAAGAGCGCACATACTATTTCACGAAAAACAACAAATATGGGCAATAATCGCACCCTTTCACTTATAATTTCATTACATAATAATCAGTACATTAATTTGCTGGACGTTGTTTAGATCACAATCCGCACGCTGACAACGGACTTCTTCAATTTTCAATCGCAGCTCTCCTGCTCACTTCGCTAGAATGCAAGGGATTGCATCAATCAACATGCAACAGGGCAGCACGCTATAATGGTTCCGCTCTCTCTCCAATGGCGAAAAAAAAAACAAGAGAGACGTCCAATTCTAAAAGGATCAGGGGGGGAGATATACTGAAAGCGGGACCACGCGCTGGAATTGGACGGAATTTGCAATTCTAGAAGTCGATGAAGAAACTCGCCTTGTCTCATCTCCACTTTTGTCGGTGAACGCTGCTCTTCCTACGTCCAGCTGAAAGACTTCTACTGGCAACAATCAAACGATCACTCCGCCGTAGGCCGTTTCCCAACGAACCTACTGTATGTCTGTATGGACAGTACAGTCTTAGACACCCGTTCAAGCTCTCGTGGCTTGCCTACCGCGTGCTACGACACATATTTAGCGAAGCATTCGAGCAGCGTGACCAGCTACTGCCCGAAAAATACCAGTAGACCATCTTCGATCGAAACTTTCGTGTGCCAAGACCCTGCACACGTAAATTTCTCTTCCGAAACTGTCCTGCGCCAAGTCCCTGCGCATTCGGTTCCTCTCTTCTATCTCTTCTCTTCCGAAACCATCCTGCGCCAAGTCCCTGCGCAGTTGGTTTCTCTTCTCTCTCATCATTGGTGATCGATCACCTATCCGGTCGACTAAACTCAATGGATGGAACTCGGATTCAACTTGGTTGCCTCCAAACCGAGCCTTTTGAAATTTTGAAAAAAAAAAGTTTATTCGAAACGTGTTTCTGTACTGCTTATCATTTATTTAATATTTAATTTACCGAATTTTCTCGACAGTTCACTTCGAAACAATAACTACACATTTGCTCTGGCCAAATTCACAGAGAAAAAAAAATGACAAATCTAAAAATTTCGCAAAAATTTAATCACATCAAGCTACCAATAAGGTCACTTATGGCAGTTACATCGGAGAAGATAAAAAAGGTCATAAAACGTACGAAACAAAATTGTACAGTATAAATATAAAAGCGCCCATACATAGTAACTGTTAGTATAATTTAAGAAATATTATTGTTCAAACTATCGTCAGAAATCACATCAATACTTTTAAATACAAAAGACAAAAATGAACTCCAGAAACTTCATGTCATCACTTCTCTGACAATCATGAACCCTCTTGCCCTTTGAGGGGGAGCACACTAAGACGCCACAAAAACGTTACTGGCTATCTAGAAGGCTCCATTTCCGAGGGAACACTCGAGCCAACGTTTAAATGCATTAGTACCCGACTGAAGGTTTAAACAATAACAATTTTCCAAAACAGTTATTAAAAAGTTTAAAAAATTAAAAATTACTACCGAAAATTACTTTAATACAGTAATTCCAACTTGAAACGTTAAATTTCATATGAATTGAACTCGCAATTCGCAAATTACATCTGAGATACAACTCTCTCCTTCAACAGAAACCCCAGTATGGTTTGCAAATCACAAAAATCCCAGTAATTTATCGTTTCCAAGTGAAACTACAAATTTGCATCGTTATACTAAATAAGAATAGATCATATGCACTCAAAAATATACGCAACCTACTGTAAACAAAAACAAAACATTGCATAATTGAGAGCGGTCGCTTTGTTTGTAAGCGAACCTCTATACAAATATCCCTAACCGAATGAAACTGCATTATATCCTGACATAATTTTGTAATTTTTTCTATGCAAACGCTCGAACTAAAAAAAAAGGACATTTTTCATTTCTAATACCCAAATTAAAATATCAAATCAAAACATCCTTTTTGCAATACAATCTAAATTCCAAATAAAAATTTAACCATTTTCATTGAACTGGAAGAAAGAAATAAATAAAAATCGGCCTACCTATAAAAATAAAATTGAATGCATTTATAAAACATAAAGAAACTATATGAAAATTTTCTACACCAATTTCTGTAATTCAAAAAAAATTATAATAATATCCAGCTTTCGTAAAATATGTGTACCGTAACTCACATTGGCCGCCAAAATAAAAATAAAATTTACTGCCGCACTTTTAGGCCTATAATTAATAAATTCCATGTTACGCGTGGAAAGAACAATTTAGAATTTAATGCATAACATTTGTGCTTATTAAAAAAAATCCTATGATTATTTATGTTAAACCAATTAAAATTTTGTTAAATAACTAAGAATTTAATACTCAGACATATACCATAGTGACGGTCAATATGAACAATATTTAACGATAGGCCTACAACAAATCTTTCTTTAGTACAATACAATAGCCATTTTACAAAATATCAGTCGGAATTGTCGTGAAAATGAACGAAAGGAACGGAGAGGAAAAAAAAATAGATAATCAGCCTACCTACCAAATTTTATGAGTATATAAATATATAATTATATAACTAATATATAGGTATAAGTTAATATGTAAGTGTATAATTATTGAGAATATAAAAAAATCCAAAGAAAAACAAATGAATTTATAGAAAATTTCACGACACAGTCTCTATTTCAGTTAAACCAATTAGCTTATTTTGAAGTCTAACACAATCCTATACGGCCAGCCTATAATCTGACAATTTATTATGTTTAAGATTATTTTTCGACTGTCCCTTAAAATGTAACGTAATCCTATTTTAGCGCGAAGCGAAGCGAAGCAAAAAGCCCGTAAACCTACATAAACAATAAAATAAGCCTATCATTATAATTATATACAACCATCGAAATATAATCAAAAATGCTAATGAATCCCAGAAAATTTTACATGTTCATGAAGTGTCTTACAATACTATATATGTATATATACCTAGAAATGCGGTACAAATTTTCGCTCAAACATTTTTAAAGGACCGTATAAAATGTGTATCACTGTATTTAAACTAACATAATTGACTTACGTACAAATTCAGCGTAAAAAAATTTTTTTTTTCTATATTAATCGTTATTATTATATTATCACAATTACTACTAATTCCAAAAGTTTAAACACAAAAAAGACACAAACGTAGGTAGGTTTGAGGACAGGAGAAAAGGTGAACGAAATAAAGTGAAAAGAATTGAGTCATCGGAAGGCAGAAACGAACAATTTGAAATATCTCTCCGACGGGCTGAACGAAAGCTAACGAATTTGGAAACAAACGACTCTGAAATTTAATGTTACTCAAATATTTTGACTCCAACGGAAAACCGACTCCGCAACGACTAAAAGAAGTTTTGAGTCTCTAGACTCCATCTCAAACAAAAAATTTTGACGCGCGAACTTTTTTGAAACGACGCGACTCAGAATAATTTGGAAAGTAATGGGGGCGCCATTTTGAATTTACATTTACAATGAATTTTAAGGAATGAAAATCGAAATTTGCCTGCAAACGGGGTAAACTTTGCATTTAGATATTTTAAGAATCGAAATAAAATTTTCATTAACGCTATTGGCTATTATACCGGGTCGGAAGAATTTTAATCGAAATAATAGACATGTGGGTAAGCCTCATACAAAATATGATGTATGACCGCCGCTACCCACCAAATATGTCGTGATCACTTTTATTATTTTATTTTCTTCATTATTTACTCTACTTTCTGCTCTCTATTGCATTTATCTTTACACTCTCTTTACTATTTCCACAATAATTTATTATTTCATGGTAGCCACGCCGAGCCTATGAAAGCCGTTACAACACAAAGGGGGAAGGGGGGTTCATTAACACTATTTAAACGCTTGTTAACACTTTATTTAATTCCGAAAATGGTTTAGTTAATTTAGGGGGATGCGAGTAGGGAATTTTACTATAATATTTTACGTCGGAGAGGGGCACAAACAATTAATTTAATTTTACGGTTACATGGCCCCAACTTTACGCTTATCGCGCTACCAAATGACTGACTCTCTTTGAGGGTAGTCCGCTCTGTCGGCCTCTGTTCAGGATTGCCAACTCTTCCCATTTTAAACAATTTCAAACAAACATACTTTTTCGTAATTTCACAATTATTAGTAAATGATTTATATTAAACATTATAATCTTAATTAAACAAAAATTAATATTCTTAACTAGGCATTACTACATTGGTTTCTGCTCGTATGTAGAAGAATTACGACATTTGTTTGGGTGAGGCCCGTGGTGTAGTGGTATCATATCTGACCGGCAATCGAAGACCCCGGGTTCGATTCTCGAGCGGTTACCTCATTTTTTCATTTGTTTCGTTCTTTCTATCTCGTATTGCGCGGAATATTCTCCTATACAAGCGTCGTTCTTTACGTTAATTATACTGCGTGTTTGCACTTAAAAATGTATATAATGTTACGGCATGCGGGAGGTGCCCCTTTGGGGCATTGGTTTCTGCTCGTATGTAGAAGAATTACGACATTTGTTTGGGTGAGGCCCGAGGAGTAGTGGTATCATATCTGACCGGCAATCGGAAGACCCCGGGTTCGATTCCCGAGCGGTTACCTCATTTTTTCATTTGTTTCGTTCTTTCTATCTCGTATTGCGCGGAATATTCTCCTATACAAGCGTCGTTCTTTACGTTAATTATATTGCGTGTTTGCAGTTAAAAATGTATATAATGTTACGGCATGCGGGAGGTGCCCCTTTGGGGCATTGGTGTCGTGATCACTTTTATTATTTTATTTTCTTCATTATTTACTCTACTTTCTGCTCTCTATTGCATTTATCTTTACACTCTCTTTACTATTTCCACAATAATTTATTACTTCATGGTAGCCACGCCGAGCCTATGAAAGCGCTTACAACACAAAGGGGGAAGGGGGGTTCATTAACACTATTTAAACGTTTGTTAACACTTTATTTAATTCCGAAAATGGTTTAGTTAATTTAGGGGGATGCGAGTAGGGAATTTTACTATAATATTTTACGTCGGAGAGGGCACAAACAATTAATTTAATTTTACGGTTACATGGCCCCAACTTTACGCTTATCGCGCTACCAAATGACTGACTCTCTTTGGGGGTAGTCCGCTCTGTCGGCCTCTGTTCAGGATTGCCAACTCTTCCCATTTTAAACAATTTCAAACAAACATACTTTTTCGTAATTTCACAATTATTAGTAAATGATTTATATTAAACATTATAATCTTAATTAAACAAAAATTAATATTCTTAACTAGGCATTACTGCACTCGCACCCCCTTGAAAATAAGTTTTTCATTAGGAAAACTTATTAATATCGTTTAACAAATTTAATAAATTTATTCAACAAATTTATATATTTTGCAATTTTTTTTTTTTTTTTTTCTTTAACAAATTCAAAGTTGATAGACAAGAAATAATTAGAATGACAAATTCCACACATATATTTTGTATCATATTATAAAAACCGAAAACTTTATAATTTTCACATTTGCATAAAATAACATTTCACACTAATAATTAAATTACAACCTGTAACTAATCTATACATGCCAAAAAAAAAAAACGGAAAATTTTCTTACATTGGTTACACAAATTTCAAGTTCACAATCTATTCCAGCGATTTCTCATCAAAGATCGCTTTACATTTGAAACAATTATTTGTATAGTTATACAGTTACTATCAGGGCAACATAGAAAAAAATAAGAAAAAGTTTACATAAAATACTGACCAAGAGCGCACATACTATTTCACGAAAAACAACAAATATGGGCAATAATCGCACCCTTTCACTTATAATTTCATTACATAATAATCAGTACATTAATTTGCTGGACGTTGTTTAGATCACAATCCGCACGGTGACAACGGACTTCTTCAATTTTCAATCGCAGCTCTCCTGCTCACTTCGCTAGAATGCAAGGGATTGCATCAATCAACATGCAACAGGGCAGCACGCTATAATGGTTCCGCTCTCTCTCCAATGGCGAAAAAAAAAACAAGAGAGACGTCCAATTCTAAAAGGATCAGGGGGGGAGATATACTGAAAGCGGGACCACGCGCTGGAATTGGACGGAATTTGCAATTCTAGAAGTCGATGAAGAAACTCGCCTTGTCTCATCTCCACTTTTGTCGGTGAACGCTGCTCTACTCCTACGTCCAGCTGAAAGACTTCTACTGGCAACAATCAAACGATCACTCCGCCGTAGGCCGTTTCCCAACGAACCTACTGTGTATGTATGGACAGTACAGTCTTAGACACCCGTTCAAGCTCTCGTGGCTTGCCTACCGCGTTCTACGACACATATTTAGCGAAGCATTCGAGCAGCGTGACCAGCTACTGCCCGAAAAATACCAGTAGACCATCTTCGATCGAAACTTTCGTGTGCCAAGCCCCTGCACACGTAAATTTCTCTTCCGAAACTGTCCTGCGCCAAGTCCCTGCGCATTCGGTTCCTCTCTTCTATCTCTTCTCTTCCGAAACCATCCTGCGCCAAGTCCCTGCGCAGTTGGTTTCTCTTCTCTCTCATCATTGGTGATCGATCACCTATCCGGTCGACTAAACTAAATGGATGGAACTCGGATTCAACTTGGTTGCCTCCAAACCGAGCCTTTTGAAATTTTGAAAAAAAAAAAGTTTATTCGAAACGTGTTTCTGTACTGCTTATCATTTATTTAATATTTAATTTACCGAATTTTCTCGACAGTTCACTTCGAAACAATAACTACACATTTGCTCTGGCCAAATTCACAGAGAAAAAAAAATGACAAATCTAAAAATTTCGCAAAAATTTAATCACATCAAGCTACCAATAAGGTCACTTATGGCAGTTACATCTGAGAAGATAAAAAAGGTCATAAAACGTACGAAACAAAATTGTACAGTATAAATATAAAAGCGCCCATACATAGTAACTGTTAGTATAATTTAAGAAATATTATTGTTCAAACTATCGTCAGAAATCACATCAATACTTTTAAATACAAAAGACAAAAATGAACTCCAGAAACTTCATGTCATCACTTCTCTGACAATCATGAACCCTCTTGCCCTTTGAGGGGGAGCACACTAAGACGCCACAAAAACGTTACTGGCTATCTAGAAGGCTCCATTTCCGAGGGAACACTCGAGCCAACGTTTTAAATGCATTAGTACCCGACTGAAGGTTTAAACAATAACAATTTTCCAAAACAGTTATTAAAAGTTTAAAAAATTAAAAATTACTACCGAAAATTACTTTAATACAGTAATTCCAACTTGAAACGTTAAATTTCATATGAATTGAACTCGCAATTCGCAAATTACATCTGAGATACAACTCTCTCCTTCAACAGAAACCCCAGTATGGTTTGCAAATCACAAAAATCCCAGTAATTTATCGTTTCCAAGTGAAACTACAAATTTGCATCGTTATACTAAATAAGAATAGATCATATGCACTCAAAAATATACGCAACCTACTGTAAACAAAAACAAAACATTGCATAATTGAGAGCGGTCGCTTTGTTTGTAAGCGAACCTCTATACAAATATCCCTAACCGAATGAAACTGCATTATATCCTGACATAATTTTGTAATTTTTTCTATGCAAACGCTCGAACTAAAAAAAAAGGACATTTTTCATTTCTAATACCCAAATTAAAATATCAAATCAAAATATCCTTTTTGCAATACAATCTAAATTCCAAATAAAAATTTAACCATTTTCATTGAACTGGAAGAAAGAAATAAATAAAAATCGGCCTACCTATAAAAATAAAATTGAATGCATTTATAAAACATAAAGAAACTATATGAAAATTTTCTACACCAATTTCTGTAATTCAAAAATAATTATAATAATATCCAGCTTTCGTAAAATATGTGTACCGTAACTCACATTGGCCGCCAAAATAAAAATAAAATTTACTGCCGCACTTTTAGGCCTATAATAATAAATTCCATGTTACGCGTGGAAAGAACAATTTAGAATTTAATGCATAACATTTGTGCTTATTAAAAAAAAATCCTATGATTATTTATGTTAAACCAATTAAAATTTTGTTAAATAACTAAGAATTTAATACTCAGACATATACCATAGTGACGGTCAATATATGAACAATATTTAACGATAGGCCTACAACAAATCTTTCTTTAGTACAATACAATAGCCATTTTACAAAATATCAGTCGGAATTGTCGTGAAAATGAACGAAAGGAACGGAGAGGAAAAAAAAATAGATAATCAGCCTACCTACCAAATTTTATGAGTATATAAACATATAATTATATAACTAATATATAGGTATAAGTTAATATGTAAGTGTATAATTATTGAGAATATAAAAAATCCAAAGAAAAACAAATGAATTTATAGAAAATTTCACGACACAGTCTCTATTTCAGTTAAACCAATTAATTAAGCTTATTTTGAAGTCTAACACAATCCTATACGGCCAGCCTATAATCTGACAATTTATTATGTTTAAGATTATTTTTCGACTGTCCCTTAAAATGTAACGTAATCCTATTTTAGCGCGAAGCGAAGCGAAGCAAAAAGCCCGTAAACCTACATAAACAATAAAATAAGCCTATCATTATAATTTATATACAACCACTCGAAATATAATCAAAAATCTGCTAATGAATCCCAGAAAATTTTACATGTTCATGAAGTGTCTTACAATACTATATATGTATATATACCTAGAAATGTGGTACAAATTTTCGCTGAAACATTTTTAAAGGACCGTATAAAATGTGTATCACTGTATTTAAACTAACATAATTCACTTACGTACAAACTCAGTGTAAAAAAAAATTTTTTTTCTATATTAATCGTTATTATATTATTATCACAATTACTACATTCCAAAAGTTTAAACACAAAAAAGACACAAACGTAGGTAGGTTTGAGGACAGGAGAAAAAGTGAACGAAATAAAGTGAAAAGAATGAGTCATCGGCAGGCAGAAACGAACAATTTGAAATATATCTCTCCGACGGGCTGAACGAAAGCTAACGAATTTGGAAACAAACGACTCTGAAATTTAATGTTACTCAAATATTTTGACTCCAACGGAAAACCGACTCCGCAACGACTAAAAGAATTTTGAGTCTCTAGACTCCATCTCAAACAAAAAATTTTGACGCGCGAACTTTTTTGAAACGACGCGACTCAGAATAATTTGGAAAGTAATGGGGGCGCCATTTTGAATTTACATTTACAATGAATTTTAAGGAATGAAAATCGAAATTTGCCTGCAAACGGGGTAAACTTTGCATTTAGATATTTTAAGAATCGAAATAAAATTTTCATTAACGCTATTGGCTATTATACCGGGTCGGAAGAATTTTAATCGAAATAATAGACATGTGGGTAAGCCTCATACAAAATATGATGTATGACCGCCGCTACCCACCAAATATGTCGTGATCACTTTTATTATTTTATTTTCTTCATTATTTACTCTACTTTCTGCTCTCTATTGCATTTATCTTTACACTCTCTTTACTATTTCCACAATAATTTATTACTTCATGGTAGCCACGCCGAGCCTATGAAAGCCGTTACAACACAAAGGGGGAAGGGGGGTTCATTAACACTATTTAAACGCTTGTTAACACTTTATTTAATTCCGAAAATGGTTTAGTTAATTTAGGGGGATGCGAGTAGGGAATTTTACTATAATATTTTACGTCGGAGAGGGGCACAAACAATTAATTTAATTTTACGGTTACATGGCCCCAACTTTACGCTTATCGCGCTACCAAATGACTGACTCTCTTTGAGGGTAGTCCGCTCTGTCGGCCTCTGTTCAGGATTGCCAACTCTTCCCATTTTAAACAATTTCAAACAAACATACTTTTTCGTAATTTCACAATTATTAGTAAATGATTTATATTAAACATTATAATCTTAATTAAACAAAAATTAATATTCTTAACTAGGCATTACTACATTGGTTTCTGCTCGTATGTAGAAGAATTACGACATTTTTTTGGGTGAGGCCCGTGGTGTAGTGGTATCATATCTGACCGGCAATCGGAAGACCCCGGGTTCGATTCTCGAGCGGTTACCTCATTTTTTCATTTCGTTCTTTCTATCTCGTATTGCGCGGAATATTCTCCTATACAAGCGTCGTTCTTTACGTTAATTATACTGCGTGTTTGCATTTAAAAATGTATATAATGTTACGGCATGCGGGAGGTGCCCCTTTGGGGCATTGGTTTCTGCTCGTATGTAGAAGAATTACGACATTTGTTTGGGTGAGGCCCGTGGTGTAGTGGTATCATATCTGACCGGCAATCGGAAGACCCCGGGTTCGATTCCCGAGCGGTTACCTCATTTTTTCATTTGTTTCGTTCTTTCTATCTCGTATTGCGCGGAATATTCTCCTATACAAGCGTCGTTCTTTACGTTAATTATATTGCGTGTTTGCAGTTAAAAATGTATATAATGTTACGGCATGCGGGAGGTGCCCCTTTGGGGCATTGGTGTCGTGATCACTTTTATTATTTTATTTTCTTCATTATTTACTCTACTTTCTGCTCTCTATTGCATTTATCTTTACACTCTCTTTACTATTTCCACAATAATTTATTACTTCATGGTAGCCACGCCGAGCCTATGAAAGCCGTTACAACACAAAGGGGGAAGGGGGGTTCATTAACACTATTTAAACGTTTGTTAACACTTTATTTAATTCCGAAAATGGTTTAGTTAATTTAGGGGGATGCGAGTAGGGAATTTTACTATAATATTTTACGTCGGAGAGGGGCACAAACAATTAATTTAATTTTACGGTTACATGGCCCCAACTTTACGCTTATCGCGCTACCAAATGACTGACTCTCTTTCGGGGTAGTCCGCTCTGTCGGCCTCTGTTCAGGATTGCCAACTCTTCCCATTTTAAACAATTTCAAACAAACATACTTTTTCGTAATTTCACAATTATTAGTAAATGATTTATATTAAACATTATAATCTTAATTAAACAAAAATTAATATTCTTAACTAGGCATTACTGCACTCGCATCGCCCCCTTGAAAATAAGTTTTTCATTAGGAAAACTTATTAATATCGTTTAACAAATTTAATAAATTTATTCAACAAATTTATATATTTTGCAATTTTTTTTCTTTTTTTTTCTTTAACAAATTCAAAGTTGATAGACAAGAAATAATTAGAATGACAAATTCCACACATATATTTTGTATCATATTATAAAAACCGAAAACTTTATAATTTTCACATTTGCATAAAATAACATTTCACACTAATAATTAAATTACAACCTGTAACTAATCTATACATGCCAAAAAAAAAAAAACGGAAAATTTTCTTACATTGGTTACACAAATTTCAAGTTCACAATCTATTCCAGCGATTTCTCATCAAAGATCGCTTTACATTTGAAACAATTATTTGTATAGTTATACAGTTACTATCAGGGCAACATAGAAAAAAAATAAGAAAAAGTTTACATAAAATACTGACCAAGAGCGCAATACTATTTCACGAAAAACAACAAATATGGGCAATAATCGCACCCTTTCACTTATAATTTCATTACATAATAATCAGTACATTAATTTGCTGGACGTTGTTTAGATCACAATCCGCACGGTGACAACGGACTTCTTCAATTTTCAATCGCAGCTCTCCTGCTCACTTCGCTAGAATGCAAGGGATTGCATCAATCAACATGCAACAGGGCAGCACGCTATAATGGTTCCGCTCTCTCTCCAATGGCGAAAAAAAAAACAAGAGAGACGTCAATTCTAAAAGGATCAGGGGGGAGATATACTGAAAGCGGGACCACGCGCTGGAATTGGACGGAATTTGCAATTCTAGAAGTCGATGAAGAAACTCGCCTTGTCTCATCTCCACTTTTGTCGGTGAACGCTGCTCTTCCTACGTCCAGCTGAAAGACTTCTACTGGCAACAATCAAACGATCACTCCGCCGTAGGCCGTTTCCCAACGAACCTACTGTATGTCTGTATGGACAGTACAGTCTTAGACACCCGTTCAAGCTCTCGTGGCTTGCCTACCGCGTGCTACGACACATATTTAGCGAAGCATTCGAGCAGCGTGACCAGCTACTGCCCGAAAAATACCAGTAGACCATCTTCGATCGAAACTTTCGTGTGCCAAGCCCCTGCACACGTAAATTTCTCTTCCGAAACTGTCCTGCGCCAAGTCCCCGCATTCGGTTCCTCTCTTCTATCTCTTCTCTTCCGAAACCATCCTGCGCCAAGTCCCTGCGCAGTTGGTTTCTCTTCTCTCTCATCATTGGTGATCGATCACCTATCCGGTCGACTAAACTAAATGGATGGAACTCGGATTCAACTTGGTTGCCTCCAAACCGAGCCTTTTGAAATTTTGAAAAAAAAAAGAAGTTTATTCGAAACGTGTTTCTGTACTGCTTATCATTTATTTAATATTTAATTTACCGAATTTTCTCGACAGTTCACTTCGAAACAATAACTACACATTTGCTCTGGCCAAATTCACAGAGAAAAAAAAATGACAAATCTAAAAATTTCGCAAAAATTTAATCACATCAAGCTACCAATAAGGTCACTTATGGCAGTTACATCTGAGAAGATAAAAAAGGTCATAAAACGTACGAAACAAAATTGTACAGTATAAATATAAAGCGCCCATACATAGTAACTGTTAGTATAATTTAAGAAATATTATTGTTCAAACTATCGTCAGAAATCACATCAATACTTTTAAATACAAAAGACAAAAATGAACTCCAGAAACTTCATGTCATCACTTCTCTGACAATCATGAACCCTCTTGCCCTTTGAGGGGGAGCACACTAAGACGCCACAAAAACGTTACTGGCTATCTAGAAGGCTCCATTTCCGAGGGAACACTCGAGCCAACGTTTTAAATGCATTAGTACCCGACTGAAGGTTTAAACAATAACAATTTTCCAAAACAGTTATTAAAAGTTTAAAAAATTAAAAATTACTACCGAAAATTACTTTAATACAGTAATTCCAACTTGAAACGTTAAATTTCATATGAATTGAACTCGCAATTCGCAAATTACATCTGAGATACAACTCTCTCCTTCAACAGAAACCCCAGTATGGTTTGCAAATCACAAAAATCCCAGTAATTTATCGTTTCCAAGTGAAACTACAAATTTGCATCGTTATACTAAATAAGAATAGATCATATGCACTCAAAAATATACGCAACCTACTGTAAACAAAAACAAACATTGCATAATTGAGAGCGGTCGCTTTGTTTGTAAGCGAACCTCTATACAAATATCCCTAACCGAATGAAACTGCATTATATCCTGACATAATTTTGTAATTTTTTCTATGCAAACGCTCGAACTAAAAAAAAAGGACATTTTTCATTTCTAATACCCAAATTAAAATATCAAATCAAAATATCCTTTTTGCAATACAATCTAAATTCCAAATAAAAATTTAACCATTTTCATTGAACTGGAAGAAAGAAATAAATAAAAATCGGCCTACCTATAAAATAAAATTGAATGCATTTATAAAACATAAAGAAACTATATGAAAATTTTCTACACCAATTTCTGTAATTCAAAAATAATTATAATAATATCCAGCTTTCGTAAAATATGTGTACCGTAACTCACATTGGCCGCCAAATAAAAATAAAATTTACTGCCGCACTTTTAGGCCTATAATTAATAAATTCCATGTTACGCGTGGAAAGAACAATTTAGAATTTAATGCATAACATTTGTGCTTATTAAAAAAAAATCCTATGATTATTTATGTTAAACCAATTAAAATTTTGTTAAATAACTAAGAATTTAATACTCAGACATATACCATAGTGACGGTCAATATATGAACAATATTTAACGATAGGCCTACAACAAATCTTTCTTTAGTACAATACAATAGCCATTTTACAAAATATCAGTCGGAATTGTCGTGAAAATGAACGAAAGGAACGGAGAGGAAAAAAAATAGATAATCAGCCTACCTACCAAATTTTATGAGTATAAAACATATATAATTATATAACTAATATATAGGTATAAGTTAATATGTAAGTGTATAATTATTGAGAATATAAAAAAATCCAAAGAAAAACAAATGAATTTATAGAAAATTTCACGACACAGTCTCTATTTCAGTTAAACCAATTAATTAAGCTTATTTTGAAGTCTAACACAATCCTATACGGCCAGCCTATAATCTGACAATTTATTATGTTTAAGATTATTTTTCGACTGTCCCTTAAAATGTAACGTAATCCTATTTTAGCGCGAAGCGAAGCGAAGCAAAAAGCCCGTAAACCTACATAAACAATAAAATAAGCCTATCATTATAATTTATATACAACCACTCGAAATATAATCAAAAATCTGCTAATGAATCCCAGAAAATTTTACATGTTCATGAAGTGTCTTACAATACTATATATGTATATATACCTAGAAATGTGGTACAAATTTTCGCTGAAACATTTTTAAAGGACCGTATAAAATGTGTATCACTGTATTTAAACTAACATAATTCACTTACGTACAAACTCAGTGTAAAAAAAAAATTTTTTTTCTATATTAATCGTTATTATTATATTATTATCACAATTACTACTAATTCCAAAAGTTTAAACACAAAAAAGACACAAACGTAGGTAGGTTTGAGGACAGGAGAAAAGTGAACGAAATAAAGTGAAAAGAATGAGTCATCGGCAGGCAGAAACGAACAATTTGAAATATATCTCTCCGACGGGCTGAACGAAAGCTAACGAATTTGGAAACAAACGACTCTGAAATTTAATGTTACTCAAATATTTTGACTCCAACGGAAAACCGACTCCGCAACGACTAAAAGAAGTTTTGAGTCTCTAGACTCCATCTCAAACAAAAAATTTTGACGCGCGAACTTTTTGAAACGACGCGACTCAGAATAATTTGGAAAGTAATGGGGGCGCCATTTTGAATTTACATTTACAATGAATTTTAAGGAATGAAAATCGAAATTTGCCTGCAAACGGGGTAAACTTTGCATTTAGATATTTTAAGAATCGAAATAAAATTTTCATTAACGCTATTGGCTATTATACCGGGTCGGAAGAATTTTACGAAATAATAGACATGTGGGTAAGCCTCATACAAAATATGATGTATGACCGCCGCTACCCACCAAATATGTCGTGATCACTTTTATTATTTTATTTTCTTCATTATTTACTCTACTTTCTGCTCTCTATTGCATTTATCTTTACACTCTCTTTACTATTTCCACAATAATTTATTACTTCATGGTAGCCACGCCGAGCCTATGAAAGCCGTTACAACACAAAGGGGGAAGGGGTTCATTAACACTATTTAAACGCTTGTTAACACTTTATTAATTCCGAAAATGGTTTAGTTAATTTAGGGGGATGCGAGTAGGGAATTTTACTATAATATTTTACGTCGGAGAGGGGCACAAACAATTAATTTAATTTTACGGTTACATGGCCCCAACTTTACGCTTATCGCGCTACCAAATGACTGACTCTCTTTGAGGGTAGTCCGCTCTGTCGGCCTCTGTTCAGGATTGCCAACTCTTCCCATTTTAAACAATTTCAAACAAACATACTTTTTCGTAATTTCACAATTATTAGTAAATGATTTATATTAAACATTATAATCTTAATTAAACAAAAATTAATATTCTTAACTAGGCATTACTACATTGGTTTCTGCTCGTATGTAGAAGAATTACGACATTTGTTTGGGTGAGGCCCGTGGTGTAGTGGTATCATATCTGACCGGCAATCGGAAGACCCCGGGTTCGATTCCCGAGCGGTTACCTCATTTTTTCATTTGTTTCGTTCTTTCTATCTCGTATTGCGCGGAATATTCTCCTATACAAGCGTCGTTCTTTACGTTAATTATATTGCGTGTTTGCAGTTAAAAATGTATATAATGTTACGGCATGCGGGAGGTGCCCCTTTGGGGCATTGGTGTCGTGATCACTTTTATTATTTTATTTTCTTCATTATTTACTCTACTTTCTGCTCTCTATTGCATTTATCTTTACACTCTCTTTACTATTTCCACAATAATTTATTACTTCATGGTAGCCACGCCGAGCCTATGAAAGCCGTTACAACACAAAGGGGGAAGGGGGTTCATTAACACTATTTAAACGTTGTTAACACTTTATTTAATTCCGAAAATGGTTTAGTTAATTTAGGGGATGCGAGTAGGGAATTTTACTATAATATTTTACGTCGGAGAGGGGCACAAACAATTAATTTAATTTTACGGTTACATGGCCCCAACTTTACGCTTATCGCGCTACCAAATGACTGACTCTTTGGGGGTAGTCCGCTCTGTCGGCCTCTGTTCAGGATTGCCAACTCTTCCCATTTTAAACAATTTCAAACAAACATACTTTTTCGTAATTTCACAATTATTAGTAAATGATTTATATTAAACATTATAATCTTAATTAAACAAAAATTAATATTCTTAACTAGGCATTACTACACTCGCATCACCCCCTTGAAAATAAGTTTTTCATTAGGAAAACTTATTAATATCGTTTAACAAATTTAATAATTTATTCAACAAATTTATATATTTTGCAATTTTTTTTTTTTTTTTTTTAACAAATTCAAAGTTGATAGACAAGAAATAATTAGAATGACAAATTCCACACATATATTTTGTATCATATTATAAAAACCGAAAACTTTATAATTTTCACATTTGCATAAAATAACATTTCACACTAATAATTAAATTACAACCTGTAACTAATCTATACATGCCAAAAAAAAAAACGGAAAATTTTCTTACATGGTTACACAAATTTCAAGTTCACAATCTATTCCAGCGATTTCTCATCAAAGATCGCTTTACATTTGAAACAATTATTTGTATAGTTATACAGTTACTATCAGGGCAACATAGAAAAAAATAAGAAAAGTTTACATAAAATACTGACCAAGAGCGCACATACTATTTCACGAAAAACAACAAATATGGGCAATAATCGCACCCTTTCACTTATAATTTCATTACATAATAATCAGTACATTAATTTGCTGGACGTTGTTTAGATCACAATCCGCACGCTGACAACGGACTTCTTCAATTTTCAATCGCAGCTCTCCTGCTCACTTCGCTAGAATGCAAGGGATTGCATCAATCAACATGCAACAGGGCAGCACGCTATAATGGTTCCGCTCTCTCTCCAATGGCGAAAAAAAAAACAAGAGAGACGTCCAATTCTAAAAGGATCAGGGGGGGAGATATACTGAAAGCGGGACCACGCGCTGGAATTGGACGGAATTTGCAATTCTAGAAGTCGATGAAGAAACTCGCCTTGTCTCATCTCCACTTTTGTCGGTGAACGCTGCTCTTCCTACGTCCAGCTGAAAGACTTCTACTGGCAACAATCAAACGATCACTCCGCCGTAGGCCGTTTCCCAACGAACCTACTGTATGTCTGTATGGACAGTACAGTCTTAGACACCCGTTCAAGCTCTCGTGGCTTGCCTACCGCGTGCTACGACACATATTTAGCGAAGCATTCGAGCAGCGTGACCAGCTACTGCCCGAAAAATACCAGTAGACCATCTTCGATCGAAACTTTCGTGTGCCAAGACCCTGCACACGTAAATTTCTCTTCCGAAACTGTCCTGCGCCAAGTCCCTGCGCATTCGGTTCCTCTCTTCTATCTCTTCTCTTCCGAAACCATCCTGCGCCAAGTCCCTGCGCAGTTGGTTTCTCTTCTCTCTCATCATTGGTGATCGATCACCTATCCGGTCGACTAAACTCAATGGATGGAACTCGGATTCAACTTGGTTGCCTCCAAACCGAGCCTTTTGAAATTTTGAAAAAAAAAGTTTATTCGAAACGTGTTTCTGTACTGCTTATCATTTATTTAATATTTAATTTACCGAATTTTCTCGACAGTTCACTTCGAAACAATAACTACACATTTGCTCTGGCCAAATTCACAGAGAAAAAAAAACAAATCAAAATTTCGCAAAAATTTAATCACATCAGCTACCAATAAGGTCACTTATGGCAGTTACATCGAGAAGATAAAAAAGGTCATAAAACGTACGAAACAAAATTGTACAGTATAAATATAAAAGCGCCCATACATAGTAACTGTTAGTATAATTTAAGAAATATTATTGTTCAAACTATCGTCAGAAATCACATCAATACTTTTAAATACAAAAGACAAAATGAACTCCAGAAACTTCATGTCATCACTTCTCTGACAATCATGAACCCTCTTGCCCTTTGAGGGGAGCACACTAAGACGCCACAAAAACGTTACTGGCTATCTAGAAGGCTCCATTTCCGAGGGAACACTCGAGCCAATGTTTTAAATGCATTAGTACCCGACTGAAGGTTTAAACAATAACAATTTTCCAAAACAGTTATTAAAAGTTTAAAAAATTAAAATTACTACCGAAAATTACTTTAATACAGTAATTCCAACTTGAAACGTTAAATTTCATATGAATTGAACTCGCAATTCGCAAATTACATCTGAGATACAACTCTCTCCTTCAACAGAAACCCCAGTATGGTTTGCAAATCACAAAAATCCCAGTAATTTATCGTTTCCAAGTGAAACTACAAATTTGCATCGTTATACTAAATAAGAATAGATATATGCACTCAAAAATATACGCAACCTACTGTAAACAAAAACAAAACATTGCATAATTGAGAGCGGTCGCTTTGTTTGTAAGCGAACCTCTATACAAATATCCCTAACCGAATGAAACTGCATTATATCCTGACATAATTTTGTAATTTTTTCTATGCAAACGCTCGAACTAAAAAAAAGGACATTTTTCATTTCTAATACCCAAATTAAAATATCAAATCAAAATCCTTTTTGCAATACAATCTAAATTCCAAATAAAAATTTAACCATTTTCATTGAACTGGAAGAAAGAAATAAATAAAAATCGGCCTACCTATAAAATAAAATTGAATGCATTTATAAAACGTAAAGAAACTATATGAAAATTTTCTACACCAATTTCTGTAATTCAAAAATTATAATAATATCCAGCTTTCGTAAAATATGTGTACCGTAACTCACATTGGCCGCCAAAATAAAAATAAAATTTACTGCCGCACTTTTAGGCCTATAATTAATAAATTCCATGTTACGCGTGGAAAGAACAATTTAGAATTTAATGCATAACATTTGTGCTTATTAAAAAAAATCCTATGATTATTTATGTTAAACCAATTAAAATTTTGTTAAATAACTAAGAATTTAATACTCAGACATATACCATAGTGACGGTCAATATATGAACAATATTTAACGATAGGCCTACAACAAATCTTTCTTTAGTACAATACAATAGCCATTTTACAAAATATCAGTCGGAATTGTCGTGAAAATGAACGAAAGGAACGGAGAGAAAAAAAAAGATAATCAGCCTACCTACCAAATTTTATGAGTATATAAAATATATAATTATATAACTAATATATAGTATAAGTTAATATGTAAGTGTATAATTATGAGAATATAAAAAAATCCAAAAAAAACATGAATTTATAGAAAATTTCACGACACAGTCTCTATTTCAGTTAAACCAATTTAGCTTATTTTGAAGTCTAACACAATCCTATACGGCCAGCCTATAATCTGACAATTTATTATGTTTAAGATTATTTTTCGACTGTCCCTTAAAATGTAACGTAATCCTATTTTAGCGCGAAGCGAAGCGAAGCAAAAAGCCCGTAAACCTACATAAACAATAAAATAAGCCTATCATTATAATTTATATACAACCATCGAAATATAATCAAAAATCTGCTAATGAATCCCAGAAAATTTTACATGTTCATGAAGTGTCTTACAATACTATATATGTATATATACCTAGAAATGTGGTACAAATTTTCGCTGAAACATTTTTAAAGGACCGTATAAAATGTGTATCACTGTATTTAAACTAACATAATTCACTTACGTACAAATCAGTGTAAAAAAAATTTTTTTTCTATATTAATCGTTATTATTATATTATTATCACAATTACTACTAATTCCAAAAGTTTAAACACAAAAAAGACACAAACGTAGGTAGGTTTGAGGACAGGAGAAAAAGTGAACGAAATAAAGTGAAAAGAATGAGTCATCGGCAGCAGAAACGAACAATTTGAAATATATCTCTCCGACGGGCTGAACGAAAGCTAACGAATTTGGAAACAAACGACTCTGAAATTTAATGTTACTCAAATGTTTTGACTCCAACGGAAAACCGACTCCGCAACGACTAAAAGAAGTTTTGAGTCTCTAGACTCCATCTCAAACAAAAATTTTGACGCGCGAACTTTTTTGAAACGACGCGACTCAGAATAATTTGGAAAGTAATGGGGGCGCCATTTTGAATTTACATTTACAATGAATTTTAAGGAATGAAAATCGAAATTTGCCTGCAAACGGGGTAAACTTTGCATTTAGATATTTTAAGAATCGAAATAAAATTTTCATTAACGCTATTGGCTATTATACCGGGTCGGAAGAATTTTAATCGAAATAATAGACATGTGGGTAAGCCTCATACAAAATATGATGTATGACCGCCGCTACCCACCAAATATGTCGTGATCACTTTTATTATTTTATTTTCTTCATTATTTACTCTACTTTCTGCTCTCTATTGCATTTATCTTTACACTCTCTTTACTATTTCCACAATAATTTATTACTTCATGGTAGCCACGCCGAGCCTATGAAAGCCGTTACAACACAAAGGGGGAAGGGGGGTTCATTAACACTATTTAAACGCTTGTTAACACTTTATTTAATTCCGAAAATGGTTTAGTTAATTTAGGGGGATGCGAGTAGGGAATTTTACTATAATATTTTACGTCGGAGAGGGGCACAAACAATTAATTTAATTTTACGGTTACATGGCCCCAACTTTACGCTTATCGCGCTACCAAATGACTGACTCTCTTTGGGGTAGTCCGCTCTGTCGGCCTCTGTTCAGGATTGCCAACTCTTCCCATTTTAAACAATTTCAAACAAACATACTTTTTCGTAATTTCACAATTATTAGTAAATGATTTATATTAAACATTATAATCTTAATTAAACAAAAATTAATATTCTTAACTAGGCATTACTACATTGGTTTCTGCTCGTATGTAGAAGAATTACGACATTTTTTTGGGTGAGGCCCGTGGTGTAGTGGTATCATATCTGACCGGCAATCGGAAGACCCCGGGTTCGATTCTCGAGCGGTTACCTCATTTTTTCATTTGTTTCGTTCTTTCTATCTCGTATTGCGCGGAATATTCTCCTATACAAGCGTCGTTCTTTACGTTAATTATACTGCGTGTTTGCATTTAAAAATGTATATAATGTTACGGCATGCGGGAGGTGCCCCTTTGGGGCATTGGTTTCTGCTCGTATGTAGAAGAATTACGACATTTGTTTGGGTGAGGCCCGTGGTGTAGTGGTATCATATCTGACCGGCAATCGGAAGACCCCGGGTTCGATTCCCGAGCGGTTACCTCATTTTTTCATTTGTTTCGTTCTTTCTATCTCGTATTGCGCGGAATATTCTCCTATACAAGCGTCGTTCTTTACGTTAATTATATTGCGTGTTTGCAGTTAAAAATGTATATAATGTTACGGCATGCGGGAGGTGCCCCTTTGGGGCATTGGTGTCGTGATCACTTTTATTATTTTATTTTCTTCATTATTTACTCTACTTTCTGCTCTCTATTGCATTTATCTTTACACTCTCTTTACTATTTCCACAATAATTTATTACTTCATGGTAGCCACGCCGAGCCTATGAAAGCCGTTACAACACAAAGGGGGAAGGGGGGTTCATTAACACTATTTAAACGTTTGTTAACACTTTATTTATTCCGAAAATGGTTTAGTTAATTTAGGGGGATGCGAGTAGGGAATTTTACTATAATATTTTACGTCGGAGAGGGGCACAAACAATTAATTTAATTTTACGGTTACATGGCCCCAACTTTACGCTTATCGCGCTACCAAATGACTGACTCTCTTTGGGGTAGTCCGCTCTGTCGGCCTCTGTTCAGGATTGCCAACTCTTCCCATTTTAAACAATTTCAAACAAATATACTTTTTCGTAATTTCACAATTATTAGTAAATGATTTATATTAAACATTATAATCTTAATTAAACAAAAATTAATATTCTTAACTAGGCATTACTACATTGGTTTCTGCTCGTATGTAGAAGAATTACGACATTTGTTTGGGTGAGGCCCGTGGTGTAGTGGTATCATATCTGACCGGCAATCGGAAGACCCCGGGTTCGATTCCCGAGCGGTTACCTCATTTTTTCATTTGTTTCGTTCTTTCTATCTCGTATTGCGCGGAATATTCTCGTATACAAGCGTCGTTCTTTACGTTAATTATATTGCGTGTTTGCAGTTAAAAATGTATATAATGTTACGGCATGCGGGAGGTGCCCCTTTGTGGCATTGGTGTCGTGATCACTTTTATTATTTTATTTTCTTCATTATTTACTCTACTTTCTGCTCTCTATTGCATTTATCTTTACACTCTCTTTACTATTTCCACAATAATTTATTACTTCATGGTAGCCACGCCGAGCCTATGAAAGCCGTTACAACACAAAGGGGGAAGGGGGTTCATTAACACTATTTAAACGTTTGTTAACACTTTATTTATTCCGAAAATGGTTTAGTTAATTTAGGGGGATGCGAGTAGGGAATTTTACTATAATATTTTACGTCGGAGAGGGGCACAAACAATTAATTTAATTTTACGGTTACATTGCCCCAACTTTACGCTTATCGCGCTACCAAATGACTGAATCTCTTTGGGGGTAGTCCGCTCTGTCGGCCTCTGTTCAGGATTGCCAACTCTTCCCATTTTAAACAATTTCAAACAAACATACTTTTTCGTAATTTCACAATTATTAGTAAATGATTTATATTAAACATTATAATCTTAATTAAACAAAAATTAATATTCTTAACTAGGCATTACTGCAGTCGCATCGCCCCTTGAAAATAAGTTTTTCATTAGGAAAACTTATTAATATCGTTTAACAAATTTAATAAATTTATTCAACAAATTTATATATTTTGCAATTTTTTTTTTTTTTTTTTCTTTAACAAATTCAAAGTTGATAGACAAGAAATAATTAGAATGACAATTCCACACATATATTTTGTATCATACTGGGTGCGGCAAAAGTAACGCCCTTTTAATAATTGTATCTTTATAGTTTTATACAGTATAATTTTTTAGTTTTATATTGTATCATTTTGTTTCTTTTATTTTTACAGAAATTCTGAATAAATATGGCCTTGCCATTGACGAGAGAACAAAGAGTGAAAGCAGTTAAACATTATTACCAAAACAATAACAATGGAGCTAAAGCCGCTCGTTTGTTATCAGAAGAATTTAACATTCGACAAGTGCAGAGCCGCAATATCACAAGTCTAATTAGGAAATTTGAAAGAACCGGAAGCGTAAGTGATGCCACAAGATCAGGGAGGCCAGTTTTAGCAACAACCTTAGAAAAGTCCGATGAATTAAGAGAATCATTGTTGCACACTCCTCAAAATCCAGTAGACGTCTTTCTACAGAGTTGGGTATCAGTGACAGAAGTGTCCGTAGACTCTTAAAGAAGAACAAGATGAAGCCTTACATCCCTCGCGTGTTACAGAGCTTGCATGATGGAGATGCAAATAGACGATTAGAGTTTTGCGAAAATTTCCTGAATAAAGTCAATGAAGATGAGACCTTTCTTGATAAGATATGGTGGTCAGATGAGGCAACATTCAAATTGAACGGGCATATCAATCGCCATAATTGTGTGTACTGGAGCGATGTTAACCCACATGTTATCTTGGAAAAAGACGTTAACCTACCAGGAGTGACAGTTTGGGCAGCCATCTCTTCCATGGGAATAATAGGCCCGATATTCTTTGATAGTACTGTTAATCAAGATAATTATTTACAAATGCTGCAACTGAATTCTGGCCGAGAGTTAGAAATCAGAATGGAATTTACTTTCAACAGGATGGTGCGCCACCCCACTATGGGTTACTCGTTAGGGAATGGTTAAATTTAAATTTCGAAGGGAGGTGGATAGGACGACGTGGAGCAATTGAGTGGCCAGCACGATCGCCAGACCTAACACCACCTGACTTTTTCTTGTGGGGTGTACTGAAAGATCTTGTTTACAAGATCAAACCGAAAACACTTCCTGAATTAAGACAAACAATTCGTGAAAAATTACTACAATTAACGTAGAACTGTGTCAAAAGACTTGTAGAAGTGTTGCTGGTAGGGTTCAGTGTTGTATTGAACATCAAGGGGAGCATTTTGAACATGATCATTAGGTTAGTAAATACTATGTATGTAGAGTACATTTTTTTTAAGGTGTATTGAGCCAACCACAAAATTAATTAAATTCCAGTTATTTTTTTTTACTGAGAAAGTACTTATTATTTTCTTAAAAGGCTGTATTTTTCTTAAAAACCTTATTATTTCTCTTAAATGCTGTAATTGATTTATTTCCTTCAATAAAAGAGAATAAACTAAAAAGGGCGTTATTTTTGCCGCACCCGGTATTATAAAAACCGAAAACTTTATAATTTTCACATTTGCATAAAATAACATTTCACACTAATAATTAAATTACAACCTGTAACTAATCTATACATGCCAAAAAAAAAAAACGGAAAATTTTCTTACATTGGTTACACAAATTTCAAGTTCACAATCTATTCCAGCGATTTCTCATCAAAGATCGCTTTACATTTGAAACAATTATTTGTATAGTTATACAGTTACTATCAGGGCAACATAGAAAAAAATAAGAAAAAGTTTACATAAAATACTGACCAAGAGCGCAATACTATTTCACGAAAAACAACAAATATGGGCAATAATCGCACCCTTTCACTTATAATTTCATTACATAATAATCAGTACATTAATTTGCTGGACGTTGTTTAGATCACAATCCGCACGGTGACAACGGACTTCTTCAATTTTCAATCGCAGCTCTCCTGCTCACTTCGCTAGAATGCAAGGGATTGCATCAATCAACATGCAACAGGGCAGCACGCTATAATGGTTCCGCTCTCTCTCCAATGGCGAAAAAAAAAACAAGAGAGACGTCAAATTCTAAAAGGATCAGGGGGGGAGATATACTGAAAGCGGGACCACGCGCTGGAATTGGACGGAATTTGCAATTCTAGAAGTCGATGAAGAAACTCGCCTTGTCTCATCTCCACTTTTGTCGGTGAACGCTGCTCTTCCTACGTCCAGCTGAAAGACTTCTACTGGCAACAATCAAACGATCACTCCGCCGTAGGCCGTTTCCCAACGAACCTACTGTATGTCTGTATGGACAGTACAGTCTTAGACACCCGTTCAAGCTCTCGTGGCTTGCCTACCGCGTGCTACGACACATATTTAGCGAAGCATTCGAGCAGCGTGACCAGCTACTGCCCGAAAAATACCAGTAGACCATCTTCGATCGAAACTTTCGTGTGCCAAGCCCTGCACACGTAAATTTCTCTTCCGAAACTGTCCTGCGCCAAGTCCCTGCGCATTCGGTTCCTCTCTTATATCTCTTCTCTTCCGAAACCATCCTGCGCCAAGTCCCTGCGCAGTTGGTTTCTCTTCTCTCTCATCATTGGTGATCGATCACCTATCCGGTCGACTAAACTAAATGGATGGAACTCGGATTCAACTTGGTTGCCTCCAAACCGAGCCTTTTGAAATTTTGAAAAAAAAAAAGTTTATTCGAAACGTGTTTCTGTACTGCTTATCATTTATTTAATATTTAATTTACCGAATTTTCTCGACAGTTCACTTCGAAACAATAACTACACATTTGCTCTGGCCAAATTCACAGAGAAAAAAAAATGACAAATCTAAAAATTTCGCAAAAATTTAATCACATCAAGCTACCAATAAGGTCACTTATGGCAGTTACATCTGAGAAGATAAAAAAGGTCATAAAACGTACGAAACAAAATTGTACAGTATAAATATAAAAGCGCCCATACATAGTAACTGTTAGTATAATTTAAGAAATATTATTGTTCAAACTATCGTCAGAAATCACATCAATACTTTAAATACAAAAGACAAAAATGAACTCCAGAAACTTCATGTCATCACTTCTCTGACAATCATGAACCCTCTTGCCCTTTGAGGGGAGCACACTAAGACGCCACAAAAACGTTACTGGCTATCTAGAAGGCTCCATTTCCGAGGGAACACTCGAGCCAACGTTTTAAATGCATTAGTACCCGACTGAAGGTTTAAACAATAACAATTTTCCAAAACAGTTATTAAAATTTTAAAAAATTAAAAATTACTACCGAAAATTACTTTAATACAGTAATTCCAACTTGAAACGTTAAATTTCATATGAATTGAACTCGCAATTCGCAAATTACATCTGAGATACAACTCTCTCCTTCAACAGAAACCCCAGTATGGTTTGCAAATCACAAAAATCCCAGTAATTTATCGTTTCCAAGTGAAACTACAAATTTGCATCGTTATACTAAATAAGAATAGATCATATGCACTCAAAAATATACGCAACCTACTGTAAACAAAAACAAAACATTGCATAATTGAGAGCGGTCGCTTTGTTTGTAAGCGAACCTCTATACAAATATCCCTAACCGAATGAAACTGCATTATATCCTGACATAATTTTGTAATTTTTTCTATGCAAACGCTCGAACTAAAAAAAAGGACATTTTTCATTTCTAATACCCAAATTAAAATATCAAATCAAAATATCCTTTTTGCAATACAATCTAAATTCCAAATAAAAATTTAACCATTTTCATTGAACTGGAAGAAAGAAATAAATAAAAATCGGCCTACCTATAAAAATAAAATTGAATGCATTTATAAAACATAAAGAAACTATATGAAAATTTTCTACACCAATTTCTGTAATTCAAAATAATTATAATAATATCCAGCTTTCGTAAAATATGTGTACCGTAACTCACATTGGCCGCCAAAATAAAAATAAAATTTACTGCCGCACTTTTAGGCCTATAATTAATAAATTCCATGTTACGCGTGGAAAGAACAATTTAGAATTTAATGCATAACATTTGTGCTTATTAAAAAAAAATCCTATGATTATTTATGTTAAACCAATTAAAATTTTGTTAAATAACTAAGAATTTAATACTCAGACATATACCATAGTGACGGTCAATATATGAACAATATTTAACGATAGGCCTACAACAAATCTTTCTTTAGTACAATACAATAGCCATTTTACAAAAATCAGTCGGAATTGTCGTGAAAATGAACGAAAGGAACGGAGAGGAAAAAAAAATAGATAATCAGCCTACCTACCAAATTTTATGAGTATATAAACATATAATTATATAACTAATATATAGGTATAAGTTAATATGTAAGTGTATAATTATTGAGAATATAAAAAAATCCAAAGAAAAACAAATGAATTTATAGAAAATTTCACGACACAGTCTCTATTTCAGTTAAACCAATTAATTAAGCTTATTTTGAAGTCTAACACAATCCTATACGGCCAGCCTATAATCTGACAATTTATTATGTTTAAGATTATTTTTCGACTGTCCCTTAAAATGTAACGTAATCCTATTTTAGCGCGAAGCGAAGCGAAGCAAAAAGCCCGTAAACCTACATAAACAATAAAATAAGCCTATCATTATAATTTATATACAACCACTCGAAATATAATCAAAAATCTGCTAATGAATCCCAGAAAATTTTACATGTTCATGAAGTGTCTTACAATACTATATATGTATATATACCTAGAAATGTGGTACAAATTTTCGCTGAAACATTTTTAAAGGACCGTATAAAATGTGTATCACTGTATTTAAACTAACATAATTCACTTACGTACAAACTCAGTGTAAAAAAAAAATTTTTTTCTATATTAATCGTTATTATTATATTATTATCACAATTACTACTAATTCCAAAAGTTTAAACACAAAAAAGACACAAACGTAGGTAGGTTTGAGGACAGGAGAAAAAGTGAACGAAATAAAGTGAAAAGAATGAGTCATCGGCAGGCAGAAACGAACAATTTGAAATATATCTCTCCGACGGGCTGAACGAAAGCTAACGAATTTGGAAACAAACGACTCTGAAATTTAATGTTACTCAAATATTTTGACTCCAACGGAAAACCGACTCCGCAACAACTAAAAGAAATTTTCAGTCTCTAGACTCCATCTCAAACAAAAAATTTTGACGCGCGAACTTTTTTGAAACGACGCGACTCAGAATAATTTGGAAAGTAATGGGGGCGCCATTTTGAATTTACATTTACAATGAATTTTAAGGAATGAAAATCGAAATTTGCCTGCAAACGGGGTAAACTTTGCATTTAGATATTTTAAGAATCGAAATAAAATTTTCATTAACGCTATTGGCTATTATACCGGGTCGGAAGAATTTTAATCGAAATAATAGACATGTGGGTAAGCCTCATACAAAATATGATGTATGACCGCCGCTACCCACCAAATATGTCGTGATCACTTTTATTATTTTATTTTCTTCATTATTTACTCTACTTTCTGCTCTCTATTGCATTTATCTTTACACTCTCTTTACTATTTCCACAATAATTTATTACTTCATGGTAGCCACGCCGAGCCTATGAAAGCCGTTACAACACAAAGGGGGAAGGGGGGTTCATTAACACTATTTAAACGCTTGTTAACACTTTATTAATTCCGAAAATGGTTTAGTTAATTTAGGGGGATGCGAGTAGGGAATTTTACTATAATATTTTACGTCGGAGAGGGGCACAAACAATTAATTTAATTTTACGGTTACATGGCCCCAACTTTACGCTTATCGCGCTACCAAATGACTGACTCTCTTTGAGGTAGTCCGCTCTGTCGGCCTCTGTTCAGGATTGCCAACTCTTCCCATTTTAAACAATTTCAAACAAACATACTTTTTCGTAATTTCACAATTATTAGTAAATGATTTATATTAAACATTATAATCTTAATTAAACAAAAATTAATATTCTTAACTAGGCATTACTACATTGGTTTCTGCTCGTATGTAGAAGAATTACGACATTTTTTTGGGTGAGGCCCGTGGTGTAGTGGTATCATATCTGACCGGCAATCGGAAGACCCCGGGTTCGATTCTCGAGCGGTTACCTCATTTTTTCATTTGTTTCGTTCTTTCTATCTCGTATTGCGCGGAATATTCTCCTATACAAGCGTCGTTCTTTACGTTAATTATACTGCGTGTTTGCATTTAAAAATGTATATAATGTTACGGCATGCGGGAGGTGCCCCTTTGGGGCATTGGTTTCTGCTCGTATGTAGAAGAATTACGACATTTGTTTGGGTGAGGCCCGTGGTGTAGTGGTATCATATCTGACCGGCAATCGGAAGACCCCGGGTTCGATTCCCGAGCGGTTACCTCATTTTTTCATTTGTTTCGTTCTTTCTATCTCGTATTGCGCGGAATATTCTCCTATACAAGCGTCGTTCTTTACGTTAATTATATTGCGTGTTTGCAGTTAAAAATGTATATAATGTTACGGCATGCGGGAGGTGCCCCTTTGGGGCATTGGTGTCGTGATCACTTTTATTATTTTATTTTCTTCATTATTTACTCTACTTTCTGCTCTCTATTGCATTTATCTTTACACTCTCTTTACTATTTCCACAATAATTTATTACTTCATGGTAGCCACGCCGAGCCTATGAAAGCCGTTACAACACAAAGGGGAAGGGGGTTCATTAACACTATTTAAACGTTTGTTAACACTTTATTTAATTCCGAAAATGGTTTAGTTAATTTAGGGGGATGCGAGTAGGGAATTTTACTATAATATTTTACGTCGGAGAGGGGCACAAACAATTAATTTAATTTTACGGTTACATGGCCCCAACTTTACGCTTATCGCGCTACCAAATGACTGACTCTCTTTCGGGGTAGTCCGCTCTGTCGGCCTCTGTTCAGGATTGCCAACTCTTCCCATTTTAAACAATTTCAAACAAACATACTTTTTCGTAATTTCACAATTATTAGTAAATGATTTATATTAAACATTATAATCTTAATTAAACAAAAATTAATATTCTTAACTAGGCATTACTGCACTCGCATCGCCCCCTTGAAAATAAGTTTTTCATTAGGAAAACTTATTAATATCGTTTAACAAATTTAATAAATTTATTCAACAAATTTATATATTTTGCAATTTTTTTTCTTTTTTTTTTCTTTAACAAATTCAAAGTTGATAGACAAGAAATAATTAGAATGACAAATTCCACACATATATTTTGTATCATATTATAAAAACCGAAAACTTTATAATTTTCACATTTGCATAAAATAACATTTCACACTAATAATTAAATTACAACCTGTAACTAATCTATACATGCCAAAAAAAAAAAAACGGAAAATTTTCTTACATTGGTTACACAAATTTCAAGTTCACAATCTATTCCAGCGATTTCTCATCAAAGATCGCTTTACATTTGAAACAATTATTTGTATAGTTATACAGTTACTATCAGGGCAACATAGAAAAAAATAAGAAAAAGTTTACATAAAATACTGACCAAGAGCGCACATACTATTTCACGAAAAACAACAAATATGGGCAATAATCGCACCCTTTCACTTATAATTTCATTACATAATAATCAGTACATTAATTTGCTGGACGTTGTTTAGATCACAATCCGCACGGTGACAACGGACTTCTTCAATTTTCAATCGCAGCTCTCCTGCTCACTTCGCTAGAATGCAAGGGATTGCATCAATCAACATGCAACAGGGCAGCACGCTATAATGGTTCCGCTCTCTCTCCAATGGCGAAAAAAAAAACAAGAGAGACGTCCAATTCTAAAAGGATCAGGGGGGGAGATATACTGAAAGCGGGACCACGCGCTGGAATTGGACGGAATTTGCAATTCTAGAAGTCGATGAAGAAACTCGCCTTGTCTCATCTCCACTTTTGTCGGTGAACGCTGCTCTTCCTACGTCCAGCTGAAAGACTTCTACTGGCAACAATCAAACGATCACTCCGCCGTAGGCCGTTTCCCAACGAACCTACTGTATGTCTGTATGGACAGTACAGTCTTAGACACCCGTTCAAGCTCTCGTGGCTTGCCTACCGCGTGCTACGACACATATTTAGCGAAGCATTCGAGCAGCGTGACCAGCTACTGCCCGAAAAATACCAGTAGACCATCTTCGATCGAAACTTTCGTGTGCCAAGCCCCTGCACACGTAAATTTCTCTTCCGAAACTGTCCTGCGCCAAGTCCCTGCGCATTCGGTTCCTCTCTTCTATCTCTTCTCTTCCGAAACCATCCTGCGCCAAGTCCCTGCGCAGTTGGTTTCTCTTCTCTCTCATCATTGGTGATCGATCACCTATCCGGTCGACTAAACTAAATGGATGGAACTCGGATTCAACTTGGTTGCCTCCAAACCGAGCCTTTTGAAATTTTGAAAAAAAAAAGAAGTTTATTCGAAACGTGTTTCTGTACTGCTTATCATTTATTTAATATTTAATTTACCGAATTTTCTCGACAGTTCACTTCGAAACAATAACTACACATTTGCTCTGGCCAAATTCACAGAAAAAAAAAATGACAAATCTAAAAATTTCGCAAAAATTTAATCACATCAAGCTACCAATAAGGTCACTTATGGCAGTTACATCGAGAAGATAAAAAAGGTCATAAAACGTACGAAACAAAATTGTACAGTATAAATATAAAAGCGCCCATACATAGTAACTGTTAGTATAATTTAAGAAATATTATTGTTCAAACTATCGTCAGAAATCACATCAATACTTTTAAATACAAAAGACAAAAATGAACTCCAGAAACTTCATGTCATCACTTCTCTGACAATCATGAACCCTCTTGCCCTTTGAGGGGGAGCACACTAAGACGCCACAAAAACGTTACTGGCTATCTAGAAGGCTCCATTTCCGAGGGAACACTCGAGCCAACGTTTTAAATGCATTAGTACCCGACTGAAGGTTTAAACAATAACAATTTTCCAAAACAGTTATTAAAAAGTTTAAAAAATTAAAAATTACTACCGAAAATTACTTTAATACAGTAATTCCAACTTGAAACGTTAAATTTCATATGAATTGAACTCGCAATTCGCAAATTACATCTGAGATACAACTCTCTCCTTCAACAGAAACCCCAGTATGGTTTGCAAATCACAAAAATCCCAGTAATTTATCGTTTCCAAGTGAAACTACAAATTTGCATCGTTATACTAAATAAGAATAGATCATATGCACTCAAAATATACGCAACCTACTGTAAACAAAAACAAAACATTGCATAATTGAGAGCGGTCGCTTTGTTTGTAAGCGAACCTCTATACAAATATCCCTAACCGAATGAAACTGCATTATATCCTGACATAATTTTGTAATTTTTTCTATGCAAACGCTCGAACTAAAAAAAAGGACATTTTTCATTTCTAATACCCAAATTAAAATATCAAATCAAAATATCCTTTTTGCAATACAATCTAAATTCCAAATAAAAATTTAACCATTTTCATTGAACTGGAAGAAAGAAATAAATAAAAATCGGCCTACCTATAAAAATAAAATTGAATGCATTTATAAAACATAAAGAAACTATATGAAAATTTTCTACACCAATTTCTGTAATTCAAAAATAATTATAATAATATCCAGCTTTCGTAAAATATGTGTACCGTAACTCACATTGGCCGCCAAAATAAAAATAAAATTTACTGCCGCACTTTTAGGCCTATAATTAATAAATTCCATGTTACGCGTGGAAAGAACAATTTAGAATTTAATGCATAACATTTGTGCTTATTAAAAAAAATCCTATGATTATTTATGTTAAACCAATTAAAATTTTGTTAAATAACTAAGAATTTAATACTCAGACATATACCATAGTGACGGTCAATATATGAACAATATTTAACGATAGGCCTACAACAAATCTTTCTTTAGTACAATACAATAGCCATTTTACAAAATATCAGTCGGAATTGTCGTGAAAATGAACGAAAGGAACGGAGAGGAAAAAAAAATAGATAATCAGCCTACCTACCAAATTTTATGAGTATATAAACATATAATTATATAACTAATATATAGGTATAAGTTAATATGTAAGTGTATAATTATTGAGAATATAAAAAAATCCAAAGAAAAACAAATGAATTTATAGAAAATTTCACGACACAGTCTCTATTTCAGTTAAACCAATTAATTAAGCTTATTTTGAAGTCTAACACAATCCTATACGGCCAGCCTATAATCTGACAATTTATTATGTTTAAGATTATTTTTCGACTGTCCCTTAAAATGTAACGTAATCCTATTTTAGCGCGAAGCGAAGCGAAGCAAAAAGCCCGTAAACCTACATAAACAATAAAATAAGCCTATCATTATAATTTATATACAACCACTCGAAATATAATCAAAAATCTGCTAATGAATCCCAGAAAATTTTACATGTTCATGAAGTGTCTTACAATACTATATATGTATATATACCTAGAAATGTGGTACAAATTTTCGCTGAAACATTTTTAAAGGACCGTATAAAATGTGTATCACTGTATTTAAACTAACATAATTCACTTACGTACAAACTCAGTGTAAAAAAAAATTTTTTTTCTATATTAATCGTTATTATTATATTATTATCACAATTACTACTAATTCCAAAAGTTTAAACACAAAAAAGACACAAACGTAGGTAGGTTTGAGGACAGGAGAAAAAGTGAACGAAATAAAGTGAAAAGAATGAGTCATCGGCAGGCAGAAACGAACAATTTGAAATATATCTCTCCGACGGGCTGAACGAAAGCTAACGAATTTGGAAACAAACGACTCTGAAATTTAATGTTACTCAAATATTTTGACTCCAACGGAAAACCGACTCCGCAACGACTAAAAGAAGTTTTGAGTCTCTAGACTCCATCTCAAACAAAAAATTTTGACGCGCGAACTTTTTTGAAACGACGCGACTCAGAATAATTTGGAAAGTAATGGGGGCGCCATTTTGAATTTACATTTACAATGAATTTTAAGGAATGAAAATCGAAATTTGCCTGCAAACGGGGTAAACTTTGCATTTAGATATTTTAAGAATCGAAATAAAATTTTCATTAACGCTATTGGCTATTATACCGGGTCGGAAGAATTTTAATCGAAATAATAGACATGTGGGTAAGCCTCATACAAAATATGATGTATGACCGCCGCTACCCACCAAATATGTCGTGATCACTTTTATTATTTTATTTTTTCATTATTTACTCTACTTTCTGCTCTCTATTGCATTTATCTTTACACTCTCTTTACTATTTCCACAATAATTTATTCTTCATGGTAGCCACGCCGAGCCTATGAAAGCCGTTACAACACAAAGGGGGAAGGGGGTTCATTAACACTATTTAAACGCTTGTTAACACTTTATTTAATTCCGAAAATGGTTTAGTTAATTTAGGGGGATGCGAGTAGGGAATTTTACTATAATATTTTACGTCGGAGAGGGGCACAAACAATTAATTTAATTTTACGGTTACATGGCCCCAACTTTACGCTTATCGCGCTACCAAATGACTGACTCTCTTTGAGGGTAGTCCGCTCTGTCGGCCTCTGTTCAGGATTGCCAACTCTTCCCATTTTAAACAATTTCAAACAAACATACTTTTTCGTAATTTCACAATTATTAGTAAATGATTTATATTAAACATTATAATCTTAATTAAACAAAAATTAATATTCTTAACTAGGCATTACTACATTGGTTTCTGCTCGTATGTAGGAGAATTACGACATTTGTTTGGGTGAGCTCCGTGGTGTAGTGGTATCATATCTGACCGGTAATCGGAAGACCCCGGGTTCGATTCCGAGCGGTTACCTCATTTTTTCATTTGTTTCATTCTTTCTATCTCGTATTGCGCGGAATATTCTCCTATACAAGCGTCGTTCTTTACGTTAATTATACTGCGTGTTTGCAGTTAAAAATGTATATAATGTTACGGCATGCGGGAGGTGTCCCTTTGGGGCATTGGTTTCTGCTCGTATGTAGAAGAATTACGACATTTGTTTGGGTGAGGCCCGTGGTGTAGTGGTATCGTATCTGACCGGCAATCGGAAGACCCCGGGTTCGATTCCCGAGCGGTTACCTCATTTTTTCATTTGTTTCGTTCTTTCTATCTCGTATTGCGCGGGATATTCTCCTATACAAGCGTCGTTCTTTACGTTATATATATATATATATATATTATGTATATATATCAGGGATGGGAAACTGAATCGAAATGGAATCGATAAACTGATAAAACCGATATTATTTTAACTGAAATCGAAAAAACTCGACCTGAAAAAAATTCTGACAGCTAAAATCGAAATTCGAACTGAAATTGAAAAACAATCAAAAACTGAAATCTGAATTCGAATAGATTAAAAATAACAGTTTTGCGTTTCAATTTTGAGGAGCATTTGAATTGCAAAAAATATAAATACGAATTATTTTCCTTTCTTTGCCACTGTATGGATTTAAGATATACATTTATCCTTTAATTCGATGCGGAACGGCTTCTAGTTCCGTTAGTGTGAAACGGCTTTTTTCTCTTTTCAAATAATTTTAAGTCCTCAAAGAAACAATTTGTTGCCGAAAACATTGACAATATTTTAATTGTTCACTCTAATTTTAACATGCGAGTTTACGAGGTATTTGTATTTTGTATATTATAAACAAAGGTGCATTTAATTGTTTTATTCCCCTTTCTAATACTATTATTTATATATTTTATACGTGTCATGCGCTTTAAAATTTTAAAAATGTACGAATTAATAAAACATTTTGAATTGAAAGTTTTTGTTAAATAAAACTTTATGCGAAAGAAATGAAGCGAATAAGTAAAAAAAAAATTGATGAGTGTTTCGTGCTGATTCAGTTGGCTATAGATGCTTACATGTTTAATCATACAAAATTAAAGATAGTTACTAAAGCAAATTCTCTCTTTGAAAAACAGAAATCGAATACAAATACAAATATAAAATTAAATCTAAATTTGTCAATAGGGTAGCCCCCCAAAAATAATAGAAATAGTACAAAGAAATTCTTAAAGAAATCTGAAAAAAAACTATAATCGAAATTTAAATTAAATCGAACCGAAAAATCTAAAACTTCAATTGAAAAATAAACTCAAAGCGAAAAAAAAATTATAAACTTAAATCGAAACTGAAATCGATATTTTTGCAAACTTAAAATGAAATCGAAAAATGAACTTAAAAATTTATCAGTTCCCATCCCTGATATATACACAGTGTGTGTATATGTATATATGTATATATATATATATATATTAATATATTATATATTATATATATATATATATTATATATATGATACACACAGACAGTGCATGGAACAAGGAACTCTTCTGGGATAATTAAATCCACTATAGTCCGAATAAGTAATGGTAAATGACAAATACCATAGTTTTTCTTTTTCATGATGCTAGCCGACGCGGGCAACGGGTCACTCGCAAAGAGGTCCCATAAATATAGCTTCCCTCACCAGCTATCTGCAAAGCAGACAGGATCCAGCTTTGGGACATGGATCTAGGGTTTAAAGCAGCCTAGCCCTGCAGGTGAGGGAAGCTATATTTATGGGACCTCTTTGCGAGTGACCCGTTGCCCGCGTCGGGCTAGCATCATGAAAAAGAAAAACTATGGTATTTGTCATTTACCATTACTTATTCGGACTATAGTGGATTTAATTATCCCAGAAGAGTTCCTTGTTCCATGCACTGTCTGTGTGTATCATAAAAAACTCAGGGGACCATTCTGAGTTCATTCCCATATATATATATATATACACAAACTCAGAATGGTTCCCTGAGAACATTATATGTTAAACACAGACCGTGCATGGAACAAGGAACTCTTCTGGGAAAATTAAATCCACCATTACTTATTCGGACTATAGTGGATTTAATTTTCCCAGAAGAGTTCCTTGTTCCATGCACGGTCTGTGTTTAACATATAATGTTCTCAGGGAACCATTCTGAGTGTGTGTATACTAAACGGACGTGTTTCGTGCCTTGAAAAGTGGACGCTCAATGTCCCGGTTGAGGTTTAAGTTTGGTTTTTTTGGCTAAAAATACAATAGTTACCCCCTTTTTCTTTGATTTATTCAACACGACGTGAATGCAACGAGTCTTTTACTTATATAGAGGTTCTGAGTGTAGGGATCTAGGTTTGCTTTAAACCCTAGATCCACGTCCCAAAGCTGGATCCTGTCTGCTTTGCAGATAGCTGGTGAGGGAAGCTATATTTATGGGATCTCTTTGCGAGAGACCCGTTGCCCACGTCGGGCTAAAATCATGAAAAAGGAAAAAAACTATGGTATTTGTCATTTACCATTACTTATTCGGACTATAGTGGATTTAATTTTCCCAGAAGAGTTCCTTGTTCCATGCACGGTCTGTGTTTAACATATATATATATATATATTATATAATTATATACTGTATATATACACAGATATGTGTGTTGTGTGTGTGTGTGTGTGTGTGTGAATTAAAATGAAAATGTAAAGGATTCGTCATACACTAATCATATATGTGTGACGTCATACTGTGGACTTTAACGGACACTATTTTACAGATAAAAAATTTTCAAAGTGTGCGTCGAAACTCTGTATCATGTAGGTAGTTCATTTGGTGTAGGAAGCAGTTGTTACCTCTTACTTTATATCTCATAGTCATTTACCATGATAAGGATCTGAATAAATCCAGTGCTATTCCGAAGAGTAAATAAAATATGGGATATAAAAAAAGAACGGTAATAACTACGTCCTACACCAAATGAACTCCCTATGTGATGCAGAAAGTCTCGATGCACACTTTAAAATGTTTTTATCTGTAAAATGGTGCCCGTTAAAGTACATAGTATGACGTCACACTTCACATTTTATTTTAAAATTATTTTTATATATATTATATACATATATGCGCAGCAGGGAGGGTGTGGGACAGAGCTGGAAAGATTACTCTGTTTAATCGATTACATTTGTAATGATTACATATTATTTCAATAATCGTAATCGTAATCGTGATCTTGCTTTTCAGTTGAAGTATGCAATCGTAATCGTGATCTTGCTTTTCAATTGAAGTATGCAATCGTAATCGTGATTTTGCTTTTCAGTGAAGTATGCAATCGTAATCGTGATTTTGCTTTTCAATTGAAGTATGCAATCGTAATCGTGATTTTGCTTTTCAGTGAAGTATGCAATCGTAATCGTGATTTTGCTTTTCAATTGAAGTATGCAATCGTAATCGTGATTTTGCTTTTCAGTGAAGTATGCAATCTTAATCGTGATTTTGCTTTTCAGTGAAGTATGCAATCGTAATCGTGGCGGTCAACCGCGGAAAAATCGATTACATTGATAATTTAAAAATTTTTCGTGACAAAGAAGTCCCAGCAAAATGCACGCGCACCGTCTGCATCAACACAACATCATTCATCATGGATGCATTCAATGCCAGTTCAGATTGATTCTGATCTGAATTGCTACTTTTTTATGGAAGAGAAAAAATTAAGTCGGTTACTTCAAGACAAGTGCGTTGAGTTTGACTAGTTCTACTTGTATATTGTATTGTGTGCTTATTGCTTTGTCTTTTTTCCTCAGGTAGAAGCGTTTTGTGTAACTGTAATCATAATCGTCATATCAGCGATCTGCTGTAATCGTTGTTCCCCCACTCCCCAATCCAAGGAAATGCAGGTCACCAAAATACGCCGAATGATACATACGCACAGATGTTTTTATAATTATTTATATTTTAAATTTTATATTTATTCTTATCTTCTTTAATCAGAACCGTACCCCACTTCCCATTACCTTCAGTCCTTCTCCCTTATGACCATCCTTCTTATCTTACAGCACTCCCTTTATCACACCATTGTTCATACAACTGTGATTAAAATTATGCGTTCTTACGCTTTTTCTTTCTTTTCCTCATTTTACCCTTTCTCCATCGTTTCCCCTCATTTGACACTCCCCTTCTCCTACCCTTTTTTCCACTGATAACCACTCATACTCGAGGCACTACTACACTGCATAAAACCTTGTGTGAGTCATGTTGAGGGCTCCTTAATAGTATGGGTTGCTTCAGAGTATATAGCAATCGAAAGTAAAATTCCACGATATCATAAAGAACAATATCATTCCATCTTAATTAAATCATGCCATACAAAGTGGTCAATGCCAATAGGATAGTGCAGTGGTGGCGAACCTATGGCATGCGTGCCCATTTTGGCAAGTGATCAAATTTGCCTGGCACGCCTAAGTAAAATGCAATAACGTTGCAATAATGAGTATAAAATAACAGACTTAATGTTTATAATTTGGTGTTATATAAACTTTGGTGGGCACGCGAATTTTTTTTTTATGGTTTACATGGTTTTTTGGCACGCGACTGTGAAAGGGTTCGCCACCCCTGTTCTAGTAAATAGGGAAATATTGTGATCATGGATAAATTAAAGTACTTGTGCCATTACGTTAAATCATATGAAGTTGAGATCGAAAGTGAGGATATAGCTAAAGGTTTAAAGTCCTTCTTCAACTAAGCGATGAATACCTGTTGTCTACCAGAGAGATCAGTATGGACACGCGTATTTTACGAAAAAAGCATCTCATGTTAATTAATTAATCAGTTTTCGGTACATATTCTTTCCCGACCATCTGTTTTTCATGTTGAAATACATTTCTACATGATCTTTCCGATTCTACCGCGTTGATGAGTCAGACCCAGCAGGCGTATACTTCGAGGCTATTGGGTGATGGCTTACCGAACTTTCAGGAGATAAAACTCGTAGCCTCACTCAACTCCAGCAACCGATCTTGAATCATCGTGACATATACAGGTCACTAAGGAAGAAAGGAATAATGAATCGCTCACTGAAAAATCTTCTTAACCCCCAACTATCCCGTGAATGTTTTTAAAACAGTGAATTTATTTAGACGAAGTAATGGTGTGATTAGTTACGCGCTTGAAACAAATTATAAACTATAATTACAGTATAATTGATATTTTCAAATGATGGAATTTATTAGTAAATTTCTTTCTAACTACTCATAGTGGGTCGTGGTTCGGATTCCACGTTAAGCTGTACAGTAGGTATAATGTAGGGCAAAAAATTCTACCTCAGTCAGAATGAACAATTCAGGTGAAAACAAAACCAAGGTTACGCGCAGCAAAACCCAGCTGTTCATCCTTCCACACAATAAAGAAATTGGTTGGTTGATAAATGGGTATCCTGGGTAGCCTAGTGGTTAAGACGCTGTGCTGCTGGTGGGGCGGAAGCAAAACCAAGGTTTATATATATATATATATATATATATATATATATATATATATACAGGGTGTCCGAGAATTATCTGTACAATTTTTGGCTGTTATTAAAAGTCAACCATGAAGTGTAGAAATTCCAGTATTGTCCCATTTTACAGAGAATCTCATTAAGTGTTTTCTGATACCAAGTTTTGACAAGTTTTTTAGAAATTCCAGTGTGTCCGAACATTATCTGTACAATTTCATCTTTTAATAAAATTCTTGATAACACACGTTAAAATTCTTAAACAAGATTATTTAGACTCTGTATTTTCAAAAGTTTCTTTTATTAAAGTAACGTTGTTACAAACATTCGATATGTGCACCATTAGTGATTCGCAAAACATCCAATCGATACTCCAAATGTTGCCATGTACGCTGCAGCATATCCACATCAATTCGCTCAATAGCAGCTGTGATTCTTGCTTTTAAATCATCAATGTCTGTCACCCGCGTACATTTCTAAAACACTTGTCAAAACGTGGTATCAGAAAAAACTTAATGAGATTCTCTGTAAAATGGGACAAACTGGAATTTCTACACTTCATGGTTGACTTTTAATAACAGCCAAAAATTGTAGAGATAATTCTCGGACACCCTGTGTATATATATATATATATAATAATATATATATATATATATATATGTGTGTGTGTGTGTGTGTGTATATATATATTATATATAGTGGACCCAGTTTTAACCGTTTAAGGTGATAATGATTTAATTGTATGCAATGATTAATTGATGCAATGACTGATTGCTTATTAATGAAAGGCTGGGTTAAATAATTTATAGTGTTATACAGTATCACCGATTGGAATGAATGGTTATTTGATTAGGCCCACCATACTATTGGAAGTGACAGGAAATGGCAGCGAGGTCACCAGCTTGGTTTACACCCAAGCAAATTAATATTAAGGTTATGAAAGACACCTTATGTTTTTGTGTAGTTTAATTAAGAAAATATTTATATTAATTTTCACAGTGAAAATACAATGGTAAGACTGACTAGAAGGCTTAACAATTCGATAATGACCTTTGAAATGCGCTCGTTTATGTGAGGCTTAATGGTATACAAAATGGGACACAACCTGAAATATGAGATGGTGAATACAAAAATAATGCATGCACGTAATAATATAACAAATAGGTTATGTAATACACCGATTAGGGAAGCTACAGATTATGCATAAATGATTTGTGAACGAGGCCTATTAATGACACAGAAAGCACGTACGTTTTGGTACACTGAATAGAATAAGTCTCGGTACTTTATTTTATTGTGAAAATAAAGCCGTTATTTATTCACTGTGGTATAACAAAGAATTAACGGTAATTAATTGATAGTTTACGTTATGCTTATAACATAGACTTAGCTAATAAGATGAAATGTTAATAGCTTAATTGACACGTATAAATAATACTCATCGATGGTATGTAAATGGCATGCAACATAGAACATTGAATGGGCCTAGTAAATGATATAAAGAATGCACGTACGTTTGGTACATTGAATGGAAAACATGACACTCTGATTAAGTAGGCTAGATGATTGAATGGGCCTAGCAATGATATAAAGAATGCCCGTGCGTTTTGGATAGTATTATAGTGAACACAACAGCGAATGATGTGAATTACAGGTTCTGAAGGACACTTGAATTAGGAAAATGGTCTACTGCGTTATTAACGGGAGTCAATTGGAACGTTTAATTACTCACTTTGGGAGAGTAGCCTGCTGTTCGGTGGTAGGCTAATGTAGGCTTCACAAGAGTACTTAGAATATGATGTACTTAGCTTACCCGGACGATGTAACGCTGTTGAAAGGGTGTTGAAGAGGAAACTAATACCTCTGGAAGCTGGTCGCTCACGCGTTGGTCGTGTCGTGGATTAGGCCTTTTTGCGAAGGAGATGTAGGCCCGGTTGTGGTTGTCTCTTGGAAGTTTGTTCTGTAAGTCAAGGTATGATGGGCCTAATGGAGTCTCGTAGACGACCGTTCTTCGTAAAGCGGTAAAAGCTGACCAGATGTGGAGTGATTTGGGCTTGTAGCTTTCGCCGTCGAGTCACGCAATGTGTCCACCTTGAGGATGCTTCTCGTAGCGTTGCAACCTTGCCGGTGCTCTCGAAGATGCTTGATAATCGGTTTATGCGGTAATGAAGAGACCAAGGGGAATTCCTGATGCCGTTGTGGTTTGCTGCGGCAGTATTGGTGGATCACTTCCAATGATGCTTCATTTCTTGAATGTGGTGTTGAAGTGAGCCTTGGTCTTGAGCCGGTTAAAGCTGATGAGGGGTGACCACGTACAGACAAGTCGAACGAAATGGAAGCGCTAACGAAGTGAGGAGGAGTGAGAGTGGGTGCTCGCTTTTATACGTAGTTCCTGTGACGTAGAACTTCGCACGATAAGGATTTGCGTTCGCGCCCTGGGGAAGAAACAGACTCTCCATTGTTTGACTCTTGCCCACGTGTGTTTTCCAAGTTCTTTGATGATAGCGTGGAAGTAAAGGATCTGTCTATTTGTTGGTCTATTTCTTGTCGATCCGCTACATATATATATATATATATATATATATATATATATATATATATATATATATATATATATATATATATATATATATATATAGTGTTTCTACCTCCTGGTGTACGAACACTTTCTTGCCATTTATGCTAACATGAAACTAACTGGTGAATTTCAATTCGGCAGTTAAATCTATCTATACCAGTTTGTATATAACGTGTCAGTGACTGCGTAAAAATAATTTATTAAGTGAAGGCTGGTGCAATACAGCTTGCATAAAGCAAAATAACATGAAATAATTCAAACGAACTTGAATTTTCAGTGATGTTCTGCTACATATAAGAAATAGAAAAAAGGTCATAAAACCGAGTAGGATTAGAGTTTGCATAGAAAATTAGAAAAACGGAAAGGATTGAGAAGAAAACGAAACTATGGCAAAAAATACGAAAAAATGTGAAAAATTGTTCTGCATTCAGGAAGTCGAATAGAGATAAGCTATGTTTAATGGAGTTCGCCGCTTACCAGCCTTTCAGTTGGGAAAATGAAGCGGACAAAAGCAATGGCTTAAAATGCTTTCTGTGTAATACATTTAAGCATACGAATGCATAAGCTTAGGAATAAAAGATACAACAATGATGAATAGAGCTAATAACAAAATCATTGTCCTTTATGGCTTCTTGTGCATCAAGTGATTGGGAAACCACAAAAAGTGGAAAAACGGGAATGGATAATGTTTAAGTAGAAGAAACAATGACAACAAGTTCACCGACAGAAAGACAGAAAATGACAGAACGCCGACACAAATGAAAATGGGATTTATGGAGGGGAACACACTATAAATGTAGAAGAAACTTTATAAGAAGAATCACCCTCTGCACAAGATAGCATCATTAATGAAAAGGCAAACCAAAGATTAAAAAACTACCAAGTTCGAAAGAAGTGGTGCTAGAACAAAGGAAAGAAATTTAATTTCATAGGACACATAAGGAACCTAAAGGATCTTGTAAATATGGGTTCATATGCATGTATTCCCATCCTGAAAATGGTTTCAATATGATGAAGACTTTAACTTGCCGATACGGAGAGGGATGCTATTACTCTCATCCTTCTATGTGCAGACATTTAGTCAGAGGAAAAAAAAACCCGCCTCAATACGGAATGCCCTTATTTTCACATTAAGTGCGCACAAAGAAGAAAAAGAGGAAAACAGCTCAAGCGCCAAATGAAAGAAGGGACATCGTGATCAACAAAGGGCACATTTTTTAGAAGAAACGAGAATGACAAAAGAACAACTGTCACTCATAATGAGAAAAAACCGGATTTCGCAGATATATGCATATTAACAATACATGCAACATCCACCTGCCCAATAATACCCACAGTTAACTCAGTAACCACAGTGTTACCAAAGGCCACATCACTACTATTCTCAAGTACAATGGCCCACCCAATAACACCGACCAGGAACTGACAAAATCGACCGGATACTGACCAACATCCAACTCTACCGAACACCAATATTACTAAACCTCGAATCTTACTACATACAAATTTACAGAATGTGTATGGTGAAAAAACAGATTCAAATTGAAATAACTAAAAAACCTAGTTCTGGAAACCAACATAGATATCATGTGGTTTACGGAAAAGGCTGTGAAAGGTGCAGCGAAGACAAGGAAATAGAATAAAGGAATACAGCACATTCAGAGCGGATACATTTGCCTTAAAAAGAAGAGGCTGTTGTGTTTATGTGAAAAACACATACACAGGTGTAATTAAGGGAAGCAAATCAAACAACACAGTTGAAATTCTTGTTTAGAAGTAAAAGAACTAAACGTAATCATTTTGAACATGTACAGACCACCAAACGCTACAAAAAATAATTTCATTTCACTTCAAATGAAATCGAAAACACGTTAAAATCACTTAAAATTCTAGCACCAAATATGTAAATGTGTGAGGATTTTAATATTCCATTTGTAACATGGAAGAAAAATTATGAATTTATATAGCTCGAGAAGTTCCGAGATAACTAGAAAAGACGATAAAACTCAGGCAAGAATGTTATTAGATATTATGGAAAATTATGTCCTTATCGAATTATGTTTAGCGACTCGAAAAGAGAACAATGAATTAAATATGAATTCATTGAAAGAAGATTAGGCAAATGTAAATTCGGAATTAATGGGAGTAGACTGGCAATTGCTACTTCGCGTAAATCTTCTTCAGAAGAAATACTACTTATAGGTAAAACGATATTAAACCTGTATTGTTGAAGTACAGGGCGTCCCAAACAAATGTATACACACTTTAAATAATTATAAAGGCAGTGTTTATTAAAATACATTTCATTTTCAAAATGTAATAGAATCTACAGACATTATTTAATTGTTTTGTCAACGCCTGTTTTCAAACTGACGTCCGTTCTGGTCCAGGCACTGCTGATAACGCGAAGCAATGGAATCGCAAACATCACGAAACATTTCGTTTGGTATTTGTGTGCATTCTCGTTCAATGGCTGCTCTCAATTCAGCGACTGTTGCAGGTTTTATAGCGTAGACTTTGTCTTTTAAGTATCCCCATAAAAAAAGTCTAGTGGTGTGAGGTCTGGTGAACGCGGAGGGTATTCTACGAAACCCCTTCGTCCAATCCACATCCACATCGTGCCAAGTACCACTCGCAATACTCCACTCTTCGGTCCGGATCATCTTCATTAATAGCATGGACTAATCTTGGAATGTAATTTTCCATTGACAGCGCTTCAAAATGCGTTGGACAGACTATTCTGAAATTCCTACCTCACGACTCGCTTGCCGCACAGATTTTCTTGGACTTTGGTGATACGTTTCCAGTACTCTTTCTTGCTTTGTGGGGCTTGTCGATGTCCGTGGTCTTCCGGAACGCTTCTTGTGGACATTCTGAACAGTTCCATCGGCTAATTCCATCTCTAATTCGAGTGATGGTAAGTCGCGTTGGTGGATCTGTTTGAAACTCCCTCCTAAACTGTCTTTGCACTTCAACTGCGTTTTCACACTTCCAGTAGCATTTTAGAATGAATTTCCTTTGTTCAAAGCTTAGTCTGACTGCTATTATTAATTCTAATGGGTTTAACTTGGAAAGAAAGAAACATCAATTGAGCTATCAGCTGTTAAAGTGTGTATACTTTTTTTTGGGACGCCCTGTATGTCAAGAGAAAAATCAGAACATCATTTAGACAACAGAAACAAACTGTAAAAGTATCCAAAACTGGAGCAAGGAAACTGACGCGAGAAAAAAGATACAAGAAATAGAATTGGACCTAAAACATTTATTTATCCATAAGACTAATGAGGATTAAATCAAGGCAGAAGAAAACATAAAAAATAACAAGAAACATTTTTATGTGTTTGCGAATAGAAAAATGAAAAGTAAAGAGGGCATTAGTCCGTTAAAAGAAAGAGTAAGTTAATACACACAAGTTACCTACAAGAACATGAGCGAGTTACTTAAAGCTTAAAGAACAATTCACCTCGGTGTTCAGCCCTCCTAAGCCCGAGATGAAAGTAGAAAATTTGGATGAATTCTTTGACAAATCAGCAAGACAAGCAGACGCCCGAATCTATAAATAAATTGAGGGTCTCTCAAAAACACGAGAAAAGTTAGCCAGATATATGGAGTGCCATGTTTATCAAGAAATGCAAAGAGAGCCACTATACTTACTCTCGAAAAAAAATCACTCGACATAAGACAAATTTCAATCCCATTAAATAATGCGAAAATTGCTCCTTCATTCAAAGGAGGTAACAAAGCAATTCTTTCAGTACCTCTCACTTTCCACTTTATGAAATGTTTTCAGCGTGTAATTAGAAACAAAATTATTTACCTCCTAAAAGAACAGAAGCTATTCAGTCCGAACCAACATGGCTTTATAGCTGGAAGATCATGTATATTACAGTTATAAACTGCCAAGAGAAAATACCAGAAACATCATGTCGAAGTCAAAATATAGATGTAATATACACCGATTTTGCTAAGCCTTCCATAAATGTGGTCATGGAATTATAGCAAACAAAATTAAGAATACAGCAATTACTGAAAAGTTGGGACGATGGATATTTAATTTTCTGACTCAAAGAAAACAAAGCATGGTAGGAAATGGAGTTAAATCTCAAATTTCAAAAGTCGTTATCCCTGTCTCACAAGGTACAGTACTAGCTTCTTTGCTATTTATCATAATGATTGCAGACATTCGTGCAAATATTAATAACAGTGTCTTATTGTGTTCTTCAGATAACACAAAGATAAGCAGAGAAATATCAAATGGAGACGACATAGAAAAATTACAAAACAACATTAAAATATTATTTAACGGGGCAGAAAACAACAATATAAAGTTCAACGAAGAAAAACGCTAACTTATAAAATATGGTATCAAAGAGGAGCTATAAAATAAAGGAAACAAAACACTACGAGACAAATAGATAACAAACCCACGAGTCAGCGATCTTGAAGTAATAAAGTCATCCAATGCAGAATTCAGAGAACAATACACCATTTTAATTACTACAGCTACATGAATAATGGGAATTATCTGGAAAAGCCTCCGTAGTAGAGAAGCAAACATCATGCTAATATTATGGAAGAGTTTAGTCCTACCAATAATTGAGTATTACTCAATACTCACAACCTCGCACGTTAAAAGAGACATTCAGAACATAGCGACCATACAAAAGACTTTTACATCTAAGACAGGGAAAACGAAAGGTGAAGACTATTTATTGTTTTCGCCTACAAACCCTGAAACTCTACTCCCTGAAAGGAAAATATGACTGATACATACAGTAGGTGGAAAATACTTGAAAATACATATGTGAAAAATACATATGTGGAAAATACTTGAAAATACATACGTGAAAAAATACATATGTGGAAAATACTTGAAAATACATATGTGAAAAATACATATGTGGAAAATACTTGAGTGATGCATTCCAAACTTTAGAAATGAAATAGAAACACACTGAAATGACAGAAGAGGTAGATTCTGTTCTGTGCCAACTGCGGTGGGAGAGGGGCCCATGAAAACGAAGAAGGAAAATACTCTCAAAATACGAGGCCCAACACTATTTAATACACTTTAAAAGATTTGCGGAACTCCAGCACACCAACGTGAATAATTGCAAGAACGAACTTTACAGATTCTTGTGCAAAGTCCCTGACCGGCCATGCGTAGCTCGCTACGAGGGCAGTAGGAGGGTGGAAACCAACTCTCTTCGACACAAAATCCCGAAAATGACACGGCATGCTGAAAAGGGATCAACCTTAGTTCGATCCTGAAACTTCGTTCAAAGATATCAAATCAGACTTGAGTAGATATACAATATATATATATATATATATATATATACTTTTAAACATAATTTTATATGGAATATAGATTCTATATTGACTCTTAGTACAAAGAATAATTACTGTATAAAGAAATGTTTGTGTCAGCATTTTTAATAGAAACTAATGTAATTTTATGCAGTAGGTTTCCATATGAAATACTGTATATGTAGTGGGTATAGATTTCTTCGCATGAAAAATAGCCAGAACGGATAATTAAAACTTTCTTCAAAGTAGACTGTCTCGGGGGCTGTCGAACGCAGATGGACCAAAAAAGTATCTCCATCCTTTCATCCTTTCTTCTTCCTCTCTCTCTCTCTCTCTCTCTCTCTCTCTCTATATATATATATATATAATATATATATATATATAGAGAGAGAGAGAGAGAGAGAGAGAGAGAGAGATAGAGATAGATTTCAGATATTAATGAGTCTGACTGTGCTGTATCACGGATTCCACATACAAAATAAATTTCCTCTACATACATACAGTATATGCATTCAAGCATGCAATACATTAAGAACAAATACATATATATATATATATATATATATATGATAGATAGATAGATAGATAGATAGATAGCTAGAGAGATAGATAGATAGATATGTGGTGTTCTTTTTCAAACATTTGTTTTGATGTTTTTCTGACGTCGACCTGCTTATGGAGAACATTATAATTATCGAACATGAAAACGGTATCATTTACGGATAAATAATTATGTAAGGTGAAGAAATGTTTTATGTTGAAATCATCTACGAAATGGGAATCACTTGAAAAGAGTGCATTAATGGAAATATTAATCGTCTCTTGGACAAGTACATTCGTAAACTCACCATCAAAGCTAGACAGGAAAGGAGTATTTGCTTAATAAATATAGGTAATAAATTATTATACATGTCATTAGAGATAATATTTATATTTAAAAGTTTACCTACGAAACGATTAATTTTATCTTCAGTGAGGTTTTGGAATTCGGAGCGGTCACTTAGAGCATTATAGTCCTGGCTCTGAGGGGCCCCTGTGTATATAAAAGAAACAGAGAATTACTCTTCATATTATCATTCTATACCATTAGGCCAATGAAAATTGCGAGGGTGGATGTCTTAAATGTGGTAGCCGTAGTTGGAATGCTCGTCCAGACATTAGGGTCGTTACGCCCGATTTGTCAATTTTTCGTGCAGCCATATACTTTTTTGGATATACTAACTTTAAAAAATTCAAAATGGACGCCATTTTCATTAATTTTATTATATTAATACATGTTTTATCTTAAAATGAAAATATCAACAATTTGGTTGTTACTGAATAAGTTAACATCTCTCCTCTTTTCTCAACCTGGCTTGGGACAAGCTATGGCAGAGTTAATGTTTCTTTTTCTCTTTTTTTTTTCCTTTTCTTTCTGTTTTCCTTATTTTCTTTTCTTTCTTTTTTATTTTTTTTTTATTTTCGGCATCGTAAATTACGCATGCATATACATCTTATTATATATTTATAGACAGGCAAAGAAAATATTTTAAAGTCTACTCATCATAGTCACATGCACTGTTCGTTCTCTGTTGGCTTCCAATAGGATTTTTGCAATCACTTGGACCATTCTTTTGGCAAATACAGAACTGGCAGCATTTCACTCCTGCTTCGCGACAAGGACACGTCGCTCTTGCACATTTGGCACACGTACAAGTCATATAAATGCAGCAGGTATATCACTGGTCGTTTTAAGAGACAACAGGAGTCCATTCTCAAGGTAGAAATCAAATTCTTCAGGATGTAGGTGCACTTGGCTCTTGAGTGTCTGAAGCAGATAGGCTGTCTTTATAGTATCTAAAATATTTTAGAATACATAGATTATGGCAGTAGAGATCGGCAGCAAAGACCCCATACACATCTTGAATATCACACGTGCGTGTATATACTTCATCTTGAAAAAGGGTAGTGGCCTTCAGGAACTTCTGTGCACGATTACTTTCACATAGTCTAAACTTCTCAAAGGATTTCTTGTAAGATACCTTGTCACAAATAACACATTTCAGTTTTGTAGTAGGCTTATCAGACTGAGCACTGGGCGAATGTCGTTGCTGTCTACAAGATCTGGTGGAGGAGATAGTGTTTGTGCCTACTACTGATCCCAAGGATGAGTTGTCTATTTGACGATTTGATCTCTGAGATAATCTGTCCAGTATTTTCTTGTGTGTGTACTGTTTATAGCATCCGTTTGTCACATGGTAAAGAAATTGCGCATCACCAGCAACCTTCAACCGTTTTGAAAAAGTACCTTGTCTAATATAAGCCGCCTCCAAAATCCCTTTGCGACCTGCCTCAGAACCGGTTGGGGTTTTCTCAGTACCTCTTTGGCATATTAGTTATTACACATTTGGTTATGTCCATGGCTACATCTTTTTCAGTACACAACTGGATGCCCTCCATTACTAGACCTGTTACCACCACCACCTTTTACATCTGCAAGAAAAGAAAGATCTGTTAAGACAATCAAAATTTGGACTAAAGATATAACATAATTAACAGTTTACAGCAACGCAGCCACGTAGGCAGCTCTTCTTGGGTATCCCTGTAGCCATATTAGATTTTACATATCCGTACTTCATTATACAACATTCAAATGTGTTCTATTGCGTTCCTAGCCTTTGAAAACCTATATTTAGAGGCCAAGCGCATGAAACAAATCTTAGTTGAAAAGAAGATACAAAATATTTGGCAGTTGCAGTGGCTATATTTGATTTGCGGCCCTATTGAATTTACACTAATAAGGCCTAGTCCAATCACCACATTTGACATTTTAGTACTTTGCTTGTTTTAGAAAATCTATATTCAGCATTTTGAATTGAGCAAAACACTGATATTTCCAAAAGACATTAAGTTTTAGGTGATTGTACTATAGGTCTGCAGCAATATTGCAAAATGGCGGCCATTTTAATTTTTTAAACGTAATTAGTATATTCAAAAATTATGGTAGCAGACATATACTGTATATAATATCTATGGTAGATATTAGGTAAAATCTGGTCAAAAATAATGATTCATGGGCTATAAATGTATATGGCTGCCACATTTGAGACGTTCACCCTCGCAATTTTCATTGGCCTAATAGTATAGAATGATAATATGAAGAGCAATCCTCTGTCTCTTTTATGCACACGGGACCCCCCTCAGAGCCTGGGCTATTAGAAACGTTATCTAAATAATCAAGTTTGTTTAAAATAACCACGCCTCTACTTTTATCCGGTTTTTGAAAATGTAATTGCATTGTAACAAGATAAATTACTGAGAGTTGTAAAATTGTTTTTGGTGATTAGTGGAGAAAAGATCTTGTCTGGTTTGAAATTATTAAAATACTTCTAAGCAATCTCACAAACTGAACTTTTTCCTAGGTTAATATGACATGTTAAATAATTTTTCAAAGGCCAAAGCATGTTTATAAAAGTCAATTTCAAAATTTGGAATTCTTAAACTTAAACAGAGAGATAAAAGTCGTTCTTCGTTTAAACTCAAAGGACGCTCAGAAAAATTAAAAATGAGTTTGTCAGGTGGATGTTGTGCAAACTCGTATGTAAACGTAAGTGAATCAACTTATTATTCTGTTTACATCTGACTTTATTATGGAACTTCTGTAAATTTACATTAACAAAATTTTTTACATAGAGTAAATGAAAACCAAATACTGTAGTTGAGTTTATTCTTGAGTTGGGTGGTTAGGTCAATTAAAGTTCTATTGCAAGTTTTAAACGCTTTGTTTTCCCGAGTCATTTCGACATTTAGAAGTTTATGTTGGAAAGACTTATACAATTTTGAGTTAAAAAGAGACCTGCGATACAACTTATATTTCAGGAAATTTGGAATATAGTTAGAGCATTTACAAATTTTGAGAAAATCAATGTCACAACTCAACTTTGTCAATTTGTGACGTACTTTGTTGAACTCGCGGTAAGCTAATAGCGAAGGTTGGCCATATCTACCTTCAATTATAGAAGAGAAAGGCTTGTTCCTAGGGAAGCGACATCTCGGGATGAACAAAATAACCAACGCATGAACCAGCATGATTTAATAGCTAGACGTTTCGGAATGAGACTTCCATCATCAATAGGTAAAATTTACATAGTAAAAATAAATAAGACAACACATAACACTTCTCAAAACAAAGCAATACTGCTATAAATGAAGGTGTTGCTAAAATTTTAAAAAATAAAATAAGTAAATAAAGCAATACAGATAAGGAGAGAATTTCGGGTTTTGAAAAAAATGTCTCTGTTTACACTTAAATTTTTAATATGTTGCAGACCATAATAAATAATAACTATCGTCCAAATTTGAAATGGATCGGCTATATGGTTTTTAAGTAGAGGGTAAAAACTAAGCCACCCTCCCCCACCAATGTTTTCTGAAATAAAAACTTTAACCTTTTACCACAGATGTAGCACAATAAAGCAAATATCTCTCGTAGGTTTTTTCTTTTATCTATTTAATTTTAGAAAAAAAATTTCAAAAATTTTATTTTATTTAAAAAAATTTCAAAAACTTTTCTAAATTTCGTTTACTCATCGAATATAAAGAACCTCCGACAAATGTTTTGAACTTTAAATGACATCTGAATCATGAGAATTGGTTAATAAATGTGGAAAACGTGTTAATTTGAAGGAAAAAAGTCATATATTTTGAGGAAAACCACATTAAAGATTTCATTTTAGGAAATATTAGATGAATAGTGGTAATAAAATTATTAGTTAAATGCAAAATGGAGATGGAAACATGTTCAGAAATTACAGGTACTCTCTTGTATGCATTTTATTGCTAGCAGGGAAGTAAATATGTATTATCTTATTATATTACATAGATATTTATGATATCATGAAGATATTATTATATGGATATTATCTTTTATTTTTATCGTTATCACTATTGTGTCACTATTTCTTTTTGTCTTGCCTTATAAATTACTGTACAGGGTGTTTATAAAGTCCCTATCTATTTCAGTGAAAACGTTGCAAAAAGGGTAAAACTCAATAACAAGATAATAGAAGACATACATTTAATGAATACTTAAGCATATGATTCTACATGAGCAGTATCAGTATCTCCACAGAGTTCGAATCTGTCAGCAGCATAGCGGAACACATTTTGGAGCACGACAGGGGTTATTTTTGCAACTGCTGTTACGATACGAGCACGTAAATCTTGCAGATCTGTAACCCTCGTTTGATAGACGTTTGATTTGATAAAGCCCCATGCAAAGAAATCCAAGGGCGTTAGGTCAGGAGATCGAGCCGCCCAGGACCTGTTACCTCTACGTCCGCTCCACCGATTTGGAAATCATTCATTTAGGCACTCCCGAAAAATGTTTGTTTAATAACAAGGTGCCTCATCTTGTTGAAAGAGAAAGTGTTTAAAATGCCATCTGAATGAAGCTGGTGTTCCAGGAATTGCTGAAGCATGTCCAGGTAAATAAGCCCTGTAACTGTAGTTTCAGCAAAAAAAAAGGGGACCATAGATCTTAGATTTGGGCATACCCAACCAGACAGTAACTTTAGGAGAATCTCGTTTCCATTGATAGAAATCAACTGGCTTTTCATTAGCCCATATGCGGCAGTTATGGCGATTAACCCTTCCACACGTGGAAAGTTCCTTCATCACCGAAGAGAATGTGGTCCATTAAATTTTCATTCTGAATGTGTCCAACAAGATCGGCACACATTGCACTTCGCTTTGGATAATCCGCTTCATGTAAGTCATGAAGCACCTGAATGTGATAACTTCTCTTCTTCAACGTCGATTTCAAAATTTTGTGGGCAGTTGATTTGGGTATCTCGAGTCTACGTGATGTGGTGCGAATTGACATGCTTGGATGTCCATCGATAACATTACGTACCGCATTTACAGCATGCTCAGAGACACTTGGACGTCCAGATCTTGACTCATCATGAACAGATCCCGTTCTTTTAAAGTTATTAAGCAAATCACGAATTGTCTTGTCTGTAGGACCTGGTTTGTGAAATGTTCTATCAAACCTCTCTCTAATTTCTTTGCATTTCTTTCCTTTAATCCGAAGTGTCACCACCATCACCCATTCTTTTACATTCATTTTCATAGGGTTCTGCAACAAAAATAAATAAAAACCGTTAATTCAACGAAATAGATAGGGACTTTATGAACACCCTGTACACGTATATATATATATATATATATATATATATATATATATATATATCTATATATATATGGGAAAAAATGCAAGATACTGCTTCCTGCGCTAAAATGAGATAAAATTTAATAAAAAGTAAACTATTTGACCGATTTTTATACGTTTTTCTTAACTTTGTTCAAAAGGTAAAAATATAATTCCACCAACATTTTGGCATGTCACTCTAAGAAAAATGAGACCCGCTTAAATAAAGTACGAGCTGAAAGGCATAGACGAAAGAGTTTGCCTACGCTTGGTGTCAGCACAGAAGCACAGTTCTTGAGAACAACACGAGGAACATGATCAGGACCATACGCCTTCCTAGAGTTGAGCCCAAATAGGACAGAAGAAACATATTTTGAAGAGATTCTATTTTCATACATTATGAAGTCAGAGGGAGAAGGAGATGGAGGAACAGCACCAGAATCGTCCAGGGTTGAGTTGAAGACGAAAGTTTTAGCGAAGAGTTCAGCTTTTTCAGGAAAAGAGACGGCAACTGAGCCGTCGGAATGGAAAAAGAGGAGGGAAAGAAGACGAAGTAAAGTTGTTGAAGAGTTTCTTCACCAGATGCCAGAAAGAGCGAGAAGAATTTGAAATGGATAGGTTTTCACATTTTTGTCGGATGAAAGAATTTTTGGCGAGTCGAAGAACAGATTTTGCATGATTTTGGGCAAAAATATAAGCTGAATGAGAGTCAAGAGTTGGGTAGTGAAGGTACCTTCTGAAAGACTCCTCTCTGCTGCGGATAACATTAGAACAAGTAAAGTTAAACCAAGTCAGTAGGAATAGAATATGGAATGTACACCTCCATGACCGAGAGAATCACTTCCGTGATGCGCTCAGCACACTCGAAAGGGTCCCGGCCATGGAAGCATTAATCATTCCATGGGAAATCACAGAAGTACTGCCTAAAGGCGCCCCAGTCACCTGCTCCAAAGTGCCAAAGACGCCTCCTCTTGGGACGATCTAAAGGCAGAAGTGGAGCGATAGGACAGGAAACAGATATAAGATTGTGGTCGGAGGAACCCAACGGAGAAAAAAGTTTGACAGGGTAAGAAGAAGGATGAGAGGTAAGAAATAAATCCAGAATGTTGGGCCTATCTCCAAGGCGATCGGGGATACGAGTAGAGTGCTGTACATTGTACAATCTACTCTAGATCATTTTGGATAGAAAAGTTGTAGGCTAGTTCACCAGTGATGTTAGTGAAATGAGAGGAAAGCCAAAAGTGGTGGTGAGCATTCTCAAAGAACTAGGGACCTACTAGTCCTACTACACCATACCAAAACAGCGGGCCAGCATGACTTCCCCGCTAACGAAAGTTTTGTTTATTAATTTCCCTAGACAGATGTGCATAACTGTCGTCAGTGAAGTGGATGTGTTTCACAAACTCAGGATCTTCTTGCAGCTTTAGTGATATCCATTTCGCGAATTCCATTTGATTTTGTTTTTGAACATTAGTTACTGAAGATTGTGATTGAATTTTGCAGGCAAAACGATTTAATTCGGTACGAAGTATGACGATGCACAGATGTTCGTGAAGTACCTACTTCTGCTGACAAAAGTTGAATTGACTTTTGCGGACTACGCCCAATAATTTCATGAACCATATTTACGCGTTGCACAGTTCTTGTGGATCGTCGCCTACCACCATTACCCTTATGTTCATTGCTTACATTTCTCTTTGTTTGAAATTTCAATTCGTGGTGTTTTCTTTCTATTGGATACATCTCTGCATCCATATTCTCTGCAAAAAAATATAAAAAAAGGGCAAATAAAAATATGGACATCTTGTGGGGACACACACACACACACACACACACACACACACACACAATATATACATATATATATATATATATATAACTGTTGAGGAGCTGGAAGGGTGATCGTACTCTGCGTTCAGATGATGTAATGACCCATGGTTCGGATCCCATGTAAAACTGTAAATCCACTCCGTCACATTTACTTATTTTTTTCCTCTCGCCATGTTTGTTTCGTTTCATCAACTAATAGTTGAAGAGACAAATATTAATTAATATTTAAATGAGGTCATACAAATTCTCGAGTAAGTGTGAATGATTTTGATTGTGTATTCAAACCTTATCTATTTTTTCAAATAAACAAAACGGTTTAAATTACACTGGGGAACAAATTTTAACTTTTTTTTTGTTTCTTGGACGTGAACAGGTCGGTCTTATAGGATTTTTTCCCCTGATTCCGAATATAGCCGTAGAATTTCTCTATCACCCAAGGTTACTGAGAAATTTGTAGTTTAATATTTATTCAAAAAGTGTAGAGTAGTTAGTAAAAATACTTCATAAAAATTATATTAGTGGCAGATTGGCATTTAAAATATTCTTCTTAAAACTTCTTTGTCACTGATTTTCTCTTGTAGTTTTCATTAGGAGCTTCTCGCATCAATGTCCAGCAGTAATCAGCTAACATTGCCGGATCCCACCTCCCTTGGTAGCGTTTCTCCATAGTACAGTAGCTATATCTTGGTGGAACCTTTCTCCATGCTCATCGCTTACGTCGCCGAGGTTTTCAGGGAAGAAATCTAAATGGGAGTGCAAGAAATGGATTTTTAGTGACATATTACATCCCAATAACCTATATGCTTCAATCATGTCCTGCACTATTTTTCATAGTTAGAGGCTTTGATGTTCCCTAGAAAATTTGTGACAACATTCTTCATGGCCTCCCATGACACTTTTTCTTTTCCTCTCAAGGCATCATCAAACTTTTGATCTTTCATGAGCTCTCTGATTTGGGGACCAACAAAGATCCCTCTTTTATCTTTGCATCGCTAAGTCGTGAAAACTTTTTCTTCAAATATTTGAATGCCTCATCTTCCTTGTTCATTGCTTTGACAAAATTTTTCATGATGCCAAGTTTGATGTGAAGTGGCGGTAAGTATATTTTCTTGGGGTCAACTTAGGGTTCATGAGACACATTCTTCAGTCCTGGGATACATTTTTGACGAAGTGGCCAATCCTTTACAAAATAATGCGAATCTCTGGCTCTGCTGTCCCATTCACAAAGGAAGCAGCAGAACTTCGTATAACCGAGCTGCATTCCCAGAAGAAGCGCGACGACTTTTAAATCCCCACATATATACCAACGAAACTGGTCATAATTAATCTGCTGACGGATGAGTTTCATATTTTCGTAAGATTCCTTCATGTGGACAGCGTGCCCTACAGGAATGGAAGGGTATTTATTTCCATTGTGAAGTAGTACAACCTTGAGGCTTAGCTTCGAAGAGTCAATAAATAAACGCCAATCTTCACATTTGTGCTCATGACCGAGAGCTACTAACAGCAGTCCATTTACATTATTACAGTAGCATAAACCACCTGACGAGGAGAAATACTGCATCAGATCTTTTTGGCGAGTGCGGAACGCCGATATGCTTGTATCTTTTGCCAGCAAATTCCATTCACGTAACCTGGAGCCCAATAATTCCGCTTTCTTTTTCGGAAGGTCCAAATCTCTCACGAGATCATTCAGCATAACCTGCGTTATCATACGTGGTTTATTTGATTCAGGTTGCTGAAAGTCTGTATCTTTAGTGTCATCAATTTCCATTGGTTCAACTTCAGACTCTTCATCCAGTGCTTATGACTTTGGGGGAGTTGGAATTGGGTTATCATCGTCATGTAGTACTGATCTCATGGCAGATGCAAGATTTCGGTATTGAATTTTATGTTTATTTTTGGCAGAGAATTCTGAAACGTTAGTCATACAAAAATAGCAATCCGTTAGGTGATCCTTGGGCTCTCTCCAAATCATTGGTATGGCAAATGGCATAGATTTGCGGGTACCTTTAATCCAACCCCTAAGAGTGACGGCACAGGAAATGCATGAGATATGAGGTGCCCAGGATTTGTCTTGGTCGCCTACCTTACATCCAAAATAAAGTTCGTAAGCCTTCTTCACGAGTGGGGTCATCGTCTTCCTCTCTGCCATTATGGTCAGTTCTCCACATACGTAGCAAAATGTATCTCTGGGATTAATACAGTTTCGATTCATGCTGGCGGAAAATTATTGAAATCACGGAAAACTTTTTGGAATGAAAAACCAATTTTTTCTACTATGAAAATTTTTAAAATTTGAGCAAAACTTGAAAAAAATTTATTTCTTTTTATTAAAAATCTGTTTGTTTAAATAGCTATATTTTTTTAATGCAAAAAATACTATTAAATATAGTTAACCTGGAAAAAAAAGAAAGTAAAATTAAATTAGTACACTTAATTTTAACTAATATTTTGGGAAAACTCTGAGTAAATGGAAATATTATTTTCTCGAAAACTATGGGTGATAGAAAAATTATGAAACCATATTTGGAATCAGCATCAAAAGTTCTATAAGAAACACCAAATAGTTTTCAAGAAACAAAATGTTGTTCCCTAGTGTTATAAAGCGTTCGCCATCTTCTCACGTAAAGTGTAACTGTATCTCGTCCAAATGCTGTGAAAGATCGGATAATAATAAAAATAATAATAATAATAATAATAATAATAATAATAATATTAATTATTATTATTTTTATTATTATTATTATTATTATTATTTTAGCAAATAAAAAATACGTTCAATAATAACTTTTCATTTCTGCGCAAATTTGTTTATAAAATTATAAAAATATTGAGAAATTCGTTCTAATAAAATAGTACAAATATCTTACAGTTTTTCTCTTATTATTTTGCTGGAGTTATTATTGTTATTCACTTTTTTGAATATGGTAATATTAGATTTTTCATATATATATATAATTATATATATATGATACACACAGACCGTGCATGGAACAACGAACTCTTCTGGGAAAATTAAATCCACTATAGTCCGAATAAGTAATGGTAAATGACAAACAGTATAGTTTTTTCTTTTTCATGACGTTAGCCAGATGTGGGCAACGGGTCACTCTCAAAGAGGGTCCCAAAAATATAGCTTCTCTTACCAGCTATCTGCAAAGCAGATAGGATCCAGCTTTGGGACAGGATCTACGGTTTAAAGCAGCCTAGCCCCGCTACATTTAGAACCTCAATATAAGCAAAGACTCGTTGCATTCACGTCGGATTGAATACATCAAAGAAAAAGGGGTAACTATTATTGTGTGTATCATAGAAAACCTCAGGGAATCATTCTGAGTTCACTTCCATCATGAAACGGACATGTTATGTGCCTTGAAAAGTGGACGCTCAATTCTGCCAGTTGAGGTTTAAGTTTTGGCTTTTGACTAAAAATATAATAGTTACCCCTTTTTTTTTTATGTATTCAATCCGACGTGAATGCAACGAGTCTTTTGCTTATATTGAGGTTTTAAATGTAGTGGGGCTAGGCTGCTTTAAACCTAGCTCCTGTCCCAAAGCTGGATCCTATCTGCTTTGCAGAGAGCTGGTGAGGGAAGCTATATTTTTGGGACCTCTTTGCGAGTGACCGACCCGTTGCCCACGTCCGGCTAACATCATGAAAAAGAAAAAACTATAGTGTTTGTCATTTACCATTACTTATTCGGACTATAGTAGATTTAATTTTCCCAGAAGAGTTCCTTGTTTCATGCACGGTCTGTGTGTATCATAAAAAACCTCAGGGAATCATTCTGAGCTCACTCCCACATATATATATATATATATATATATATATATATATATATATATATATATATATATATATATATATGTACGAAGTAGGAGCGAAGTGCAAGCGCCCGCAAAAAATGTCCCCCTATATAAGAGAGCTGCAAACAAGGTCTCTGAGGCTCACTATGCCTTTTTTTTTTCTTTTTTAAAGATTGTGTAGTGTGTTAAAGGCATGTATGTGTAGCGAAGAGTAGAGGGAGAAGGGTGTTTGAGAACATGCTGTTCTGCTCACAGGGTTGCTGAGACAGAAAAATATCAGGTGAAGAGGACAGTGACAGGAGAAGCGAGAGTTCAAGCACTCTCTGTCTCCTGCCTCACGTCCTCCCCGGAGTACTTCCCTGGTCGATTGGTGTATACCAGTATATGCACAAACCCTGGCCCGCGGGCCAAAAAGTCCCCCACGGGTCTTTTCAATTCAATGAAAAAGTTAGAATATAAAAGTGACCCAATTTATGACTTAGATGGAAAGTAAGTAGGCTAATACATTTAGTTATTTTCTTCGCTTGGCCCTCACATCAAAAAGGTTTGTGCACCACTGGTGTATACAATATCCTTCTACAATCGGAGGAGGAGATTGTAGACACTCATGGCATTCATAAGTATTCGTACGGAGAAATATTTAAGTTATATTCGTTCTTATCTTTTATACCATGCATAGGATAGTTATGAAAAGTTTACCGTTCGTTTCGACAAATTTTACAAATAATAAAATTAGTTTAACGTCAACATATGCAAAACACCAAAGAATTTGTGAAAAATAATAAAAAAGTTAAAATGCAAAACTTTTCGAACATTTAATTACAAAATTATTAAATACTTTGTGTGTCCAACGTTTGCTTCAATGAATTCAATAATACGTTTTGGGTATTTTTCTACAAGGTTTCAACATCTCTCAATAGAAATTTTAGCTCATTCTTCTGAAGAACATTGCTGCAATTCATTCAAATTCGAAGAGTTTCTCTTGCTCAGAACTTTTTTCAAATCAAACCATAAATTCTTGATTAAATTGAGATCTTGGCTTTGACTGGACCACTCGAGAAGTGTGAAATTCTTTTGCTGAGCCATATCATACTGCTCTTACTTTTATTCTATGTTTTGGATCATTATCTGTTGTACTGTAGTACCCAATTGCGACACATTTGCAACTTCCGAACTGAAGGCAATAAATTTTCTTCTAAAATTTCCTGATATTTCTTCGAATTCAAGATTCCATTGATGACAAAAAGCTTTCCTGCACCAGAAGCACTAAATCATCTCTAAAGAAGGATTTTTTTTTCCTAGAATGCAGTATTTGATTTTCGCCAAACATATCGTTGTTCGTTGTTCCCGAATAATTCACAATTATCAACGCCGCAAACCAACCAACGGACCTCCGTATCCACCAATCTTTGTCCATTCTTACTGCAAAACCTCACTCTTTGAGTTTCGATCGGAAGCTCCTGCGGAAGACAGCCTTTATAGCCGCTCCCCCGAGTTAGATAAAACCGCTATAAAACCATCTCTCAATGAATATAGTTCTGCGAAATAATCTTCCTATCTCACAATCAAATTTGCCACCGTCAACTTCAGTAGTTGATTTTCTCACGCCTTTAATTAATTTTACAAAATATGAAATTTGTAATATACACACATTTAAAATCTGTTACAGACTCATCAACTCCAGAAGCTTTTATTTATAATTTTCTACAATACCACCTTGTCATGCAATAGTATAAGAATATTATAAATACTTTTAATTTTGATTCCCATTTTTACACGTCAATAAATCTTTATACATTTTAATATTTGGGTCACTATTTGTTATTTTAAGCACCGATGATGGAAACATGATAAGCAGAACGTATGCATATACATCTATAATATATACCAGTTCTTCGTTTTCCTATTTCACACACACACACACACACACACATATATATATATATATACAGTACTGGCCAAATTATTAGGAATTTTTTTAAAATTTCATTTTTTGGTATAAAATGTTAAATTAAACCAATTTTAAACGTTGAAAAGTTATTTATTTCTACACAAGAATACATGGTCATTATTTAGCAATAGTTTAGTACTTAGTTTGACCCACCTTAGCTGCCATAATGGCTGCGACACGCTTCGGCATGCCATGAATCAATTTTTTGCATAATTCTTTAGTCGAACGAAGCGTGTTTGTTCGTCAGTTGTCGTTTGGTTGTCGTGCGATGCGGGTGTGTTTCTCTTTCTTTTACGTGTCATTGTAACTACCGTTTAATTTAAATAGTGTATTTACCCAATTTCGGCAATTATTTGTTACAGTTTTTAAGTGAATTTGAAAATGGGGCGAAAGAATGACTTGAGTCCACGGAAAATTGGGCAAATACAGGTTTTATTAACTTCTTCTACATTTAAACAAAAGGAAATCGCTGCCAAACTCCATGTTTCACCACAGTCAGTACTTCGTATTAAGAAAAAAATGGTATTTGGAGAAAATGTAGGCCCCAAAAGGATTGGAAGATGCGGCAGAAAAAGGGTAACGACTCCAAGAACTGATAGACAGATTGCAATTTTGTCTCTTAGAAATAGAAGAGCTACTTGCAAAAACATTTCCAGTAGTCTAGCGGCTGATGGCATCAATATTAGTCGTAGAACAGTCAACAGGAGGCTTCTAACTGCCGGCTTCAAAGCCTACCGCCCAAGGAAGAAGCCCAGGCTCACTGAGGCTATGAAGAAGGCACGTTTTGCATGGGCAAAGGAACACATTAACTGGACTAGTGAGGATTGGGAACAGGTAAGAATAATATTTAACATTAAATAGAATGTTAATACAGTAAATACAGTATGCATAGAAGTGTATTTACAGTACGTGATAAACTGCAGTAAAAATATCTGTAAAGCAGCAAGTCATACTGTACTTCGTTTTAGCTGTACTTCATACGCTATGCACTGACTCTTTCACAGGGCTTTCTTTGATTGCAGGTGGTGTTCTCCGATGAGTCAACGATTGCCGTGCTTGACGATCGTGTTCAAAGTGTAAGAAGGAGGCCTGGAGAAGAATTTTTGCCTGAGTGTCTGATGAAAACGGTGAAATTTCCACAAAAGATCATGGTTTGGGGAGCAATTTCTGTGCATGGAACTAGTCGTTTGAGCATTGTTGAGGGGAATATGAACCAAGTCAAGTATATAGAAGTACTAAGAAGACGTCTACTGCCTCAAATAAGGGAATGGTATGGTAATAGACGTTGGATTTTTCAACAAGACTCAGCTCCATGCCACACGGCAAAGTCGGTTAAAAAAATGGTGTCATGAAAATAGTGTTCGGTTGCTCCCATGGGCTGGAAATTCTCCAGACATGAACCCAATCGAAAGTTTATGGTGTATTTTAAAGGACGTAATCCATGAAACGCCGATAACAACAAAACACCAACTCATAGAGCGACTTATTCAAGTCTGGTTTCACTCTACACGTATTAAGGAATTATGCAAAAAATTGATTCATGGCATGCCGAAGCGTGTCGCAGCCCTTAAGGCAGCTAAGGGGGGTCAAACTAAGTACTAAACTATTGCTAAATAATGACTATGTATTCTTGTGTAGAAATAAATAACTTTTCAACGTTTAAAATTGGTTTAATTTAACATTTTATACCAAGAAATGAAATTTTTAAAAAATTCCTAATAATTTGGCCAGTACTGTATATATATATATATATACACACATTTTAACTGCAAACAACACACAGTATAATTAATGTAAAGAACGACGCTTGTGTAGAAGAGCGTTCCGCACAAGATGAGGAGGGAGAACGAGCAAATGAAAAGAAGTAGCTCCCAGGAATCGAACCCAGGGTCATCCAATCATACCCGACAGGCAATTGGATGACCCCGGGTTCGATTCCTGGGAGGTACCTCATTTTTCATTTGCTTGTTCTCCCGCCTCATCTTGTGCGGAACGCTCTTCTACACAAGCGTCGTTTTTTACATTATATATATATATATATATATACATGAGAGAGAGAGAGAGAGAGAGAGAGAGAGAGAGACCACAGATTGAAAATAAAGACTGATAGATATATTAGCGGTTTATCAATACAACATTTCACGACTGTTTAATCTTGTCATTATGGCGATATAATTTTAAAAATTTCATGCAAATGACGGTTTAAATTTTTCTCCTTTACATGAAAGTTTGTGCTTGTATTCTAAATTTAAAATTCAATAGAATTACGTCAACAGAGCAAACATTTTCTTTCATTTTACTTCTATGAACTTCATTAGTTAAATATTTTCCCTCTCTTTCTCAATAAAGTTGAATTTCAATTACTCGCAAAGATCAGAAAATCTTGATTTGATTAGATCGGTAACAATCTTTATACAAAGAATTTCTGTGCATCAGTTGCGTGTCTGAATTTAATTATTTCAAACAAAAATCCCTGAACGAGGTCATTAGATTTTAGACTAATTAGAAGTTATTGCTGTGCCAAAATTCCACGAAATTTGGTCAGTCATACGAGAAACTTTAACATTCAGAATTTTGGTTCCCTGAGACCTTAGTAGTATGGGCGAAAAATGGGAGAGTGCAGAGATGTTGCAGAGATAATGATCAATGTTGCAAAGGGGGTGGGGAATGTTGCAAAGGGGGGTGTTGCAAAGGCGGAGGGGTTTGCAATGAAGGGGGAAGGGAGGAAGAGGGGAGGGAGCTTCCGGGGGAGAAGGGAGGATGACCTCCACAAAAGGGGTAGCCTTAACCTAAGAGAGGAAGAGAAAGGAGAGACGGAGGAGGTCTTTGGGAGAGAAGGTGGGATGTCCTCACCCCCCAAAGGGAAACCTAACCTAAGTCTTAACCTAAGAAGGAAGGGGAGAGAGTTCTTTATTCCGCCGAAGTTCGTATCATTATGTTTTGTTTTTTTCTGTTTAAGGTGCTTTCAACCCTGCTGGATTATTGACACCATCTTTTTATTTTAATTGTTCAGGTATACATTATTAGAGAGAGTTGCTAGATACCACCATTTATTTTAATTTACACGAGTTACCTTTTTTAAAAGCAAATGAACTTTCTCCTTAATGTTATTCAGAAAAAAAATCACTAGACAATTGGCAAAAGAAATCGTTCCATTAACATATCTCTTAGATTAATATTCAATTTACCATTCGTTTTCACAAAAACCTTAGAATGTATACCGTCTATTTACTTTTGACAATCCTTGAGTAACTTTTCCTTAACGTTATTCAGAAAAAAAAATCACTAGACAATTGACAAAAAGAAATCGTTCCATTAACATATCTCTTAGATTAATATTCAATTTACCATTCGATTTCACTAAAACCATAGAATGTACACTGTCTATTTACTTTTGACATTTCTTTCCTGTTCGAAATAAACAAAACACCATTCTGTTTATAAAATATTGGAAATAAATAGAATTTAAATATATACACTTTTAATTCACACGAGTTACCGTTTTCAAAAGCAAACGGACTTTCTCCTTTAAGAGAATTAAACAATTAAACAAAATCCAATATTAACTCTGTCTATTTACTTTTGACAACCCTTTCTTGTGATTGAAAAGACAAATTGCATCAGAAAATAACATTACACACCTTTTATATATATATATATATATATATATATATATATATATATATATATATAACAATAATTATTTAAACGTCGTTCTATTTACTTTTGACAATCCTTTATACACGATGGAATGATCAAAATAAAAAAAATAGTATAAGAAATATGAACGAGGAATTCTGTCTATTTAATTATGAAAATCCTTTCTTGTGAGTGAAAAATCAGAGTGCATCAGAAAAATGACAAGTTCATTATCAGCATATTAGAGCAATTTAGCAGAGAGGAGGGCAATTCATTTTCAGAACTCCAACAAAGAGAGCAAGACAAAATTGCATATTTGTTTATAAAGATTTGTTTATAAAAAACGTCTGAACAGGTACAGTAGTTAGAACAACGTGAAAAAAGTGTTAGCAGCTGACGAGGAAGCTTCTAAACAGTGGCTGCATCCTCCAGCGCAGGACACGTCAACGCGAAGAAGCGACGTCAAACCAAAACATCAACGCGCTGGTGGCCAAACTTCCTCAAATCTCCGTGCAGCGGGCTGTCTACGGTTGGCTAGACTGGCAGTCGACGGCCTGTTGCGTGGCACGGTCAGAGTGCCGATCGGCTCCCGGGGCCGGACCTATTCTCAGCGTGCCATTTTTTCAATTACAGGGAACAATTGCGTGCTCCCCGAACTACTCTTACTCTCTGGCGACATTAAGACTAATCCAGGCCCCACTACAACTTACACATGTCACCATACACAAAGACATAGACACAATAGCACCATGAGACACATACAGAAGTATAAATATTAACATATTACAGTACAACGTAGATGGCCTCACAAACAAAATCATGCAGCTTAGGGAATTCGTACACAAACAAAACATTCACATAGCACTTATACAAGAAACAAAACTAAAACGCACACACAAAACACCCACCATCCCTGACTTCACGGCGATCCGTCAAGATCGTACTGGGGGTAACGGGGGTGGACTCATCACTTACATACGTAAAAGCATTAGCTACACTGATGCTACCCAAAACATTACAAACACAATCCAAGCAGATAACACGCTAGAAATACAGGCAGTTAACATTAAAACACGCGCAAAACACAACACCACACTAATCAACATTTACATCCCACCAGATAGTTCACCTCAGGTGCCAGCCAATTACAATCCACAGTTACACAATCTTGCCTCTCTCACTAATGTCATCTTAGGAGGAGACTTCAACGCCAAAGACACTAGTTGGTACCTGCACAACCAAAACAACACCAGAGGCGCCAACATAGCCACACAACTAAACAGCCTCTTCATTCTTAACAATACAGAAGAACATACACACATACCACATCAAGCAGGATACTCAAACTCCTCCCCAGACATAACGTTCTGTTCCCCCTCACTAGCAACACATACACAATGGAGAACAGAAAAACAACTGTCATCAGACCACCTGCCCATCATCATTACAACACATTCTACACTCTGCCCCAACAGCCTTAGGCACACTTACAGAAATTACAAGAAAGCTGATTGGGAACAGTTCAAAATACAGACTGAGGAACAATTCACCACATTAAACAGCACACCCATCATAAACATCGATACAACACTCAAGACATTTAATCAGATTATCAATAATGCAAACAAATACATACCCAAGGGCAACATTAGGAAATACAACCCAAATTACACTAGAGAAATAGCCCACCTCATAAGGCAACGTAACAACCTCAAATATAACACACAAACACCACACACAGAAGCCATAAAACAGCAGATACAACAGCTCAACACAGAAATAAACAACAAACTCAAAGAAAAACAAACAGAAACATTCAGGGAATTCATAACAACACTAAACCACTCCACAGATACATACAGGCTATACAAGACTATAAACAGCATTACCCACTCTAACAGCGGCATTCACACCTCACACGCGGCTATCTGTCGCAGCCAAAATAATATCCCAACATACACACAACAAGCTAACATTCTAGTTAATCACTACGCAAAGATAAGTCACTTAAACAGAGACAACAACCAGAAACATGCAGACAGACAAACAGCCAGACACAAGAAAACCTACAGACTCGACATGATCATTACACCCTTCAATACAGACCAGACCACCAAGATCATCAAAAACATTAAGAATTCGAAGGCTACTGGACCAGACAACATATCTAACATACACCTTAAACACTTGGGCCCACAAGGAATATTAGCTCTCACAAATATCAGCACATATCATACCAACACTGTATTATTCCTGACATATGGAAACAAGGTAAAATTATTACACTACTCAAACCAAACAAAAATCCAACAGAACCAGCTTCCTATAGACCCATTACTTTACTATGCACACCTTCCAAAGTAACAGAAAGACTAATCTTACAAATCACCAACCCACACATACCACTATCGCCTACTCAACATGGATTCAGACCTCACCACTCAACCACGACATTACTCACTAACCTCACGCAGCACATCATGGATGGCATCAACTCCAGAAGACCAGCTCAACGTACACTATTAGCAACAATAGACATTAGTAAAGCATTTGATGCTATCCCACGCTTCCCTCTCATAAACAAAATACTCAACACAAACATGCACAATAACACCAAAAGGTGGCTGAGCAACTATCTCTCAGGAAGATACTCACATGTCACATTTAATGGCAAGTCATCCACAAACAAGCTTTTTCCGAACGGGGTCCCTCAAGGCTCTGTTCTCTCACCAACACTCTTCAACTTATACATGCATGACATTCCAACACCCATAGATAACAAGCTTACCTTATCATCATATGCAGATGATATCACTCTAACATCCACCCACAACAACATCGACACCGCTACAAATAACCTACAAACATACATAAACAGTATACAAGACTGGCTCACACACAATAGACTCAAAGTAGCGCCCACAAAATCAACCATCACCTTGCTTACAAGCAACACAAAAGAACACCAGGTAATTCCACAGCTTACACTAAACAACATCAACATTCCACACACTCACAGAACCAAAATACTTGGTGTCACATACAACACATCATTCTTTTGCAAACCATTCAGGACATTAAACCAAATGTACGTCAAGACTTAACACGCTTAGGGTACTAACAGGCACAAACTTTGGACACCAGCAGGAAACAACATCACTCATATACAAACAATATATTCGCTCAGTTATGGACTATGCTAGCCCATGCTGGGCACCCATTATCTCAAACACACACATAAACACCTTACAAACAATACAAAACAACGCACTTCGTATCATTACAGGATGCACTCAAACAACACCAATAGAACACCTGCACACAGAAACAAAAATACTAAAAGTTAGGGAACATTTAGACATGAGGGGAACACAATTCATGGCAGCAGCGACAACTAACCCACAACACCCTTGCCACTACATGTACAATCATGCACCAACACCTCGCACCATTAAGGTAACACCAGAGAGATATTATAACGAAATACTCCATTCCATACCACGCCCCACAGACATCACACAGTACAGAAAACACATACACACACATCTAACCCACAAAGCACTGACACGACTCGGTCCGAATGCGGTCCTAGGTGCGAAGCCGCCACCCATTAACAGGTCAGATCAGCCTGAGCAGATCGGATCGAGTTAACTTAGCACGATTCCGATGTGGACATCACCCAATCTTACGGACATATAAACACAGACTAGACAACTCCATAGAGCACCTGCCACCTGTGCCAAGACACACCACAAACAATTGAACACATTATGACGGACTGTACCGCTCTAGCACAACAACGAACACAACACAACATCACTAGTGCGCTGAACCTCTGGTCCACTCCGGAGAGGGCGATCGGTTACCTGCGTGCCGCCGGCTTGCTCGATCAGGGTGGGCTGATCGGCTAAACAACAACAACAACAACTTCTATGTGGGGTCGCTGTTGCAGATCCTTCTTCTTCATTCACTTCTGTCTTGAGCCACCTCTTCCTCCAGTCCCTTATCACTATCTTTCTTCAGTCTATCCCGCCACCTCATCTTAGGTCTACCTCTTCTTCACGTGTCTGGAATTTCATTCCTCAGCATCCGTCGTCCCACATACTCCTCCTCGCTCCTCTGGACATGCCCAATGCCCATACCATCTCAATCTCTTTTCCTGTGCCTTATTGGAGATTTCTGTTACTTTTGTTGTAAGGTTTTGGCAAAGGTTTTACGGCCGGATGCCCTTCCTGCCGCCAACCCTCCTCCTTTCTCCGGGCTTGGGACCGGCTGAGACTTGAGCTGGCTTGCCCACTCCCAGGCGGAGTTAGCAAAAAAAAAAAAAAATGACAATACCGTCCTTATATATAGTATATATACTAGCTAGATCTGCGGTGCTTCGGCTGAATTGTGGGCCTACGGCGTATTTTATTTTGAACATCAGTAGCCCTTTATCTGGATATCATTCCTATTCCTCTCACCTTGGGCCTCAGTAATTGGGGTGCCTGCGGCCTTCCAGTTACTGGCAAACCAATTATTCATTCAATAAAACTACAGAAAAGAACGCAGCCATGAAAATCTAAAGCTTCACAAATCTTAATACAATGAGCTCGGATTTGAAGCCTAAGATTTTCATGACTGCGTTCATTTCTATAGTTTATTGACCAAATAACTGAACCGACAGTAACTGGGGGCCCTGCGGCCCGCCAAATCATAGTTTTCATGTTTCGAGTGCATCAATAATATTGTTATAGTGTTCCATTAGTTGTGATAAGCATGATCTTCCTGACCGGAATCGATGTTGGTTATCATTTTTTTTCTGAGTTTCCCCATTAACCCCACCCCCTCCCCCATTACCCCACCCCCTCTCCCCCATTTACCCACCAATTTTTTTTTCTGAGTTTCCCCATTAACCCCATATAAGCTTCATTTCTGAAATAGTATATTATATATTTATATATATATATATATATATATATATATATATAAAGGGTGATCCAGAGAATGGGACCCAAAAGAAACCCCTGTAACTCTTAAAGTATACGTCCTTTTATAAAATCATACGCATCATTCGAAAGAGGATAGTTACAATTACAAGTTTGTACAGGATTGTATAGGTTTTGACAATACAAGACAAGATAAGATACAAAACAAAATAAAAGTGTTAGTTAAAACTAACCCTTCAAGATGACTGCATGGACTGTGGAACAGCTGCGTTTCATAACTGAGCAATATTATGAGCATGGAAGAAGTGTAGTTTCAGCTCAAAGATCTTTCAAGACAAATTTTCAGATGTCAAAATCACCTTCTAAGAAAGTAATCCGTCGGTGTGTCAGAAATTTTTCCCTAACTGGCAGCATTGGAAAAAGAAAACCAACTGGAAGAGTGCGCACAGCAAGGATAGATGAGATCATTAACAGAACTCATGAAATTGTACAGGATAATCCTAACATAAGCATCAGACGTGCTTCTCAGCTGTTAGGAGTTGGATATGGAACAACACACCGTATATTCAAGCAAAATTTAATGCTCTTTCCATATAAAATTCAAACAGTGCAACAACTAAACGATGGAGATTTCGCACGAAGACGACAATTCTGTCAATGGATCCAACAGAAGGTAAATGACACCACCAATTTTCTAGCAACTTTGATTATGTCAGACGAAGCCCATTTTCACTTGAACGGAACTGCAAACAAACAAAATTGTCGTTTCTGGGCAACAGAAAATCCATTGAATATTACCGAAGTCCCGTTGCATAGTCAGCGTGTAACTGTTTGGTGTAGTCTTACTGCATCTCAGATCATAGGGCCGTACTTTTTCGAGGATTCCACCGGATTTGGAGACGTTGAATGGCCCGCAAGGTCTCCGGATTTTTCTCCCTTAGATTATTATCTCTGGGGATATTTAAAGAGTAGGGTCTACAGAAATAACCCAAGGACCTTGCAAGAATTGAAGGCCGCCATCACAAATGAGATACAGGCCATACCACCGCACACTCTTGCAAAAGTGATGCAGAACTTACAAGCGAGAACAATGGAATGCTTGGCAACTAATGGAGCACATTATGATGAATATATTTGAAAGGAGTCATTTTTAAAAAATAAATATTTCATAATAAACTTGTAACTCTACTCTTTCGAATGATATATAGTTTTTATGAAAGAATTAAATATTAAGAATATTTGGCTTTTTTTTATGGGTCCCATTTACCTGGATCACCCAGTATATATATATATATATATATATATATATATATATATATATATATATATATATATATATGTGTGTATATATATATATAAGCTAAACAGCTGCGAGAACGGCGTTCTCCTTAAAGTTATTGATAGCTAATTATTAAAACGAAACCCAATATTAACAATAAAAGACAAATGGCTTAGCAAAAGAAATCGTTCGATTAACATATTCTCTAAGATTAATATTCAATTTACCATTCGAATTTACTAAAACCATAGAATGTACACTGTCTATTTACTTTCGACATTCCTTATATATATATATATATATATATATATATATATATATATATATATATACTATATATACTGGAATGTATATTAAATTTGGTAATAAACAATTATTCTCATACAATATCGTTTATTTCCACATTGTGTTTAGTCGGGAAGGAATGGAGACAGGAATGGGTAAGATTCATTCATGTTTACCCCGAAGCTTTTTTGATGGCCTCAAAGCTTAACCGCAAAGATCCGTTTGACCTAAATTCCACCATTCAGCTCGAGAAAACCTCCACTCGCATTATATATTCTCAGCATTATTCTTATTACTACTGAAGTTAAAAACTTGATATTTATATTATTTATTAAAGGAGAGAGAGAGAGAGGACGACACACACACACACACACACACATATATATATATATATATATATATATATATATATATATATATGTAACCAAATGCATAAAAACAGGAATCTTGGGAAAGCTGAGTTTAGTATGGCAGCAAAACATGATAATGCACAAAAATCTTCTAGATTTCCTAATGATGTTTGTGTCATAGGATATTACTGTGCTGTTAATGTCAGAGTAATGAAGAGTAGCGGCGCTAATTTTGTTTCATCTGGTACTGAGCTGAGCCATTCTGATGAATATATTCCTATAACGACTTGCAACCGAAAAATTGGGACTCAATTAGTATGTCAGCAAAATAATAAAATATTGTTGTGATGGTTGATCAGTATTGCATAAAAGGGTGGGTTGAGGAAAACCGAGAAAAGTATGGATGCAAATATTGTTGTAGTAGAGATTTGCAAGTGCCAATACACGATGTTAGCACTAAATCTACGGAGAGAATATAGGAATCTTGGGAAAGCTGAGTTTAGTATGGCAGCAAAGCATGATAATGCATAAAAATCTTCTAGATTTCCTAATGATGTTTATGTCATAGGATATTACTGTGCTATTAATGTCAGAGTAATGAAGAGTAGCTGCGCTAATTTTGTTTCCTACGGTACTGAGCTGAACGACTTTGATGAAGATATTCCTATAACGACATGCATCCGAAAAATTGAGAATCAATTAATATGGCCGCAAAATAATAAAATATTGTTGTGATGATTGATCAATATTGCATAAAGGTGAGGGTTGGGGAAAACCGAGAAAAGTATGGATGCAAATGCAAATATTGTCGTGGTAGAGATTTTCAAGTGCCAATACACAATGTGAGCACTAAATCTACGGAGAGAATATAAAGACGCCATTAGTCTTCCAATCAGGACGTCCAAAGCTTGGACCCATAATACAGGTGTTACGATTAGTGCACAAACTTATCATAGAACCGCCTAGTTACATTGACAACCAATCATTAAACTTACGAGCCGCTCTTAGTCTTTTGGGGCGGTGCTTGGGATTATGCGTATAAAAGGAAATATTTTCAGCTGGGAGTCACAGTAACTATTTTCAACAGTGAATAAACATTCCCTCCGCCATGAGTCAAGAAATTTAGTTTTCCGGATTTATATCAAGATGGTGACATTGTAGCATTGTCCACAATTAATCTTTTTAACGCGGCTGACCGAGATGGATTATTTCCAACGCAAACCGTTGATGATATTTGCAATGACACTCCTTACGATCCGACGCAAGGGACGGCCGTAGAAATGAAAGTGCCTACAATTTTTTTTTTTTTTTTCAGTCAATTACTCGCGAACTGTCAGAAAGAGGATTACTTCATCATAATATATATGAAGGGTTGTAGTAATTCACCTCGTCAAATACATCATTTAGGTAATCGCAATTATAGATTAGTCTACAGTTATATCCTGTTTTGATTCATTGAATTTTTTTTATAGCAATCTTTTGCATGTTTTTTATAAAGATCGTTAGTGGTGAGATCATTCGACTGTACCGTCATAGGCAAGGTTTAAAGCCTTGGCATGAACTTCCAAAGCCAAGAAAAACTCAACTTAAACATCGATGACAGAATGTGGTTTGCCCATTATCTTGAAGATTGGGATGTGGATGATTTCATGCATTTAGCTGGCTCCGATGAATTTTTTGTTTACGTAACACGTCGGCCTAACTATCAAAATGACCGAGTGTGAGCCACAACACCAGATGAAATCGATGGCAATGAACATTATTGTGAATTATTAAAAAGTCCAGACTGTGTTGGTGTGTTTGTTTTTTTCACTGCAAAGAAGCTCATGTGGGTGCTGAAGCCAAATGGTCAGAGTTGGGATGGACAGTATTTTCGTGATATTATTATATCCCAGCATGTCATTCCTTTTCTAAAAAACCAAAACAATGTTATGGATGTCGATCAGGTCACACTTCTGCACGATAAGGCCCCCTGCTTTAACGCATTAGCCACTCAACAGTTGTTGCGGAACCATGAGATCGATTTCTTTGGAAATGAAGAATGGCCAGGAAATTCTCCTGACTTGAACGTCTGTGAACACATTAGATCAGTTATAAAGGACAAGGTTGAATGTCTCTTGTTTCAAGAACCTGCAGCAAATCGATTTTCGAAGGATACAATGACGTAACACATTGAAATTGTTTTAGCAAATTTGCGTAACGATCAAGATCTATTCAGGTCACTTTTGGCAAGCTACCCAAAGCGAATTCAGGCTGTCTTGGAAGCCAATGGCGAGAACACCAAGTTTTAATTGTTTCTCATTAAATGCAGGATTAAATTCTCTTTTGTAAGGTATGTTTAGTTTTACCGTACCTCTAATGGTTTAGGCCATGGGCGGGGGGGGCTAAGGTTTATTGGAGCCCCGTACATGAAATGAGAGAAGCACTAATCGAACGTTGCAGCTCCATCAGGGGCGGATCTAGCCCCTAAAACTGACCGTCTTCCGGGAGGGGGCGTCCGAGCATGTAAAAGGTGGGGGGACACGAAATTGAGGGCTGTTGGACCCAATTTCTTTTTTTTAAATTTTTATATATTTTTACAGTATAATATTGTTATCAAAATTTATTTATCAAATTGGATACCTGAGTGATAACTTGCAGTATATTTATGTTTATTTTATTCATCCTTTATTTATTTTTTAATATATGAGAATACAAATACACATCACCGTAAGTTACCTTTTATTAAAACGATCCAAAATACATTGTTTGCTTGTATAATAAAATAACTATGTTACTGATGTTAAGTTAATTTATCAGACAGGATACTTGATGAGATTTACTTGCAATAAATTTAATTTATTTTATTAATTCTTTCGTTTACTTTTTTCCATACATGAGACTAATTATGGTACACATCACGATATATTACCATTAATTTTGCCTGTGCAATAAAAGTACATTGCACCGCCCTCCCAAACTGGGTACGGGCCTGCTTACCACAACGAAACTGATATAAAAATTTTAGTACTCTCCAAATTCTGACCGTCTTCCGGAAGACGGTGGAAGACGGTATGGATCCAAGGCATCCAAATCAAGAGTTACTGAACGTGCAGCAGGAGGAATTGGCTTATATTTTTCGCCAAAGTATTACTTCATGTTCACACTCTATATTCTTGATTTCATTCCAGAGATAGTGATGCCACTAAAGCTCAGACCTCTTTAGCTGCTTTTGTTACCATCATTAAAAAATTACGAGAAGCATTGGACATCGATGCGAAGAAAATATCAAACTAAGCGATGATACACTCAATACTTCCTCTTCTATTAACATTCTTGGCGTTTCCTTTTCTCGTGATCTTTCATGAAAAAAAAACATACTCTCTTTCTAAACCAGCTTCTAAGAGGTTAGTTGTGCTGCTCCGCGGTTTCTTCACCCCAACTCTTTTGCTGTCTCTGTATAGGGGTCTTGTCCGCCCCTGTACGCTTCTCATGTGTGGGGTGGCTCAACCGACACAGCCCTATTTGACCGGGAGGACTAATCAAAGATGTTTCGTCTCATCAATTCTCCGCCTTCTTACTGACTGCATTCAACCCCTCTCTCTTCGCCGCAATGTTGCATCACTCTCTCTTTACTATGGCTATTATAACCGATACTGCCTTTCTGAACTCTATAACTGCTTGCCTCCTTTAAAGAGAGCACGCAGTACCAGACTTTCGATATTTTCTCATTCCTTTTCTGTCAAACTCTTTAACGCAAAGGTTAATCGGTGTTTTTAATCTTTAATCTACTCAACCGGTCAACTCTGAAACAATCTTCCTCAATCCATCTTTCCTTGTCTATGACCTCCAATCTCTCGAACGCAGAGTGTCCAGGCATCTCGAAAACCTTAGGCCTTGATTTTGGCTCTCTTCTTCCTATATGCTTTTTGCTAGCATTCACCTTTACCCGCTCCTTCCTGTAAAAAAATATTAAACAAAAAAAGAAAATGCGTAACACAGATGTTAAATTAATTGCTAGAAAGGAAGTTTGTGATGTTATTGTGCTGCAAACTGGAGAAAATTTTCTGTTGTATGCTAAAATTTTCAAAACCATCAACTTATTCAGGCAGTTGAAGCTTATACTATGCTCGAAAAAGAGAAACTCAGAACAGAACTTGGAGTACTTTACACCAGACAGGGCTTTTGCAACAGAGAACGTCTAGTTAACTTACTATAATTACTAAGTGATAATGATTTAGAATTAACATCTGCTGAAACTGCGACATTAATAAAAATTTTAATAACAACACCACTGACAACGGCAGAACTTGAAAGATGTTTTTCAACTTTAAATAGAATAATTTTATTTTTACGTAATACCATGACAAAGGACAGCTTAACAATTTTAGCAATGATATCTCTCAAAAAAAAAGATGGCCAGAGAAATGCCAGATTTTAATGAAAAAGTTTTAAATAACTTCGCTCATTCAAAGACGCGTTGCTTGGAATTCAAGTTCAAGCAGCCAACAATGTACAGTTGCGCTCATTATTCTAGGACACTCTTGAGAACAGATAGCGACACCTAGCATATATTTGTTGTGTGTACTACAAATGGTTGTAACATTTTATGAATGAATCTGGGTGAGTGAGCACTGATTGGTTGGTTGACTCATTGCCAAATGTCTTTAGAACATAATTATTTCCATTCATCACTCTGGTTTACATATATAGTGCCTATAATTTATGAATTAAATTTAAATGAATAATGAGGGTCACCAATTCCGGGCACAGCCCAAACAAACAATATTTAATAAGGAGGGAAAAATTGTTTTGTTGTTTTGTGTTTAATTAAAAAAATAAATTAATTATTTGTTCAGAGTGATTAACAATTCTGTATACGGTAATTGTGTTATATTACAATGACTAATTCTTAGTAATGAGAAATGGTTTATACAGATACGCGTTAAGTGAATATAATAATGACAAGAAACACTAATTTAGGTAGGCTAAGAAGATATGCAGCAGTGAACGCACAGTAATAAGTAATAAGCCCAATAATAACAAGGTAATGAAAGTACGGTGTTGGTACAGTAAACGGATTAGGCAAGTAAAATAAATACATAAATGAGCAAGTAAACAAGCGGATACAAATATGCAAGATAATTGAATACGGTAAAATAATTGAACAGGCCTACCGCAGTCGTAATGGGAGAGTTTGTTAGCCGGTTGTTTGGGAACACTCTGAAGATAGCCTATTCACTATGCTGAGGTTACACTATGTTGGCTACGCAGGAGATGTTTAACACAAAGACATATGTAGGCTTGTGGGCTTCGAGGTTTACGGACTTGGGCTTCTGATGTAGATGGATCTGAAGGCGGACTGGTCTTACCAGCGAGAGGGTGAGTGTTAAAGGCTGGTTGAGACTTGTTGTAAAGGAGGCCAGCGGAAATCCTGCAGCAGTGATGTTGCTTCTTGCTGGATGAAATTGTAAAGGGCCCTACTTGCTGACAGACTTCGTGTAGGCTCGACCGGAGCATTAAAGCAATGGCGGGCCGTTCTCCGGCGAAGGCAGGAGAGCGGGTGACGTGGCGAGTGGTGTTTCTGACGAAGGAGCCGAGGGTGAGATGTGACGACAAAGACGAAGAATGGCAAGTGAGTGTGATTTGAGAAAGAACTCGCATTTTGTAGGTCTTGGCGACGTTATCTTGTGGGCATTTCGGGAAATACCACAAAATCTGTTTCCTCCGTGAGCCTGTTTCATGCCCACGTGTTTGAGATTTATAGCCTTTGTTTTGATTCCATGATGTTTGAGAACGTCGAGGAAAGAATTTCTGGTCGGTCTCTACATATGAAAATATAAATGAATAATTAAATATAAATTCAAGAAGGGGATATATATTAACAAGGGGAATGTCAATGACGTGAGTAAAACAATGTTTTTGTATATTCTATAAATAAAACCCATAATACGTGATGACAGTGTTCATGATATCGGCAGCCTGTAATCCTCTATTTAACTGACATTTCAATGAATAAACACTTTAACACACAACATGCAATGCAACAACACGTGTTAAACATTGTCAGCATGTTCAGTTTACTATCTCCCAGATAAGACATGATGGTTGAATGCAACTTAACACGTAAATGGTAGTTATCAGCTTAAAACCTGAGTTTTCTATACAGGGTGTACATAAAGTCAGGATCTATTTTTGTGAAGCACTTGGAAATTATATGGAATTCAATCATAAAATGATAAAGTGGTAACATTTATTAAATAATTAAGAGTAGGATTCGACGTGACGTCCATCAGTATCCCTGCACAGCTCAAATCGTTCCGCAGCATTTCGAAACACATTCTGGAGCATTTGCGGGGTTATGTTATCTGCAGCAGTTCGTATACGTGTACGTAAGTTTTCAAGACTCGTAATCTTCGTCTGATAGACGTGCGATTTGATAAAGCCCCATGCAAAGAAATCTAAAGGTGTTAAATCTGGTGATCTCGCTGGCCAAGGTCTGTTGCTTCCGCGTCCGATCCAGCGATTTGGAAAACGTCCATTTAGATAATCCTCAACAATTTTGGCATAGTGACAAGGAGCACCATCGTGTTGATAGACGACGGTACTAACAATGTATGGATAAGTGAGGTAAAGTCCCTATTTCTTTTTTATTTTCTCTTCCTTCTCTTCAAGGTGTTGTGCCACTAAGAGAATAGAGAAATTCTCTTTCTGGTAGAAAGTGGAAGCCCAGCTAAGCCTGTCGAGGCCTTGCTGCCAGCTTTCTGGGCACTGTCCGGAAATCGCCCACCATGCGCTCTGCGACAAGTCAGTTACCCCACCATGTGTTCTGCGACAAGGCGGAGCCCCTCCCCCTCACGATAGGTCAGCTTTCCCCTCCCTCGAGCTCTGGGTCAAGCCTGCATTCCCCCCATCCGGCTGTGAGACAGGTCGTCGTTGACCCCCGCGAGGTCTGTAGCAGGTCAGAGTATCTCGGCCTCGTTCCCTTTTGCAAGTAGGAGATCTTTCGCCCTCATGCTCCCCGCTACGAGCCACGACTTCCCCCTCGAGTTTAGCGGCATATCAGAGTTACCGCCGCTCGCGCTCTGAGGCAGGTCAGTGCTGGCCCCGGGAACACCCTGAGAAAGGACCGGGATTCCCCACACACACGCCGATCGGAGTTTACCCGTCGGCGATTTGCAAGTTCTTTCGGATTACTCTCGAATTTATTGAATAACAAAGCTAACTCCTGTTCTAGTCTAATAATCTTATGATCTAAGCTGCTATATTCGCCTGCACCTAGGGATAGTGCAGAGGTTAGTTGCCTGAACTGGGTTGTTAGCATGTAAATTTTGTTCTCTAGGCTATTGACAATGTCCATAAATTGTCACATTTACTTGTTGTTTTCCTTTTGATTACAGGAAAAGGTAAACCGAAACTTCAGAAAAGTTGTTCACAGGATGAACGCCCAATGCGCAACTTTGCAAGAGGAACAGTTTTGTTTTAATTCTATTGGACCGTTTGTCATTAGGTTTCCGTGTAAAGATACTTGTCTTAAAATAGTGTGAAAGTGCGTTTCTTTAAATTTGGTTAATGTATACAGAATTGGATAAAACCTGTAAGCGACCGTTAATAAACAATGCAAACTTATGTTACGTTAACTTTAATTAATAAAATAAATAGCCTAAATGCGGGAAATAGGACACACACAAAGCAGAGAAGCTTGTGTTACAAGAAACGGAAACGGAAGCGGCGCACTTTAGGACTTGAATATGCAAATTTTACTGTTTTCACTCCGCCAAAATTTCAAATATAAAATCAATATCAATTAGAATTTAACTACTTTTAACACTAGACTACTAACAAGATAGTATGACAAACAATAATATATATATACAGCGTGTCCCAAAGAAATGTATACCCACTTTGTTCGATAATACCAGCTATGAGGATAATAAATATATTACTTTTTATATGTTTTTTAATAAAGAATTTTCTCCTGAATCTAAATATGTAATTATTTTTATTAAAAATTGAAAAACAAAAACGTTACAGATGTTTAAATTATAATTATTATTTTCGAGACTTCATGTGCGATATTTTCTAATATTTTAACCGACTGTTTTGAGATACTTATGTTTAGTGTTGATATTGAAGCATAAATGTTGTAATTATTAGTTAATTCAAAAAATTTACAAATTCCATGGTTAAATGACACTTTATCTAAGATGTTCAAATTGTCGTTAGAAAAGAACAAACGTCGCAGAGTTATAAGATGTTAGATAAGGTTAGAGCAAAACTGTAGTCTTGCCTAATTAGAACTCAACGAAATGGCTAGGCTAAGCTAGGCACTAAACATTAGTATCTCAAAACAGTCGGTTAAAAGGCAGGCCAGGCCATAAAAAAAAATATTAGAAAATATCGCACATGAAGTCTCGAAAATAATAATTCTAATTTAAACATCTGTAACTTTTTTGTTCTTCAATTTTTAATAAAAATAATTACATATTTAGATTCAGGAGAAAATTCTTTATTAAAAAACATATAAACAGTAATATATTTATTATCCTCATAGCTGGTATTATCGAACAAAGTGGGTATACATTTCTAGGGGACACGCTGTGTATATATATAATATATATATATATATATATACCCACACAGGGTGAGTAAAAAATCTGGAAACATAGGAACTATGCTTTTCAATGCAAATATACATAATTGTTGAGAGACTAATCCCACACGTCCGCATCCGATAAAGTCTATGATATTCTATGCTATCATATTTATGCTATACCATACTATGTTATGCAATTTCGTCATATTTAAATACTGTTTACATAATTTTTATTTTTATTTCCATTTTCATTCCTAAGACATTCCTAATATTCCCATTCGTATGACTTATATACAGGGTGGCCCATAAGTCCCAATCGGTTATAATTAAAGCGAAAATCAATCTAGCGGAGCTCACACTGACATAATCGATTACTAAGGAAAGAATATTTGTCGAGATGGTCATAATATTTTACACTTTCAATAATCAATAAATATTTCTAAACTTATTATAAACTTTTTACTTTCTTTGATTGTTTGTATTTTAGCTTTAATTATAACCGGTTGAGATTTATGGGCCACCCTGTATATAAACTAGCAGAGGCCCACAAAAACATTTGTGGTCAACTTAGTATCTTTATTGCAACATCACTTCTTTAAATACAGAATTTCCACTTATTCGTTCACCAAAGATTAACAGAATCAAAACTTGTCACTCGAGAAAAAGCTACATAAAACTGTCCATGTGTAAAAACAGGCTTAGGAATATGAATACAAAACATATGCGGTCAAATTAATATCTTTATCAAGACAGCCCGAGAGCAATGTAGCAGAATTATGAAGAAGCTGTGGCAATTGTAAGAAAATTTGGGAAGCCGGATCTAAGTATTTATTACAGTACGTTTATTTGCAATCGAAGATGGACTGAAATCGCTGAAAGCATTGAAGCTTATGAAAGACCAGAACATAGGCCAGATATTGTTGCAAGTTTTTTTCGCATGAAATTAAAAAAGATCTGATTCATCATTTAACAATAAAACAAATACTCGGGAAGCCAAGTGCATTTCTATATGTAGTTCATTCACCTTCAAAATTCAGTTGGCGGTACCCGCCAAAACAATGACGGGTTGAAGTTTCCCACATGTCCCTCCCACACCTTCCACCCACCCACCCCACACACACTTTCCACAAACCCCATACCTTCCACACCATCCCCACACCCCTTCCCCGCCAAAAAATGGCGGATTGGAGTTTCCCACATTCTCCACATCACCCTCCCACATTCGCGACCACTCCCTCCTTTAAAGTTTATTTAATCTAATTTTTTTAAAATTTATTTGATGTGACTTATTTGAGCTTTCAGTTTCGGGATTATTTGTTTGCGTATGCAAGCGTTTGGACTCAGACACATTCTCGTTGTGCGAATTAGTACTTACCTGATACTGTAATATTGTAGTCGACCTCCCTTAGTAGTCTTGTTGTCATTAGTTGTTCCAATCGAAACTTTATGCATAACTTTATGCATAGTCGTGTAGTCGTTTCTCCGGTCTATTTGAATGTGGTTGTGGCCTTCGTAGTCTCAATACGTTGTATTGTATACGTTCTCTTTTTTTTTCTTCAGTGCTAATTCTTCGTAAAGTCTTTTCAGCCAACAAATCTTCTTTCTTCTTTCTTCTTTCGGCTTCTTTTAATTATTCTATACGTTGAATTATACGTTTTATTGGTGACCATTAATATACAATAATCCCTCGCTTTATGGAAATTCAATCTGCAAAATTTACGAAATTATGTTTCACATCGTAGAGTTAAGATTTTGTTCTGTAGGAATGTATCTCCAAATATATAATGCGAGTCTATGAGAAAATAGAATTCCATACATGGAAATACACTTTACGGAGGGATTTTACAGAACGTAACCCTTCTGTAAACCAAGGGATTATTGTATAATGATATTTTATTGGGGTTTGTTTTCAATGTATAATGTAATGGGTTTTTTATGATGTTTTATTTTTCGTTCCTCCTCATCTTAACACCTTACTTCAGTTAGGTTATCCTGGCAATTATTTTGCAATTCTACCTAGTCTTTATATCTTTCAGTATTTACTGTGATTGAAGGGTTAGGGGTTTGGAATCATTAAAGTCGATTAATATTTACGACATTTATTCTCAAGATTTAAGTTGTTTGAAAGCCATGTCAGAACTTGAGACGAGTATGCCAGTGTTTCACACTTTGATGTGTATTTTTCTTCCTTTCTCTCTCTCTCTCTCTCCCTCTGCTCGTTTCTGGCTCTGCATGAGATTTTATATCAACAGGGTGTAAATGAGGGAAAGATAATATTTAGGGGATAAGCAGTAATGTGCCATTTATGTAGAAAGGGTGCGGGGTGGAGGTAATGGGGGAGAGTAGGGGGTAGTTGCGGGATGATAAGACAAGGGTGATATATATATATATATATATATATATATATATATATATATATATATATATATCAGGGCTGGGAATCGTTAAACTGATAAAACTGTTCTTTTTTCCAAACTGAAACTAAAATAAAATGTAATGAAAAACTGAAAACTGAAATCGAAATCGGTATTTTTGGTTAAGTTTTATAAATTAAAGAGTTTTTAAAAAAAGTTAAGATATTTTTAATTCAAATTTACTTACATGAGACAAAACTTGTCAAACAAAAAAAAATTTGGGTATTGAGACGTGATAGAAATGTTTTTGATTTATAGATACTCGTACATTTCACCTCGTCCCGCAAGACTATCTCTGAAGATATATAGATACAGAAAAGCAACTTATCAGCTTTTTCTTTGTGGTTCTATCTTCTTAATATATTCGCCTCCCTCTTCATATAGGTAGACAGATATCACGGGTAAAGAGAAAAAGTCACACCAAGATGAGAAGTGGATCAGCACAAAAGTAAAAAAATATCAGACAACTATGTGACTTCAAGCATGAGCTTAATTTTTAAGTTCATCTGAACCTTTCGAAGACAAAAGATCAACAATCTCACTGACGAAGAATAAGAACTGCGTTTTATAGTATGATACGAAATCACATCAATTATAAAAGGCTTCTTAAGGAATATATAACTCAAAGATATGAATATTAAATATCTGAGTTTACTGTAACTAAGAAAATGTCGACATAATTCATAAACTGAAAGCGAAAAAACTGAAATCGCAATCGAAAATTATTGTTTTTATGAAACTGAAATCGAAAATCGAACTGATATATACCTCGTTAACCTCGTTGCTGTTCCGTGCGTTGGTCTTTCTTCACACGAAGGCCAAGCTGGTGGCCCCGCCTCTAAGTCTGGCTTGGTGGAGGAGCGAGTTGCTTTCTTACGCTCTCCACCGTACATAGCCAGGTACACCCGGCTCATCTGGTACCGTCCTGAGCCAGATATCTAGTCTTCTCTTGAAGACTTCAACTTTGACCCCTGTATGGTTTATGAGGTCCTGAGGAAGCTGGTTAAAAAGTCTTGGCCCCCTGACAACCATGCTATTTTCCTTCAGTGTTGAGGAGGTCCCTTGTCGGGCCTTTAATTTGGGAACACTACACATCCTGCCTTTCCTACTTTCCAGTGTTGTTTGAATGGTAATTGGGTTTAGTTTGAGGTTTGGTACCAGTTTTTCGGACATTTTCTTCTTTCCAGGGAGTACAGATTTAGTTTACGTAGTCTTTCCCAGTAGTTGAGCTCTTGCAGCATCAATCTTTGCTGTGAAATGTCTCTGAGTTTCTTTTAGGTTATTAGTTTCTTCCTTTTTATATGGGGACGTCAAAACTGAGCAGTGTTCAAGTTTTGGTATAATCAGTGTTTTTAGCAGGGGAATCATTACTGTCCTGTCCCTTCTTTTGAACGTTCTTAGTACCTGTCCCCCTACTTTTTTTACTTTATTTATCGCTATCTGATTCTGTGTTTCGAATTTGGCATCATTGGTCATTATTACCCCCAGATCGATCACTTTCGTGCTTCTCTGAATTACCTGTCTATCTGGAGCATAATATGAAGTCTGTTTAAGTTCCTCTTTTCTACTATATTTCAAGAGCTGAAATGTCTCGGTGTTAAATATCATGCTGTTGTCTTCTGACCATTTGTATATTTTGTTCGTGTCCCTCTGCAAGGCCTCCACTTCATTTACATCGCTGATTTTTCTGCTGATCTTTGCTGTTTACTCCGCTGTCTATGTCTGTTAGCATGATAATGAACAGGAGTAGGGCCAGTACTGTACCTTGTGGTACTGAGCTGCATACTTCTGATTCTGATGATGATATACCTTAAATTTTTACACCTGCGGACGTTCTCTGAGGAAGTTGTAGATCCACATTCCCACTTTGCCTGTTATTCCCATATATTTCATTTTGTGTGCTATTATACCGTGATCACATTTGTCGAAAGCTTTAGCAAAATCCGTGTACGTATATTGACATCGTAGTTGTCATTGCCTTCCAGTGCATTTAGGATATTGTTGTAGTGTTCTATTAGTTGTGATAGGCATGATCTACCTGATCGGAATCCGTGCTGATTTTCGTTGAATTTTCCAGTGTCTCCAATAAATCATAAATTTTCTCTCTGACTACTCTTTCAAATACCTTGGTGACGTGGGACGTCAATGACACTGGTCTATATTTCTTTGCTTGAGATCTATCCCAGCCTTTATATATAGGGACAATGTTTGCTCTTTTCAAGATACTCGGTATTTCCCCAGTGTCTAGAGATCTTCTCCATATCCAGTATAAGGGCGTAGCTATTTCATTTTTACAGTTTTTAATCAATAATGCGTTCCAATTGTCCGGACCTGCAGCTGAGTGTGGTTTCATTTGTCCTGTAGCTCTCGTTCCATCTTCTGTGTTAAATCAAAGTCTGTTATACACTCTCCTTGCAATTCCTCTTCAAAGAATGCATTTATGTCGGGTATCGCTTTGTCACTTTTTTGGGTACTAAAAACTGATTATACTGGGCTCTCAATGTTTCAGCTATTTATTTTGGATCATCGGTTAGTTCATTATTTCTCTTCCTTAAGAGCCCAATAGCGGCGCGCGTTTTTGCTTTCCTTTTCTTATGCGAAGAAGTATTTTAGATTTTCCTTTATTGCTTCTACCACCGTTTCCCCTCCCCTCTGTATGATCCTTAATCAGGGTTTGTATTTCCCTATCGATACCCTCAAATTTTTCTTGTATTACTTTCCTGGCATTATCTCCGCCGTTGGCTAACTTTGCCTCCACTCTCTTTTGCGGAATATTCTGCTCTTTTGCCTCTCTAGCCAGCTCTTTCCTTTTGGCTGTGATTTCGGAGCATATTTTTCTAAAATTCTCAGCGTTTTTCCTTCCAAGGTTGTTTGCATTTCTTCAGTAGTTTTATTCTCTAAAACTGTTCTCCACTCTATTTGGGCCATGTGGGATCTGACTGCTTCCCAATTTATAGTCTTGGAGTTTAGTTAAAGGCCCCAAATTTGCTTCTTTCCTCAATATGTGTATTGTTTTTTAATATTGTCGTCATATTTGTTGATATCTCGATTAAGTTTGGTCTGAGATGATGGTTGGGGTTATTTTTATATCAGCAATCAAGTTCGTGTTATTCGTGAATAGCAGATCTAGGCAGTTATTTTTTCTGGTATTTTCTCTTATCTCCTGTGTCAGCATAAACTCATTTGTGAGAGCCATCAACATTTTTGTTTGCTCCTGGTCTTCTCTTGTGCCCCACTTGTCCTGGTGTATATATATATTACTCTCCACCTTTTTTGTATTTTATAAATGGGAAGTTAAAGTCTCCGCAGATCATTATATTGGGGGATGGAGGGTTTATGGCCTTTATTAGCTTTCTGATATCATCAATGGCCTCCGAGAATTTTTCGGTTGGGGTGTTTGGAGGTCTATAGATGAATATTAGTATCACGTTTAGTTTTTCTGTTTTCACTGCTAGGAGTTCCACAAAGCTGTTTGATTAACTTATTATCATCTCTGTCATATGACATTTATGTACATATATAGCACAGCCACCTTTACGTCTCGTTGTTCTATCCGCTCTTCGTAAGTTGAAGCCCTCTACATTTATCTTTTTCTTATCAATACAATGTTCGCAGTTTTCACAATTTCCTTGGCAATCCTTAAGATGAGTTTATGTGAGGCATGCGATGTCCGCCCTTGTTTCGTCCATAAATCCTTTCAGGTACGAAACCTTATTGAGTGATTGGTTTGGTCTTATTTCTTGAATATTAGCCAGGACAATATTTATGTTCTTTGGTTTTCGTGACCCCTTGTCCATTTCAAGTTCGTTTTCCTTCGGTTTCGCTTGTTTTGTTGCCCTATGGTCTTCCGAGAGAGATCCGTTTCCGCCTACCTGTTCTAGTAGCTTCATGCCCGGAAGCGGTTTGGCTCGGGGGTTTCCAGCTGTGTCAACTGCATGCGTTGGATGACATTTAGCAGTCGTATCGTATCTGTGATGTTGAAAGAATTTTTTTGTTCGCTTATTGTGTTCCTATTGTTGTTCCTATTGTTATTTTTATTCCTATTGTCATTTAAACTTTGTCCTTTGTTCTTTGGGTTCGTCGGGAGATGTTGATAGTAGCATTTTTTTCCGTATTTGCAGGTTCCATATTTTGCGTAAGTCCTGCAAATGTCCGGTTGGTTCAATATGCATCGGTCTCCAAATTTACAATGACTATTATTATAGAAGAAATTGCATATTGGGGGGGGGGGTCATATATACACATTGTCCTCTTTTAAATCTGCAATTATCTTTTATATAATATCTGCATATAATTCCTTCCCCATATTTACTCGTGGCCTTTGTTTTTTGCTACTTATTGGGAGACAGTTTCACTCCGTTTTCTTGATTGCCCTCTTGTCTTTTCCTATTTGTGCTATCTGTGTTAATGTCCTCCGTTGTCCTTATAATATCTATTCTCTTTATACTCTCTTTTGCCTGCATGGTTTCGGCTTCGTTGGGTGATGTATTTGATTTTTTCTACTTCGCCTTTCTTCGTTTCTTCCGTTTTCTTGTTCTTTATTCCCACTTTTCTCTTTCATTTTCTTCTCGTAGCCTCTTTCTGCTTTAAATACCTTAAAAGAGTTTATTTCGGTCATGCAGTTTTCGCAGAAATTTTTTTATCCCATTAAGTTGCTTCGTGTTCGTTATAAGGGAGATTTTTTCATCTTCCCATTTGTTGCATCATTGCAGATACCACAGAGGTGCAGGAATTTATTTACCATTTCTATGTTCCTAATAGAGGGTAGCCGCTGGTGCACAAAATTAACTCAAAAAAGGTTATTATGGGAAGTATTGGGTGGGGGTTGACTCAAGCTGAGTGAGGGAAAGCATTCTCCGTTACTCCGGGGGATAGGAGAAGTGGCACGCTGTATAATTCTCACTGATTGGTGCTCGCAACTGTGGCTGCGGGGGATAATGGGGGATATTTGTAGTAATTTCGATAGGCAGCTAATTTTCTTCACCAAGAAACACTCGGTAAAAATGCTGTATAGATTAATTCGCTTCGTTTTCATTTACTTTTTAAGTGAGAATTTGAACCCATGGTCATGCTATTCATTAATTAGCGTAAAAAGAAAATACACACACAAATTATTTATTTATTTATTTTTTCCTTCCTTTCTCTTTTCTTTCCTTTCGATGGTCAAGAGTGTTTCCCGACCTTTGCTTTTTATGACCTTTTTCCTGACTTGTTTCAAAATTTCTCGAATGCCAACCGTATTACGGTTTAAATATATACGTTAAACTGGTAATAATTTATGTAAACTGTATTGCACTTTCTTAATTTTACTGAATTTTACTTTATAGTTTATATGCACGGGTTCACTGATACTTTATACACTTTCGGGTGTAAAGATAATAAACCGCCAAGTAGTTTATTCCCTTCTTATTTGGGTGTTAATACAGAGAGAGACACAACACGTCCATTCCCCACAAGGTACAAGCAACATATCCATATACACACACACACACACACAGTGTATGTATATATATATTATACACACACACACACGGTGTGTATATATATATATATATATATATATAGAAAAAGAAAACACGAAATGGTGCTCAAGCGCTTTCGTCTAATGACATCCTCACGAACATTTTTTGAAATTGTGGAGTTGATTCAGAATGTGTATGTAATTTTTGTTGGAGAATGCGGCTAAATGAATGCATGTTATTTCATTTTTCTTGCGAGTGGGGACCCATTTAGTAAAGTTCATGTGAAAATAGTTCACACACACACACACACACACACACACATATATATATATATATACATTCAACTGCAAAGAACACGCAGTATAAATAACGTAAAGAACGACGCTTGTATAGGAGATATTCCGCGCAAGACAAGAGAGAGAAAACGGAACAAATGAAAAAATGAAGTAACCACCTGGGAATCGAACCCGGGATCTTCCGATTGCCGGTCAGACGCGATACCATTACACCATGGACTTCACTCTTCCAAATGCCGTAATTCTTCTACATACTCGCAGAAACCAATGCCCCAAGGGGGCACCTCCCGCATGCCGTAACATTATATACATTCAACTGCAAAGAACACGCAGTATAAATAACGTAAAGAACGACGCTTGTATAGGAGATATTCCGCGCAAGACGAGAGAGAGAAAACGGAACAAATTAAAAAATGAAGTAACCACGGCATGCGGGAGGTGCCCCTTGGGGCATTGGTTTCTGCGAGTATGTAGAAGAATTACGGCATTTGGAAGAGTGAAGTCCATGGTGTAATGGTATCGCGTCTGACCGGCAATCGGAAGATCCCAGGTGGTTACTTCATTTTTTCATTTGTTCCGTTTTCTCTCTCTCGTCTTGCGCGGAATATCTCCTATACAAGCGTCGTTCTTTACGTTATTTATACTGCGTGTTCTTTGCAGTTGAATGTATATAATGTTACGGCATGCGGGAGGTGCCCCCTTGGGGCATTGGTTTCTGCGAGTATGTAGAAGAATTACGGCATTTGGAAGAGTGAAGTCCATGGTGTAATGGTATCGCGTCTGACCGGCAATCGGAAGATCCCGGGTTCGATTCCCAGGTGGTTACTTCATTTTTTCATTTGTTCCGTTTTCTCTCTCTCGTCTTGCGCGGAATATCTCCTATACAAGCGTCGTTCTTTACGTTATTTATACTGCGTGTTCTTTGCAGTTGAATGTATATAATGTTACGGCATGCGGGAGGTGCCCCCTTGGGGCATTGGTTTCTGCGAGTATGTAGAAGAATTACGGCATTTGGAAGAGTGAAGTCCATGGTGTAATGGTATCGCGTCTGACCGGCAATCGGAAGTTCCCGGGTTCGATTCCCAGGTGGTTACTTCATTTTTTCATTTGTTCCGTTTTCTCTCTCTCGTCTTGCGCGGAATATCTCCTATACAAGCGTCGTTCTTTACGATATATATATATATATATCGAAAATGACCTTGAGGTTCTGCATATCGAGTATACAGTAGAGTATCTTATAAATTAATCTGGGCATTATTCCTTTAAATTACACCAATGTATATATCTTAACGAGATGTTATAGTCGTCTTAAATTACCCATAAACAAACGAAATAGTGCAACGCATGTAATGAGCAGTTTTAAATTAGTAGAGAGAAATATCTTAGAAACTACATACAGTTTATAAAATCTATCCTAAATACTGAATCATTCCCTGTAAAATTAGATAACATTAGATCAGAAGTGATTTAAAGCCTACTCGCATGTAATGAACAAGCTTAATTTAGTAGAGAGAAATATCTTAGAAACGAAATAGCGTCGAGTTGTGGCACGTTTATTTAATATTGACCCCTTATCATCGTATGGAGACTAAATTTACTCAGGTTACTTAGGTCTCTTAGCTTTATTTGAAGTCATTTTGATAACAAACTTTCACCGTTTTATCAGTATTCTTTTGCAAAGTGAATTCCTGAAATCAGCGTTCATCCCATGATCTAGGAGTGATTACCAAATTTGCCTCAATAAATATATAACACGATTATGATTTTAGTCTTCTGAGTTTATATTTAGATGTAAAATTGTCATGTTTATTTGGTAAATAAATGTACATTAATTGTAATTTAAGAAGGTTTCTAAACGCAATCACAATCACTCGACGGGGACAGAGAGGCATCAAACTTTAGCCCAAACTTTAGCAATCTTTTAGAAATGATAAAATGTTTCGGTGCTCTTCCAATATGTGCTCTACCGCGAAACTGTGATCTACCATATTCCAACTAATATTCCATATTCCAGGCTAACTAACGAAAATATCACGACTTAACCTAACCAATCGTCAAGGGCGTATAGTTGACCTAACGATTGGTTAGGTTAAGTCATGATAAGTATTTTCGTTAGTTAGCCTTATAAGGCTAGTTTCACGGTAGAGCACGTATTGGAATATGGTAGATCACAGTTTCGCGGTAGAGCACATATTGGAAGAGCACCAATGTTTCTTAACTTTGGTGCTGGAATTGATAAAAATTTATACATGACTACTAAAAATGGAATATATTTTCATATTTCATAAAATTACAGATAATAAGAGTCATAAATGAATTTCTCTTCGCCGAATGGTGCTAAAGACTTTTCCAATGTACAAAGAAAATCTATATTATGAAAATAAGAGATATATATATATATATATATATATATATATATATATATATATATATATATATATATATATATATATGTAGTGTGTGTGTGTGTGTGTGTGTGTGTGTGTGTGAAAATGAAATGAAATGAAAATGAAAAGGTTTATTGGCAGACTATAGTCCATATGACAAATATTATTAATACAATGACAGTTCATATCCTAAGGATAGAAATATATACAATTGATTAGAAATAATACTGTAATGTCGAAGTTAAGTGGAGCTACAGACAGACGTTTTCGTACCAAGAAGTCCATAGCTTAGAGCAGAGGTTCTGAAACTGGGGGTAATTACCCCAAGGGGGTAATTTGGGTATTTCCGGGGGTAATGGAGCAATTCTTAATATGGTAAAAATTTCAACATTAATGTCCGAGTCACGAAAGAGACGATTAACCCTTTGAGGACTATGGTCAAGTATACTCAATTTCTAAAAATTGTTCATTCAGGACCGTGATCGAGTATACTAAACAATCTGCAAAACAAATTCCTTTCAAAGAGCCACCCCTCAAGCCTTCAGGGATCGTCTCGACACACGATTTCTATAACGCCATTTGGCAACCGAGCGCACGCAGTGGTTAAAGAGCCCGGGGTAGCTTCTCTCCGAGAAGATAGCTTTGCTAAAGAGGAATTTCAAGACTCTTCTTCACCAAAGTTTAGGCTGAAAAATAGCAAAGATTACCCTGTACTTTCGAAAAGGGCTCTCGCACTGCTTGTACAGGCTCCGACGACGTACTGATGTGAACAAGCATTTTCTGCAATGGTTACAATTAAAACAAAAGCAAGGAACCGCCTTTAACATGAAGCCGACTTTAGGTGTGCTCTATCAGGAACATTGCCACGTATTAAGGCACTTGTAGCTAAAAAACAGTTGCACCCATCACATTAAAGGTAATTTCAGTTATTTTCAGTAATTAATTTTTCCACTTTCTTTACAACTTCAGCATTGCAAGTTTGTGTGGGGTAATGAGATTAGTTGAGATCCGGAAAAGGGGTAATGGGGTCAAAAAGTTTAAGAACCACTGGCTTAGAGGATAAATGGCAGGACTCATGGATAGCTTGGATGATTGGGTTGGTTGATTTTTTAATTCTTTGCATTAGACTGTACTGAGCACGTCTTGTTACCTCCGGGAAGCTCGGGACATTGCGGGTAGCAAACATTTGCGAAGCTGAGCATCTCGGGGGGTAATTTATGTAAGAGTCTAAAAGACCTGTTGTACAGCAAATTTAGGGTTCTGCCAGAACCTTTTTTATAATTCACCCAGAGTTGCTGTCCGTATATATTACTGCAGAAAGTACGAAAGAGAGTGTCTTTAGCTTCACTAGTACAGAATCGAAAGTTCCTTATGGTCATATTCGCTTTAGCACACAGGCTTCGAGATTGTTTTCTTATATCCGAGTCATCACTCAAGGAGCTGGTAATAATTTGACCCAAATACTTAAACTCTTGTACTTCCTCAATTACTTCACCATTCATTTTAAACCTTATATCAGTTGGCTAATTACAGCTTTTAGGATGAAACTGCATAACCTTAGATTTTGTAACATTAGAAAGAATATCATGTTTCTGCGAATACTCTTCGCACAATTTTAGTAGCCGATACAGACCTTTAACAGAGGGACTTATTAACACCATATCATCTGCATAAACTAAGTTATTTATCCTTGTGTTATCTATACAACATCCCACTGTTGCCTCGTTAAGTGAAGCAATTAATCCGTCGATATACACATTAAACAGCATAGGGGAGCGCAAGGAGCCTTGTGTCACCCCGAAAGAGGAGCCAAAACACTCGGATAGTACATTGCCCCACCTAACAGTGAAAGATTGGTGGGAATACCAAAATTTCCATAAATTTAATATGAGTTTAAGTGAGAATCATTTGAGCAAGGATTATTACAGGCAAGATGCAAAATTTCTAAATTATTAAAGAGATGACTTGTTCTGTCTTTGTATTCTATTCTCTGCTGCATATTAACATTGGACCAATCGACGCGATTATTCTTACCTATTGAATTCTTGTTAAGTCGTGTTGTGCATAAATTGGTAACGTTAATTAATATTTCTAAGGGTCTATAATCAGAAAGAAGGAAATCATGCAGAATATGAACTCTAACAATTCGATCCTTTAGATTATTACTAGTGAGACAATGATCAATCCACCTGGTGGTACCACTCATATCACTAAAGTATGTAAAATTACCACTGGTTACCCCTAATACCTCTTCATCATTTATACTTAAATTGGCCGACTCGCACATGTTACCCAATTCTACAAGGAATTCCGAGTTCACATGTGCGTTAAAGTCCCCCATTATTATACAGTGAGAATATTTGGGGTTATCTGATAATGACTTAATTTTGTACAGCAAATCAATGTATTCATCTAGATTACTGCCGTTGTTGTATGGTAAATAGCAGTTTACAATTAATGTGCAATCATTGTTCACTTCACTTGTAATTCAATGCCTAACAACCTTACATTATCGCTTGTTAAAAATTTTATGTTTTGACAAATTTTTTCTTATTAAGAAAGCAACACCACCAAAAGGCCTACCGTACATTAATTCACCTGACAAGTCTACTGCTGATGACGCATGGTACATAAAGTCATCATGTATAGTAGAGAGGAATTTTAGCTCTTGCTTAGGTAGCCAGTGCTCCTGCAGGAGTATCAAATCTGCACTGTCGCAGATTTTATGAACATCTACAGTTGAATTCCTCACTGACCTTACGTTATATGAGATTATTTTCAACAAGTTATCCGCCATGACTGCTATAAAATTTATTATTAGTAAGATTATTATTATTATACACAGTACAACTTTCAGGCATTACCGTTAGGGCGCCTATTATTATTATTATTATTATTATTATTATTATTGTTATTATTTTGCCTGTTATCAAATCTCCTGGAAAAGTGAATAAACTCCTTAACAATAATACCGTCTGGCCATTGACTCATATTATACGGGTTGAAATGCGCATTTACACCTTTAATTATTACTTTAAATGCGTTATAATATGGAGATTTCGTGTTTAGTTTATTAACTATCAATATACTGTGCTCACCAATGACTTCTTCCATCATGTGTCGAATATCGCTTACCTCGTTCGAGAGCTGAATTCGCGACACAAAGAGGGTGAGATTCCTCATCGGTTGCCTCGCCGCGGAGACCGGTTGAGGAAACCTTCGGGAAGGGCGCCTGTTAACAGTGACCCACCCGTACTCCTCCCTCGATCTCCCTGAGGCAGGGTTCGCCTGCCTGGAGTATGGGTGGCACAACCTTTGGGGGATAGGAGACCCTCCCTTACTCTGTGGCTTGGTGAGGGTCTGTTAGCGGGGTTTATAACCTGACGGCCGCGCGTGCCCCTCCTTCTTCGGTGGGAGGGGGGGAACTGCGCACCGAGCGAGGCGTAATCGAACGCCTCTCCTCTGCAGTGGGAGGCAGGAAAGAGGGCAATGATGCCTCGTTTCTCGAATTGGACCGTCCCTCTTTCTCATTGTGAAATCGGGAGCAGGGGTCCTTTCCTGACCGGGAGGTGGGTTGAACGCTACCCCTGCATGCTGCGTTTCCACCCCACCTTCAAGGGGGGGTTGGAGGCGGGGATTTCGTTTCCCTCGCTGCCCGACGCGCTTCTTGGAGATCTGACTTGCTGAACTACTTCCGAGTAACTGGGCTTTGGGAGGAGCGTCTCTTTCAACGCATCTAACTCTGACCAGAATTGTTCTAGCGAAATCGCGTTTTTCTGATTTGACACCACGTGTTGGTGTTTCAGTTCAACTATCGACTTTTGTACCTCATTATACTGTTTGAGGAGCACCGAGACGTCTACGTCACCCATAGAGATTACCGGTATTCTATGGAAGTTAGTAACGTAAAAGGTAATATTGTTCTCATTATCCCGGAGGGTCGACACTTTATTTATAATGTCTTTCAGGGTATTCTCGTTTCTAGAATTACCTCTACGAGTTGGGAGGGTAGCACTGAACAGTGTGTTTAATTGTACCGTCGCATGTTCTATTTCTTCTGAATCATAAAAATCATGACAGACAGATACAAGAAGGTCTGACCTAATATGATCTACTTTGTCAAATATAAAACATAACAATGGATTTTCCACGAGATTTACAGCAGACGACCCCATTGTATCTGTAACGGCTTGCAGGGGAGCGTAGCTGGTGGGGGGTGGTTGGGGGTGGAGATGGGGGGGAACGCCGAAAGGGGTTCCACTTCTCGTCCCTTTAAATCATGCTCGGGATACCAACGGTTCGATGCTCAGGCATCTTTTCACATTAATTATGTAACTATTACTAACTATGACACAAAAAGTATACACACGGAGTCACTGTACGATTATGCCGTAATGAAACATACATTTCCCGCTGTCACTGTCAAAACTTTTACTATTAAACGGAAGATTCGCAGTGTATATGGTGGGGGTAAGGGGCATATATATATATATATATGACGAATTCATGAACGTAAGGTTACGCCTTAGGTTTGAGGTTAGGTTAGGTTAGGTTGAGGTCGGGGGTTTGGCTTCCGATGGTGTGATATTACTGTCGTGTCTAAGACAGATTTGAATGGTGGCAGCTAAGGTTCATAGTATGACGTCACACACTCTCACAAAAAAAAAAAATAAAATAAAAATACAATATATAAAAATATATATATATATATATATATACATATATATATATATATAATACACTCGTATATACAAAATGTGTTTATTTAATATTATTAGTATTATTATATATATACAGGGTGTCTCAGATGTCTTGCACCATAGGCTTTATTGAGACTTACGAGGTTTACGAGTCGAAATGGTTTATAAGTGATATTTAATTACAATATATTCGAAAATGTTCGAATAATAAAACTAATAGTATGTACAATTGATCAAAAGGCTATCTTAAAATAATTAAATTGAATGAAGCTATATTAGCCAATTGTGCACGACTTCTGAGACACCATTGGCTAATATTGCTTCATTCAATTTAATTATTTTAAGATAACCTTTTGATTAATTGTACACTCTATTAATTTTATTATTCGAATATTATCAACATATATTGTAATTAAACATCACTTTAAACCATTTCGACTCGTAAACCTCGTAAATCTGAATAAAGCCTATGGTACGCGACCTCTGAGACACTCTGTATATTAGGAACAGAATAGGTTAGGTTAGGGTACTCTATATTCAATTTTCTACTTTGGGGGATGGCACCCCCTTGGCATTGTCACTGGCACTCCCTTTGGCACTACCCCAGTTACCCCCACCCTATCCCCTTCTTCATAAATGCTTCTATACTACTGGATAAACTGAATTTTCAAAACAGCTCAACGTTATTCCCTGAAAAACCCATTAGTTTTTGTTTATTATTTTGGAGTTACAGCAATATATAATATGTAGGACCGTCCTCCGCGTCAAGATGATGTAGTGACCCGTGGTTCAGATCCTACGTAAAGCGGTAGGTTCCCTTCGTCATACAGCATTTGCCGTTACGAAGGAGGTATAACAGACCTCAGAACAAATACATACATTCTTCAGTTCTCTTTTTCTTTTGTATTACAGATGGATTATCGCATAATTTATCATCCTGGAAAATATAAAACAGGTTATTTATTGCTGTGAACACAAATTATGGCATGTAGCGCTCTCTCTCTCTCTCTCTCTCTCTCTCTCTCTCTCTCTCTCTCTCTCAATGGCCGAAACATGGTGATATAGTTTGTGAAAAGGGCATTATTCTAAAATTATACCCGTTAAGTATTTAATGAATTTCATTTTGTACTCGACCATTACAACCATGGATCATTACGTCTCTCCGAAAAATTGTCGCGTCAACAAATAAATGATGTAACGTTTATGGAGAAAATTACGTAAATAGTGTAATGATGACGTTGTTTAACCTCCTTCACAACATCTAAGGTCATTTGACTGAGGAGATCTACAGCTTTACGTGGTATCCGAACCACGGGTCGCTATACTGTATAATGTGGACGCGGAGGACGGTCTCCTATCCAACTCCTCTCCTGACCAAATGTCGCTCAACTTCGCTGATCGACGAAGAAGCCCAAGAAGTGATATGGCGTCATCGAAGACATGACGGTCTCGTCATCAGAATAAACGATGCGTCGCCATTGAAGAAATGATGCGGGGGCTCATAGAAGAAATGTTGGATGAAACGATGTGACAATATCTAGGAGGTGTAACTATAGGGTTATAATTATGATACAGGGTTTCCCACGAAATCCATTAATCCAAAATTTGTAGTATATTTACATTTTTGTAATTTTGCCGGTTAAAGTGGTATAAAAAAATGTGAAGCCAATATTTTTGAGATTTCAATGAAATATACATAGATTAAAAAAAAAAGTTTTGTTTATACTTCGAAATTTATGCAATTTTTTTCATGCAAAAATACACAAAAATGTGTAGGCGAAAGGGTGTTCGACGTTTCCTCGGAATTAATATATTTTTGCCTTGCCTAAATAAAATGAAATACAGGGTGTCCGAGAATTATCTGTGCAATTTTTGGCTGTTATTAAAAGTCAACCATGAAGTGTAGAAATTCCAGTGTTGTCCCATTTTACAGAGAATCTCATTAAGTTTTTTCTGATACCAAGTTTTGAAAAGTGTTTTAGAAATTCCAGTGTGTTCGAACATTATCTGTACAATTTCATCTTTTAATAAAATTCTTGATAACACACGTAAAATTCTTAAACAAGATTATTTAGAATCTGTATTTTCAAAAGTTTCTTTTATTAAAGTAACGTTGTTACAAACATTCGATATGTGCACCATTAGTGATTCGCAAAACATCCAATCGATACTCCAAATGTTGCCATGTACGCTGCAGCATATCCACATCAATTCGCTCAATAGCAGCTGTGATTCTTGCTTTTAAATCATCAATGTCTGTCACCCGCGTACATTTCTAAAAAACTTGTCAAAACGTGGTATCAGAAAAAACTTAATGAGATTCTCTGTAAAATGGGACAACACTGGAATTTCTACACTTCATTGTTGACTTTTAATAACAGCCAAAAATTGTACAGATAATTCTCGGACACCCGGTATGTATTACATTATATATAGCCTCTCGGGATTTTTCGATCGGAGGGCAAATCTGACAGTTTCAATCATTCTTAAAATAAGGCTAAAAATGATGTATTCGAAATGAAGGTGTTTCTGATGAAGTAGTAACCCACTTAACATTTCGAAGTGAAAACTATAAAATGTAGCCGAAATATTTTTGAATAATATAAACTGTATGTAAACTACAATTCCTCTTTTTTAAGAATGTGCAAACGATTTTTCGTAGTCCGTAAACGTTTTGTGGAAAAACTATTTTTAAATGACTTTAAATTACTAAATGGCGAGTTCGACTTTTACCCTTTGTAATCAAAATTATTTTTTCAAAGCCTGTTTGCGACTTTATTTTCTTAACTTCCTTATTTCACCAAAATCCCGAAAATATTTTCAGTAGAACTTTCCGTGTGCACTGTACTGTAAAAGACCAAAAATGTCCTTCAGTAAGCTACCTCCATATAATGTGTATACATACGTATCATACTCTATATTTTGAATGGCTATTTCAGTTTTTTTTATATAAAATGATCCAAATATTACAAAATTACAAAATAATTTTGTAAAGTAAAAAGTTTCTAAAACAAAATTCAGTAATTTGATCGCCATAAATAAGGATAAAATTTCGTAAATAATTTAATGAAGGACAGACCTTTTTTCCCCCGAGTGGATTTCTATTCCGATACGATTTAAATTTTTTTTTATTTATATAATTGCTATTCATGAAAGAGTGTTAGGTAAAAATTTTGAAAGCAAACACGTACATAGAGGATATAATTGATATAATGAAGGCAATTTATGTAATGACGACAAAGTTTCCACAGAAACGCTTGAAATATATTTCTGAACATAGTTTTTTAGTTTATAAAAAAATTCTCTCTTTGAATGATTAAATATTGTGCGGAGCTTTGTTCTATTGTTTTGTTGTAACGATGATCAACTTTTTTTGGTTAGTAATCAATAGATTTAATATAAATACAATTTTATAGTTTTTTAAAGCAATAATAATCACATTTTGTTACGAAATAAGACATGGACATTATAATTTTGGGGAGTAAGAAAATACATTACATTTTTAATTAATTATGCATATATGCATACCATTTTCCATTAGCATTAATTTATTTACTGATCCTTGGTGAATTCTTCGACAGAAAACTTTTCAACGAAAATATTTTCTGAACCTATAGAAGTTAATGAGAAATTATTTTTAAACTCTCTCTCTCTCTCTCTCTCTCTCTCTCTCTCTCTCCTGCCTTTTTTAATAATTAAAGATAGCAAATTTATGATTTATATTTTGTGAATGTTTCAAAGAATGGAGAGGAGGTAATTAAATTGGCGAGTAAAAAGGTTGCCAAAAAAGGCGAATACAAAAGCGGTAGAGCAAGCACAAATAGTGTGAACACGTAGTGTTGCGAGTACAAAAGAATGAGGAACACTTAGAAGTTAACACAAAACAGTGGTGAATACAAAAAATTAACGCAAAAAGAGGTGAATACAAAAGAGAGAATACCATTTGGGAACGTTTTTAAACTAGCAAACATTCATTTTTATTCATTCACTCTTCTTAGCTTGTGGTTAAAAGCAATAAAAAAGTATTTGTACAAAAAAATGAAATTTCTTATTTTATAAAACTAGACAAATTCTTAAGTAGAAAAGAGCTTTTAGGTAAAATAATCATAATACAAGGTGATCCAAAATAGCTTTACATAAATATTTTTGGGAACAGCTTTTTTGAATTACTCTGTAATAATTATAACTCAAGTGTGGCAGTGTTGTAAAGTACAATTTTAAGAAGTTTTATTTTTTCATCAGGTTTTAGTTAAACAAAACAAAAAATTAGGATGTGTAAGTATAAACTAGATGCAGTTTTTTAGAAGCTACGCTATATATATATATATATATATATATATATATGCATTTCAATCATGTGATTTTGATTATCAAATTTATGCTTGCATTATGGTAAGGAAGGGTTACATTAGAAAGTTTAGAGAATGCGCTTTTTTACCGTATATAATGATTATTTTTTCAAATTTTACTCACGTTAGGATTTTAATTAAAAACTTGAAATCGGATTCCTCCTACTTCATGCGACCTTAGGATTTTACACACCCAGCTGTTCATCCTTCTACGTAATAAAGAAAGTGGTTGGTAGATAAATGGGTACCCTGGTTGGCCTAGTGGTTAAGACGCTGGGCTGCTGGTGGGGCTTGGGTCGGATTCCACGTTAAACTGTAGGTCTAAGGTGGAGTGAAAAGCTTGACGTTCGTCAGAAAGAGCAATTCGGGCGAAAGCTAACCAAAGTTTAAAGTTTATATGGTGAGTCAAATGTCTGGAAACATAGGTACTATGCTTTTCTATGCAAATATACATATATATTTGCGTTGAAAAGCATATTTCTTATGTGTCCAGATTTTTTACTCACCCTGTATATATATATATATATATATATATATATATATATATTACTGTATATAAAATAAAAAATAATTTATGTAAAAAAAATTTTAGTATTCACCTTCCTATTTTTTAAAACTAATATTAAAAATAAAATTTGTTTTGCACTGAATTACTATTATTGTGTTTCAATTTATGTTGTAGTAAAGTCATTTAAGATGTAAACACTAAACGATGATTAGGGAATCTCGTTGGCTGAGATTTTAACCTTCGGGAAGGTCCTAATTGTTCAACCTGTGGAATTTCTTGTCATTTTGAGGTGGGTGGTCTGAGGTGGGTAGTTTGCTGTGGGTCTGAAGTGGTTAGTTTGCTGGGGATCTGAGGTGGGTTAGTTTGTTGGTCGGAATAGGCTCTATTTGTGCATTGGCACCCGCTACCCCTCTTTTCTGACTAAGGCACTTTTTTCCCTGCAAATTGGAACATTTGCAACATTACCTCTATCCACTTTGCAACATTGCACCATTGCATGCAATTGCGTTGCACTCTCCTTCGATTACACCACACTATTGCGACGTATATGCGAAACACGCGACGTACATAGAAATATGTTCCCTAATTACTCAACAACGTATACGCGAAACGACGTGTAGCGAGGCAACGTATAGTGGGGACACTCTCTCTCTCGCTCTCTCTCTCTCTCTCTCTCTCTCTATATATATATATATATATATATACCTTATGAACCTTATGTTGTTTCGTGCGTTGGTCTCTCTTCACACGGAGGTCAAGCTGGTGGCCCCGCCTTTTGGTCTGGCCTGGTGGAGGAGCGAGTTGCTTTCTTGCGCTCTCCACCGTACATAGCCAGGCACGCCCGGCTCATCTGGTACTGTCCTGAGCCAAGCATCCAGTCTTTTCTTGAAGACTTCAACTTTGACCCCCGTTACGTTTCTGAGGTCCTTAGGAAGCTGGGTGAAAAGTCTTGGCCCCCTGACAACCAAGCTATTTTCCTTCAGGGTTGAGGAGGTCCCTTGTCGGGCCTTTAATTTGGGAACACTACACATTCTGCCTTTCCTATTTTCCAGTGTTGTTTGAATGGTAATTGGGTTTAGTTTTAGGTTTGGTACCAGTTTTTCGATCATTTTCCATATGTAGATTATGATGTACCTCTCTCTTCTTTCCAGTGAGTACAGATTTAGTTTACGTAGTCTTTCCCAGTAGTTGAGTTCTTTGCAGCCATCAATCTTGGCTGTGAAATGCCTTTGCGTTTCTTCTAGTTTATTAGTTTCTTCCTTTTTATATGGGACGTCAAAACTGAGCAGTATTCAAGTTTTGGTATAATTAGTGTTTTTAGCAGGGGAATCATTAATGTCCTGTCCCTTCTCTTGAACGTTCTTAGAACCTGTCCGGCGACTCTTTTTGCTTTATTTATCGCTATCTGATTTTGTGTTTCGAATTTCGCATCATCTGTCATTATTATCCCGAGATCAATCGCTTTCATGCTTCTCTGAATTTCCTGTCTATCTGGAGCATAATATGCAGTCTGTTTAAGTTCTTCTTTTCTACCATATCTCAAGAGCTGAAATTTCTCGGCGTTGAATGACATGTTGTTGTCTTCTGACCATTTCTATATTTTGTTCGTGTCCCTCTGCAAGGCATCCACGTCATATACATCGCTGATTTTTCTGCTGATCTTTGTATCGTCTGCAAAGGATGTTACTATACTATTGCTGTTTACTCCGCTGTCTATGTCTGTTAGCATGATAATGAACAGGAGTGGGGCCAGTACTGTCCCTGGTGGTACTTGTCCCTTGTCTCCGCAGATCATTATATTGGGGGATGGAGGGGTTATGGCCTTTATTAGCTTTCTAATGTCATCAATGGCCTCCGAGAATTTTTCGGTTGGGGTGCTTGGAGGTCTATAGATGACTATTACTATCAAGTTTAGTTTTTCTATTTTCACTGCTAGGAGTTCCACATAGCTGTTTGATTTACTTATTATCGTCTCTGTCATATGACCTTCCTGTACATATATAGCACAGCCACCTTTCCGTTCGTCGTTCTATCCGCTCTTAGTAAGTTGAAGCCCTCTATATTTATCTCTTTCTTATCAATACAATGTTCGCAGTTTTCACAATTTCCTTGGCAATCTTTAAGTGAGTTTCTGTGAGGCATGCGATGTCCGCCCTTGTTTCGTCCATAAATCCTTTCAGGTACGAAACCTTATTGAGTGATTGGTTTGGTCTTATTCCTTGAATATTAGCCAGGACAATTTTTATGTTCTCTGTTTTTCGTTGCCCCTTGTGCATTTCAAGTTCGTTTTCCTTCGATATCGCTTGATTCGTTGCTCTATGATCCTCCGAAAGAGATCCGTTTCCTCCTACTTGTATTGGTAGCTTCTTGCCCGGTAGCGATTTGGCTCGGGGGTTTCCAGCTGTGTCAACTGCATGTGGATGACATTTAGCATTCGTAAGGTGTCTGAGATGTTGAAAAAATTTTCTTGTTCGCTTATTGTTCCTATTGTTGTTCCTATTGTTGTTCCTATTGTTATTTTTATTCCTATTGTCATTTAAACTTTTTCCTTTGTTCGTTGAGTCCGTCGGGAGATGTTGATAGTAGCACTTATTCCCGAATTTGCAGGTTCCATATTTTGCGTAAGTTCTGCAAATGTCCGGGTGGTAGAATTTACATCCGTCTCCAAATTTACAATGACCATTATTATAAAAGAAATTGCATATTGGGTGATGTTCATATATACATTGTCCTCTTTTAAATCTGCAATTATCTTTTATATAATACCTGCATATAATTCCTTCCCCATATTTACTCTTGGCTTTTGTTTCTTGCTCCTTATTGGGGGACAGTTTTACTTCGTTTGCTTGACTGCCCTCTTGTCTTGTCCTATTTGTGCTATTTGTGCTAGTTGTGTTTGTGTCCTTCGTTGCCCTTATGCTGTGTGTTGTCTTTACACTCTTTGTCGCCTGTGTGTTTTCGGCCTCGTTTTGTGACGGTATTTGAATTTTTTCTATTTCGCCTTTCTCCGTTTCTTCCGTTTTCCACTGTTCTTTGTTTCCACTTTCCTCTTTCATTCTCTTCTCGTAGTCTCTTTCTGCTTTAAATACCGTAAAAGAGTTTAATTCGGTCAAGCAGTTCTCGCAGAAATTTTTTATCCCATTAAACTGCTTTGCGTTCGTTATAAGGGAGATGTTTTTCATCTCCCATTCTAGGCATTTAAAATCAAAAAGTAGCTGACAAAAATCGCACCTCATCGCCTCTGTCTCATCCGTTGCAGCTTTACAGATACCACAGAGTTGCAGGTATGCATTAATTTCCATGTTGGTGAAGTGACTCAAAAAGGGGGTATTATGGGAGGTATTGGGTGGGGGATGACTCAAGCTGTGTGAGGGAAAGAATTTTCCGTTACTCCAGGGTAGGGGATGTGGCACGCTGTATACTTCTCACTGATTGGTCCTCTCGACTGTGGCTGCGGGGGATAATGGGGGGATATTTGCGGGCACTTCAAAAACAAAACTTTACTCACAAAGAGACTCGGAAAAAAACACAAAAACATATGCTGTATATATTAATTCACTTTGTTTTTATCTACTTTTTAGGTATACGCCGCGATTTTTACTGTTTTAAAAAGAAATACCGCTATGCACTATCAATTCACTCACAATATCGGCACCGTTTCAAACTGATTAACTGCAGGATTTTTACTGTAATACCGCTTTTATTCGGACTTCGATCGAAACACGTGTAACCGCCACAACAGCAAAACAATATATATATATATATATATATATATATATATATATATATATATATATATAGGGTGTCTCAAATGTCACTCCTTATTTTGAAATTCTTATTGCTCCTAAACGAAAAGGGATATGAAAACATTCTTCAACTGAAATAAAGCTTATTTATTACCGATTACTTTATTACAAAATTGAAATGTTAATACAAAGTTAAAGTTCAACGTAGGCTCCAGCATTGTCCACACACTTCTGTACCCTCACCGGTACATTTTCAACAGATTTTTCAAGAAGTTACTTGGTACATTACTAAGAACTGTAAAGAACATCAAGAATTTTGTTTTCAAGTTCATCACTGGTCCTTGGTTTTGATTTGTACACTTCTTCTTTAGCCCAGTCCCACAGAAAGAAGTCGCATGGCGTTAAATCTGGACTTCGAGCAGACCATTCCGTTGGCCCTCGTTGACCTAACCACCATCCGGAGAAGTGGTTATCTAACTAGGTACGAACAGTTAATGCAAAATGTGGTGGAGCCCCATCTTGCATGAAGAGCAATTCTCCAGCATCTTCCCACTCAGGTTACAGAAGTGTGTGGACAATGCTGGAGCCTATGTTGACCTTTAATTTTGTATTAATGCTTTTCAATTTTGTAATAAAGTAAACGGTAATAAATAAGCTTGAGTTCAGTTAAAGAAATTTTTTCGTATCTCTTTTCGTTTAGGAGCAATATGAATTTCAAAATAGGGAGTGCTTTTCAGACAGACTATATATAGCCAAAAAACTATTACCTAACTTCTGAAAAAATATTGTGGCTCACCCTCTATATTGATCTTACCACTGAGGCCGTATGTTGTACCCATACTTTTACTCTTTCAAACGCCGGCTTTGAATCTAGATTCAACGCCCCAGGAGTAGAGGTTCAGGCTCACAACTGGAGGGAGGTATCAGAATACGGTGCTCAATTGAAAGGCGGTCAAAGTCAGCAACTGATACTTTCAGATGACAGTCAGTTTCTCCATAAATAATTAATTTTTCTATTTTTTACATAAAGCAATTAATTTATTTCCTTTTTCACTTCAGACCATCATTCTGCTATAGTTGGTGAACAAGTTATAACATAATGAAATACTCTTTGGAAGATGAAGCATCGATATCGAACTTGCGTCAGGAGAAACACTGCGGTGCAAAACGAATGAAGAAAGGGTTTCCAAATAAACGATGGACAATACCTGGACTTCAATATCTCATAGAGAAAATCGATATCGCAAGGTCGACCAAACCAAAAGAAGGCAGTGGAGGGCCAAAAACATCACGTACTGAGGAAAATATTGACACGGTTTCATCCATGATATGCAGTCAAGAAGAACGGCCCAACACCCACAAGTCCGTTAGAGAAATTTCAAAAACTACTGGTATTTTTCGTTCTTGTGTTCGTCGTATAGTAAAAGATGATCTGGGTCTTAAATGTTTTAAAAGAGTCGAAGTTCATAAGCTCTCTGCATCAAATAAGCAAGCAAGAGTTGAAAAATGTCGTGCTCTGTTAGATCGATTCCCAGATAGGGAAGTGTCGAAAATATGGTTCAGCGACGAGAAGACCTTTATGGTTGCTTCAACAATAAACATACAAAATGACGGAAGACAGGACAAAAATAAATCTGTCAGTCTAGATCAACTTTGCAGGGAACGTCTGAATTTTTCTCAAAAAGTCATGGTTTCCATCTTTATTTCAAAGTTAGGGAAGTCAGAGATTGTTTTTGTTGATCAAAATGCCAAAATCACTGCTGCTTATTACGAAGAAAAAATCCTTGATGCAGTACTGCTGTCGATAAGGTAGAAGTCAAGGTTGCAAACGTGCATTGATAATGGAGGAGGGCACATTCCGCATAATCTTGGACTCAACTAGGTAACTGTATAGAAAGAGAAAGTTTTTCTACCCGTTTTTATAACAACGAATTACAAAATAATGGTTACAGTTAGCAAAAATCCAACTTCACCACAAGATAGACCATGTAATTCTGTACAGGACACATATATTGATTGTACAAATAACATATATATATATATATATATATATATATATATATATATATATATATATATATATGATGAATTTCACAATTAAATACGTAAAATGAATGAATGAATGATGCAAACCCACAACCCACAACCCACCTCCTGAAGACGAAAACTTCTGAATACACGAAAGACCTTGGAATCATTTTTCATTTGCCTTGTGGGTTTGCATCATATACAGTATATATGTATACACACACACACACACACACACACACACACACACACACACACACACACACACAAAATTTATATCCAGGTAGTTTACTGAAGGAAACTTTTTGTTTTTACACGAGGAACTTTCTACTCAAAATATTTTTGTAATTTTCTAAAAATTAGAAGTCTGTATGATTGTGACTTATAAAACAATAATTTATTTATAATAGAGGGTGATCGAAAATCTCCTATCTCCTATTTTCTGAAATAATGATATCTCTATTTTATTTTCTACAGGCCATAGATCATGATGGATGTAGTAGGGGCACTCAATATATTTTCCCCACCCCTTTTTCTTACCTAAATAATAGGCCATGGGGCTGAAATGCCTTTTGGGCCGTAAGTTTCAAATTTCTGCGATTCACATAACAGGATTTTTCCAGTTTGAACCTTCCCCCGCTTGTATAAAACCGCTTTTAAACGCCCTACTATAAAACCGATGATTAACGCAGTTTCGAAAATGGAGTCTGACAGTTATGTGAGTCATAAACAGAGAGCTGTTATCGAGTTCTTAAGCGCAGAGAAGGAAACAGTTTGAAATATTCACAAAAGTCTACAAAATGTTTACGGAAATGCTGTTGTTGATCGAAGCACAGTTGGACGCTGGTCTAAATGTGTGAGATCATCGGAGAGAAGGACAGCCAGCTCCGATGATGAGCCACGCAGCGGTCTCCCGGCATCGGCTAGGGATTAGTGAAGGAAGTGTAAATACGATAATTCAGCAATGGGATACTCAAAAGTGTGTTCACAGTTTGTTCCTCTCGAACTGACTTAAGATCACAAAGCCCAAAGAAAGGAAATTGCTTCTGAGTCGTTGGTTCAATACGAGACAGAAGGGGATGACTTCCTTTCACGAATTGTGACTGGGGGTGAGACTTGGGTACACCACTTTGAACTTGAAACAAAACGCCAATCCATGGAGTGGCATCAACCAGACTCCCACGCAAGAAAAAATTTCAAAATGGGTCACTCTGCAGGAAGGGTTATGGCCACTATATTCTGGGACATAAAAAGCGGTGATTCTGGCTATACTCCAGAGACGTATAAAGCGAGTTCGACCCGAGAGAAAACTGGAAGACGTCCTTCTTTTGCACGATAACGCAATACCACACAACAGTTTGCAAACAAGAGAGGCCATCACAAAAATGCGCTTGACTTTGTTATCCCACCCTCCATACAGCCTGGATCTGGCACCTTCAGACTTCCATTTGTTTGGGCCAATGAAGGATGCTATTCGTGGAAGAAAGTTTCATTGACGATGTGGTTGTTGAGGAGGTTAAGAGGTCGCTCCAGCGGAAGCCAGCGGACTTTTACCAGCAAGGAATAAAGACCCTTGTTTTGAGGTGGAGGAAAGCCTTAGAAAAGGATGGAGACTATGTGGAAAAATAAGAACTTGTAAAAACGGTATGTAACTACTTGTGTACAAAAATTTCTGGAACTTACAAGGAAACTTGGAAAGAAAAAAAAAGGTGGGGCAAAATATATTGAGTGGCACTTGTACAAGAACGTGTAATGGTAGTAACACTACATATTCAAGTGAAGAAGCACAAAGAAATTTGAGAAAAATTCGAAAGATTTTACAAACCAGGACCTACAGACAAATCAATTCGAGAGCTGGTCAATAAATTTAAAAGAACAGGATCTGTTCATGATGAGGCAAGATCTGGACGTTCAGGTACCTCTCAAGAAAATGTCGAATTGGTAAGAGATGCCTTTGAAACAAATCCTAGAATGTCAACTCGCACAGCATCACGTAGACTGATCATACCAAAAACGACTGTTCTAAGGATTTTAAAAATCAACAGTAAAAAAGAAAAGTTACCATATTCAAGTGCTACATTAATTACACGAAGAGGATTATCCAAGACAGTCGCCATGTGCATAGAATTGATTGAAAAAAATCATACCGAAAACTTTTTAAACCATATTCTCTTCAGCGATGAGGTGACATTCCACACATGCGGAAAGGTTAATCGACGTAAGTTCCGTATCTGAGCTAGTGAAAAGCCAACCGAGTTGTACGAATGGGAGAGAGATTCTCCTAAAGTTAATGTCTGGTTGGGTATGACAAGATGGAAGATTTACGGCCCTTTTTCTTTGCAGAAGCTACGGGTAACAGGGCCAATTTATCTTGACATACTTCAGCAGTTTCTTGAACTCCAGCTTCGTTCAGATGGTATTCTTGACATTGTTGTCTTTCAAAAAAGATGGAGCTCCATGTCACTATGCAAACAGCGTTCGGGCGTACCTTGATGATGTCTTACCAAATTGCTGGATTGGGCGTGGTGGAAACAGGCCCTGGGCAGCACGATCTCCAGATTTAACACCATGAGACTTCTTTTCGTGGGGCTTTACAAAGTCTAAGGTTTACAAAACAAGAGTTACAGACCTGCAGGATCTGCGAACCTGAGATCTGCGATCTGTCGCGACAGTCGCTAAAATAACCCAGAGATGCTTGAAAATGTGTTCCGCAATACAGTTGAGCGATCTGAAATTTGCAGAGACACTGATGGTGCTCACGTCGAATCTTAGACCTAAACTTGATAATAAATATACATCTACAGTAATTATGTTACTACGTTTTTATCCTAAAATACTATTATTTCAGAATCATAGATAGGAACTTTTGGACCACCCTGTACATTAAAATCTATCATGCATCAAACTTGATACTTTTTTCAGAAATAGTATTACTTCACACCCTTTATTGCAGTTAACAAAAGGGTAACATTTATTTAATCATGCGAAGAAGAAATTAAGGCATTTTTCGAATGAATATTGTAATGGATTATTATTTTCTTCCTTCTATAGGGGATTACTGGTCATCTGAATGTGACCTTGGGGTGCCTTTTACCGCACATATAATACTTTTGAAGAGTTATAAAGAAATGAGGTATTTATTGCATTTCTATAATAATTCTCTGATGAAAGAACGAAATGATCCATTACACGAAAATTATTTCAAAATTAGACATGAAACAGATACTTTTAATAACAAATTTCAGTCCTGCGTATATCTATCAAAAATGTCAATCAATTGGTGAGCACATGTAAAGTTCAAAAGACACAATATACTTCTGGAGTATGCGGAGTAGTAGCTTCCTCGAAACTCGCTCTTTTCGACGTAGTGCTAACTATAGGTTCATTACTTTAATGCAGTAGTTTTCAAAGTCTGGGTCGCGAAATATTAATCAGTGGGTCACGAGATGTGTAGAAAATTCTTTCTTCAAAGCAGTTATTTGAAATTAATACAAAATAGTTACTTAAAATTGGTACGTAAAACGAACTGTCTCATTTTTATGTAATGTATTTGTACTGTATTTAAAATGTTTTTCAGATAACTTCGATGTCTAGTTATTACTTGAAGTGAAATGTTTAAAGCTAGTATGTGAATTTTTGAGGACATTTGTCGGAAGATATTATTGTTTTGGCTGGCGGGGTGTTTTTCTTCCACTGGGTCGTGAGAAAAAAGTTTGATAAACATTGCTTTAATAAACCTACAGCATTTCCCTCTTAATTGATTTGTACCAAATTTTGAGAAAGAGTAGAAAGTACGCACCATAGCTGTTACAAAAAGTTTATTTACATCCGAGTGTTCCCATGTAGGAGTAGCTACAGGGAAATGCTATTGTCTGTAATTCCAAATTTGCAGTATAACCCTACATACATTTCTTAAATGTAACATTTTACCTTACTATGGTTTTGAGATTTTATTAAAATACTAATTAAAATAGCTTTCTTGGACACTTCAGAATTTATATAACAGTCGCCTGCGAATATAAACAAAACTGTAAAGGAAGAGGGAAACTGTTCTTTTCTTCGGGATTTATATGATTTTGGCGTTGCAAAGGCAAAAATGAAAACATGTAAGTGATTTTAGATATTATTTCGATATTTTTACATTGGATCACAGCGAGGACCGACCGCGGAGCGTGCAAAGCACGCGTAACATCTTGATTCGCGAGGGAAACAAGCGCGTGTAGTTATTATTATTATTATTATTATTGTTATTTGTAGTAGTAGTAGTAGTAGTAGTAGTAGTAGTAGTAGCAGTAGTAATATTATTATGTGAGAGATAAATAAAGAATGAATATATTTGTACTGTATGTAGCATTTAAAATTTTAATCTGTTTTTAAAATTAAGACTTAAAGAAAGTTGGAAAAGGGTCATGAAGTTAAAAGAGAGTGAAGAAGAGAAAGGACTGGCAAGTAGTTAAGGAAAGACCCATAAAGTGTAGATTTAATGTACCAACCTGACATTTATTTAACTTTAGTAATAAGGGCAGTCAAGTTTATTATAAGAGAGTAATAATAAAATAAAATAAATTAGTCTCAATTTATTTTCACATTTTATATTTATATTAAAGTATTTTAATTTTGTGCATATATATATATATATATATATATATATATATATATATATATATAAAACACACACGAGGGCCACTCAATATATTTTGCCCCACCTTTTTTTTCTTTTCAATTTTCCTTGTAAGTTCCAGAAATTTTGTACACAAGTAGTTACATACCTTTTTTACATTTTTATTTTTCCACATAGTCTCCATCCTTTTCTACGGCTTTCCTCCACCTCGAAACAAGGGTCTATTTCTTGCTGGTAAAAGTCCGCTGGCTTCCGCTGGAGCCACCTCTTAACCTCCTCAACAACCTCATCGTCACTGAAACTTTCTTCCACGAATAGCATCCTTCATTGGCCCAAACAAATGGAAGTCTGAAGGTGCCAGATCCGGGCTGTATGGAGGGTGAGGTAACACAGTCAAGCGCATTTTTGTGATGGCCTCTCTTGTTTGCAAACTGTTGTGTGGTCTTGCGTTATCGTTTCTAATGGAATATTGATGCTGTTTTACACGCGTGCGCAAATCCTTTCCCGTCTGTCCAATGTAAAAGGAATCACCAATTTTATAGATAATCCCTGCATTATTGGTAGGACTATTTTCTACTATGATATTTTTCACAGTAGTGTCATATGAAAATACTACATTAATATTCAAAAGTTTAAGTACATTAGCAATGCCTAAAAAGCCTGGGAAAAATGGAAATACTAAAATATCCTTCGACAAAGTGCGAGGGTTATTATTCACAGGATAGAAAGTTCGTTTTGCCTTGTAAAGACAAGATTCCAAAAACGCAGGTGTGTAACACAAATCACTTCCAATACTATTGATTTTTTCTAATTCGGCATCCATGTATTCCGGACTGGCGATCCTAAGAGCACAGAGAAACATTGAAGAAAATATGGCCCTCTTGATGGGGGTTTATGTCCGGAGTAAAAGTGTACGTAAGACATATTGTTTGTTTTTTCCAAAAAATACTAAACTTAAAACCTGGGCTTTCCAGATGTACACGTACGTTCAAAACGATAGATTGATCATTTTTGACGTTTGTTCATTGTTTCCAAAAGTGCCGATTGACGATATGCTTGATTTTCTCTCCCGAGAATTACATAAGGATGACCTGCCACTACCTGCACACATCGTTTTGGAACGCATTAAACTTAGCTTCAAAGAATGTAAATTCACTTTCTATAGCGAGTATTATCAACAGGTTTTTGGGATGGCAATGGGTAATCGTAATCCCTTGCCGCCCCTCGTCTCGATTATTTATTTGGAGTTTTTCGAAATTACTTACATTCCGCGAATCCTGAGGGTTGGCATCCCATGGTTGCGGTATGTCGACGATATTTTATGTATCTGACCCATGACTAGATGACGATGGTGTTGCAAGGGGTATGCAACTTGGAGTTACCCCCAAGCTGATCCCCCCAAAGGGGAGTGCCAACCTTTGTTGCCAACCCCAAAATGGGATTGCAAGGGGTATGCAACTTCGAGGGGGAGTTCTCCCCCAAGCTGAACCCCCCAAAGGGGCAGAAGAGAGGGATCCCCTATGGGGGAGAAGGTGGAATTGCCTCACCCCCCAAAGGAGCAGAAAGAGATAGAAGTAGAGGAAGGTAGAGGACCCAGAGCTGGGTGTTCAATCGGCCGATTGCCGAGCTCATATGAAGTCCGTCAGCCACCCGCCGCCTCTTATAGGGTCCCAAACAGCCAGTTAATTCATCAGCCAATAGAAGGCTGAGTTGCCAGATAGAGCCATGTGTTTAATTATTCCTTCAGCCAATCGGCTGCTGAATTGCCAGATAGCAACATTTATTTAATTATTCCTTACATTATTCAGCCATGTGGATGCTAAATACCACCATTTGTTTTAATTTATATTAGGGAAAGTTGCTAAATCCCACCATTTATTTATATGATGAGAGTTGCCAGGTACTGCCATTTATTTTAATTCGTTACCAAAGCAGATGAATCTTCTCCTTAATGAGAACTATTTATTTTAAAGGAAATTCTGTATATTAAATAAATAATTAGAATTTAAACACGCACATTCCTATACATACGACCGAATGACTAAATTATCCCATATATATTCATCCATTAACAAACTTAGAAGACCGATTTGACAAATAGCAACTAATTAATTATTGTTTTAGAAACAAATGATATAAAAGTGTTCAAGTATTAAATAAAACACCATTACATCGTTTTGTTTATTAATTAATGTTTATACAATGGGGTGTATATATGATCAAATAATAGGAAAAAAATATATAATCATACAAAGCATAGTATTAACCAAATATTAGAAAAATACATATTTATATTAATTATATATAATCGTACAAAACATGGAAAATATATAATCCTACAAAGCACAGTATTAATCAAATATTAGAAAAATATATAGTTATATTACCAAAAGTTATATTATCAAATATTAGTACAGGAAAATTATAGGTATATTAATTATATATAATTGTACAAAACATAGTATTAACCAAATATTAGAAAAATATTTATTTATATTAATTATATATAATCGTACAAAACGTAGTATTAGCAAAATATTACAGTAAAAATATATATATTGTCTTTACGTCCTACGGTACAAAACGGTAAATTCAATGCTGATTGATGCTACATCAACATCGGCATTACTCTGCTCGATGTGGTAAAACCGCTCAAGCATAACCTCGCCGCTTAACTGATACGGCGGTTTATATTCGATGTAAAAGGCTTTCAAAACATTCAACACTATTTTTGTACCCACTTTACACTCGGCAGGTAAGTTGTCTTTAAGCGCCACTAGAACGCAATCAAAAGCACGCGCAAAAACATCATCGTTAACTATGTCATTAAATACAAGCTTATAATCATGCCTTTACAATCGAGAGTTTTTTCTTAACGTACCGAACTTTTCAATCGTGAACTCTTCTTCACCCGGTATAGCAGCAATTGAAATAATCTTCCAAGTCGTAACGGCAGCTATCTACTATATACAGGTACAGTTCTTCAGGATGAACAATGTAGGCGAGCTCAGCTCTGTACCTCTCAAGCGTTTTGTACCAAAGCTCGGGATATTTCGAAGAGTCTAAGCCTTTTAAATACGCATCCAGAGATAGTCCGTTCTCTCCCTGCTCATTCCTCATTCAACAAATCCGTCAAGCAGAGCGGTGTAAGCGTATTCAACTATTGTGTCAAAGTAAATCATGTCTGAGATACGTGTGTCTAATATAGGCTTCAGCTTACGGAATCCAACGATCTCAAACATTCTGTCGAGGATGAAATGGTTTCGTGTAGGAACAAGCACGCCATTATCAGCTGTGTTCTTCCACATCAGTCGTATATCGACGCATGGTTGATTGTTATTTACACTCAATGTACCAACAACGGTATATGAGGAGGCTTCACTAATCACCTCTCGTATTATACCTACGTCAGCTGGTATTTTTTTAGCGGTCCTCAGCCCACCTCTCAACTACCACGAACATTTTATGCATCTCTTCAAGATTTAAATAAATAACGTTGCGTTTGCTCGCAGGTCTACTGTTCGTTTCAAGCACACAGTTAATGGTGCCAGTTTCTCGCCTGAATACGCGCAATGACTTCGTCACGGAGACGTCGTACGAGGCGTTGAGAATGCTCCTCAAAGGTAGTTCCATCGTATTTATACAGCTCGAGATGACTATGGCACAACCACTCGGCGCAAGCTCTGATAAGACTATGAGCCGCATGAGGCACGCAGGTAGGTAGGAAGGGGCCGACGAGGGGGGGGTGACTCACCCTGATGATACATGAATGGGTTTGTTCGAACTGGTATGATCCGTGAGGTGCGAGTCGCACCGATGAAACGTGTGCGGCACTGACCCAACATGAATTGTTGTACCCCAAGAATTAATTTCGGTTTTAACGTTTTATCACTCCCACTCCCCTGAATACGCACCAGACAGTTTCCCTCAGGGTAAATTTCACGAGCTAAACACATTTTATAATGTTTCATCTCTCTTAAACATCATCACAATCCGGCGCACTATTTGAGAGAAACATATGCCCATATTTTTCCTTTTTGTGTAACAGACGATACTCATCTCTAAAGTCTGCTAAAAACCCACGCCGCAGGGCACTAGCCACAATCTCATTACGACATAATACTGCTTATCACACCACCCATCAATAAGATGGGTGAGAGTTTATAAAGCTTAGGTCTATAGCATACTTCAATACACCGTCTGTGCAACGAAAGCCTACAACGCTCTCACCACAATAACCATAGAGTATTTGTACATCTTTCTCCTTCGCACGATCCAATGTGGTTTTAAAAGAGGCAAAGGAGGGGGAAATAGGAAGTTTTTCACTATCCACTATATCTTGAAACTGCTGAATACCATTTCATAAACATTGAACAAGCAATATTAAAGGTTGTCATTACTATTTTTCTTCCACGCGAGAGAATACACGTCCGAGCTCAAGGGTATACAGAGGTCGACTGAAAACGCAGGGACAGAGGCCTGCTCAAGCTACGGCATGAATCACCCCGCCGGTCTTGCAGGGGGCGGGGCTTAACCTTTTCTGTACAATTTAGGGTGGATCGATTTTACATTTTTTTCGATTTCCCTATTCTAATAGAGACAAAAACTTGCGCATGCATGAGAAAATAGCCTCTGCAAAATTTGAGCTTAATAGGTAATCATCTTCTGCCCCCGGCAGAGCGATGAAAATCATATTTTAGTAGTCAAAAACGTATTTTTCTTATAATTTTTAAAATATTTCAATATGCAGCAAAATTATTCCTAATAACTATAAAGTCGATGAAAAAGACCTCATATGATCGTTTTTCCAAGCGCGTTGTCCTACGTTAATATCTTTTGCCCCCGGCAACAACGTCAAATGTTGAAAAAATAGGTAATTTATATACATATTTTCAGATCGCCTCTTTGTCTTAAATAATGCATTTATATATTTCCCATAGCATTTATATCGTTGCTTAGGCATGAAATAACACACACGCAAAATTTCATGACTAGAGTAATAACTTCTGTCCCCGAGAAAAGTCTAAATGTGGATTATAATTACGTTAATGCTATGTTATAAGTACGATAAGTACTAAGTACAGCTCCTCGCTTGCTAATTTTATAAAATTAGCAACCCAGAACTCACCACGAGGAGGTGGCTGTACGTCGAGTTCCACCCTATCCAGCCCCAACCACCCTTCCTTTGGCTGCATGTCGATTTACATGCGGTAATCTTTCTTAGAATCAAATCGTGGAATTTTTGTTCGGGAGTGAAGACGGGAGAGGATGAATCCGTCTCTCTCTTCTATTCCACATACACTGGCAGAGGCTTCGGTTACTAATTTGATGAGTCTCTCGACCGCTTGAGTATGACAAGGGAATAGTGGGATCAGTCCATCAGGCTGGTCTCCCGTCTCAACAAACTCTTTTATTCGAGTATCAGGTATTGTTTTTGTAACTGGGGGTTCGGTCACCTCAGCCGTTTGCCAGTTGATCATTTCGTAATAGTTTTGACTATCGTAGAGCAGCTCAGGCATGGCGAAGGCTCGAATTTCCCCCGCTGGTGATTGTTTTGATCGTGCTTTTAATATTCTTCTCCATCCCAATTCTCTTATGTGTTGCTCATCGGCATGTAGCATGGAGATCAAAATAATTTCTGGGTGAGCAAAGAAAGAATTTCTACGGAGGACTTTGTTGGCGATTGTCTTAGATCTTTGAGGCATGGTCTGAAAGAGACGCATCATTTCGAAAAAATGTTTTGCGCCCTCTGTGAAACTGGAGTTTTTCTTTATCTTAAACCAAATTGGTGCGTAAACTGTCATAATGAATCGCACAATTTCGTTGAAGGTGCTGGAGGGTTCACTGGTTGAAACATAGAGGCGCAGAAATCTATTTGCTGTTGTCAGCCACCTGGAATGCGCCATCTTACCTGGATTTCGAGCCGCGAGAGCTGAAGAGCAGCTACCGCTCGACACTGCTCTGTAGATGCCTAACAAATATTTTTGGTCAGTGCTCAACTCGGCATCATCTATGTCAATGTCGGGAGATGGAATGGCATCGAATTCTGTAATTGGAAGTTTTTCGCAGTCGTTCAGTTGTTTTCCAACTGGTCCAGTAAAGCCCATTGGCCCAGTTGTTTTGCCGTCCAAGTCTTGAATGAGGTGTCGCAGTGATAATTCATTACCGTGTAATAGGCATATGATCCACTGAACTGGCCTTTGTAGTTTCATTTCAATCATACGAATGGCTCCACCCTTTCGACCCGTGTTCACTGCGGTACCATCACAGCCGATAGCCACAATGTCGTCCGTGCTAATATTGTTAGTCTCTAGAAAGTTGATGATACCTGATGTTATTGCAGTGGCAGAACCTGATGCAGGAGTGAAATGCCCCGTGTACTGGGATTCTGGTTCTTGAACTAAAACTATATGCTCTTCTACCACAGTCCTTCTATGCTTCACATTGTCTATTTCTTCTTGTGTCATTGTTTTATCTTTACGTCCGTCAAAGAAAATGCCCTGTAATGGTAGCGTGATCTTGTCATCTTGCTGATGCTCAGAACGAACTCTTTTTCTGGCTCTTCTTATCTTATTTCGATCAATCACTGAACTGACATCATCTTCTCGTATCCAGCCAACATCCTCTAACAACGAAGAAGCAATAAATGAAGCAGCTCTGTCTGAGACGCCCGTACGATCACAAGCTTCAGCAAGTACCTGGAGTTTCATTCGTGTTTTTTCCTTCATGTCATGTTTATCTTTCGGTGTTAGTTCATACGATGACGATGATTCTAAAGATGTATCCTCGGTTTCACTAGAGGCTGACGAAGAAGGTTGTTCTTGAGAAGTTTCTTGTCGTTTACTAGTCGACGGCTCTTGATGTTCTGCTATTCCTTTTTGTTTCAATATCGCCAATCTTCTTGCAAGAGTCATCTCGTTTTTATTTGTTGTTTCAACATCCAAAGTTCCTATTGCCATTGTGCGATCACTTCTTTGGTCGAGTAAAAACTGTTGCTCTTTCACTGGTACTCGTCGTTCACGAGGGCAGCTGCATTTTGTCAAATCAGGGCATTTACAAGCCGATATGTCAAATAAGGTGGTCTTAGTTGATTTCTTGAAGGCCTCAAGATTTTTCTGTAACGATTCGTTCTTCTTTTTCGCGTTCAGTGATTTGATGATGTTAGCCATTTTATCACGACAACTTTTCAACATTTGATTTATCCGTGCTGTCGAAACTGTTGGAATGGAAGCTAATTTCCACAAGTATTCCAGTCTCTCCGTGACCACAGCGGCGATGGCTTTGAATGGAGGTTCCTTCTTTGATGATCTCAACTCAGTTCTCACATGATGGTAGTATTGCATCACATCTTCACATGTGGGAAAACATCGCAAATTCAAATCTTTCCCAGCACCAAATATTGGACACGTAACCGATCTTCTAGTTGTAGCGGTAGCCATCCTGTAAAGATTAAAGAATAATGTATTGTTCTGTTACGCAATAAAATCGAAAAAAACTGAGTTATGAGAAAAACAAACAAGGATATGAGCAGAGACATTGAGCACACTGAGGACTCTGAGTGAGGAGCCCCACACACACACACACACACACACTGAGGACTCTAGGAGCCAGCTGCAAAATACACACCTGCCTTCGCCGCTGTCAAAAGGCAACTGAGGGAACTGCGCAGTGCGTACTGGCGCGTCAGTGGCAGCTGCTGCTGGCAGCACTCACCAGAGATGACCTTTAAACCCTAGCCTAGAGTCATAAAATTTTGCGTGTGTGTTATTTCATGCCTAAGCAACGATATAAATGCTATGGGAAATATATAAATGCATTATTTAAGACAAAGAGCCGATCTGAAAATATGTATATAAATTACCTATTTTTTCAACATTTGACGTTGTTCCCGGGGGCAAAAGATATTAACGTAGGACAACGCGCTTGGAAAAACGATCATATGAGGTCTTTTTCATCGACTTTATAGTTATTAGGAATAATTTTGCTGCATATTGAAAATTTTTAAAAATTATAAGAAAAATACGTTTTTGACTACTAAAATATGATTTTCATCGCTCTGCCGGGGGCAGAAGATGATTACCTATTAAGCTACGATTTTGCAGAGGCTATTTTCTCATGCATGCGCAAGTTTTTGTCTCTATTAGAATATGGAAATCGAAAAAAATGTAAAATCGATCCACCCTACGCAAAGTGAAAAGCAAGTTGAAGCACGATTTATTTAATAAACGAAATATTCAAGGTGTACATATTTGCAAATACGTGCAATAAATAAGTTAACAATAGACACATCAAAGATTGTTCTCAATACATATCTATTTACAAATACGTCTGATGAATAAGTTAGCAATAGGCCCATCAAAGTTTATGGCAACCAAAAGGCACGGTATCATAGGTACCACGTAACTCGTAACGTTTCCTATAGGTGTTACGGCACACCTTCGTTCCCCTAAGTTTCTTCACACACCTCAGCTTCTGCGCCCGAAAATTGTGAGTGCCTACAATTAGCTGGGGAGGTCGTTCGCCCTCATCATCGGCCAAACATACTAGATCCTTCAACGAATCAAAGTTAACGACCTGTCGATTCGCTTGGTTAAGCGTGATACCCTTTGCCTTCACGATATATTTCGTTTCATTCCCTATCCTCACCCGTACCCCATAAGTTTTTGGACCTGTTGAGACAAAAGAGTCGGCGTATGCATTGTCCCCATACTCGTCCTTGATCTCATCAGTGAGCTCGCCGAGGAACTCCCCAATAGCAGGCATGTATTCACCACTCCTCGCTGTGAATATCACGCTATCTGTATCGGCATACAATGCTCTCCGCCCAAGAGAATGCAATAGACCCCAAAGTTTCATGAGGGCGTAGGCTGTTGTGAAGCTGGCTGCAGGAGTGTTTGTAACCCTTGAGGTATCTGTGGCCAATTTAGTGTTGTTGTACTTTATTATGTAAGTATTACCTACATTCACGATCTCCATGAACTCTTTATCGGGTGCGTTGGCATAATCCCAGACTTCGCTATAGCTTTGTGCCAAATGAACGTTCCCCTTGCCAGTATTCTGTGCAAATTTTCCCCATAGACTGTTTAGACACAACTTTGCACTAAAGCGCTTGCCAGGATTCTTTGCAATTTGGGCACGTTCAAGTTGTATACCTTCGTGGTCGCCGTAACGATGAATATAGGCAGACTTTTCATCCTCGGTATCAACTCCTCGCGGATACCCTGATGCCTCAACCTTATCCTTCAAAAATGCGTTTATATACGGTGTGAAAAGGTTGGGTAGCTTCTGAAACCTCCACACTTCGTGTATCTTCAGTATTCTATACCCATGGCGTACGGCTAGGGCCAGCTCAGGACTTGTATATACGCCTCTGATCTTACACTGGTGAGGTATATGGTCACAATCACCGTTATTCTCTTCCGCGCACTTCTCGCACAGGGGAAACATGAGCTTCTGGTCGATGACGACGGGTAAGATCGGCATCCATACATCGTTAGGGTAGAGCATGTCTACGAAAGAGAGCCCAAAGTAGCGATCATATAAATTTCTTGAAAATTCGTCGATGGAGGGCAGGTTAGGTCCCACCAGTTTCTCAGGCGCGCCCAAGGGGTAAGGGTTGTTCTTCATTACGTATGGGTATAAAGAACAGAAATCGTAGTAGTGAAGTTTCACACTCTCCGTAGGTGGAAAGTATAGCTTGAAGGGATTTGTACGCCCACCGAACAAGCTATCACCGCATTTGACAGGATCCAGTACCATTGAACGCTTGATCGTGTTTATTTCCTCACGGTACGCCTCGTCTGTCTCCATCCGTGCGTCATATTCATGCTCCCACAAGACTTTGTGAGTGAACTGGACCCTATAAGTTGATCGCGGGTGCGGGTCCATGCAAGACAGTCGGCGGGAGATCTACCGTGGATATCTCCGGCGATTCCGCACTCAGGACTGGGGCATCCACACCACCAGCATCCGTTAAAGGAGTACACAGTCTTCACGCCAGTGACGGTTTTCACTTAGTCCATCAACCCAAAAAACACGACCATTAATCTTAATGGGTAATTCACCCGTGTTGCGGGCGTGCTATATGTATACACCTGTCTGTTGTTGTAGGTGTAAGAGCAGGTAAATACCCTTGTGACCATAACTGCGGGGGTTGTTTCTGTGAATAATGGCTAAGGTGGCTTTAGGCATGAAGTTATTCTTGAACACCGTAAAACATAATGACGCGATGGTGGTTGCGACTTGCAGCGGATCGCATTTGAAACGGCCTATGTACATCAATCACGCAATAACGCTCGCATTCATCAGCTATATTATAAGGATTACGTTCATTAAAACTGTTGTAGTATCGATCAAAGTCTTCACGTTCATCTACACTCATACAATCATAATTAAAATAATGTTTGGGTGGAGGATGGCCTACGTAGTTTAAAGTCTCGCTAGTGAGGAATGTTTAAGGGAAGTATCCTTTTGAAACTTCAGCTGCTACCCCCATCACCTTGGGTAGCTTTGCTAATTTACAAGGTGTGAATAATAAAGTGTCTTTAAATTGTACATTACCGCTTATTTGCATCTGTATTAATTTGTTGCCTCTTTTCAATGAGTCACCAGTAAATATCTCAGATGACTCGTGCTCAAGCAACTCCTTATAAAGGAACTGCGTGTCAAACTTCCCCGTTATGGGCGAGAACATACCCAGTCATTTTTTTGAACTTTTCGGCCAACTTGACAATATAAGATACAAATAGTTTCACAGGGCTATCGTCGACATTCGTTTTAAAAACGTTTGTCCGTTTACCACATTTGCGGCGCTCATCACACTCGATCTCCATACACTCATCACAGATAGTTTGGCTCACAAGTAAATGTGGAATTACCTCTTTGGTTTCAGCATTCGTGTATGTTTCTATATCGTAGAAACATACAGTAGTATACAGTCTTTCATATAACATACATGCTTTACTCCATCCGCCTTATATTCCTCCTGGCATGTAGGACAGTGAATTTCGTCACATTTGTGCTTGAACTCGCCGCTACCATTCAAGGTGTGAAACATACCACATTCACAGATTCTTTCTCCTGCATGTGCCAACTGATTTATGGAGCTCAAATCAGCTATTATTGAAAAATGTGCATCTACACAAAATACAATCCCTCATCTCAGCTTCAACTACACGGCTTTCACATTTGGGACTTTTACACTGCTCACATACCATGTGACAATCTTTATAATGTTTCATTATGTCATCCGCAAACTCGATACACCCCTTGCACAAACCATGATGTCGTCCATATTTTCGACTTTTGTCATAACTCGCGTAAGGCCACCTTATATTACGGATGGGGAGATATGTTGTCCCTGACAATCCTAAAATAAGTAGGGGTCTTGTACGATCTCTCACACAGCTTTTAAAAAAGTACACAGTTCTGCGACGATTATCCAGTCCAAATACAACTATACGAACATTCATTTCCTGCTCTACCCTTCTCAGCTCTTCAGGCCCCATAGCACAGTCAAACTCAAGTTTACAGTGTACAGCTAGTTTACGGGCACGCTTCACTACCGTAGGCAACCAAATTTTTGTGGTCTGTGTATTTAGTACAGTAAACATACGAGCTAAGACTATTGCTATAATGCCGCAACCACGGTCGGCGTTTATATGCCGTCTAAAAATAACCTGAGAATTGAAGTTAAGAGTGTAGGGTGTGGCACTATGACCCGCAACACGGAATACACGGTCAATCAATATTTATCGTGAAGTTGTCCATATTGAGTGCTATACTACTTGGGGCGGCTTTCATTATACGTGCTAATATATATTCTACATCTTCAGCAGCCAAACGTCTAAATGGCACTACCACCCAAAAATCATCTACGTCGTTATCATCTGAGCCGAAACCGAAGGACAGACTCGTCCTGACTTCACGCTCGTCGTGGTTCTGAAGGGGAAACTCTACAATGCGCTCTACAACGCGACGTAGCCCGCGCTCAATTCCATTACTATACATGGATCTACGGTCAACCGTGACTATATACCGATTTCTAGTCAAGGCTGGGTTTGGGTTTGCGGTGTGCACCAACTCGAATGTTATATCATCTTCAACAGAACGAGTCGCAGCTGTGGAGGATGAACAAGGGTCTATATTGGATGATGCGGTATTGGCGGTAGGCTTAAAAGAATGAAGAGTGAGCTACTATCCATTCTTTTAAGCCTACTTTTACGGGGTTCTAGAGCCGCGTGTGGGGTCCTTTGTAATGAAGCATACACCTCGTGCTGGATCACAACCACCTTCTTCATTATATTAATCTCGTCAGTAAAGGCCCCAAAATTGAAAATAAGATGGGGAAGAACGAACCGCTCCTTATACAGGGTGTCCCAGAATTAACTATCTATTTCAATGAAATCGGACAAATTTTTTAAAAACACACTTTTATTTGTGTTTATCATGTTTAATATGTGTTAAAAATGTATAAATTTCTAAATTTTTTTCATAATTTTATTTTCATAATTTTTTCATTATCTGGTTCAATGAAAGACCGTCTGAAGTCATAGAATGGCAAAGAGACTCTCCAAAAGTTAACGTGTGGCTTGGAATGACCAAATCCAAAATTTATGGTGCTCCATCTTGTTGAAACACAACATTATCAAGAATGCCATCATCAAGAAGCTGTGGTTCGAGAAACTGCTGAAGCATATCAAGTAGACGGTACCTGTTACAGTTGCTTCCGCAAAGAAGAATGGGCCATAAATTTTGGATTTGGTCATTCCAAGCCACACGTTAACTTTTGGAGAGTCTCTTTGCCATTCTATGACTTCAGACGGTCTTTCATTGGACCAGATAATGAAAAAATTATGAAAATAAAATTATGAAAAAAATTTAGAAATTTATACATTTTTAACATATTAAACATGATAAACATAAATAAAAGTGTGTTTTTAAAAAATTTGTCCGATTTCATTGAAATAGATAGTTAATTCTGGGACACCCTGTACAATAATACGCTTTTTCTTACCCACAGTCTGGTTTTTTTGGGCGAGCGTCCGTATTATGTTCTTGTAACGACGTAAGCGAGCCTTCTGATGGGATTTCATTGGAACATTACATTTTATAACATTGAAGCAGATTTCGCAGATGCACTTTAAAAAGTCAGAGTCGATATTTTTAACAAACATCTGCTGCAACGCCCGAGGCAGTCGTTGATAGATTTTTATTAATTCACGGTATTTCTTTAGCCTATTCTTCATTCTGGAATATACACGGTTTCAGGCTCGTTTGGAAATATATTCGTTCTTAGAAGCACCCTAAACGTGTTTCGCGGGTGAAGGTCACAAAGCAAATATCCGTAACGTTGCTTTGTGACCTCTTTATAAACCTCCAAAAACTCCTTACGCTGACTCGGGAACATTTGACTGGCTAATATCCCTATTTGTGACACATCTCTACGTTGCGCGAATAAGACTAGATATTGCGTATTTAACGACACATCGCGCATTTATCTATTTTAAAAAAATAGATTCTGATTGGTGAAGAACACGCTTATGTTAAGGTGGTGGGAGAATACTGTAAATGTCTCGGCAAACGTTTTATCCATCTCCAACATGAGGTCGTCAATTACGATGACTGTATGTTCATTTCCCTTTAACGAATTAACGTCATAGATCCCCTTGTGGAACAATACATCATCTTGGCACACGTTGAACACTGATTGGTATGTCGAATAGCACCATATAACTTTATGCACAAATTTTGAGAACATTTTACCCATTTCTTTAATGATATTAAGCATAAAAACCGTTTTACCACATCCTGTCGGTCCAGATATAATACATGTGGATGGGCTCGTGAATCTGAATTTTTCTACAGCATCCATTTCTAACACGTCACACCCCTAAGTGACTCATTTACAGAATATCACAAATAACAAGTTCTGCTCCTTATATTTTGTTTTCTTCCACAGAACCGTGAATGACGACGATGTACAGCCCCCCATCATCGACATCACGGACGAAGCCATTGTCCGTGCATCTACAATGCCCGTACCCGCCGATGAACCCTCACCAGCGACACGCTTAGCACGTTCAAAGCGGAGACATGATGAAGAGTCCTCCACGTCAGGTATAAAGCGGCCGAAATACGCGCGGTTGTTAGACAACCAGTAGTAGAACCCCAAGCCCTCAACGTCTTACGCCGCCAATCCCACGTCAGTATCCTCGTCAAATATAGCCCCTTCTTCAACCTCCTCACCCCCATCCGTTCTGTTGAGTTTACAATAATAGACTCGAGGCCCTCAACGCCTTACGTTGCCAACCCTACATCATCCAATATAGCCCCTTGTTCATCCTCCACACCCCTCACCCATTCTGTTGAGTCTGTAGTAATAGAGCCCCAGCCCTCAACGTCTTACGCAGCCAATACCGCATCATCCAATATAGACCCTTGTTCATCCTCCACAGCTGCGACTCGTTCTGTTGAGGATGATATAACATTCGAGTTGGTGCGCACCGCAACCACGACCCAGCCTTGGGTGGTAGTGCCATTTAGACGTTTGGCTGCTGAAGATGTAGAATATATATTAGCACGTACAATGCAAGCCGCCCAAAGTAGTATAGCATTCAATATGGACAACTTCACGATAAATATTGACCTTGTATTCCGTGTTGCGGGTCAGAGTGCCACACCCTACACTCTTAACTTCAATTCTCAGGTTATTTTTAGACAGGAAATAAACGTCGACCGTGGTTGCGGCATTATAGCAATAGTCTTAGCTCGTATGTTTACTGTACTAAATACACAGACCACAAAAATTTGGTTGCCTACGGTAGTGGAGGGCGCCCGTAAACTAACTGTAGACTGTAAACTTGAGTTTGACTGTGATATGAGGCATGAAGAGCTGAGAAGGGTAGAGCAGGAAATGAATGTTCGTATAGTTGTATTTGGACTGGATAATCGTCGTAGAAGTGTGTACGTTTTTAAAAGCTGTGTGAGAGATCGTACAAGACCCCTAATTATTTTAGGATTGTCAGGGACAACATATCTCCCCATCCGTAATATAAGGTGGCTTTACGCGAGTTATTAAAAAAGTCGAAAATATGGACGACATCATGATTTGTGCAAGGGGTGTATCGAGTTTGCGGATGACATAGTGAAACATTATAAAGATTGTCACATGGTATGTGAGCAGTGTAAAAGTCCCAAATGTGAAAGCCGTGTAGTTGAAGCTGAGAAGAGGGATTGTAATGTGTGTAGATGCACATTTTTCAATAATAGCTGTTTTCAGCTCCATAAATCAGTTGGCACCTGCAGGAGAATGAGAATCTGTGAATGTGGTATGTTTCACACCTTGAATGGTAGCGGCGAGTTCAAGCACAAATCAACGAAATTCACTGTCCTACATGCCAGGAGGAATATAAGACGGATGGAGTAAAGCATGTATGTTATATGAAAGACGCCTAGCATAAAACCAAGCCCTGTATAACTGTATTCTACGATATAAAAACATACACGAATGCTGAAACCAAAGAGGTAATTCCACATTTACTTGTGAGCCAAACTATCTGTGATGAGTGTATGGAGATCGAGTGTGATGAGTGCCCAAAATGTAGTAAACGGACAAACGTTTTTAAAACGAATGTCCACGATAGCCCTGTGAAACTATTTGTATCTTATATTGTCAAGTTGGCCGAAAAGTTCAAAAAAATGATTGTGTATATTCCCGCCCATAACGGGGCAAAGTTTGATACGCAAATCCTTTATAAGGAGTTGCATGAGTACGAGTCATCTGAGATATTTACAGGTGACCCATTGAAAAGCGGCAACAAATTAATACAGATGCAAATAAGAGGTAATGTACAATTTAAAGACACTTTATTATTCACACCTCGTAAATTAGCAAAGCTACCCAAGGTGATGGGGGTAGCAGCTGAAGTTTCAAAAGGATACTTCCCTTAAACATTCCTCACTAGCGATACTTTAAACTACGTAGGCCATCCTCCACCCAAACATTATTTTAACTATGATTGTATGAGTGTAGATGAACGTGAAGACTTTGATCGATACTACAACAGTTTTAATGAACGTAATCCTTATAATATAGCTGATGAATGTGAGCATTATTGCGTGTTTGATGTACATAGGCCGTTTCAAATGCGATCCGCTGCAAGTCGCAACCACCATCGCGTCATTATGTTTTACGGCGATCAAGAATAACTTCATGCCTAAAGCCACCGTAGCCATTATTCACAGAAACAACCCCCGCAGTTATGGTCACTAGGCTATTTACTGGTTCATGCACCTAAAGCAACAGACAGGTGTATACATAAAGCACGCCCCAACATGGGTGAAGTACCCATTAAGATTAATGGTCGTGTTTTTTGTGTTGATGGACTAAGTGAAGACCGGGTCACTAGCATGAAGACTGTGTACTCCTTTAAGGTATGCTGGTGGCATGGATGCCCCCGTCCTGAGTGCGGAATCACCGGAGATATCCACGGTAGATCTCCCGCCGACTGTCTTGCATGGACCCGCACCCGCGATCAAATTATAGGGTCCCAGTTCACTCACAAAGTCTTGTGGGAGCATGAATATGACGCACGGATGGAGACAGACGAGGCGTACCTTGAGGAAATAAACACGATCAAGCGTTCAATGGTACTGGATCCTGTCAAATGCGGTGATAGCTTGTTCGGTGGGCGTACAAATCCCTTCAAGCTATACTTTCCACCTACGGAGAGTGTGAAACTTCACTACTACGATTTCTGTTCTTTATACCCATACGTAATGAAGAACAACCCGTACCCGGTGGGCGCGTCTGAGAAACTGGTGGGACCTAACCTGCCCTCCATCGACGAGTTTTCAAGAAATTTGAATGATCGATACTTTGGGCTCTCTTTCGTAGACGTGCTCTACCCTAACGATTTATGGATGCCGATCTTACCCGTCGTCATCGACCACAAGCTCATGTTTCCCCTGTGCGTGAAGTGCGCGGAAGAAATAACGGTGATTGTGACCATATACCCCACCGGCGTACGATCACAGGCGTATATACAAGTCCTGAGCTGGCCCTAGCCGTCCGCCATGGGTATAGAATACTGAAGATACATGAAGTGTGGAGGATTCAGAAGCTACCCAACCTTTTCACACCGTATATAAACGCATTTTTGAAGGATAAGGTTGAGGCATCAGGGTATCCGCGAGGATTTGATACCGAGGATGAAAAGTCTGCCTATATTCAACGTTACCGCGACCACGAAGGTATACAACTTGAACGTGCCCAAATTGCAAAGAATCCTGGCAAGTGCTTTAGTGCAAAGTTGTGTCTAAACAGTCTATGGGGAAAATTTGCACAGAATACTGGCAAGGGGAACGTTTATTTTGCACAAAGCCATAGCGAAGTCTGGGATTATGCCAACGCACCCGATAAAGAGTTCATGGAGATCGTGAATGTAGGTAATACTTACATAATAAAGTACAACAACACTGAATTGGCCACAGATACCTCAAGAGTTACAAACATTCCTGTAGCCAGCTTCACATCAGCCTACGCCCGCCTGAAACTTTGGGGTCTATTGCATTCTCTTGGGCGGAGAGCATTGTATGCCGATACAGATAGAGTGATATTCACAGCGAGGAGTGGTGAATACATGCCTGCTATTGGGGAGTTCCTCGGCGAGCTCACTGATGAGATCAAGGACGAGTATGGGGACAATGCATACGCCGACTCTTTTGTCTCAACAGGTCCAAAAACGTGTGTTGTACAGGTGAGGATAGGGAATGAAACGAAATATATCGTGAAGGCAAAGGGTATCACGCTTAACCAAGCGAATCGACAGGTCGTTAACTTTGATTCGTTGAAGGATCTAGTATGTTTGGCCGATGATTAGGGCGAACGACTTCCCCAGCTAATTGTAGGCACTCACAATTTTCGGGCGCAGAAGCTGGGGGGCGTGAAGAAACTTAGGGGAACAAAGGTGTGATGTAACACCTATAGGAAACGTTACGAGTTACCTGGTACCTATGATACCGTGCCTTTTGGTTGCCATAAACTTTGTTGGGCCTATTGCTAACTTATTCATCAGACGTATTTGTAAATAAATATGTATTGAGAACAATCTTTGATGTGTCTATTGTTAACTTATTTATTGCACGTATTTACAAATATGTACACCTTGAATATTTCGTTTATTAAATAAATCGTGCTTCAACTTGCTTTTCACTTTGCGTGGTGAGTATGTACAGTAAAAGTTAAGCCCGCCCCCTGAAAGACCGGCGGGGTGACTCATGCCGTAGCCTGAGCAGGCCTCTGTCCCCGCGTTCTCAGTCGACCTCTGTATACCCTTGAGCTCGGACGTGTATTCTCTCGCGTGGAAGAAAAATAGTAATGGCAACCTTTAATATTGCTTGTTCAATGTTTATGTATTGTATTCAGCAAAGTGTCAAGATATAGTGGATAGTGAAAAACTTCCTATTCCCCCCTCCTTTGCCTCTTTTAAAACCACATTGGATCGTGCGAAGGAGCAAGATGTACAATTACTCTATGGTTATTGTGGTGAGAGCGTTGTAGGCTTTCGTTGCCAAGACGATGTATTGAAGTATGCTCTAGACCTAAGCTTTATAAAGTCTCATATATACCGTGAAGTAAAAGAAACAACGCCTGCAGAAGAGAAGCAGCAGATATGGATAGTGAATCTTATTGATGGGTGATGTGACAAGCAGTATTATGTCATGTTATACCATACCGAGTACTCGTACACTGCGGTTGAAAATGTAAATCTCGTCATTATGGAGAATCTTAAGTATTTTTATCACTATATTAATGTATATCATGATGAGGTTCGTAGTGAGGTTGTGGCTAGTGCCCTGCGGCGTGGGTTTTCAGCAGACTTTAGAGATGAGTATCGTCTGTTACACAAAAAGGAAAAATATGGGCATATGTTTCTCTCAAATAGTGCGCCGGATTGTGATGATGTTTAAGAGAGATGAAACATTATAAAATGTGTTTAGCTCGTGAAATTTACCCTGAGAGAAACTGTCTGGTGCGTATTAAGGGAAGTGGGAGTGATAAAACGTTAAAACTGAAACTAATTCTTGTACCAGAAAATTTCTCAAAACACCTACCCAATATAGTAATGGGGTACAACAATTCATGTTGGGTCATACCAGTTCGAACAAGCCCATTCATGTATCATCAGGGTGAGTCACCCCCCCCCCCCATCGGCCCGTTCTTACTTACTTGCGTGCCTCATGCGGCTCATATTCTTCTTAGAGCTTGCGCCGAGTGGTTTGCCATATTCATCTCGAGCTGTGTGAATACGATGGAACTCCCTTTGAGAAACATTCTCAACGCCTCGTACGACGTCTCCGTGACGAAGTCATTGTGCGTATTCAGGCCTGAAACCGGCCCTATTAACTGTGTGCTTGAAACGAACAGTAGACCTGCGAGCAAACGCAACGTTATTTATTTAAATCTTGAGGAGATGCATAAAATGTTCGTGGTAGTTGAGAGGTGAGCTGAGGACCGCTATAAAATACCAGCTGACGTGGGTATAATAAGAGAGGTGATTAGTGAAGCCTCCTCATATACCGTTGTTTGTACATTGAGTGTAAATAACAATCAACCATGCGTCGATATACGACTGATGTGGAAGAACACAGCTGATAATGGCGTTCTTGTTTCTACACGAAACCGTTTCATCCTCGACAGAATGTTTGAGATCGTTGGATTCCGTAAGCTGAAGCCTATATTAGACACACGTATCTCAGACATGATTTACTTTGACACGATACTTGAATACGCTTACACCGCTCTGCTTGACGGATTTGTTGAATGTAGGAATGAGCAGGGAGAGAACGGACTATCTCTGGATGCGTATTTAAAAGGCTTAGACTCTTCGAAATATCCCGAGCTTTGGTACAAAACGTTTGAGAGGTAAAGAGCTGAGCTCGCCCTCACTGTTCACCCTGACGAACTGTACCTGTATATAGTAGATAGCTGCCGTTACGACTTGGAAGATTATTTGAATTGCTGCTATACCCGGGTGAAGAAGAGTTCACGATTGAAAAGTTCGGTACGTTAAGAAAAAACCTTCGATTGTAAATGCATGATTATAAGCTTGTATTTAATGACATAGTTAACGAAGACGATTTTGCGCGTGCTTTTGATTGCGTTCTAGTGGCGCTTAAAGACAATTTACCTGCCGAGTGTAAAGTGGGTACAAAAGTAGTGTTCAATGATATGAAAGCCTTTTACATCGAATATAAACCGCCGTATCATTTAAGGGGCGAGGTGATGCTTGAGCGGTTTTACCACATTGTACAGAGTAATGCCGATGTTGATGTAGCATCAATCAGCATTGAATTTACCGTTTTATACCGTAGAACGTAACGACAATATATATATTTTTACTGTAATATTTTGCTAATACTACGTTTTGTACGATTATATATAATTAATATAAATATATATGTTTCTAATATTTGGTTAATACTATGTTTTGTACAATTATATATAATTAATATAACTATATTTTTCCTGTACTAATATTTGATAATATAACTTTTGGTAATATCACTATATATTTTTCTAATATTTGATGAATACTGTACTTTGTAGGATTATATATTTTCCATGTTTTGTGCGATTATATATAATTAATATAACTATATATTTTTCTAATATTTGGTTGATACTATGCTTTGTATGATTATAATGTTTTTCGTTCTATTACTTGATGATATATACACCCCATTGTATAAACATTAATTAATAAACAAAACGATGTAATGGTGTTTTATTTATTACTTGAACACTTTTATATCATTTGTTTCTAAAACAGAATAATTAATTAGTTGCTATTTGTCAAATCTGTCTTCTAAGTCTGTTAATGGATGAATATATATGAGACAATTTAGTCATTCGGTCGTATGTATAGGAGTGTGCGTGTTTAAATTCTAATTATTTATTTAATAACAGAATTTCCTTTAAAATAAATAGTTCTCTTTAAGGAGAAGATTCATCTGCTGTGGTAACGAATTAAAATAAATGGCGGTACCTGGCAACTCTCATCATATAAATAAATGGTGGTATTTAGCAACTCTCCCTGATATAAATTAAAATTAATGGTGGTATTTAGCATCCAAATGGCTGAATAATGTAAGGAATAATTAAATAAATATTGCTATCTGGCAACTCAGCAGCCGATTGGCTGAAGGAATAATTAAACACATGTCGCTATCTGGCAACTCAGCCTTCTATTGGCTGATGAATTAAATACATGGCGCTATCTGGCAACTCAGCCAACTGTCTGTTTGGGACCCTATAAGAGGCGGCGGGTGGCTGACGGACTTCATATGAGCTCGGCAATCGGCCGAGTGAACACCCATCTCTGGATCCTCTACCTTCCTCTACTTCTATCTCTTTCTGCTCCTTTCGGGGGCGAGGCAATCCCACCTCCCCCATAGGGGCATCCCCTCTTCTGCCCCTTTGAGGGTTTCAGCTTGGGGGAGAACTACGCCTCGAAGTTGCATACCCCTTGCAATCCTATTTTGGGGTTGGCAACAAAGGTTGGCACTCCCCTTTGGGGGCATCAGCTTGGGGGGTAACTCCAAGTTGCATACCCCTTGCAACACCATTTTGGGGTTGGCAACAAAGGGGGTGCCTTGCGGCAAAGGAGGTTGGGAATTTTTGTTCTGTTTGTAACAAAGTGGGTGGGGGTTTGGACTCTTGCAACATTACGTAATAGTATGCAATATTGCAATGCAATCGCACTCATACCTTTTGCCACTATACTACTAAGTAGCATAAATAGGGTATAAGAACCGTCCAGGAATCTAACGCCATTTTCATTCACGTAAGAGATATTAATTATCCCATTGACTGGAAAAATGCCTTCAAATTAAGTTTTAGTAAATCTATTGTTAGTAGAAATATAATTGAATCGAGTGTGATCAAGAATAATGTTGATTTTGTTCTTAAAATGAGCCCTGTGCTTTACAAATTAGAATCATACATTGTCAGAAAAGTTGTGGAATATTCTGACTGCATTCTTGCCCCTTAATTGTTTGTTTTAATTAAATAACTATTATTTTAATAATTGTTATCATTTTTATGTGTACATTTTAATTGTATTATTTCTTTTATATAGTTTATATATACTCGATATTTTAGTAGACTTTAGACTTTATTGGGGAAGTTTTAAATTGTTTTTAGATTGAGTTGCCTATTAAGGCATTTTTCGTTTCTCCAATAGGTAACGGAATATTTTGGAAATAACACGTGCTGATGTTTGCGCCATGTCCTTTGTTTCTTTAGACTACTGCATTCTTGCCACTTAATTGCTTGTTTTAATTAAATAAATACTCTTTCTAATAACTGTTATAATTTTATGTGTACATGTTAATTGTATAATTTCTTTTATATAGTTTTATGTATTCGATAATTTAGTAGCCTTTAGATTAAGTTATATATTGGGGAAGTTTTAGATTGCTTTTATTGTTTTTAGATTGAGTTGCCTATTGTGGGATTTTTACGCTTGTGTATTTAACTCATTTATTTTGTAAATTCTGCCTATTTCTCTCTTGTCGCTGAAGATGTGAATATATCACGATAGCGCTCGGACTTCGTGTTTCCTTTTCCTTTTCCCTGTGGTTCTTTGCTTATTAAAAAGATCACGTGTTGCTGTGTGATTTCTTTGCATATATATATATATATAAATAAGAACATAGGCTTTGTGGCGTCGGCCTCCGAAGTCATATACAGGGTGGCGCAAAAGTCGCGCATAATAGAAATTTTCAGTATTGAATATAATGTATTATTTTTTCTTTTAGGTAGGGGATGGCTGCGAAATTAACAATAGACGAGAGGGTGAACTTGGTTTTTTATGTATGAAATACCAGGAACAACAAATCGATGAATCTGTACAGAATTTAAATTCTGTACTGATATATATATATATATATATATATAATAAAGAACGACGCTTGTGTAGAAGAGTGTCCGCACAAGATGAGGAGAAAGAACAAACAAATGAAAAACGAGGCACCGCCCAGGAATCGAACCCGGGATCATTCAATTGCCGGTCGGACATGCTAACCACTACACCAAGGTCCCCGATCCAACTTATCCTAACCAGTCGTCAAGGGCGTACAATTAACCTAACCGGGCATTGAATTAACCTAACCGGCCATTCAGTTGACCTAACCGGGCATTCATTTAACCTAACCGGGCATATAATATATATATATATATATATATACACTAAAATCACAGAATAATACTTGATCTTATTAATAAGCAAACAACCACAGGGAAAAGGAAAAAGAAACACGAAGTCCGAGCGCTTTCGTGATATATTCACATCTTCAGGGAAAAACAAGAAATAGGCAGATTTTACAAAGTAAATGAGTTAAATACAAAAGCGAAAAATTCCCAATCGGCAACTCAATTTAAAAACCATAAAATACTCTAAAGATTTTTTCAATAAACTTAATCTGAAGGCTGCTAAATTATTGAATATAAAAGAACTATATAGATGAAATTAGACAATTAACATGTACAGAGAACAAAAATTATTATAACAGTTATCTGAAAGAAACGCTCCCAATAGCCAGCCTGTTCAAAAGTCCATTAAACCCCCTAGTACACAAAGATTATATACGAAAGAAATATTACAATTAAAATGCACACATAAGAATGTTAACAGTTCTTAAAATAATTAATATTTAATCAAGGCAAACCGTTAAGGGGCAAGAATGCGGCCAAGAAAATAATAGACCCTACGCCAACTTTCTAACTATGTCCGAGTCTAATTTATACAGTCCAGGGCTATTAAGGACCAATTCCGCATTATTCTTGATCATACTTGATTCAAGTATATTTCTACTAACAATAGATTTACTAAACATAATTTGGAGACATTTTTCCAGTCAATGGGATGATTAGTATCTCTTACGTGAATGAAAATGGCGTTAGATTCCTGGCCGATTCTTATACTGTATTGATACTGCTTAATACGTAACTCAAGGGTCTTACCAGTTTGGCCAATGTAATTATTACATATTGTGCATGGAATTTTATATACACAACCCTGTTCACTTAAAGGGGAGTTCTTAATCAATGAATTCTTAATTACATCTACATTTCTAAACGCAATATTTACGTTAAAAGTCCTCAGCAAATTCGGCACATCAAGAAAATTTTCCCTGAATGGCAACACTAAAACATTTTTTGTGTTATAAGGAATCTTGTCCTTTATTTCGTAGGAGGTTTTCTTTGCCATTTTTAAGGATTTATCTATGCAGTTCTTTGGAAATTTGTGTTCAATAATGAATATTTTAGGCAGTAATTTGGTATGGCGATGGGAAACCCCCCCTCTCTCCCATTTTAAGTAACTTAGATATGGAGTTTTTTGAAAGTAAGTTATTAAGGAAGATTCTGCCAAAGTATGTTCCATGGTTTAGATATGTAGATGATGTTCTTTGTCTTTGGCCAGTAACTTTAAATCTCATTGAATTCTTACCCAAACTTAATAATTTAACTCCCTCTATCAATTTTACAGTTGAAATAGAAAAAGATTCTTCGACCCCTTTTTTAGATGTTTTAATATATAGGTCTTGAAAAAAGTTTAAGTACAATATTTACAGAAAACCCACTAATAATTGTTCCTATATACATTATTATTCTGCTCACCACATTAACATAAAACGATCCGTTCTTTCTACTTTGTTCCTAAGAGGCTTACGAATGTGTAGCCGAGAGTTCATTGATAACGAAATTAGTAAAATATACAAAATTGCGTTTGATTTAAAATATCCAAAGAACTGCATAGATAAATCCTTAAAAATGGCAAAGAAAACCTTCTATGAAGTAAAGGACAAGATTCCTTATAACACAAAAAATGTTTTAGTGTTGCCATTCAGAGAAAATTTCCTTGATCTGCCGAATCTGCTGAGGACTTTTAACGTAAATATTGCGTTTAGAAATTTAGATGTAATTAAGAATTCATTGATTAAGAACTCCCCTTTAAGTGAACAGGGTTGTGTATATAAAATTCCATGCACAATATGTAATAAATTTTACATTGGCCAAACTGGTAAGACCCTTGAGTTACGTATTAAGCAGCATCAATACAGTATAAGAATCGGCCAGGAATCTAACGCCATTTTCATTCACGTAAGAGATACTAATCATCCCATTGACTGGAAAAATGCCTCCAAATTATGTTTTAGTAAATCTATTGTTAGTAGAAATATACTTGAATCAAGTGTGATCAAGAATAATGCGGAATTGGTCCTTAATATTAGCCCTAGACTGTATAAATTAGACTCGTACATAGTTAGAAAGTTGGCGTAGGGCCTATTGTTTTCTTGGCCGCATTCTTGCCCCTTAACGGTTTGCCTTGGTTAAATATTATTTTAAGAACTGTTAACATTCTTATGTGTGCATTTTAATTGTAATATTTCTTTCGCATATAATCTTTTGAACAGGCTGACTATTGGGAGAGTTTCTTTCAGATTGTTTGTAGAAGTTTGGAATATTCTGTAAGACGATGGCACCATTCCTTTTGTTTTCATTAAATTCTTGCCACTTAATTGCTTGCTTTAATTAAATACTATTTCTAATAACTGTTATAATAATTTTTGTTCTCTGTACATGTTAATTGTCTAATTTCATCTATATAGTTCTTTTATATTCAATAATTTAGCAGCCTTCAGATTAAGTTATCTATTGAAAAAATCTTGTGTTTTATGTTTTTTAAATTGAGTTGCCGATTGGGAATTTTTCGCTTGTGTATTTAACTCATTTACTTTGTAAAATCTGCCTATTTCTTGTTTTTCCCTGAAGATGTGAATATATCACGAAAGCGCTCGGACTTCGTGTTTCTTTTTCCTTTTCCCTGTGGTTGTTTGCTTATATATATATATATATATATACAGAGGCGGATTAAGACACCTCGGACCCCGGGGAAATGAAGAATATGGGGGCGCTTTTCTATAGCTTTTTATTAACAATACATGTACATGTACAGTACATAGTACATTTACACGAATTATATGTATGGTGCTCAGTCAGGCTAATTGAGAAACAAACTTAAAAGAACCTTAACACAGTGTATTTTGCCGTTTGTCAAACCAAACAGTATTAAACAAAGTTTACTTTAGGGCCTGTAAAACATAAAGTAAAACAGGGAATTTGTCAGTTTGTGTACTCTGTCATATTTAATCAAAGAAGTTTGCGAAATCTCGAACTATATCATCGAAACTCAGTTGATTGGGGGTACCTCAAGCATGGGAGCCTGAGGCTTCAGCCTCAATAGCCTCAGTGATAATCCGCCACTGTATATATATATATATATATATATATATATATATAGCGTTCAACTTCCACCCTGGCAACGCCGGGTCGCTCTGCTAGTAGTGAAATATTGGGCGCCTATGTTTCATGAAGATTTACACGAAAACGCTACCAGATACAGATGTCCAGCAAGCATATTTGGAAACTGCAGATTATAAGCTTTCCAAAAAGCATTGTTTCATCTCGTTCGCCCTCGTGGTACCGACTGACCAAAATTTGGGGTCTGGCTCACGGACTAATATGCAAATCCATCTTCTTACTGTCTCGATATCCCAGTATATTCCCAACTACTCTGCAATGTCGGCTACCGGTACACCAGTTTCGTGCATTCCAATTATTTCCCTTTCTCCGAGATCTTCGCTAGGTGGTAATCGCTGATACCAGCCTGGAAATCAATGCCGAATATTAGTTACAAAAATTGTTAACCACAGGCAAGTTTATGTAATAACATTTCATATTTAAACATTATAATTATAATTATCTTTTTCTGGCTCGTGGTCGTCATCCTCCTCTCTCGGTTTCGGTAAAACCTTTGCTATTGCACTAGATATATCAAAAGCTTTTGATAGAGTCTGGCACAAATCCTTAATTTCCAAACTGCCCCCCTTCGGTTTATGTCATTCTATCTGTGCCTTCATTTCTAATTTCCTTTCTGGCCGATCTATAGATGCGGCTGTAGATGGCCAATGTTCTTCTTCTAAAGACAGTAACAGTGGTGTTCACTACTCTCTTCCTTTTGTTTATCAATGATTTTCTAAGTCGCACTTACTGTCCTATCCACTCCTATGCAGATGATTCCACCCCTCATTTCTCCACCTGCTTTACAAATCGTTCCTCTCAACAGTCACTCCATTCTTCGCGCGAGACGGCTGTGGCACACCTAACTTCTGCTTTTTCTACTATCTCTGATTGGGGCAGAGAAAACCTTCTCTCCGACAAATTGTTGGTCTTCTCCGTGAAATGACATTTGTCATTACGAAGGTTAAACAAAGTCAAAATATCTACATGCTCAACATTCAGACTTGTTCATAAATATAAATTATGATACTATAAATGTCAGACCTAAATTTTTTTCTGATTTACATTTTTAACTGAATTATATGTAGTATGGTTTTAATTAAAAATAAAATTTTTGAGAGTAAGGCATAAATCTGTTAATCATAAATCATGTTAATCTGCATAAAAATAAATTTAATTACAGTAGTTTACGCATAACATGAATGAAGTTAGTTTTAAACTCGTTTTATCTTGTGCTTTCTTAGAAAATTAAAATTTAACCCTCCTGTAACTTGTATCAGCCTTCATATTAAAATCATTTACGGTCATTATATTTTCCTGATAAAACTTGCTGGAGGGTTAACTAGAGTATCTTCAAAGAAAGCACAGAATAAAACGATTTTCGCTCAAAAGCCTCGCTTGAAAGGCAGTTTTCTGGTTCCCTTAACGGTGTATTGGTAAGATGTCGTAATCGGGACGTCACAAAGCGACGTAAGGATGAAACCTCCTCGATGTTGTACATTTTACTTAAGTTTATGAATTAAAATAAATCTACGGTTATTGTCCTCAATAACAAAATGATAATAAAAGTCAGTAAATAATAACATTTATTTGACCAATATATTTAGAATGTTGTTTCCTTTCCCCTTTGCATTATGTAAAGTTGACACACGTTCTGGAATTCCTTAGATGAGCTTTGACAAATCAAACACTATGGAAAGAACCGGTGTCTGTTTTTTTAGGCAGGAAGAAGGGGCAAAGGGGCTCACAAAAAGGCCCCCCCTCCACCTTTAGAATAAAAAGGGACAAAATTAAGATCCAAGATTTGCGTAGATGCCTGGGCACTCTGCGTTTAAAAGATTGGTGGTCATAGACAAGGGAAAAGATGGACTGATGAAGATTGTTCCAGAGCTGACAGGTAAAGTAGATGAAAGATTGAGAATAACGATTAACCCAACCCTTTCATTAGAGAGTTAGACAGAAAAGGAATAAGGATGTGTTGAAAGTCTGGTATTGCGTACCATCCTTAAAAGTAGAGGCATACAGTTACAGAATTCAGAAGATCAGTGACCGTTATAATAGCGATAGTAAAGAGAGAGTGAGGCAAAATTGTGGCAAAGAGAGAGGGAGTGATGAGACGAAGAACCTTTGATTCCACCTGGTCAATTAGAGCTGTGTAGGTTAAGCCACCCAACACATGAGAAGCGTACTCCATACAGGAGCGGACAAGACCCCTGTACAGAGACAGCAACTGAGTTGGGGTGAGGAAACTGCGGAACCGGTATATGTATATGTGTATTAGGGTGTTTCATACCTATAGGGTAAAATAAAAATGAGCTTGGAGTTTTAATCCACACGTTTCTCCGTATTCTAAAGAACAAGAAAACACGTTTGTGCAAGTTTGAACCAGATCGCGCTGCATTTAGAGGTCCCCAACTTTGACGACTTTTTGTCAGTTCATTTCTCGCCTGCCTGCAGTGAAGACGGTTTTCTTCGTCACTTGAGCGGTTCGTGTTGTATAGCCTATTGGACAACTATGGAGGTAATTATATATGCTACTAATTATCTCATTTTACTGTGGTATTGAAATTTATTATTATTTAATTTCTGTCATTTTACTGTGGTAGTGATATTTATTATTAATATTACATGAAATTAATTAGTCTGTTGCATATTGGACAACTAAGCTGGTAATTATTTATGATACTAATTAATGTAATTTTACTGCGGTATTGAAATTTATTTAATTAATGAATTGTCAAAGAGAACGTAGTGTACACGTATCAGTTTTATAAATAAAGAAAAGCAGTAACTGGGACTCGAACCAGTGTCATAGCCGTTTGGCGGCATCGCTCAAGTCGGCGTACACAGCACGCTATCCACTCCCTAGATGGTGTAGTGGATAGCGTGCTGTGTACGCCGACTTGAGCGATGCCGCCAAACGGCTATGACACTGTTCGAGTCCCAGTTACTGCTTTTCTTTATTTAATTAATGAAATTAATTACGATGTGAAATTATTTCTGTGGAATTATTTAGTTTGTTTTTCTTTTCCAGGTGTCTACCAGAGCGAAAACAGAAGTGTTTCTTATTGGCCAGACGGATGCGAACATCACATCAAGTGGCCTTCCAACTCAGTTGCAAGTACTCAAAAAGAAAAGTACTTTTACCACCAAAAGGAGCAAAAATTTGGACGTACTAAATGCCTGAACCTGTGCCTGGATGCCTGTCTCATATTTTGGGAGAGAGCGAGAATCCCCATGATGCGTCGAGATTCGGCCTTGAGGAAGATGGAATCCCTTCTCAAGGAATACGACCGGCTTGTGAAGCACAAGTCACATAAAGCAGAGTCCTTCCGAGTGAAGGAGGCGATGTTCAAGGAGGCAATAGCGAAGGAGATCATGGACATTGCTCATTCACACGCTAAGGAAATGATGAAGAATCAGGAGGACATCCACTTTCTCGACATGCAGCGTGAAGATCCAAATTCCTGCAGCATGGGCCATATGACATGAAGCTTCACTATAAGGAGATTAGGAAAAGGAAGAGGCTGGACAAGATTAAGGAACAACAAGAGGCCAGGAAGGAACAAGGAGCTGCAGAAGATACGGGGGCTTTAGTGATTTCAACTTCGTCAGAGACTGACTCAGATGTCGTTGACCCAACCGTGGAAGTTTTTCCATCCTCCTCCAAGGGAAATACCAAGAAGACGAGTCTGATCTCACAGGATGTGACGACTACCTACGATCGGCTGAATATTTCGTACCGCGATTCAGCTATGTCGTACGCTGCAGCGGCTAAATCACTAGGTTTTGACTTGGATGAACTGTCCATTTCTGCCAGTACCATGTACCGCACACGCAAGGCTCTCAGGAAGGTGGCTGCTGAAAGTTATCAATCCGACGAAGTTTGTCCTGGTCAGCCTCTTGTCTTGCATTGGGACGGTAAGCTCCTACCTGACAATGAGCAATGGAAGGAGAGCGTTGACCGGATCGCCGTCCTCGTCTCTGGCGACGGCAAGGAGAAGTTGCTCGGCGTTCCTAAGGTGACGTCCGGAACCGGCGAGAAGATAGCGCGAGTTTGCTTGGATTTGGTCAAGGAACACAGGATGGAAGAGCGCGTGCGGGGACTGTCTTTCGACACGACAGCGTCGAACACCGGGATTCATATCGGGGCCTGCGTCCTGATTGAGAAAGGTCTTGGCAGAGAACTCATGTACTTCCCCTGTCGGCATCACATCTATGAAGTCATCCTCAGCTCCGTCTTCAAGCGTGCATACGGCCCTTTAAGTGGCCCCGATATACCCGTTTTCAAGAGGTTTCAGGCACAATGGAAGTTCATCGACCGGTTGGACGTGCGGCCGTACGATTTTGCTCAAGTCAATGACTCTATGAGGGAACTGAGGGAGAAGTCAGTCCTGCTGGTGAGAGGGATGGTGAGCACGTCGCATCAGCGCGATGACTACAAGGAACTGCTACAGTTGGTTCTCATCTTCCTGGGAGAAGCAAAAGTGGTGGATTTCCCTCTCAGAGCCCCTGGCGCTTACCATCACGCTCGATGGATGGCGATAGCCATCTACTCTTTGAAAGTAATTCTACTGAAGAAGCAGTTCAAGATGTCGAGTCACGAGTTGGAAGCTCTGACAGTCGTAGGTCTCTTCGTGTCCCTCGTCTACATCCGAGGTTGGACTCGTGCTGCAACCTCAAGCAAGGCTGCCGCAGTTGATCTGGAATTTCTGCGTGACGCGGAAGCCTTTGCCATGTCGGGATATTCGTGTGTTAACGCTACGCAAGAAGCCATGTCTCGACACCTATGGTACATCTCTGAGACTCTTATTGCCATGGCGTTCTTCGACGCAGATGTGGCAGATGAAGAAAAGGCTCAGATGGTCGTCAGTTTGGGTAAGCCCGCATCGAAAAAGGAACTCAAGCGACCCCAAGGGAAGACGTCAGGAATCTTGCCTCGAAACACCTGGCGGAGTTCGTGACAGGAAAGACGATGGCTTTCTTCCATGCATTCGACTTGGACACAGAATTCTTGAAAAAGCCAGTTGCCAAGTGGACTGAAGTAGAGGGCTTCAAGCAAGCAGCGGCAACTGTTAACAAAATCTCTGTCGTCAACGATCGGGCCGAAAGAGCCATCGCGCTCACCAAAGAGTTCAACTGTTCTCTGACGAAGAACGAAGAGCAGAAGCAGTATTTGCTCAAAACTGTGATGCAGCATAGGGCGAAATACCCGAATAAAACCAAGAAGGATTTCATGGACAAATGATTCGCAAGAAGTGGTTATGTTTTTTGTATCTTTGTGAAAATGTGTAGTGAAATGGTACTCGTTTGTTGAATAAAAATTCATTGACAGATTTTTGTTTAATTTTTTCCGTTTATGATCTGCCAGAGCATCAAACTGGGGACCCGTAAACTTTAAACTATTGAATTAATACTTCGGTTTATCAGTCTCCTCAGCAAATGGAACAAGGGGATCCATGTGGATTAAAATTTTTCCAAACTTTTAATTTATGAAACACCCTAATGTGTATGTGTCATCTTTCAAAGAAAGATCACAAGAAAAGGAAACACCGATAATGTTAAGAGAAGAAAGAGGATGTTGTATATTGTTGAAGTTAATAGGATAGTCGTGTGGAAGCTTGTGACATATGAAGAAAACTTATGTGGCATTGAAGGCCACAAGGTTTTCTCTGCCCCAATCAGAGATGGCAGAAAGATCAGAGGTCAGGTGTACCACAGCCAATAGCGGACTGGCCATTTGGAGCACCGGGAGAATTCCAGGTGGGCCGATCGATCTGTGGGCCAGTGAGGGTAACACGAAAAATACAGACAAAAAAAGAAAAGTAATTGATCTCCCATTTCCCCATTCCTCCGTCTGCGCAGCCGCCGCAGCCCATTCCCCCCATTGATGTAAACAAATAATAAGTTGGCAAAAAGAATGATCCGAATGGTATTTATGTAAAAATGAAATGAATAATCAATATTCATTTTTACATAAGAACCATAATCGCTTAACGCGAGTTTGGATAATAATTTTACTTGTGGCTTCCTATTTTTGATCGTGTCAAAACCCTACGATCTACCATACCTATGGTTTAGTCGTATCCATTTTCATTTGTTATAGAAGTTATTAATTAATTATGATTGTCTTGCATCTTACCCTCGTCCCTAGATTATGCATACACATTGCATATAACAGGACTGGAACCCGCAGTTGTACTTCTTAGTCATTAATACCCACTCTTGTCTCTAATTCGTTCTTGTAAATCTTCCTAATAATGATTTGTATTATACGTACAAATTCAATAACTATGACGTCATAAAGTAACTTAATTCTCTTCACGTTTTCCATACCTTGAACACTGAATCACGTGTTTAGTATTTGGACATCTTCCGTATTGAATGTAAGGTAAATTCCTTAATAATAATAATAATAATAATAATAATAATAATAAAAAGAAAAAAAGAAACCATTCTCTATACATCATTAGTTATGTTGTTTCCTACCTATTGTCTACTGATACCTATCAACCTATCAGTCCATATTTTACGCGTCTCTATATTACGCACACAACCTATTGGATTATGTACATGTAAAATACGTCCACATATATTTTTTTTTATTATTATTTTTTTTTTTAAGTGCGTTCAACCCTCACAAGGCATTCATTAGGCTTACAGTAGTTAAATGCTCAAATTCGCGAATCAGCAGAACCGAACGTTTCTAAGATAAACAACATCTTTCGCTCTGATCCAAATTTATAACATATAATGTAATATAACATATTATGTTGTATATAAATTATCTTGTCATGTCTCATGTACTTGTGTTGTACTAATAACCATATATATAATAACCATATATAATCTGACCATATAATCTGACCATATAATCTGACCATATATTATATATAAAAACACTGTAAGAATGGTAACGACGTAATGTACTTCAATGAAACTATAATTGAATGTAATGACTTTATATATAATGTAAGAATGTACTTTAATAGAAATGTATGGGAAGTAATCCATAATCGAAATCATAATTGTAATAAACCCAAACAAAAATGTACTCAGTCATGTACTTCAATTGTACTGTGTACGACTATGAAATGAAATCGCCTTCAGAAATGAAGACGTGGCAAAAAAAATAAGATTAGTTTTTATTTTTATTTATTTTTTTTAAAATCTTTATTGGAATCTTTCAAACACGTGATCGTGTTTAAAAGGGGGGAAACTTAACCTCCAACTGCCATCCCCCAACATTCAGGCATATTTTATACATGTATTTGTAAAATGAAGGACACTTCATTACGGCTCTCTGCTTTGGTCACTGCTAAGAGACTCCCCTTGTTAGCAGCTTCGCTGCGGGGAGGGGCGGAGGCCCCTTGCCTCCTTAATATTTTTAGATTCCGGCCTGAGCTATGGTCGAAAGAGGTCGAACCTCTACCCCTGTAAAATTCAGACCACTACCTGTAAATTTTTAAGAAGAAAATTACAGTAAGAGAAACTTTTTTTTTATTTTCCCCCTCAAGTTGGGCTATCTTCAGAGGAATTTAGTCAAGAAAGTAGAAGTATCAGAGTATTATTGAAAGAAAAGAATTAACAGAGTGTCGACCCCATAAAGCGAGAGAAAAGAATTAGAAAGTTATAGAAGAAAAGTATATAGAAGAAATATCCGTTGCTTGCCTCCCTAACCAGAACCCCCCCGTCGAATCCGAACCGAATCAGGGCCATAAAGGGGGGGTTAACAGACTGGCGACCCTTTACCAGGATAAGAAGAAGATTTATAAAAGAAGATTTATAAAAGAAGATTTATAAAAGAAGATTTATAAAAGAAGATTTATAAAAGAAGATTTATAAAAGAAGATTTATTAGGATAAAACCATTTGACCGGCGTGTCACGACTTCTTTTTCGTAACATCCACCCTTGACCGGTGTGTCACGACTCCAAGTTCTCTACGCCTAGTTTTCATCCAGGAACAAGTGGCCAGCAAGACACGTCTTCAGGACACGTCTCTAAGGATTTCCCCATAGAAAATTTTGTTAAGTACATTTTGTTTTCTTAAGTAATTTATAAACACTTGAAAAGTCAGTATTATGTCAGAATTTACAAGAAACACAGTGAACACTTCAGACACTAGTGATACATTTTTCTTAGTGTAACAGAGAGTTAATTGTAACAGAGAGTTAATTGTAACAGAGAGTTAATTTCAAAAGAGAGTTAATTTCAAAAGAGAGTTAATTTCAAAAGAGAGTTAATTTCAAAAGAGAGTTAATTTCAAGAGAGAGTTAATTTCAAGAGGGAGTTAATTTCAAGAGAGAGTTAATTTCAAGAGAGAGTTAATTTCAAAAGAGAGTTAATTTCAAAAGAGAGTTAATTTCAAAAGAGAGTTAATTTCAAAAGAGAGTTAATTTCAAAAGAGAGTTAATTTCAAAAGAGAGTTAATTTCAAAAGAGAGTTAATTTCAAAAGAGAGTTAATTTCAAAAGAGAGTTCATTTCAAAAGAGAGTTAATTTCAGTTATTTTCACTGTTATATTCAGTATAGAATAATTTTATTTTATGTATCAAACATAATAGTATCGTACCTTCGTGTACATTAGAGTGAAATGTCGTTTACATTTTATATTTTTGTTTGCAAATTTTTTTCAATTACTGAATTGAATTGACTTGCAAATTAAGAGAGAGTGTTTATAGAGAGTTTATAGATTTAGAGAGATATTTGAAGTCAGTTTTGAAGTCAGTTTTAGTTGCAAAGAAGTTGCAAAGAAGTTTTGAAGTCAGTTTTAGTTGCAAAGAAGTTGCAAAGAAGTTTTGAAGTCAGTTTTCGTTGCAAAGAAGTTGCAAGTCAGTTTTGAAGTCAGTTTTCGTTGCAAAGAAGTTGCAAGTCAGTTTTGAAGTCAGTTTTCGTTGCAAAGAAGTTGCAAGTCAGTTTTGAAGTCAGTTTTCGTTGCAAAGAAGTTGCAAGTCAGTTTTGAATTCAGTTTTGAAGTCAGTTTTCGTTGCAAAGAAGTTGCAAGTCAGTTTTGAAGTCAGTTTTCGTTGCAAAGAAGTTGCAAGTCAGTTTTGAAGTCAGTTTTCGTTGCAAAGAAGTTGCAAGTCAGTTTTGAAGTCAGTTTTCGTTGCAAAGAAGTTGCAAGTCAGTTTTGAAGTCAGTTTTCGTTGCAAATAAGTTGCAAGTCAGTTTTGAAGTCAGTTTTCGTTGCAAATAAGTTGCAAATCAGTTTTCAGTTGGTTGCATCCAAAAGGGATAACCAAACCCCAGAGATTTATAAAGATACTTGACAAGCGTTCAAGTTAGATAGTTTAAGTTTCAGAATACTTGAAAAGCGTTCAAGTTAGGCAGTTAAGTTTCAAGAATACTTGATAAGAGTTCAAGTTACAGTTCAGAATACTTGACAAGCGTTCAAGTCAGATAGTGTCAGAATACTTGATAAGAGGTCAAGTCAGAAGGTTGCGCCAAGATGGACAACCGCCCCCAGAGACATAGAAATACTTGGCAAGAGGTCAAGTCAGAAGGTTGCGCCAAAAGGGACAACCGCCCCAGAGATTTATAGAAATACTTGATAAGAGGTCAAGTCAGAAGGTTGCGCCAAAAGGGACAACCGCCCCAGAGATTTATAGAAATACTTGATAAGAGGTCAAGTCAGAAGGTTGCGCCAAAAGGGACAACCGCCCCAGAGATTTATAGAAATACTTGATAAGAGGTCAAGTCAATAGGTTGCGCCAAAAGGGACAACCGCCCCAGAGATTTATAGAAATACTTGATAAGAGGTCAAGTCAGAAGGTTGCGCCAAAAGGGACAACCGCCCCAGATTTATAGAAATACTTGATAAGAGGTCAAGTCAATAGGTTGCATCCAAGAGGGACAACCGCCCCAGTTTTGAAGAAGCCAGTTTTGAAGAAGCCAGTTTTGAAGAAGTTAGTTTTGAAGAAGTTAGTTTTGAAGCAGTTAGTTTAGAAGCAGTTAGTTTTGAAGCAGTTAGTTTTTAAGAAGTCAGTTTTTAAGTCCCAAGTCATTTCAATGCAGTCAATTGAATTCAACTTTTTCTTTGTAAGTTAAGAGAATTTAATTTAAGAAAATATAATTTAAGAATTTAATTCAACCTTTTTTTTTTGTAAAGATAATTTAATTCAACCTGAATTGACCGGGTTGCGTCTTTAGTTAACCTTTCTTTGTTTTGTTGTAAGAAGGAAATGGACCGATTTGTCTTCTTTTTCATGCCATTGTTGCGTATAAAAATATATAGGTAAAATGACATATTTTATTGTTGGCAACCAAAACCGTTTTTACAAATGTTGGTAACGAGTTTTATAATTATTGCGATTATATGATGACAGAAATAGTGTAATAATTAATCGATCATGTACCTAATTTATCTTGCTCTGTATGGTCGGGAAATTTACCCGTAGGACCGCACATGGCCCTAAATTTCAGTTGTATTTATTCTTTTTTGTCATTTAATTTTAATAAAACTTCTACACAATAAAACATATGTATTTATCATATGCAAACAAGTTTTCAGACTAAAATATCAAATAATTCAAATTCTGTCAACATTCAACGAGAGAGTATGATTTTTCTACTTAACATGCAAAAAATTATTAAACCTTTTTAATATTTTTTTTTAGTATATAAAAAAATAATTTTAATGTAAAATTTACCTGAAATTATTAAAAGAAAAGATTGTTCGAAATGCTTTCCTTCCATTTCAATAACACTTTTTATTCTTGGCCGAAACTCATCTAAGGTTCGATTTACTTTTATTTTTAAGAATATTATAAAATTATGTTTAGCTCATTAAAATGCATAAATTGATTTATATTTTTAATTTGTATTCTTAACTTTCTTAATTCAATTATCGTACCGATACTTCTGGTTAATGTTTATATAGTTCATATATAGCTAGGAATGTTACTAGTCGAATTTAATTCCATCTTCAAAAATTCAATTTTTAAACCGTGAGATTTACTTTCATCAATTGTAAGTCCTCTAAGTACATTTCTTTGTATTACCTTAATACGTGGAACTGATTTAATTAAATACTTAAATACTACCTTGAACTTAAAGGATTTTATAATAATAATGATAATAATAATAATAACAACAATAATTGACTCAAAAGATTTTATAACCCTCAACCCATCTTAAATTATTATACATTATTTTTAAACTTTGTTAATCCAAAAACCTTCCAAATCTCTACACATACACACGCATGTATGCACACTATATACTATATATACAAACCTTATTCTAAAATCATTCGATATCACAAACTATTTCATAGCGTGTAGGTGCTAACTCTGCTATTTATATAGTCCTAAGCCTTTTTGCTTACTATATATAAATTTTTGCTCAGGCATTTATTCAGTTAATTTAAGAATCCTCTCCGCTAATCTGTCCCTCAAAGTTATGATACACACTTTGTATCTAATACACACAAATACACACTAGACCACAGGTCTATACATCATCCATTACGTAATTCGATTTTTTACCTACAATAGTCAATAAAATTAGTTATAGACTGCACGATCAGGGTAACTTTGGAAAATAATTTATATTTTTTTCCTTTTACCTACTATTCATTATGTACATAATTTTTTCCCACAGAAAAATAAAAATTTTGGAAAAAATTTAACAATATCATTCTTTGTCTAGCGTAATAGTTTGTCCAAATTAATGTATTAATCCTTTTGTTCTGTTTACATAAATTAAAGTATTAATCTTTGAATTTTTTATATTTTATAAGCAAGTGTCATTTAAAGATTTGATTACTCTCCATTGTACGCAACCACCGAACTCACTTGTTCTGTATAAAAATTTGTAATGTAAAGAAAAATTCGTCATCTAACTTGTAGTAGTTAGGATGTTATTTTCTCATTTGTATTGTATTAATGGTACCCTATTAGATTATTGTATAAATATCATTTTTTTTAAAGGGGAGAGCAATGTAAAAATGAAATGAATAATCAATATTCATTTTTACATAAGAACCAAAATCGCTTAACGCGAGTTTGGATAATAATTTTACTTGTGGCTTCCTATTTTTGATCGTGTCAAAACCCTACGATCTACCATACCTATGGTTTAGTCGTATCCATTTTCATTTGTATAGAAGTTATTAATTAATTATGATTGTCTTGCATCTTACCCTCGTCCCTAGATTATGCATACACATTGCATATAACAGGACTGGAACCCGCAGTTGTACTTCTTAGTCATTAATACCCACTCTTGTCTCTAATTCGTTCTTGTAAATCTTCCTAATAATGATTTGTATTATACGTACAAATTCAATAACTATGACGTCATAAAGTAACTTAATTCTCTTCACGTTTTCCATACCTTGAACACTGAATCACGTGTTTAGTATTTGGACATCTTCCGTATTGAATGTAAGGTAAATTCCTTAATAATAATAATAATAATAATATAATAATAAAAAGAAAAAAGAAACCATTCTCTATACATCATTAGTTTGTTGTTTCCTACCTATTGTCTACTGATACCTATCAACCTATCAGTCCATATTTTACGCGTCTCTATATTACGCACACAACCTATTGGATTATGTACATGTAAAATACGTCCACATATATTTTTTTTTATTATTATTTTTTTTTTAAGTGCGTTCAACCCTCACAAGGCATTCATTAGGCTTACAGTAGTTAAATGCTCAAATTCGCGAATCAGCAGAACCGAACGTTTCTAAGATAAACAACATCTTTCGCTCTGATCCAAATTTATAACATATATGTAATATAAATATATGTTGTATATAAATTATCTTGTCATGTCTCATGTACTTGTGTTGTACTAATAACCATATATATAATAACCATATATAATCTGACCATATAATCTGACCATATAATCTGACCATATAATCTGACCATATATATATATATATAAAAACACTGTAAGAATGGTAACGACGTAATGTACTTCAATGAAACTATAAGTGATGTAATGACTTTATATATAATGTAAGAATGTACTTTAATAGAAATGTATGGGAAGTAATCCATAATCGAAATCATAATTGTAATAAACCCAAACAAAAATGTACTCAGTCATGTACTTCAATTGTACTGTGTACGACTATGAAATGAAATCGCCTTCAGAAATGAAGACGTGGCAAAAAAAATAAGATTAGTTTTTTTTTTATTTATTTTTTTTTTAAATCTTTATTGGAATCTTTCAAACACGTGATCGTGTTTAAAAGGGGGAAACTTACCTCCAACTGCCATCCCCCAACATTCAGGCATATTTTATACATGTATTTGTAAAATGAAGGACACTTCATTACGGCTCTCTGCTTTGGTCACTGCTAAGAGACTCCCTTGTTAGCAGCTTCGCTGCGGGGAGGGGCGGAGGCCCCTTGCCTCCTTAATATTTTTAGATTCCGGCCTGAGCTATGGTCGAAAGAGGTCGAACCTCTACCCCTGTAAAATTCAGACCACTACCTGTAAATTTTTAAGAAGAAAATTACAGTAAGAGAAACTTTTTTTTTATTTTCCCCCTCGAGTTGGGCTATCTTCAGAGGAATTTAGTCAAGAAAGTAGAAGTATCAGAGTATTATTGAAAGAAAAGAATTAACAGAGTGTCGACCCCATAAAGCGAGAGAAAAGAATTAGAAAGTTATAGAAGAAAAGTATATAGAAGAAATATCCGTTGCTTGCCTCCCTAACCAGAACCCCCCCGTCGAATCAGAACCGAATCAGGGCCATAAAGGGGGGGTTAACATTTATTCATGTTATATTCCTGCGTAATACTAGGATAATTTTGACCTGCATCTAGGATAATTTTTTTTCTAGACCTGGCAACCCTATGGACAGTGGACTGGTGGTGTTGCTCGGTCCGCTATGCCTGGATGTTAATTCAGATATTGCTGTTGACAAGCTATGTTTATCAACTAATGTATCTTTTACAGTTTTACTTCAATATATTGTTTGGCTAATCACTGATATAAAACTTAAAAGTGTCCAAATAGTGTTGTGTTTTTCGATGAAATAAACAACTGAAATATCATGCCTGGTGAGATGGCTCATGATGAGACGTTGACAGATGCAGAGAGGGCCTACAAAGTTGAAGTCTACAATCAAATAATAGACACAGTCACTGAAAGCCTCCATCGCCGTTTCCTCACCCATGGCACTCTTTATGCCGACTTAGCCCTTCTGGACCCCAGAAACTTCCGACATGTAAGGGCCGGTGCCAGTGGTTTACCCCAGTCAGCCCTTCAAGAGCTCAGCAAATGCTTGCTGAAGTTTGACAGCAGGGCAACGGTTGAGGACTTGCAGTGTGAGCTGAAGAGTCTGGCTGCACAGTGGGAGAGGCTGAAAACATCAGCACTGGAGAAATACACTATCAGAATAGTCACTGAAATACCTGAGGACGGACCTGAGGCTGATGGAAAGGAAGACGAAATGGAGATGAGGAATAAAAGGTGTTCCTCTTGTAAAGACTGTGCAGTATGTTGTTACCAGATAATCTGGAGGTACAACTTGTTGACAGATGCTTACCACATCATAGGCCTTGGGTACAAGTTCCTGCTCACCCTGTCAATCACTCAGGTGGCCTGTGAGAGAAGTTTCTCAACCCTGAAGTACATCAAAAGTCGACTCAGGAGCACTCTCTCCCAGGAGCACCTAGAGGCGTTTATGCTGATGACAACTGAGAAGGACATCTTAATGGCCCTGGGTACAGATGTGATGATAGACAGAGTTGCAGAGAGGAGTGAGCTGCTGAGCAAACTGCTGACACATTAAAGTAATACATATTTTTCTCTTTGGTAGATAGGCTTTTTACTTTCTATGTAATTAATGACAGTGTATGACTATGTCAATTTCTGGCGTCTCTATTTTCTGTTTTACTGTGTTGTCTATAATAGCGGCTCTACTATATTAACAGTGTGTGTAAATATAATAAAAATAAATGTCCAATAATTGACACCCTAAGGTGGTGGTGGTGTTGGGGAGAGGGGAGGGCGCACGCGCACGTATTGTGTGGGCAGGTCTGGGTTAAAGTCCAGGGCCGCTTTTGAGTCCAAGCCCGTCCCTGACCACAGCCCTTCTACGTGAAGCATGGAGTGACCCTGAGGAATACCACTGCTAATAGCTTTAGGAGAAGAACAGTGGCCATCTACAACCGCAGGTATTGATTGGCCAGAAAGGAAATTTGAGATGAAGGCACAGATAGAAGGATAGAAACCGAAGGAGGGCGGTTTCGAAATTAAAAATTTGTTACAGACTCTATCAAAAGCTTTTGATATGTCTAGTGCAATAGTAAATGTTTCACCAAAATCCAAAAGGATGACCAACAGTCAGAGATATGCAGGAAGATCTCCAGTATAACGTCCCTTTCGGAACCCAGACTGTCGATCTCAACTAAGGCTGTGAGTAGAGAGTTGTTTAAGAATCTTCCTATTAAGGATAGATTCAAAAACTTTAGAAAGGGAAGAAATTAAACTAATTGGACGATAGTTGGAGGGTTGAGAGCGTCCCTTTTATGGGACAGACTGAATGAAAACGAACTTCCAGCAGGAAGGAAAAGCACGCCTTTCTAGAGTTGAGTCCAGATTGGCCAGAAAAAACATCTTTGGAAGAGATTCTAATTTCAGAAATAATAAAGTCAGAAGGAGGAGGAGAAGGAGGAATAGTAGGGGATCGTCCAGGGTTGAGTTGGAGGCGAAAGTTTGAGCAAAGAGTTCAGCTTTGTCAAGAGAACAGACGGCACCTGAGCAGTCGGAATGGAAAAGAGTTGGGAAAGAAGAGTAATTAAAAATATTGGAGAGGTTCTTAGTTAGATTTCAGAAAGAGCGAGAAGAATTACAATTGATAGGTTTTCACATTTTTGTCGGATGAAGTAATTTCTGGCGAGTCGAAGAACCAATTTTGCACGATTTCGGACAGAAATATAAGCTGAGTGAGAATCAGGAGTTGGATGGCAATGGTACATTCTGACATAAAGTTAAACCAAGGTTTTTCTGCATTAGTAATAAATACAATTCTACGGCATTTTTGCTTCATGGAATTTTTACCCTCTCTCATCATTATCATACTTATGGAACTCTTATCTCTGGCATTTCTACCTAGAATCCACCGATTCAACTACTTTAAAGGCTCAATGTCACTTGTCCTTGCTGATTTAACGAAAAGTGGTGTTACGATGTGGCCCCGATGTAGCTTAAGTTGTAGAGCATCTATTGAAAAAATAATCCATCATAGTTTGATTCTGCTCGAATTGTTCATTCTGGAGGTCAAACTTTTCGCCCCACCTTAGATGAAATCCAAACTATGGTTCACCAAGGAAGTAAAAAATTACTAAGTCCTTGTCTAGCAGCTCAGTGTCCTAACCAACAGGCTATATATATAAAATTTTGGTTAACCCTGGTTTTGCTTTCACCCCGAATTGTTTATTCTGACAATTTATTTACCATTTATCTACCAACCAATTTTTTTATTGTGTGGAACGATGAACAGCTGGGTTTTCTTACGCGCCGCCTGCTGTCACCGGGTCTCGATTCATGGGCCGATGGATTCATAGTCACCGACGCTAACCACTACACCAGCGGTTCTGAAACTTTTTCTTCTTCCGTACCCCTTGAACTCTTTCAGGGGATTTTCTGGATTTTCGAGAGACATGAGGATTTTTACTTTCTTTACGACTGTGTGACTTGTGGCCGTTTGTTAAACGTACATAAAATTAAAAGGGTTATAGTTTCAGGACCCCGTCGCGTACCCCCTAAGATTCCCTCACGTACCCCTGGTTCAGAATTTCTGCATTACACCATATAGTGTATATATATACACATATATATCCTATTGGTTAAGACGCTGGGCTGTAGACAAGGACTTCGTAATATATATATATATATATATATAATATATATATATATATATATAGATATATATATATATATATGCGCCTCGGTGGTGTAGCTGCGTCTCGGTGGTGTAGTGGTTAGCGTCGCTGACTACGAATCCATCGGACCCGGGATCGAGACCCGCTTACGGCAGCCGGCGCGCAGCAAAACCCAGCTGTTCATCCTTCCACACAATAAAGATAGTGGTTGGTAGATAAATGGGTACCCTGGGTGGCCTAGTAGTTAAGACGCTGAGCTACTGGTGGGGCGTGGTTCGGATTCCACGTTAAACTATAGGTCTAAGGTGGAGTGAAAAGCTTGACCTTCGTCAGAATGAACAATTCGGGCGGAAGCTAACCAAAGGTTTTATATATATATATATATACACAGTGGTGTAGTGCTAAATAAAGAAGTGAGGGAACGCATTTTGAAAGTGTTACTCAGATGCGGGGGGGACAATGGCGAGCGCGGCGAGCCCATACAGCTGGGGGTCCGGGGGCACTGTAAGCCCCCGGGAAATCTTTTGAAATCTGACCAATTTCAGGAATGTTTTGAGGTCATATGCACTGGATATTAGGATATATTCCAAGGTTGAAGATGCAGTATTTCCAGTGTCATTAGATATATGACATCCAGTACGATCAATAAAAATAGCTAACAACTGGAATGATTAACTAAAAAAAGTTAACAACTGGTACGCCGTGGTGACTGTTTCACCAGATCTTTATAGGCTAGTATTGCCTCAGTCGAAGCTAAAAGAAATGAAACAGTTAATGATTCTTTCTCATATTTCTTCTAGGGGTGGGAATTAAAATTTCATGACGTTAGAGATTTGTAAGTTCGGATTTATTTGAAATAGTGAGGGAACGCCGTTCCGTCTACCAAAAAAAGTAAGGGAACGCCTTTCCCACGCGTTCCCACAGCACTACACCACTGTGTGTATATATATATATATATATATATATATATTGAAATAAATTATTAATGGATATTAAATCTATATGAAATTACAGTCCACAACATCGATTCACCAGCGAAAGACTCAACCTCAACATTTATCTTGGAGAAATGATTGGCACTTGGTAAGTTTAACTTTCACAAACACGGTTTAATTTAAATCAAATAACTTCGTTCCTATTCGTATCCTTCTTTTTTCATACGTACTCCCTCTGAGACCTGAAAATTATTTATTTATAACTTACAAATGGTGTTAATTTAAGTGAAATTCTGATGCATTAAATTAATTTTGATACATACAGTAAATTGGAACTTCATTTGACCAAATCTAACATCATCATCTCTTCCCGTGCCTGAATTCAAAGTAACAAATCCTAAATAATTTGACCAAACCTCACCTAACTAAACTGTCCTCTCCTCTCCTATCCTATCCTCACCTCTCACAACGTAATTAAACGTAATATGAAATACTGACAATAGTTGCTGGTTTATACAAAAAAAAAACCACTTTTTCTACGTGAAAGTCACAATATGATAATAAAAACCCACTCTAATAGACAGAGTTTATTTCCACAACAGTTTCGATGCCCACTGGCATCCTCTTCGGGTGGATACAGAAAAACGATTCGTTTTTCTGTATCCACCCGAAGAGGATGCCAGTGGGCATCGAAACTGTTGTGGAAATAAACTGTCTATTAGAGTGGGTTTTTATTATCAAGTTGCTGGTTTGAGTTTAATCAAGAGCGTTTACCTGGACTTGATTCCATTATGTGAATTCTACTTCACCGTTAATATACAGTGTGTGTGTGTATATATATATATATATATATACAGGGCCTATCAGAGGGGGGGCTAGAAGGGCCATTTGGCCTGGACCTCAAGTTTAGAAACTTTTAGGTTTTAATATAATGGTTTGCAATGAAAGTAATAATTGGGTTTAGCTATGGGCCTCAAAAGCTGGAAGTGGCCCGGGCCTCTATGGACCTCTGAGAGGGCCTGTATACATGTATATATATATATATATATATATATATATATATATATATATATATATATATATATATGTATTAGGGCGGAGTGAAAATGATAATTTAGAATGGCACACTGTTTTTTTATTGTAGTGTTTGGTGAGAAAAACGAATATGATGATACAAACTGTGCCAGGTTTCTCCAACCGCCCCATTTTTGCATGAATACAATTTAACAAACTCAGAAAATTAAGTTCTCATCTAGCATACATCTCTCAACATTACAGTACATCATAAGAATAACCCTCATTTATGTCACTATGAAACCACAATTATAAATTTTTATAACTTTAATATATTATTTTCCGTCATTTCCAGATTTAAGTATTCCTGCCAAAGTCGTATTATATACTTGTGCGCATCGTGTCTTCTGACTCCCCAGGCACTACAGTTCGCCTGACAGCCAGCTGCAGTAGTTGTCCCCCCAGCAGTTGTATGGCTGGAAAAGGAGAGAGTACAGAGCAATTGCAATGTTGATGAAATGTTGCACTGTATATATATATATATATATATATATATATATATGTATATATATATATATATATATATATATATATATATATATATATATATCGGGCTACAAGATTAGTTATTAGTTATTTGAACATTTTTGAGAAGATTAATTCGAATTATTGCAGTACCAGGCATATTTCATTAAATTCTCCCCAAATTCTAAACGTCAGTATTTTTAAACTAAAACAATTATAATACTGAGAGTTGTCAGTGAGGTCATTATACCAATATTATTTCTCTATGCGTACGTATTTCATCAACATTAAAGAAGAATTATCTGAGGCATGCCCATATATATATAAACGCACATTTTGTATATAAACAGACACATGTATAGTTTATTTAGATGAAAGTATATATATATATCTCGAGACATTCCACAAAACTAGTTGCCAATTTGCACAGCTTAATATATGCAATTTTATTCTTAATCAAAAATAATAAATTAAAAAAGCATACCGTTAAAATATTTTCCACAGTAATGTTTAGAAGGCTATATATATATATATATATTATATATATATATATCGGACTACAAGATAAGGTGCCAGACTGCGCTATTTATTTTATTGGTATATATTTAATGGAGAAGCGGTGCTCTCCGTATAATTAAGTTCTTTATTATGTACGTATTATTAGGGGAAAAATATAGTTTGTAGACATTTTCCTCGTTTATGTCAGAGGAATTTATTCAGCTTCCGTCTTAATACACAAATTTATCTAAAAACAGTAATTAGCTAACGCTTACAGTTAAAATTGTTTCCACAGTATTGTTATGAAATAGTATTTATAGATGCATTTAGTAGGTTCTATCCATATAATGCAGTTTTCTATGCATATTTATAAAGAAAACGGAATTTTGTTTAAGGGGGTTCTTAATTCTTCATCGAATTACTGTATACAACACATTTTTACGTTAATGGGTTTCAACATTTCTAACATATAGGGTCATAGACAACGGAAAAGATGGACTGAGGAAGATTGAGAACTGCAGAATGAATTGTCGACGAGATGTATCGTGTTAATTTTACCTACTCTAGGAGTGATTCTGGCAAGGAGAGTGTAGGGGTGTCAGGGAATGATTGCCCCCCCCCTGTAGAGCAAAAACTAGAAGAGATAGATAAAAACCGGCGAGACCACTTGAAAGAGCGCTAAAATCTGAATAAAAACCATTATATTCTATTCCTGTGATTTTAATTCTTACCATTTTTTTCCCCACAGAAACCATGGCATCATCTATTTCGAACGATTCAGAGAAAAAGCGAGTTCTTGACCGCATTCGAGCTGTCACATTTCGTGAAGCAAAGGAAGCTGGTGCAACTTTCATAACTCGACACTGGGTGGCTGAGAGATTAAAAAGATCAGAAGACTTTGTCAAAAGGAATTGGAATAAGAATCCTGAAGATTGTGAAACAGAATTTCGAGGAGGAAGACCGGAGAAATTATCTCAAGAATCGAAAGACATTGTGCTTGCTGCATCACGGCGCCGAAAGAAGAGCTGCTCTGAGGTAGCGAAAGAGATACTTATCCGTCGTGGTAAGATAGTCAATCGGCAACTTGTGCATCAATTTCGAGTTCGCCAAGGCTTGAGTGCTTGGCATGAAATAGCTAAGCCACGGAAGAGTGATCTTAATATTGAAGATCGGCTATGGTTTTGTGATTATCTTGAGGAATGGACGGAAGACGATTTCCTTCACTTGGTTGTCAGCGATGAATTCTTCGTTTATGTCTCCAGAAAACCAAATTTTCAGAATGATCGGGTTTGGGCAACAACTCCTGATGAAGTCCCAGACGACCAGAAGTATCGAGAAATAGTAAAAAATCCAGCATGTGTGGGTGTTTTCATTATGTTCTCTATTCGGAAGTTCATCTGGGTTATCAAACCAAGAGGAACCAGTTGGGATGGGCCTTATTTTCGAAATGTAATTTTAGCCCAACATGTAATTCCGTTTTTGAAAGACCCCGAGTGTGTTTTGGATGTTGAACAGGCAACCTTTCTTCACGACAAAGCCCCCTGTATGAAAGCACTTGCGACTCAACAACTGCTTAAGGACAATAACATTGATTTTTTCGGAAATAATGAATGGCCTGGCAATTCTCCCGATCTTAATGTCTGTGAACATGTCGGATCCATCATGAAGGATCGGGTGGAGTTCTTAATGCTGGAACAACCCATTCAGAATCGGTATTCAACAGAAATTATGACTGCAAAGATCAACGAAGTCCTTGAAGAAATGAGTCATGATACCGATCTCTTTGAGACACTTCTGGGATCATACCCCCGTCGATTAATAGCCGTCAGAGCTGCAAATGGGGGCAACACCCGATATTAAAACAAGTGTTTTTTATTCAAAATTAAACGCTCTTTCGCGTGGTTTTGTCTGTTTTTTTCTTTTCCTTTCAGTTTGTTCTGTACAGGGGGGGCAATCATTTCCTGACACCCTTTATAACAGACTTTGATTTTACCCCAGAAGATGGAGGCCAAATGAAACCACATTCAGCTGCAGGTCCGGACAATTGGAATACATTATTGATTAAAAACTGTAAAAATGAAATACCTAAACCTTTATACTGGATATGGGGAAGATCTCTAAACACTGGGGAAATACCGAGCATCTTGAAAAGAGCAAACATTGTCCCTCTATATAAAAGGGGGACAGATCTCAAGCAAAGAACTATAGACCGGTGTCATTGACGTCCCACCTCACTGAAGTATTTGAAAAGGCGGGGCCACCAACTTGACCTTCGTGTGAAGAGAGACTGATGCAGAGGGACACTATCAAAATATGCAAATGGTCAGAAGACAAAAATATGACATTTCACACCGAGAAATTTCAACTCTTGAGATATGGTAGAAATGAGGAAATTAAACAGACTGCATATTATGCCAGATTAGCCGGGTGTACTTGGCTATGTTCAATGGAGAGCGCAAGAGAGCAACCCGCTCCTCCACCAAACGGCTATGTGCGATGGAGAGCTTAAGAGAGCAACTCGCTCCTCCACCAAGAGGCTATGTGCGGCGGAGACCGCAAGAGAGCAACTCGCTCCTCCACCAAGCCAGCCCTAGAGCCGGGGCCACCGGCTTGACATTCGTGCGAAGAGAGAACGACGCACGGAAACGTAACCAGGTATACACACACATTTTATCCACGCAGTTATCTGTGATTCACTGTCGTCAATTGAATTAACCATGACTTACTAATTGTTACCATTGTGCACTTATGAGTGATCGTGATATGGAGTTAATCGTTATTTGGTGGCGTTTACATTCGTACTTCGCCTCCCGCCATCCCACCACAATGCGCCTCTCTCAGTGCTACCAAAGACAATATTAGCAACAATGTTAGCAGAGGGAAGGGTTACAACAGTGTTTTCCATAGGAATTGAGATTAGAGAGAGGTGTTGGAATTTTTAATGGGGTGAGGGTCGAGGGGTGAGACCGTGAGGGCGAAGGTGGGCTTTATGGCAGCATAGTAAAAACTGAAAAATGCTTCACGCTCATTTATTAGGTTTAACTCATCTTTTAAAATCATTACACAAATTATTGTTTATTTATTTAGCGTTTCTATAAATTTGTGAATGTGCCAAGCTTACACAGTTACAATCTCATCAGATAAACTACAATACTTAACTAATAATATTACATAAAATATATCTTCAAAATTTTCTAGTGACATCCGGCGCCACCTTTATAGTCTTACAAGGTGGCAAGCAGTGACCTTGAAGTAACGGGTAAGTAGTATGACCGCAAAAGGAGAGAGTGCAATCCAATGGTGCATTGTTGCTATGAGTGCCATTGCTAATCCCCAGTGCCAACCCCCTCCCCCTTGTTGCAAGACACCCCCCCGTGCCATTCCAGGGTACAAAAAAAGGGGGAAGAGGAGAACTCCCCCAGTAAGCTGGGGGAGCCCACCTGACCTCTTTGGGGGAGAAGTTGGGACGGCCTCACCCCCCAAAGGGGTATACCTAACCTAAGAGAGAGAGGAAGAGACCATTCTTTCACCTGGGCATCCAGGTGTATAATAAGATTTCATCCCAGCATCACTTGACTTAGTTGATCAGCCATTCGGCGTAGAAGTCAGTTGGCTTAAGCAGCTAGCTGCCACATTGTGTATATCGTGTCAAAAAGTGCACACATACCAATTATATAAACAGAAACAATTCCTTCCGTCGTTTAAACAGAAAGAAATCCCTCCGTCGTTTAAAAGGAAGATTAGCTAGACATAGTACGCATCGCCTGCCATCACCAGGCCTCGAACCCAGGTGGAGAGCAACTCACTCCTCCACCAAACCATGCCTGGAGGCGGGGCCACCAACTTGACCTTCATGTGAAGAGAGATACTAGCAAGTATGAATTGTTCTTCATCACGTATTTTACAATCAGCGAAACTCTTATTACTCTACACACACACACACGTACATACATTCGTCAGTCTGCTTAGAAGGAAGCCACTTGGTATATATTTATTGAAGGTGCATTGTTTATATTCCAATTTTCCCAATTATTAATTAATATCGTTTATATATACAGCGAAAAGAACTAAATAAAACGCCATTACATCATTCTGTTTATTTAGACGAATTATTGGAATCAGTTTCACGAAACATATAGAAAATAAATATAAAATCCTATTCAAACGATGGAACATATATGATCAGAAAATAAAATAAAAAATAATAATAGCATAAGAAGTACGAACGATGGAGTATAATCATCAACATGTTAGTACAGGGAAAAAAATATATATATACAATTTTATATATATGTGTGTGTGTGTGTATATATATATATATATATATATATATGTATATACGTGTGTATATATATATATTATATATATATATATATATATATATATATATAGTATATATACAATTACATTAAATAACGTTCTGAAAAGTGCGGAATAGAAAACTATTAATCTCGTCATGCCTGAACTAATAAGGTGATGTTATTGTGTATATATATATAATATATATATATACATATATATATATAATATATATACACACACACACACACACACACACACACTTATTAAAGATTTATCCATTAAAAAAATAAAATTTAAAAGAAGGGATTATCTATTTGAAAACACCTGTTCTACCACCGAGGTTTTAACATGGCGCCAGTTTGACGGAAAGCGCTAGATAATATCGATTTTCAAATCTCAATAAATAAACTCGGATCTTCTTTTCGCTAGAATTTTATTTTATTCTCTGGACACCATAAACTTTGGAGGCTAATGCGTCGCAGGCCCAGCCCATCTCTTAGTTTTTTTAAATTAGTTTACGTGATTGTAAAAGCCGTTTTATATATATATATATATTGTCACATTTGAGGCAATACAACAGAAGTTTTCCCTTAAATACACATCGATATACGTTCTGAAAAGTGCGGAATGGAAAACTGTATTATTCTCGTCATGCGTGAACTAATAAGGTGATGTTAATAGGTATGTGTATATATATATATATTAAAGATTTATCTATTAAAAAAATAAAATTTAAAACAAGAGATGATCTATTTGAAAACACCTGTTCTACCAGCGGGGTCTTAACGTGGAGCCAGTTTGACGGAAGGGGCTAGATAATATCGGAATTAAAATCTTAAAACGCATATCTTAAACATTTTCACGGAATTTTATTTCTATTCCCCCATAAACTTTAAACCGATGCGACCTGCCCAGATTTCGGATTTTAATTTCCAATGTCGCTGATTCCCTCATATATATTAATGTCACACACATTCTCGCTACACCATAAACTTTATGAGGGACTAATGCGTAGCCCCTCCCCTCCCATTTCTGTTAATTTTTCAAAATTATTTTCAGTTTTAGACGACTCTAAAATCGCTAAATACACACACACACACACACACACACACATATATATATATATATATATTATGATGCTGATAATAAAACAATTGATAAAATAATATTGTTTATTTTCCAAAGAGAACTTCTCTCTATCTCTAACCCCCTCTCCATCTCTCTCTTTATCTCTCTCTCAACGATTCTGGACGAAATCTATGGAGTGGGTAAGATATATTTGACACGCCCAATAATTCACGGATCGGCCAATTACAGTACAGTGGGCAGCGCATGAGATCGGCCCAAGACCTCTGGTTGGCGGTTGGTCGTGCTTACACGTCATGCCCCACCCAAATTTCACCGAGGGCCAATAGGAAACTCGATATTCGGGTATTGTGGGTGTTTACAATTAGGCCCCCGTCTATAAAAGGGAGCATTTTCATATGGAATCCACAACAGTTGTATTTATCAAAGACTGAGCAGAGATATCGCCAAAAGCAAATCACAGCAGCTTTTCTTCTCCCCGCAAGTGTTTAGATGCTGCAGCGCTGTCTACACTTCACCTTTTCGCAGCGGCAGACCGGGGTGATCTTCTCTCCACACAAAACGTTAATGATGTCTGCAATGATCATCCGTTTGAACCAACAGAAGCCTCTACCTTCGCGATGTGAGTAATTAATTTAATTTATGATTCGGGCTATATACATCGTTTCATTCAGTGTCAGTGTTAAATAATTTATAAAAATTCGTAATAAAACGAAGTGAAAGGATATCTGCCCAGGGGTCGATACCCAATGCCGGCAGACGATGCGTAGTACATCCAGCTATTCTTCCTTTTGAGCTGTAAATTAGTGTACTTGTAACGCCTTCCAGCTCTCTCTCTCTATTCATATATATATGTTCCTCTGTGTGTATTTTCGTGAAAAACGATAGGTTTTTAATTAGTGCCTATTCTGTGTTTCCTTCGTGGTTATTTCGGCATATATACTCGTATATATGTATATATATATATATATATATATATATATATATATATACAGGGTGAATCAAAAGTCTCCATACATAGGCAAAATGGTCACTTTATTATGCAATCACTTGTAAGTCACAAAATATGCTCTATGTGGGCACCATTACACTGAATGCACATACGGATGAGTTACCCACAGTCATGGCAAACGCGCGTTAACACGTCTGGTGTTATGCGTGCACACGCATCACGAATGCGTTCCTTTAGGTGGTCCGTTTCATGCCACGTGTCCTGGTCCTGATCCTGCCAGAAGAATGATCTCTATACGCTCTTCTTGGGACAAAGGCATCTCAGCACATCACCTGCAAAAAATAAAAAATAAATAATCATTTATTTATCATGACCATTTTGCCTATGTATGAGACTTTTGACTCACCCTGTGTATATATATATATATATATATATATATATGATATATATATCGTGTGGTTGTAATAATACATTTCTTGATAACTTAAAAACTTACAGAAAGTTCTACAGGTAGGGTTTTAGATTTACTAAAACTTTTAAGAATTGCTTGCGGACCAGGGCTCGAGACCCGGTGCCGGCAGACGAAGCGTAGCACACCCTCTAATCTTCCTTCCCGATAACGTCATTTAGAGAGCTGAATTTTATTATACGTTGAATGTATCATTTGAAAGTGAAATTTTATTACACGCTTGTTACTTAAAAAAATATAGAAAGATCTACAGGTAGGATTTTAGAATTATTAAAAACTTTTAAGATTACCCGATGCTGACAGATTATGCTCAGCACATCCAGCTAATCTTACTTTTGAAAACTGTCAGGATATCTGCTTTGTGATTATAATTTGCCAGGCACCCTAATCGGCATTTTCTCTTATTGTAACTCTTTAATTAAACTTTAATTTAATTTAACTTTAAATAAAAAAGATTCAGTATGAACTAATCATGTTAATTTCTCCGTAAAGGATCGATGCGAAGCTTTATCGTGTTATAGCTACTTTTCGCGTCAGCTTTGATGAAAGGCAAATAATTTTCGACGATTTGGAGGCTTTACCGCGCAGTCAGCCCAGTGACTTGAATACGCGGTCGAAGTATTAGCTCACATTCGGTCCAATGAATGGCGGGTCATCGAGGAAATAATGTAAGTTTTTTTGGTTAAAAACGAAACACATTGTATTTTCATTCAATTTATTAAATGGTAGAAAGCATGTTTTAGTACAATTCGGCTTACAGAACTAGCGTCCATTAAATAAGACTAACATTAATGAAGACATTTTACAGTTATATATATATATATATATATATATATATATATACATATATATATACAAACACGTAAACTTTACACAATACAACGAGTGCATAGAAATTGGAAAAAAAAAATTATCTGTCTGCATACCATTTCATCAGTCATCTCAGTTTCGCACAAATCGAATAATTTTTAAAAATTATAAATCCCTTCCCACGTGACATGTGCAGGAGAAATGAAAGACAGTACATGCCACAAGTATTACTAAAATATCCTTGGAAACGGTAAGGATTCCAGACAAATTCAGGGATACGTAGCTGTTCGATAAATTGGACAACCACAGGGTCACTCCAGGGCTGAGTGCCGAGTGAATCAAAATAGTACATTCTTTCCCTATTTTTAAAATAGATTGCAAACCAATGAATCCCCTCACCCCCCACAATGTCCGTATTGACGAAAAGACTACACCAATCTCTCGTAGTTTGCAATTTCAATGCTTCATTCTTCGCAAACACACCGATAAATTTGGAGCGTGTGACTCGGTCACTCTTCATTACTCTTTGAAGTGTATACGCGTCCATTTTAAAAGTCTGTGACAACGTTCCTGGAAAGGTTGAGCTCTATTAGAGCTTGTGATTGGAGGTATACTAGTACAGTAACAGGCGCGTCTATAGGGTCGGTGAACTCCAATCTGACTGAGATGTTCCCACTTTGTTGTGGACTTAAGTGTGTATTTACACTAGCAGATAAGTCGCGGGTAATATCAAATGTGTAGAGGTTAAATTGATCGACATATTCTTTCTAAGCTACGCCAAACCCAAGCTCGTCACAACCACCGGCAATATGGGCCAGATTACTATAAGCTCTCGCGAAGAGCGGGAAAACAACGTCTGATGAGTAGTCCGTAACCATAGTCCCGCCCAACGCAACGCCATTTACGTATAGAGTTATATTTTCAAGACCGTAATTCTTGAAATTAAAGGCGCTCTTTTTATATTTTCCATTCGTCGAAGCGTGATCCCGCATTCCAATTAATATCCTTTTCGGTAGAACTCCCAGAGCAAAGTTTTCTAGCTGCTTCGAGGCCAACCCTGTGGGCACCGTGTATTGTTTCATCTGTACTCTGTTAATTGGGTATTTTACGGTTGCGTGTATTAAATTTTTTTCAAATTCTCCATATTTCGGGGAACTTAATTTCACTCGCCATACGCGTAAATATGTTCCCATGATGTGAATCACAACGGGTTTTGCGTCCTCTTCTTGATCGGGTCCCTGATTTATGCAGAACTCAGGATTCGTGCGGGTGAGCTTTAACTTCATATCCACCCAATTCATAAGCAGTTTCTCCTGGAATGTGAAGTCTGTATACAGACGTCCAAAACACTCGTATATCTTTTTTTTAGAATTTTTAAATTTATCCGTTATACTACACTCATCTTTAGTCTAATAATAGCTCGGCAGTTAAAAAGGTAACCTTCGCTTCTTTAGAAAAGTTGAGGACATTTTCCAGATAGGCTTGTAGGTGATAATAACCCTTTCCTACCAAGATCTTAACCTAATTTAAATACACCTCACACTGGCTGAATATGGAGTGTAGAAAGTTGGTTTCAGGTTATGCAGAGTAACTATCATCGCAGTCCGTTCCATCTGAATGGGCTATACGCAGCTTAGCGTACATGTGCATTCAGCTTGGATCAAAAAAGTATGGGCCTGAGCTGGGTATCACGAATTCTATAGGGGCACTCGGTGAACTAATTGTGTTTAATGGGTTAATTGTAATAAAGTCACTATGCTCTGTAGAAATCTGTGTAGGGGACATATCAAAGAGGGACAGTTCCGGTTTACAGCATTGTGAGCTACACGGATGGATGAAACGCGCCATGACGAGTCAGAAATAGTGTCACCTCTCTCGGCAAGTAGTAATCAGTCTAGGATTCGTGAGAGTAATGTCCACAGCTTATATCAGTTAAAACATTGATCAGCCATAGGCTTCATACGCGTAGAACACTTCTTTTTTGATGTCCTTTTACGTTTAGCGCCACGTGTGTGTTGGTAACCCCTTCTTCCGGACAGCCCTCTTCTTCTTCTTTCCACCGCCACGCAATTTTCTCTTTGCTTCTTTGATGATTTCGTCCCGTGTACGTTTTAAATGTTTTTTTTTTAGAACTTCTTTAGGTCTAGTTCCACACCTTGTCTTCTACCGCGTTAAACCCTGATTTTAACGCCTTCCGCCCGAGATATGTAGCACCCCTCTTGAACAATGGGAAAGCAGTGCGTAGTATGGTTGAAAAAAATGGATCCAAGCCCACTCCCACGCTGATATCTCACCACTCGATAGACTGTGAAAGTCATTCCGGTCATTCTAACTGAATGCGACGAAAGTGTAGCTTCACTGTTAAGCTTCCTTCGAATGGGAAACTTTTTCCCTCAATCGGTCATATATATATTGAGATATTGGTTAATAGATTAGTCGCAACATTCACACAAAGGGGCTTGTCATATGTAATGCTCAAACTCTTCCCTCTTTGTTTGGGAATGTGTACAGTGCGTAGCAGGCGCGCCTGGGTATCCCCAACAAATTGATGCTCCACGATATTGCTGTAAATATAGCACATGTCTGGGGATGAGTAGCTTTTACCCAATTTCTCCAATTTCAACTGATACATTAAGCTGGACAATAGCGTGTAGCGTCATGAGCGATCTAGAGGCACATTTCAGGTTTTGTACAATCAACCTTGCTGATTTCAGAAAAGAAATAAAAAAAATTTCTGCAACAAGCAGAACACCTTTTTCGCATGTAAAAAATACAAAATTCTTGTTAATTACTTCTGGCAGCTTTCTAATTATTCTCAGTGAGTCATCCCCTGGAATTTCTTAGTTCTATGCTAGCTCGCTTGACAGAAATAAGTGTTTTTTCTGTGGATGGGGTGTTCAAAAACCCCAAGGTACTAACGAAAAGGTGCGTTTTGTGATATATTACTTATATATTTCTTTGTTTTGTTGTGTTTTAACAGTGTTTATAAGTTTGTTATATGTCTTAGGGTATATATATACCTATGGATATTTATATACATAATACATATGTGTGTGCAGTATATTTATATATATATATATTGCTAAACTTATTGTTTACCAATAAACCAAGCCTTATATATATAATATATATATACACTCATAATCATATATATTTTTTATTTATACGTTTGTGTTTTTGTTTCAGTGTTCCTGTGTGATACTTGTTGAGTTTTGCTGGTACAATGAGCACGCAAAGAACACGGGGATCTGCCAGCCACATTGTCTTTGGTTCTCCACTATCAGAGCTTCCTCTGTCTGAACTTCCAACCCGTATACAAGTTGCAAGGCATTTCCTCTTCTTGAAGGAGAACAAGTACACCAGCAACAGGGAGATTCTTCCGGAGGTATGCCAAACACTCATTGACCCTTAGAATCGTGCTAACATTCCATCACAGCCAATCAAGAATGTGAAGACCAAGCTGCTCCGATTGATGGAAAAAGGCTCACAAGCATCGAAGCAAGGCAAGCAGGCCACAAAAACCAAGAAGTTCGAGGAAAGCCTGAATCAATTGTTTGACATAGCTGTCTACCAATGCGATGATCTGTCTGCATGCCACTGTAAAAAAGAAATGAAAGTTCCACGACGAGAGCATGCCTTTCTGATCGACCAGAGAACCACTCGGATCATGCAGATCAGTCGGGTGGATACGAATGTGACTCAGATGATGGAGAGAAGGAAGTCAAGAGAGGATCGGATGCAAGAAAGACAAGAAGAAGAGAATAGAAGAAAAACGGAACGGCAAGAGGTAGCATCCTCTGCAGATGTGGTCGAATCAGCTCAAGCAGAAGCAGACTCCAGTGGTGAAAGTGTTGGTGATGAGTGGATGGGTGATAGTGCCCAGGAGGACAGGAACATCACACCGATTCCCACTGTTGCTTTGGAAGCTGACCGGTATGTGTATCGAACAGGGCTGCTGCAGCTATCAGCACTGCAACATTGGTTGACTATGGCATCATTAGTTCTGATGATCAGATAAACGTAATTGACCACCACAAAGTATGGAGAGCACGGCAGAAGGTACGGAGGGATCTGAAGGAAGCAGTAACTTACCACGATGTGGAAGTCACTGCTTTATTTTTTGATGGGCGGAAAGACATGACACTTGTCAAAGAGAAAAAGGGGAACAAATGGTACAGCACAAAGAAAGTTGAGGACCACTATGTGCTGGTCGGAGAGCCTGGAACCTTCTATCTAAGCCATCTGACACTGGAACGAGGAACTGGCACTGTCATTGCGGAAAGACCAAAATGCGATTGAAGAAATGGGTATTGCAGACAAAATAATTGCAGTGGGAGCCGACAACACAGCCACAAACACAGGGCACAGAAGTGGAGCAATACACCTGCTAGAGTGCCGCCTGGGTCGCCCTTTGCACTGGTTCATCTGTAGTCTGCATTTAAATGAACTCCCACTGCGCCACTTGTGCAAGGAACTCATCGGCCCAACAGAATCTGCAACTCAATGGAAAGGACCAATTAGCAAAGCTTTGGCCACATGTGAAAGTTTGCCACTTTCCTCTAGACTGCAGGGGTTCTTAACCTTTTTTCTTAAGTGAGCAACATATATAAAAAAAAAGCCTTTAACTTAAACTTAAAGTTTAAATTAGACAAATATTTAACTATTAAAATATTTCTTTAAACGCATGCGAACTTCATAATGCTTAATTAAAATTTTTAGGTATATTGAAAAACATCAATAAGTTCTAATTCTGCAGCTGCTGTTTCCTCTTGTTTGAAAATTTGTGTCAGATCATCATCTCTAAATTTATGTAGTTTGTCAATAATTGAAAGTTTGGTAGATGCTCTTTTAAGTGTTTGAACCTCTCTTCGAACTCGTCACTAATTTTTTCGAGTGCTTTTACTACGAGTGATGGACAGTTGCTAGCAGTTTCAGCCAAACATTTTTTAAGTTCAGGAAAATGATTAAGATTCTCCTTAGAAACTTGACTCTGAAAAAGTTATTTTTTTTAAATCCCGTAATTTCCTCATATAAGGCAACAACAAAATTATTTTTTCCTTGCAACCTCAGATTTAAGTCGTTTAGATGGCTAAAAATGTCGACCATGAATGAAAATGTTATCTTGAAGTCAGCAGTAAAAATTTCAGGAAAAATATTATCTTTTTTGCTTTGCATTAGAAAAGCAGGCTTTGTTCGTGAGCAACATTTGCCCATTTGAAGAGCAACATGTTACTCGCGAGCGACAGGTTAAGAACCCCTGCTCTAGAGGAAATCAATGTATTGCTGATGGCCACACTCTCCCGGATGTTGACCTTACTGAATTGAGTCGTGACCAAGCCTACCTCTACAGAATGATGAAAGCGATAAGGACTGGTGTCATTAATGAAGATCTTCTACGAGAGAAGCCTGGACCAATCTCCCATGCAAGATGGGTTACAACTGCCAGCAGAATTTGTCGGCTATATGTAGCGATGGCGCAGCCAAGTGATGAACTGTATTCACTCACACAGTTTGTCGTGTGCCACTATGGACCCATGTGGTTTAGCATCAAGTGCCATCCAAGGTGCACAGATGGCCCAAAAATTTCCTGGAGCAAATCAAGCTGCTACGATTACTACCACCAGCTAGCAAGACTGTCACATGGCCTGTGATCCAAAGAAATGCATATTGGGCTCACCTTGAAAATGTTCTACTGGCAATGCTTGCAGATGCAGATCAAGCAAACCGGAAATTGGCCATCGATGTAATCAAGACCATTCGACGAGCAACCAAACCAGCTCAACAGCAAGTCAGAGAATTTCGGCCACCAAAGATCAAACAAAGTGCTCAGAATTTGAAAGATTTACTTCCACCAGTGGAGGCGTGCACAATGGAACCACCACTCACGAAGCAGTTCTCTGTCGAACAACTCGATAAGATCACTGAAGAGGCCCTTGTTGTCCGGATACCATGTCACTCCCAAGGTGTAGAACGCTGTGTTAGGATGGTAACTGAAGCGTCTGAGGCAGTGTATGGAAAGGATTCAAGAGATGGTTACATTAGAGCAGTACTTAAATCCCGTGACTTTATGTCGTCATTCAAAACTAAACAAGATTTGAATGTATCATTTACTAAATAAAACTATCTAGTCTACCTACCTACCTACCTACAGTGTATATGTTTATTCCAAAAATAAATTTTTCTATTTTTCCTGAAAAGCAGTACATTGTAAGGGGTAAAATGATAGCTCAAACCCGAGGAAAGCAAGTGTCCAAAAGTTATGGATAACTAGCAATTTTCACGATTTTCACATGCGAAACAGGTGTTTCACTGCACTTGTCACAAAAAAATTTTGTTTTCATTTTTGAATTTAGGGAGGTCAATTGTACAAAACCTAAAATGTGCCTCTTCATCCGTTACACTTTGCCCAATGACGCTACACGCTACTGGACAAGTCATGTTGTGCCTCGTGAAAGGTATCTCTTTCGAAGGCTGCACCATATCGACACTCGGCAACAATTGTGAACAGCTCTTTGTTTTTAATATTTCTACTAAGTGTTGATTTTAACTTCAACGTGCGTGCAGGCGTGTCTATTTTTAAGACTTCAAAAAGTAAATCGTTTTTCAGGTACGACTTTTCAAGACTCTTGTTTAACCCAGTCACAATGTCCGTGGGTGTGTCATAATGACTGATTCCGTACAGGACTGATCGCATAGTGTTGTCTAAGGTTATGCCTAATTTTTCACTCATCAACTCTTCTAAGGATCAGAAATACGATTTGCTCATTTTCAAGAGTTAAAAATTTGGTGGCCAGCTGGAATTCACAAACAATAACTTCGTACGAATCACGTTCCAACTCAATGGGCACATGGAGTTCTGTTACAAAGTTGGCCAGGGTGTTGTTAGGAGGTACAGACAGAGAAGAAGAGGTCGAAGTGTGACATAGAAGTGGTTAGGCGCCATGTTGCATACTATTTAAGCTTATTATTGCAGCAGCTTTTATATGGGTATTGAAGCTTTCTGGGTACCCTAGCCATTTCACTAACTTTAAATATCTCACGTGTCCAGCCTTGCTTAAATCCCTTCGCGAATTTATTTCCCGAACTTGATAGCCTTACATAATCATTGATTTTGAAATATGGAGAGTGTGGCGGCGATGCTCCATCTCTTCTCACCTCTGTGCGCGTACCTCTTTCTAAACTTCGTTAGTTGTTGCACCAATCGTACGGTGGTGTGAACGGTTGTATGACGAAGCCAATGACCCAAGAACGTTTATATATCTGTATGTATTTTTATGTGTAAAATAGCGATACATGCGTTCCTTTATGGTACGTTGAACTCTTTCAACTAAAGAGGCCTTATGTATAGAACTGCTAGTGTAGTAACTGATATTAAACTCTGTCAGCATGTTCTGAAAAGCGTGGCCTATAAATTCTTTCCGCATATCCGTACAAAAATAGCCAGCAATCCTATCTTCTTTCAACATCAACGTTTTGGTAGCTTTAGCAACTGTTTCAGGCGATTTATTTTTCAGAGGAATTAGCCATAGATATCTAGAGAATACATCTAGTACGAATAGGCTGTAGCGGTATCCTTCATCATACACTGAATATATTTTCATGTCTGTTAAATCCGCCTGCCAAATACGGTCAATGGAAGGCGCTGTTGTCTTTGCCGTTTTAAATCTTTTTCTCAAAAGTTTATGAAGTGTATAAGCATCCTACTCCCGAAAACCACTCAACATTTTTTCCCTACTCCATCATTGTAAACACCTCTGTACAACCTATTAACACCGCCATAGGGGGCGGGGTTAGAAATGTCATAATAGCGTTTTCTTAATATGTTAGCCAGTTGGGTATTTTAGAGACGCGTGGATAAGGTTGGCCGTTTGTTCTCTTCTTTCTCCTCTTCAGAGATGCTACTGTTGGGGGTGATGACGTACTCAGTTGTGACACATGCGAGACTTGCTCCAAGTCTTGTAACCTATTCAGATTTCCTATCAATGTTTTGAGGACATTTATTTGTTGTAGTCTTGCTTTAATATGCATCCATCCTGTTGGTGAGGGCCTGTCCCACTTTCTCACCAGATCATGGACAATGTCGGCGATATTCGATCCCTGTACCCTTGTTCCTTCAACAATGACCTCGCCTGTATCGGTCCATTGTATGATGGGATTCTCACTCAATAGATTATAAAGACTTAAACCTTTATTCCTCAATGTATGTGGGAGACTGCTTTTTAATACATGCTCGATGTGTTGCGTTCCGTTATTCTTTGGTTGGTCATCTCTACCGTCCTATGTCGCCGTTCTAATCGTTGCTCGCGCTGTGCCTAATAACCACGGGGAGCTCTGTCGGATTCTTATAATCTTCGTACTCATGAAGAAATTTCTGCAGAGTCTCTTGGTACATGATCCTTTTCCCATCAGGTGACTTTTCACTGTTTAATAGGGCTAACAACTCGCTTTCCATTCTTTTAAGTCTACTTTTACGGGGTTCTAGAACCGTGTCTGGAATCTTTGAACTTTGGAATGAAGCATACACCTCCTGCGGAATCACTACCACTTTCTTCATTATATTAATCTTGTCAGTAAAGGTCCCAAAACTGAAAATAAGATGGGGAGGAATGATCCCCCTCTTCTTAAAAAAATTCGCTTTTCCTTTCCCACAGTTTGACTTCTACGAGTGAGCGCACGTATTATGTTCTTGTAACGACGTAAGCGAGCCTTCTGAGGGGGTTTCATTGGCACATTACATTTTATAACATTAAGACAGATTTCACAGATGCATTTTAAAAAGTCGGAGTCGATATTTTTAACAAACATCTGTTGCAGTGCCCGGGGCAATCTTTGATAGATTTTTATTAATTCACGATATTTCGTCAGCCTATTTGTCATTCTGGAATATATACCATTTCCGGCTCGTTTGGGAATATATTCGTTCTTAGAAGCACCCTAAACGTGTTTCGCGGGTAAAGGTCAGAAAGCAAATATCCGTAACGCTGACTTGTAGCTTCTTTATAAACTTCCAAAAACATCTTATGCTGATTCGGGAACATTTGATTTGCTGGTACCCCATTTTGTGACACATCTCTACGTTGCGCGAATAAGACTAAATATTGTGAATTTTACGACACATCACGCATGTATCTATTTTTGAAAAATAGATTCTGATTGATGAAGAATACGCTTATGTTAAGATGGTGGGATAACACTGTAAATGTCTCGGCAAAAGTTTTATCCATTTCCAACATGAGATCGTCAATTACAATGCCTGTATGCTCATTTCCCTGTAATGAATTAACGTCATATACCTGTTTGTGGAAAAAAATATCATCTTTGTACTCGTTGAACACTGATTGATATGTTGAATAGCACCATATTACTTTATGCACAAATTTTGAGAACATCTCCCCCTTATCTTTAATGATTTTAAGCATAAACACAGTTTTACCACATCCTGTAGGGCCAGATATAATATATGTGGAGGGCCTTGTGAACCTGAATTTTTCTACAGATTCCATCTCTAATACGTCACACCCCTAAGTGGGCCGTTTAGAAAATATAACAAACTTTAAGTGCTGCTTCTTATAGTCTGGTTTTTCTTCTTCGACAGAACCATGAATGACAGCGATGCACAACCCCTCATCATCGCTATTACAGATGGCCCCGATGACCGCGTAGCTACAGACGCCATCCCCCCTGACGAACCCTCACCAATGACATCTACAGCACGCGGCAATTCAATGCGGCAGCATGATGAAGAACCCTCCACGTCAGGTATAAAGCGCACCAGGGGTGCCCCGGTTGTTAGACCCCCAGTAATAGAGCCCCAACGATCTACGTCTTACGACACAGCCCACACAATAATGCCTTCCTCAAATTTACCCCATTATTCCTGTTCAACTCCGGGTACTTCCTCCACAGCAGCAGCAGCAGCACCTTCTCGTGCTGTGGTGGAAGGTATAACATTCGAGTTGGTGCGCACCCCTACCATCACCCCTACGCTGACTAGAAATCGGTACGTGGACAAGGTTGACCCTGGATCCCTGTATACCAACGGTGTTGGAATGCGACGCGTAGTTGAACGTATTGTGGAGTTCGCCCTTCAGAACCGCGACGAACGTGAAGTCCGGACGAGGTTGTCCTTAAGGTTCGGTTCAGATGACGGGGATGTAGATGATTTTTGGGTAGTAATACCATTCAGGCGCTTGGCAACTGTAGACATAGAATATATCTTCGGTCGTATAATGTAGGTCTCTCAAAGTAGTACAGCCTACAACATGGACAACTTCACGATAGATATTGACAGATTATTCCGGGTTGCGGGTCATTGTGCTGCACATTATACTCTTACCTTCAATTCTCAGGATATTTACAGAAAGCATATAAACGTCGATCGTGATTGCGGCTTTATAGAAGTAGCCTTAACTCATATGTTTACTGTACTAAATAACCAGGTCAAAAATATTTGGTTGCCTACGGTTGTGCAGCGTGCTCGTAAACTGGCTTCAGATTGTAAGCTTGAGTTTGAGTGTAATATTGGTCCTGAATAGCTAAGAAGGGTAGAGCAGGAAATGAATGTTCGTATAGTTGTATTTGGAATGGATGATCATCGTAGGACTGTGTATGTTTTTAAAAGCTGTGTGAGAGATCGTACAAGACCTCTACTTATTTTAGGATTGTCAGGAACATCGTATCTCCCATCCGTAATATAAGGACTCTCTACGCTAGTTATGATAAAAGTCGAAAATATGGAAGGCATCATGATTTGTGTAAGGGATGTCTCGAGTTTGCGGATGATATAGTGAAACATTGTAAGGAGTGCTACATGGTATGTGAGCAGTGTAAAAGCCCCAAATGTGAAAGTCGTGTAGTTGAAACCGAGAAGAGGGAATGTAATGTGTGTAGACGTACATTTTTCAATAATAAATGCTTTGAGCTCCATAAATCAGTTGGCACTTGCAGGAAAATGAGAATCTGTGAATGCGGCATGTTTCATATGATGGATAATTGGGGTAAGTTTGTGCATAAATGCAATGAAATTCACTGTTCTACATGTCATGAAAAATATAAGGCGGATGGAGTGAAGCATGTATGTTATATGAAAGATGCTAAGCCTAAAAATATCCCTTGTATAACCGTGTACTACGATATAGAAATATACACGAGTGCTGAAACCAAAGAGGTTATTCGACATTTACTTTAAGCCTGAATATCTGTGATGAGTGCATGGAGATCCAGTGTGATGAGTGTCATTGCACACGACAGAGCTGTGAATCTCTTTGTATCCTATATTGTCAAGCTTGCGGACAAGTTAAAAAAAATGACTGTGTATATTCTTGCCCATAACGGAGCAAAATTTGACACACAGTTCCTTTATAAGGAGTTGCTTGAACACGAGTCATCTGAGATCTTTACAGGTGATCCCTTGAAAAGAGGCAACAAACTAATACAGATGCAGATAAGAGGTAATGTACAGTTTAAAGACACCGTGGTGTTCACACCTTGTAAATTAGCAAAGCTACCCAAGGTTATGGGCGTAGCCGCTGAAGTTTCAAAATGGTATTTCAATTACAAATTCCTCACCAGCAAAACTTTAAATTACGCAGGATTACCTCCACCCAAACATTAATTTAACTACACCAACATGAGTGATAGTGAGCGTGAAGATTTTGACCTCTACTACAACAGTTTTAATGACGCTAGTCTATACAATATAGCTGATGAATGTGAACGTTATTGCGTGAATGATGTGCGAGTGCTTAAAGTATGTTTCCAGGAGTTTAGAAGGATGTACATAGCCCGTTTCAAATGCGATCCGCTGCAGGTCGCAACCACGATCGCCTCATTATGTTTTACGGTGTTCAAGAATACCTTCATGCCTAAAGATACCTTAGCTATCATTCACGGAAACAACCCTAGCAGTTATGGGCACAAGGTTATTTACTGGCTTATACACATACAGCAACAGACCGGGGTATACACACAGCACGCCCGCTACGCGGGAGAAGTACTCTTTAAGGTCAATGATCGTGTTTTTTGGGTTGATGGTCTAAGTGAGGATGGAGCCACTGGTGAGAAGACTGTGTATTCCTTTAACGGCTGCTGGTGGCATGGATGCCCGCGCGCTGAATGTGCGACACAGGGGACCTTTATGAAAGATCCCCCCGACAGCCTCGCATGGACCCGTAACCGTAATCAACTTATAGGCTTCCATTTCACTCACAAAATCGTGTGGGAGCATGAGTATGATGCACGGATGGAAACAGATGGCCAGTACGTAAAGAAATAAGAGCCATCAAACGTTCAAAGGTGTTGGACCCCTTCAAATGCGGTGACAGCTGGTTTGGAGGGCGCACAAACCCATTCAAGCTATACTTTCTGCCTACGAAGGGCGTGAAACTCCACTACGACGACTTCTGCTCTTTATACCCGTACGTGATGAAGAACAATCCGTACCCCGTAGGTGCTCCTCAAAAAATGGTGGGTCCCACCATACCATCCATCGAGGAGTTTTCAGCTAACTTGAATGAGCGCTACTTTGGACTCTCTTTCGTAGACGTGCTCCCCCCCTCGCGATTTATGGATGCCGATCTTACTTGTCGTTATAGATCACACTCTCATGTTTCCCCTCTGCGTGAAGTGCTCTGAGGAGAACAAAGGTGATTGTAATCATACAACCAATCAACGTAAAATCAGAGGTGTATATACAAGCCCTGAGCTGGACCTAGCCGTTCGCCATGGATACAGAATATTGAAGATACTTGAGATGTGGAGGTTTCAGAAGCTACCCAACCTTTTCACGCCATATATAAACGCCTTTTTGAAGGATAAGGTAGAAGCATCGGGGTATCCGCGAGGAGTTGATACCGAAGATGAAAAAACGGCTTATATTCAGCGTTACCGTGCCCATGAAAGTATACAGCTTGGCCGTTTCAAATTATTAAGAATCCTGGCAAGCGCTTTAGTGCAAAGTTGTGATAAACAGTCTTTGGGGAAAATTTGCGCAGAATACGGGCAAAGGGAACGTTCATTTGGCACAAAGTTATAGTGAAGTCTGGGATTATGCCAACGCTCCCGATAAAGAAGTTGTGGAGATCGTGAATGTAGGTAATATTTACATAATAAAGTACATCACTGAACTGGCCACAGATACCTCACGGGTTACAAACATACCTGTAGCTAGCTTCACAACGGCCTACGCCCGCATCAAGCTTTGGGGACTACTGCACTCTTTTGGGCGGAGGGTGCTGTACGCTGACACAGATAGCGTGATATTCACAGCGAGGGAGGGTGAATACATGCCTCCTATTGGGGAATTCCTCGGAGATTTAACTGACGAGATCAAGGACGAGTATGGTGAAGGTGCATACGCTGACTCCTTTGTATGAACAGGGCCAAAAACTTCTAGGGTGGGGTGAGGGTGGGGGAGGATATGAAATATATCGTGAAGGCTAAGGGTATCACGCTTAACCATGCGAACCGTCGAGTCGTTAATTTGACTCGTTGAAGGATCTAGTGTGCTTGGAAGATGAGGGCAACCATCCACCTCAACTGACTGTGGGGACCCACTTTTTCCGGCGCAGAAACTGGGGTGTGTGAAGGAACTTAGGGGCACGAAGGTATGCCGTAACACCTATAGGAAACGTTGCCAGGTGCCTGGTACCTATGATACCGTTCCATTTGGATACATTAATCCTTGATTGGTTATATATCTATATACGTATATATATGTATATATATGTGTGTGTTGTTAACGATATGTTTATTTATTACGTATATTTCTTTCAATTAGTTTCATTTTCTCCTTTGCGTGCGTGCGTGTGTACAATCCTAAGCCCCGCCCACTGTAAGATCGGTCAGGTGACTCCTGCTACTACCTGAGCATATCTCTATTCCTGCGTGCTCAGTTGGCCGCTGCAAATCCTAGAGCTCAGATGTGTATTTTCTCACGTAGACTAAAAATAGTGATGGCTACTTTTCATATTGCGTGTTCGACGTTTATGAAGTGGTATTCGGTAAAGTCGCAAGATGTGGTGAATACTGAAAGACTGCCTACCCTCACTTCCTTCGAGACTTTTAAGGATACATTGAATCGCGCGAGCGAACAAGATGTTCAAATACTCTATGGATATTCTGGCGAGAGTATTGCTGGATTTCGCGGCACAAACAATGTAATGGAATACGTTGTGGAGCTAAACTGTATAAAAGCGTACATATACCGTGAGGTGAAAGAAACAACGCGTGCAGAAGAGAAGCAACGGATATGGATAATGAGTCTTGTTGATGAGTGGCTGACAGGCGGTATTATATCATGCTGCATCATACCGAGTACACGTATCCTGTGGCTGAGACTGTAAGCCTTGTCATCATGGACAAGCTAAAGTACTTTTACTACTACATTCATATATATCATGACGAGGTTCACAGTGAGGTTGTGGCTAAAGGTCCGTGTGAGTTCTTGATAGAATTTAGAGACGAGTATCGATTGTTGAACAAAATGGATAAATACAGTCACGTTTCTCTCAAATAGTGCACCGGATTGTGAATAAAATGTGTTTAGTTCGTGAAATTCTCTCTAAGCGAAAATGTCTGGTGTGTATTCTGGGGAGTGAGAGTAATAAAACATTAAAACCGGTATTGCTTCATGTATCGGAAAATTTCTCAAAACACCTACCCAGTATAGTGGGATACAAGTATTCACGTTGGAACAACGCCGTACACGTTTCATCAGCTTATGGTGTGACTCGCTCCTCCCGTCGAGCCGATCCGCCCACCCGTGGCTCATACTCATCTCAAAGCTTGAACTTAGTAGACGTGCACTCCTCAAATACGATGGAACTTCCTTTGAGAAGCATTCTCAATGCCGCGTACGATGTGTCCGTGACGAAGTCATTGCGCGTGTTCAGGCTTGAAACCGGTACCATTAACTAAGTACTTTTAACGACTTGCAGGCAAGCAAACTCTGGTAAACGTAATGTTATTTATTTAAGTGTTGAGATGAATAGGGTCTTCATGACAGTTGAGAAGTGGGGTGAGGACCGTTATAAAATGCCTGCAGGTGTAGGTACAAGAAGAGAACAGATTAGTGATGCCCCCTCATAGTATGCCGTTGTTTGTACGTTGTGTATAAATAACGATCAGCCATGCATTGATATACGACTGATGTGGAAGAATGCATTTGATAATAACGTTCTTGTCCCCACGCGAAACAGATTCATCCTCGATAGAATGTTTGAAATCGTCGGATTCCGCAGGCTGACGCCTATATTAGACGCGCGTGTTACGGATATGATTTATTTTGACACGGTTCTTGAATACGCATACACTGCTCTGCTCGACGGATTTATCGAATGTAGGAATGAACAAGGCGAGAATGGTCTAGAGTTAGATGCTTATTTAAAAGGTTTAGACCAGGGGTGGCCAAGTTTCCTGGACTCAAGAGCCACATACGACGTTTTTAAGATGTACGAGAGCCGCAAAATATTTTAAAAAGAATTTAATTATTAAAACATATACATATAGTTATACTCACATTATTAAATTGTTTAATTACTGCTTGTAGAAGGCTTAGTTTGGGTCTTCATTTTGGCTGTTAATGCTTTAAAGTCTGGCTGATGTGATGTTAAGGCGGTATGAAGAAGCTGTCAGGTGTTCGTTAATGAGGGCAGCACGATGTTTTGACTTTACAAACTTCATTACCGAGAAAAGTGCTTCACAGCAACAAGTTGTCCCAAAAACTGAGATAAGTCGGAAACTGGTTTTCCTGAGGTGATGATACTTTGTCTCTGGTACTTGCTTCCAAAACTCAACTGCAGATAAGCTTTTATGTATCAACTTTAAACCCACGTCTTCCGGTAACTCCAAAAGTTTTGTTTGTATTGAAGCAGCTTCCGTAACAAAAGGTGTGGTAACAGGACAGCCATCGTCGACGACATCAATCAGGAAAGGCTTTAAAAGAAATTCGAAGCATGGTTTTAGCTTCTTTAGTTCATCAAACCTGAACTGAAAATCATCAGTTAGTCCTTCTAATTTACCTTTGTATTCCTCCAATTTACTATCTTTTATTTCAATATCAGGAAAAGTGTTTGCTCGGTTTTTCAGGTGGGGAAAGTGGCCAAATTGTTTTGTTACTAGATCTTTTTGGAAGAGCTTTATTTTATTCTGGAAACTGAAAACTGTCTGTGTAAGGTCAGAAATGACCTTATCCTTTTCCTGAACTGCCAAATTTAGGTTTTGAAGGTGTTGTATTACATCAGTAAAAAACATCAGTTCCTGCACCCATTCGTGATCTTCTAGTTGTGGGTATGACTTTCCCTTTTCTTTCAAGAAATCAATGATAGGCTCCAACAGTGCAACAAACCTATTCAGGAGATTACTAGTTGATAACCACCTTACAATACAGTAGAATGAAAGGTCATCTGGCTTATCTTGAAGATCCAACTCCTTGATAAAATTTCTAAACGCTCGGTGCGTTTTTGCATTTGAACGATTGAAATTCACAATTTCTAGAACACATTTCATAACACTGTCATACCTAAAGTACTTGCTTACCAAATGAAAAACGGTGAATGATAGAGTGAATAAAGAGACACACAGGATACTTGAGATCGCGTGTCAAGAGCCCAACTAGGCCTACATTTTGTCCTACCATAGCTGGTGCTCCATCTGTTGCAACACTGATAAATTTATTCAATGGTGCTTGAGCATTTGATAATGCCTCGTCAAGTGCATTCTTTATGTCAACCCCTCTGGTGGTTTCTCTTAGGGTCATTAAGTCCAAGAGTTCTTTCACATTTCCATCGTCAGTAACATAACGAACAAATATCGCCAGTTGAGGGTTATCTTTAATATCTGTGAATTCATCGAGGGCCAAACTGAATGCAACAGAATTCTTCAAATCACTCTGCAACGAGCATGTAATTTCAGCACTGATCTGGGAAATACGTCTCTCTTTAGTGTGGCGGGAAATAGAAATACTTGCTATTTGTTCTCGAAGCTTTGTGTTATCTGGAACGAGAATTACAGTTACATCGGCAATATTCTTCTTCACAAATTCTCCACTACTGTAGGGAAGTTGAGCACGAGCAATATTCCATGCCATAACAAAACTAGCTTCAGTAGTTAAGTCAGTTTTCTTACACAATGATGAAAATACAGTTTGTTGGGCAACTAGGCTCGATTTCAACACAGTTAATTTAGTCTTCCGCAATTCTGATTTGGGAGGAAATTCCGTAATAAAATTTTTATGGTTAGTTTCATGATGACGCTTTAAGTTACTGGCTCTAAATGATTGAGTGCCACGTGGCAGATAAGACACACAGGTTTCCCACCCTTAACATAAAGGCAAAGCTCTTCTCCCACTCCTGTTTAAAACTCTATTTTCTTCTTCATATTTCCGTTTCTTACACTTTGTCTGCTCAGTCATTTTAATCAACTAAAGGGTTGTATAACTTTCACTTGCATAGCTGAGAAAAATAGCCACTATTTGATCTGAGAAGCCAATTTTAAAACGCACTCACTCGTTACTACACGCGGCCGGAAGGGAAGCTCGAGGGATACTGGACACTGGTGATTGGCGATTGGTGTTAATTACGTAATTATCTCGCTCAGTGCCTGTCACGCAAAAGAAATTGTCGTACGCATGACGCATTTTATTGTCAATTCAATTTTTCCTTGATTTTTTTCATATTTTTTATTGTGAAAAAAAATTATATTTGTATTATGAATTTTGTCTTTTATGATACATACAATAAAAACCAAAACTGTCTCGCGAGCCGCAGGTAACCTCGAGAGCCGCATGCCGCTTGCGAGCCGGGGTTTGGCCACCGTTGGTTTAGACTCTTCGAAATATCCCGAACTTTGGTACAAAGGACTTGAGCGGTACAGGGCAGAGCTCGCCTACACTGTTCACCTTGAAGAGTTGTACCTCTATATAATGAGCAGCTGTCGTTACGACTTGGAAGATTATTTCAATTGCCGCTATGCAGTTTGAAGAAGAGTTCACGATTGAAAAGCTTGCGTCGGTCAGAAAAACTCTCGGTTGTAAAGGAGTGTTTATAAACTTGTATCTAATAATGATGTCGTGGCTAACGACACCCTCTTTTTGCGTGTTTTTGATTGTATTCTATCCTTGTTTAAAGATAACTTTCCAACCGAATGTAAAGTGGGCACAAAAATAGTATTGAACGATATGAATGCCATTTACATCGAGTACAGGAGCCCGCACACCTTGAGTGGTGAAATAATGTTAAATCTTATTTACTGCATAGTGCAAGGCAATAATGTTGTGACTGTAGACTCGACTACGTGCGAGTTTAGTGTTCTAGTTAAGCGCAGTAGAACATAAATTGGTTTGATGTATATTTATTTTCTTTATATTTAATTATTTAATATAGTTGTATATATATATATTTTTTTTTTTCTGTACTTATATGTTGATAATTTACTCCATCGTTTTGTTTATCATTATTTTTTATTTTCAATATATTTAATATTATTTTTTATTTTCAATATATTTCATTATTTAATATAATTGTGTGTGTGTGTGTGTGTGTGTGTGTGTGTGTGTGTATTTTTCCTGTACTAATATGTTGATGATTATACTCCATCGTTTTGTATATTATTATTTTTATTTTCAATATATTTAATATCATTTTTTATTTTCAATATATTTAATATTATTATTTTTTATTTTCAATATGTTTAATATTATTATTTTTGTTTTCAATATATTTAATATTATTTTTTATTTTCAATATATTTAATATTATTATTTTTTATTTTCAATATTTAATATTATTATTTTTTTGTTTTCAATACGGTATACTTAATATTATTTTTTATTTTCAATATATTTAATATTATTATTTTTTATTTTCAATATATTTAATTATTTAATATAACTGTGTATATATATATATATATTTCTCCTGTACTGATATATTGATGGTTATACTTCATCGTTTTGTATATATTATTTCTTATTTTTTGATTATATATATATATATATTCCTCGTTCGTATTTCTTACATTATTATTAATTTTTATTGCATATATTCCTCGTTTGTATAGGATTGTATATTTATTTTGTATTTATTTCGTGAAATTGTTTCCAATAATTCGTCTAAATAAACAGAATGATGTAATGGTGTTTTATTTAATCTTTTGGTTGTATATATAAACGATATTATTATTTAATTATATGTATAACAAATGGCTGGTTAGGCCTTCTAAACCGACTGACGGATTTCTAAGCCAACTGTCAAAAATATCTGAATAGCGCAATCTGGCAGCTGAAGAGCTAATTAGTATATGCACCTGCCTTCTAGGTCTTGTACGTCAACTGGTGGGTTACGCCAACTGGCAGATTAAGCCAACTGGCGGGCTAACCAACTGGTGGAAAGCCAACTTTAAAGAATATATGCTTTAATTAAATAAATAGCACAATCTGGCAACTCAACCCTAATAATGTACACCTGAACAAGCCATTTACGCCTTCTAAGAAGCCTTCTAAGCCAACTGGCTGATTACGATCTTATAAGACAGCGGGCGCTCAGATGAACTCTCAATATGCGTCTGGCAGGAGCCAGGCGAACACCCCTCTATCCTTCTTAGGTTAGGGCTTAGGTTAGGTTTCCCTTTGGGGTGTGAGGCCGTCCCAACTTCTCCCCCAAAGACCCTACTCCTTTCTCTCCCTCTTTTAAGTTATGTATACCCCTTTGGGGGGTGAGGCCGTCCCACTTCTCCCCCAAAGAGGTTAGGTGGACTCCCCCAGCTTGCTGGGGAGTTCCCTTTCATTGCAGCTTGGGGGATAACCTCTCCCCTTGTTGCGTAACCTCTTGCAACATTCCCCTCCCCCTTTGCAACATTGATCAACATTTGCAATTGCATTGCACTCTCTCCTTTTGAGGTCATACTACTCGGGTATACAAACAACCGAACAAGTAAGACCTTTAAACGTACGAACGAACGAGTGAATTTTAATCCCCATAAATTGCTCAAAATGGTTTCCAAATAAGTTAAAATTAAGGCTTATGGCCTGTTCTAAATGCTTTTCCGCATTAGGTGGTTTTAACTAGTTAATGGTTTATGTAAACAAACTGCGTAGTTAGGTGAATTGTAAAATTATATTAACAAAACCATGATTATTCTGATACACGTTAGAATTAAGATTTGTCATAATATTAAATCGAATTTTTGTTGTTTTCATGCCGGAAATAGCGTTTGTATAAGTTTACGCTGTACGGTTTTTCCTCGTATATTTGGTTTCGTATAATTAGAGACACTCATTAGCTTTGTAGTATTACAAACAGATTATAGGCTATAGTTCAAATTTTTAAAACCGTTTCAATTCTTTTTCACACGCTTTAAATCAGTTACAAACGGGTTATATTGTTCAATTTTATAATAGTGTACCATTCTAGTTCCGTCTTCATTTTAGTTATTGAATTAACCTTCCAACCGTTCAAAAGTTCCGTGCTATGATTCCTCATTTCACGAAGGTGAAGCTTGTCGCCCCTCCTCTCGAGTTGGCCGAGTGAAGTAGTGAGTTGTTATCTTGTACTCCCCACATCACATAGCCAGGTACGCCCTGCTCATCGGGGATTGTTCTGAGCCAGGCGTCTACTCTTCTTTTGAAGAAGTCCACTGCAACACCACTCGTGTTCCTTAGGCCTTTGGGCAGTTGATTAAACAGTTTTGATACTCTCACAACAAAACTATTTTCTTTCAGGGTTAAGGATGTTTCCTGTCTAGCCTTTAATTTGGGAATACGACAGTCTTCCTTTTCTACTTTCGACTGTTGTTTAGGGAGTTACAGGGTTCAGAGTAAGATTAGGGACTAGTTTCTCCATTATTTTCCAAGTGCAATAATGGTGTATCTCTCTCTCTCTCTCTCCTTTCCAGTGAATATAGGTTTCATTCGCGTAACCTTTCACAGTAGTTTAGTTCTTTGCACCCACTGATCTTGACTGTAGAGCATCTCTGATTCCATTCTAGTTGTCCAATGTCTTCTTTTTTATACGGGCATATTAGGACCGAGCAGTATTCCAATTTGAGTATGATCAGTGTTTTCAGTGGAGGAATCGTTATATTCCTAATTTCCTATCCCTTCGTTTAAAGGTTCTCAGTATTTGCTCTGTTTACTGCTATCTTATTTTGTGTTTCAAATTTCGCATCAACAGTCATTACAACCCCTAAATCTTTTGCTTTAGAACTTCTCTGAATTTTCTGTCCATTTGCGGTATAATATTCCATGAATATTAGGTCCTCTCTTTTCTGTACCGTAACAGCTGAAATTTCTTAGTGTTAAACTTCATATTATTTCGGAGAGACAACGAATTGATACTTACGATAAACGGCGAGTTATTTACATTAGCAGCAATGTCAGAATATCCACTGTTGATAATAAATGGTGTAACTTAACACAGAGTTATAAAGTTATAATGGTAATTCAACGCAATATTAAATATATCACTATCAAATTTAGAGACGGATATACAGTACATACTGTATACGCCATTAATTGTCTTTTCATAGCTATCAGTGTACAATTAATAAAAGATAACCTGTATTCTTTGGAGCCAGCACTGTACCGTGCGGCACTGAACTGCATACTTCTGATTCTAATGATGATACACCTTGAAGTTTGGCGACCTGTAGTCGTTCTCTGGGGAAGTTACAGGGCCATTTTCCCAATTTGTCTGTTATTCCCATATGTTTCATTTTATGTGCTATTATACCATGACCGCACTTGCCGAAAACTTTAGAAAAATCCGTGTATGTGACATCATGTACCTTCATGGTATAATGCTCTATAAGTTGAATGTACCAGAATAATCTGGTTTTATTAATATAATTTTACAATGTACCTAACTACACAGTTTGTTTATACAGACCATTAACTAGTTAAAACCATCTAATGCGGAAAAGCATTTAGAACAGGCCGAAAACATTAATTTTAACTTATTTGGAAACCATTTTGAGCAATTTATGGGGATCAAAATTCACTCGTTCGTTCGTTCGTATGTTTAAAGGTCTCGCTCGTTCGGTTGTTTGTATACCCGTTACTTCAAGGTCACTGCTTGCCACCTTGTAGGACTATAAGGTGGCGCCGGATGTCGCTGGAAAATTTTGAAGATATATTTTATGTAATATTAGTTAAGTACTGTAGTTTATCTGATCAGATTGTAACTGTGTAAGCTTGGCACATTCACAAATTTTGGTGAAGTAACACAATGGTTACTGACGTAATAACTCATGTAATTTGCTGTCCGCGAGAC